>JASEVX010000004.1:119509820-119975761 GCA_031761405.1 Serripes groenlandicus
TCAAATTATTTAATGATAATAAAAATAAATAGTTGACAAAATATAACATATACGTAAAGTGCAAGTTAGCCTAGGCGTCGGAATTTCCAAAAATCCTTTTCGAAAAATGAATTTTCAGCGGTAACGTTAATCAGGAATCTAAGTAGCTAGAGTATTTCATTTTAGATTCAGCGTAAATAGCATCAAATTCTCACCAAAATTAACCTGAACAATCATCAGGCAGGGATAAGATAGTCAAGTCCCAGTTATAAAACAAATGATTTAAATGACATTTGTTTTTTAATCAAGATAAAACGCTTCAATACTTAATAAATCGCTACTCGTGTTGTATCGATTAATAATTATGTTATAATTAAAATCTCCGATGGAAGTGGCCGCGTAACGTAGCGGTTAGCATGTTCGGCCGTTGAAGCGGGGAGACTAGAGTTCGATTCCCGCTTTGGGCAGATAAAAAAAAAATATAAGAAAAAATATAATATTTATTTGTCTTATAATTGCCGATATACTCATTGGTGCAATTGTCATTTAACACCGCTGCAAAAAACGTCTTTCAAAATGTTGGGATTTAAATGAATTCAAAAGCAATGCATTTAAAACTATTCACCTATGCGTTGTGGAAACACTAAGAATGATTAAAATCGTTTGTGTATGATGTTTTACGTCGCTTTTAACAATATTCCAGTCATTGCACGCTGAGAAAATGTAGATAACACAGGATTTTATTTCTGCTTGAAAGTCAATTGGACTCTCAATATAATTATCATTGTTTAGGTTATCGTGATTTTGATATTGCATTAAAAAAAAAAGGCTAAAAAAAAAATAAAAAATCTTTAAACCAGGAGGTTGTGCTAAGCAGAAACTATCCAGATCGCAGATGCGCATGTGTATGCCATCTTTTAGTATTTCGATAGACCATCATACTGGTGTGTACAGTATTTTGCTTACTCCTTTATCATTTATATTTGGATATAAGTGCTAGTGTAAAAGTTGTTCAAGTAGACTTTTGGGATCGGTAAATCCTATGTCACAATGTTAGATTGAGATTTTGAAATCACGTGATGAAAATGACTGACTTGAGAACACCATTTCAATCATATCAGTACACCAAAAAAAATAGTGCAACAAAATGATAGACTGAATTGCGAAAACAAATAACCAGAAAGTCAAATAAGTAAAATAAATCCACTTGTTCCAAGTAACCAAATAAAATTACAAGGTTTTCTGACGTGTAATATACCTATTTAAGTGTAGTTAGGATAAGGATATTACTACGCTCAATCCCTCGTTTTGTACCGCCGCTGAACAAATATGCTGTAAAAAAAACCCTTTGTTTCCTCTATAGTAACAGAAATAGTAATATTCCTTCTAAACACATTTTGAAATAGGATATTTTTCCATTTGAAGATGCATTTGCTGCAGACAACTTTTGAAAACATTGTGGCGAAAGGAGCAATATCTCCTTTTGTCCACATTGTTTTTTATGCTATTCTGAAATATTCAGAAGAATATATCATGGAATAAGAAAAGGGGCAAAAATGAACAACATTTTTTAAAACTATATTCTTTTGACGGGTCCATGCTTGTCTGATTTCAAGATAATTTAGAAAGAACTGTTCATTCTATTACCCTCTACGTGATTGGTTGAAAGTCGTAGAAATACAGATGTCCATCTAAAAAAGGAGAATTTAACAATAAGATCTTATAAACATCTTTTTTTTTTTTTGTTCATTTATCAAAACAATTATATACATAATACATGTAAAGTAAAATATATATCTTAAAGTAACAGTGCATATGTAATTCCCCACATCCTAACATAATATATATACATATTATCAAAGCATGTAGTTGTGCATATAATGCTGGGTTTTTTTCCCAGTCTTATAAAGATGAGAGAGAGAGAGAGGAGAGAGAGAGAGAGAGAGAGAGAGAGAGAGAGAGAGAGAGAGAGAGAGAGAGAGAGAGAGAGAGAGAGAGAGAGAGAGAGAGGAGAGAGAGAGAGAGAGAGAGAGAGAGAGAGAGCGCGCGAGAGAGAGAGAGAGAGAGAGAGAGAGAGAGAGACAGACAGACAGACAGACAGACAGACAGACAGACATTTATGTCTTTAGGTTTAATAAAATATACACAGCTCGTGTGAATGATGTTTTATTCAATAAACTAAAACCGCATGGCATAATAATACAACTTCCTGTGTATCGTAAGAATAGCACAATACATAATATAAACATTACATTCCTCCAACCTTGAACAAAAGTTTACAAGCTTTTAAGAAGTATGATCCTATAAGATGAATTGGAATCTGGTGTCAAAATGTATCTATAAGTAATTAACCTTTATAATACTGAGAAAAATATTGAAGAGAAAAATGAAAGATCAAATTGGTAGATAATCAACTATTCCTTTTGAACACTAACAAAAGTTAACAGTATTTAAACAAGTGTCAAACAGTACTTAACAAATTGTCAGATAGCCTTTAAACTCAAAAAACTTTGGACATTTACAATAGACTAGATATGCATGACTAGGTGTAGCATTAATGACTAGATTGAAATATACTATAAATCTCAAAATGAAATAAACAAGTAAACCAGATTGTCAGAATGTCTCAGTTAACAACAAAATCTTTGTATCTCTGAGGCACACTGGCATTGCGACTTGGGTTTCTTCTAGGAGCTACAATTGCGGGGCTCGAACTAGAAGTGTGAATGGGTTTTGAGGTAGGACTAGGCTCATGTACCACTGAAGGACCATCTCTAGAAACAGGTGAATGCTGAGGACTAGACCCATTTACTACTGGATTATCTATATCTCCCTTGCAGTCTGATTCAGTATTTTCCTCAGCTTCAAACGATGGTTCAACATTAACCGGCCTGAAAAAGGAAGAATTGCGGGTAACGCAATGACCATTGCGCTCAGCTGTGACCATACTACCATGTTTTTGTACAACTGTGTAAGGGTCAGGGTTGTAAGGTGGAGTAAGCTTGTTCACCTTACGTTGCTTAAGCAGAGCATGAGAACCTGGGGAAAGAGAGGATGGCAAAACATGCCTCTTTTTATCAGCATACTCTTTCATTTTGCTTTTACTTGATGCATCAGTCTGACGCATGCGAGCTGAGACAGGGATTGACTCCGTCTTGGGAATGTGAGGAATCCCTATGCTCATTTTTCTGCCAGTAAGAGCTTCAAATGGAGACACCTGAGTGGAGCTATGTGGAGTGGCTCGATAGTGCATGAGGAAACTATCAAGCTCAGCCCTCCAGTCACGATTTCCTGCGACAGAAGCTCGGACAAACTTGTTGAGTGTGCCCATGAATCTTTCAACACCACCATTAGCTTCTGGCCATAAAGGAGTAATCCTTCTGTGCGTAAAACCACATACTTTGGCAAAGTCTGAAAACTCATGTCCTTGGAAAGGGGGCCCATTATCTGTTTTCACAACAGTCGGGAATCCTTGTCGAGCAAAGATCGAACTAAGTTTGGGACAAACAACCTTTGCAGAGGTAGAAGAAACAATTTCGACCTCTGGAAACCGACTATGTTCATCAAGTACCACTAAAGCATATTGACCGGATGGAAACGGTCCAGCAAAATCTATGGCAATCTCAGACCAAGGTTCAAGGGGCAATTGGGTCGGGCAAACTGGTTCACGCTTTGTGGATCCAGGATAAGATGCTTGGCATGGAATGCATGCTTTGACAGTTTCCTCAACCATTTTGTCAATACCAGGAAACCACACCTTTTCCCTTATAAGCTGTTTAGTCTTGACAATACCTTGATGAGTATGGTGAGCAATGTCAATGACTCTTTTATGCAAAGAAAAGGGAATGACCAACCTAAAATCTCTGAGTACAACACCATTATAGACTGCAAACTCATCCTTGAAACGAGAATAAAGCGACAGATCAGGATCATCCCACCATCTGCCTGTCTGAACAGCGATCATCACCTTTTGAAGAGTGTGATCTGCTACAGTTGCTTTTTGAACCTCATCAAAAGACATTGCCTTTGGGACGGCATGCTGACTTATGAAAGCAACAAATGCTTCAGCAGCATTGTCTCTTTTAGGCTGTTCGTAAGGGTGTCTGCTCATGTAGTCTGCTGGGTTAAGATCATCCTTACCTGGCCTATATTCTAGAGTGAACTGATACGGCATGAGACGAAGACGCCAACGTTCCATGCGTATGGAAGCAGGTTTCTGGCTATTAACAATACCAAGTAGGGGTTTGTGATCAGTAACTGCTTTAAACTCAGAGGCAAATAGATACAAGTGGAAATGTTCAACTCCATACACAACAGCTAACATCTCTCGGTCTGTTTGAGAGTATCGCTGTTCGACGTCTGTTAGAGCTCGACTAGCATAACAGACAACTTTACCCTCCTGAGATAGAATGGCTGCAATGCCAACTGGGGACGCATCTACTATGACCTCAGTTGATTTATTCGGATCAAAATATACCATCACTTGTGCACTGGACAGAGCTGTTTTTAGATTCTCAAAAGAGGTTTGTTCATTTTGAGACCAAGACCAGGGAGCGTCTTTCCGAGTCAGACGACGGAGAGGTTCTGTAAGGGTAGCATATTGGGGTATGTATCTGGAAACATACTGAGTCATACCAAGAAATGACCTTACTTCAGCATGGGTTTTTGGAGCAGCTTTCCCGACAATAGCCTTGATCTTCTCTGGATCAGCTGACACACCCAGATTACTGAAAACGTGACCAAAGAAGGTGATTTTGTTTGCAGAGAAGACACATTTGTCTTTGTTTAGCTTAGCACCCATGCTACTAAGCCTCTCTAATGTCATTCTAAGAGCACGATCATGATCAGATTGATCTTTGCCATGAATGATGATGTCATCAGACAGATTTCTTGCACCTTGAATGTCTGCTAACAAATCAGCTATAACTTTTTGAAAGATTTCTGATGCAGCATTAACCCCAAATAACAGCCGCTTGTACCGTCTGAGACCTACATGAGTGCTGAAAGTGGTAATGTACCGACTTGCTTCATCAAGTTCAAGCTGATGGTATGCATTAGACAAGTCAAGTTTACTGAAAACTGTGGAAGAGTTCAGATCTGCCATAAGCTCATCAGCAGTAGGCATAGGGTGTTTTTCCCTACTTATGGCCTTGTTTGCCATCCTCATATCAATACAGACTCTTACCCCAGAGGTTTTCTTGGGAACAACCACAACTGGACTGACCCAGGGTGTAGGGCCACTAATAGGTTCTATAACATCAAGGTCTTCGAGACGTTTGATCTCTGTCTCGACATTTTTCCTAACATGGAAGGGAATACGCCTATGGCGCTGTGAAATGGGCGAGACATTTTGGTCTATATGCAATTTCACCTTAACGCCCTTTATTTTGCCCATCTTACCGTCAAACAGGGATGGAAACTGCTCTGGAATAGAACCAGAAAGAGTGGTAAATGCAAAGTGGACCATGTGTAAAGCCTGTGCAGTTGTAGCCCCTAAAAGACAGCGAGAATACTTACTATTTGTACTTTCAACTACATAAAAATTTGCACCTATTTCATTGCTTTTGTACCTAACCTGAGAATGAAAGTAACCCTTAACTTTTAAAGGATCTGCAGAACCATATGCATATATGAATGGGGATGGATTTCGAAGTTTCGGTCTACCCGACATTTGCTCAAAAACCGTTTCACTGATAATGTTCACACTTGCCCCTGTGTCAATAAGAAAATCAATGTTACTATTTAGTACTTTAGCACAAACTGAAGGAACATTTGAATTGTGTTGATAAACATTAAATACAGATTCTTCACTAGAACTGTCATATTTAGTGTCAGTTTTCTTACTACTTTCAGCATAAACTTGCGCAAAGTTAACCTGCTTAGTGTATTGTTTCTTTCTACAAACTGTTGCAAAATGATTTTTCTTTTTGCAATATCTACACTCTTTCCCATAAGCAGGACATATTTTATGGGAAAAGTCCCCACCACAGTTTCTGCATTGTTTGTGTTCATTTTGTGATCGTTGTCTAGCACCACGCGTTGAGGCACGTCCTCTCCCCCTCGACTGGCTATACGGTTGATTTGGTCTTGCGTTGATAGCGTCCACGTCTGGCTTCCCCTTAAACGCTGCATTCACATGGCTGGTACCACTTTCGATTACTGATGCCCTTGATTCGGATAGTTCTAAGGCTCTGGCTTCATCAAGTACCTTATCTAGCGTGTAATTGTCTCTCAGAGCCCGCCGTCTAATCCTGGATGATGTACATCCTTGTACAATCTGAGATAAAATCTCTCTATCAGCATCATGAAAATCACATGTACTGGCTAAAGTTCTTAGTCTTGTGTAATATCCATCAACCGGTTCACCAGTATTTTGATTTGCCTGTCTGAACTTGAACACTTCGTATGTTGTGTTTTTCTTCGGTGTAAAATAGTTGGTGAGAGATTGTTTCAGAACAGAGTATTCGTTAGATACCTGATTTTCCCCGACGGTTAAGGTTGCGCCTGTACCCTTTTTCTCATCAGAGAAACTGTCGAATATATCGTATGTCTCATCGCCAACGTAGTGTAGCAACAGTGCCTTTTTTCTCAGGTCACTATCAATGTCAAGTGCACAAATCATGATCTCAAATTTGTCGATCCACTTTTTCCACCTTGTTCCCGCCGATTGTTCATTTTGGTGGACTTGGAAACCCGGAAAAGAAGGTAACTGCATTGCCATTTTAAATCCTCGTCGCCAGATTTTATGTCTTTAGGTTTAATAAAATATACACAGCTCGTGTGAATGATGTTTTATTCAATAAACTAAAACCGCATGGCATAATAATACAACTTCCTGTGTATCGTAAGAATAGCACAATACATAATATAAACATTACAATACAGAGACAGAGACAGAGTTTATGTATCTTGGACCTTGGACTAAGGTTCGATAAAATAAGGTAATGTCTAATGATTTAGAAATTAACAATGGTTAAGAATATTTTCCATTTTCTATTAAAAAGTTCTGACTGGTCTTTTAAAAAGGCTATTTCTTGTTCTACTTTTAATCTGTTATTAAAGTAATTAATGAACATATTACTCGTTGGAATTCGATTTGCGTATTTCATTTTAAATATGTATTGTTTGACAAGTATTATAATGTAATTTAATGTGTTAATATCTGTGATATTTTTTGATATGCCAAGAAAAACATCTTTTTTTTGTATCTTCACTTTTATCTGATTTCTTTCCAAAAAGGTTATAATTCCATTCCATAACAATTGTGTGTGTGTGAGCATTCCCAAAACAGATGTTCTAATGTTTCTACATTACTTGCACAAACATCGCATATATTCGAAGGTTTCATTTTAAATCTCAATAATAGTTCGTTTGTAGGTAGAATTCTAGTTAAACGCTTGTACTGAAAACATCTTAAAGTTGTATCTAATGTGGACTTAAAAGGTAAGATATAAATACTCTTCCAGTCGGAAGGTTTCGCCAAATACTTTTTCCCATTTATCTTCGGCATTTTTGAGTGACGTTTCACCTTGTAATTGAAGATTATATAAAAATGTATTTACTTTTTTCAGTTCTACTATTTTTGTAACTAATTGTTTATTTTCGTCATTCACTGGTTGTGTCTTTTGTATTTCTTTCTTCATTTCATCTGGAATGTTTCCAATGATATTCTGATATTTCAGGAAATTGTTTGAGTTAAGATTGTATATATACTTCAATGTTTCAAAATCGAAAAATGTTTTTGTACGGAAATCAAATACATATTCTAAAAACTTTATCCCATTGTTATACCAATTGATGTAGAACATTGTATTGCCATTGCACTTTATATCTGTGTTGTTCAAAATTATTTCTTTTTTAATATTATTCTTTGGTAATTTACTTCTAATTTTATTCCATGATACCAATATATCCTTTAGAAAAGTATTTTTATTGAACATATTTTGAATATCAGTTTCGTGTAGTTTACACTCGAATATTAATTTGCCTCCGAACTTTTTTAAAGCTTTGTTAAAGAATATTTTCCACGAGCCAGTATTTTTATCGTCCAAATATCGCTTTATCCAACTTGCTTTCAGAGATTTTACAAGTAAGAATATATTTGGGACTGCAATTCCACCGTTTTCAATAGATTGTGACATTTTAGCTCTTTTAATATTTTCTGGTTTATTATTCCATATGAAGTTATAAATTATTTTATTAATATCATTGAGTATGTTTGCCGGTGGATTTGGTAACACTGTCAGTGGATAAATAAGTTTTGGTAATGCAAATGTTTTAATAACTGTAACCTTTCCCAGCAGTGTAAGTTTCCGATGTTGTCATTGTTTAAGAACATTTTTAAACTCTTGTAATTTTTGAATTATATTTTCATTTAAAACGACATCTGCATAGTTGGAAAAAATAATTCCTAATGTTTTTTTACAGTTTTCTAAATGTTTATTTGTTAAGCTACCAACCCTTAAAATTGTTGTTTTTTTAATATTTAATTTTAATCCAGACAGTTTACCAAAATCTGTTAAAATGTAAATCAAGGACTTAAATGATTTTTCAGTTCCATCTGTCAGAAATGTTGCATCATCCGCAAACATAGTTTGTTTCGTTTCCTGATCATCGATTTTGATTCCAACGATTTCTTTACTTTTAATGATGTAATTTGATAACAATTCAATACAACAAAGGAACAATGACGATCTTATAAACATCTTATCCACTGGACATAAACACATAGTTTCCAGGCAGCATCAGAAAAGGAATAAATTGAACTTCAAGCTTCAAATGATATCTCATCTTAATCCACTCGAAAATTGCAACACATCTTCACAGGTATGTTCCTTTGGTGGTCCCCTTTCAAATCCTTTCAAAGATATAAATTATAAAAACAACCTTTGTTGATATGGCAGCTGGAAGGGAGTAAAATGCCTAAACTGTAAAGTTCGTCTTCTCTGAATCCGCTTGTCAGCTTCCAAGATAATTTAGTACAAATGTTCCATCAGTGACCCTCTTCAAGATTTGCTTAAGCTGTATCGATTGGTTGAAAACGCGGTATTAGAAAAGGGACAAAATGACAAAACTAAGATACTTGATATTCCCTTTTCTTTTTAGGTTTTTGTCTGATTTTAGGATACATTTGTAATTTGTTCAAGCCATATTGATTGTCTATAAAGATAGTTGCCATGCTGCATCAGAATAGGGATAAAATGAACTTTAAGTTTTAAACACACTCTCCTCCAAAACAATTGGACTGATTTTAACCAAACTCCACGGGAATGATACTTTGGTGGTCCTCTTACAAACTGTTCAAAGATTTAATATCATAACAAATGTCCTTTATTGATCAGTATCATTTACAGTGTCAACTCCTAGCAGTTTCATTCACGCTCTTGATTAAATTCTCTCCGATATTAGAAGTTACACATATACTACATAGCTATCACTCAGGTGATCGATTCAGGGCCACGCTTGCCCTCTGTTTGGAGATGCAAACATTAATACACTGTATTAAGAGATTGCATACACAGAATGCATCCGTTGGTTCAGTACAGTAAATAAATAGGAAAATACTGTACTGTCATGTATGTTCCTGTAGGGATTTCGTAGAGCTATTGGGTAATATGATAATTAAAAAAGTATGATGAGGACCAAATGATATATTTGGAGTTGTAGTTGACGTCATGAAGCGATCTCTTCACGTCTGGATCTTACGATTTACGCCGAACCTGTCCTCGCTCTGTAAAGTAGTACAATTTCACTACGATTCACCTTTGGCGCGATTTGATCCAGGGAGGCCCAATCGATGGCCATGCTACTGTCATCTAATCCCATTGCATTGTTTGACTAGTTTTTCACAGTCCTCGTGAATGTTCGGATCATTTGCGTGGTTTGTGTTCCGGTATTCCGTAGAAAATAACAACTAGCCAATACTTTATTATCTAAAGATTACATCGTTTTCCAACATAACTTTATAGCATGCTTTTATAATACTAACCGTTAGCTTATTTACAGAAGAAAGAATATCGCAGTCATTGGCATAACAAATGATCAGTTGTATCGTCTATATATGCACAGATATAAGCTTTCAAAAATGTTTTAACAATTCACATTGGAACTAAATCTTTATAAAATCAATGGTACAGGAACACATCTGAACATAAGTATCAAAAGTACTGAAAGTAATGTTGCTACAGTTGTGTTGGAATTCGTAATTTAAGGTCAGACAGGCAGTTGTATAAGTATGTACACAAGATATGTTTGTCAATTACGAATGCTTTCACTCAACACTGAGGTAGGTCACGTAGTTAATCCAGTTTCATTTTAATCTGCCCATGTGTTTTTTTAATTGACTATGACAACAACATCAATACCAGATTCGTGTATACCCACTGCATTAGTTGCAATGCTCTTGTGCGGGGTGTGATTGATAATCATACAAGGGAAGTAGCCAGCATGGTAATGTAAGTGTGTAAAATATCTGCAGTATGTAACCAAATGGATGGTAATTTAAGTAAGAAAAATAATTTACTAATCTGTTCAAAGGTCACCAAGAAACATTAGTGCCTAAATATTTTCAAATCGGACCTTAACTATTGGACAATATTGTCTTTAAAGTGTTCACTATACACACATTATACGCTAAGCTGATTTAAAAGAAATTATATTAGTTTTCTATGTTTTTACTCTATTGTTTTTACTATTTGTAAATGCACAATATCAAAATAAACAATTATTTTTGCAGAGAAATATGAGCCTGTGAAACACAAGATTAACCAGTTATCAAATGGCTTAACCCTTTTGCACATACAACAAATATACAGCAGATGAGTTTTAGTCTGGTTAAAGTTTTTGATAAACCTCTACAAAAATTGTACCAAAAGGTGAACTTGCTCACGATGATCATCTTATCCTATTGCAACAATGTTTTCAATACAGTCAGCTGCAGAAGCGTCAGAAAGCTTTTGTATGTGGTAAAGGCTTAATTAAATTGTTGTTTGCCATTTTATCATTTAAAAGCCGACGACAACCCTAAAAATGCAAAAAATACATGAATTTAATCCCATTTGATGGAACTTCTTCTTTGGTCACCATTCTTTCGAAGGCCTTTTGCTGTAGATGTGTGAAAATGTTTTGTTTCGTGAAAATGTGTCTGCAAGCATGTACGGTCATCTAATTATAAGTGAATTTTATTTTCTTGCACCATTTGTATTTTTCTCCAGAAATGAGCCACGTCATACAAAAACGACTTACAAGTCCCTTCAACCAGCTAAGATTCATATTAGCATGCACCGCCTGATCAGGTTCTTCCTTGCTCGCCATTTAGTCACACAAGCATATGTGTTTCCATAGGAGAAAAACAATGACTTTATAAAAAAGGAAATAGGACAGTAAAAGTATTACATTTGAATGTAACTGTCTTTGATATAAGGAGGTAGGTTTTCATTTAACGTGGCAAATTTGAGCGCAAAGAAATTACCCCGCTTTGAATTATTTGTTCCGCTTAGGAACGATTTGTTTTGGCAGAGCTTTATTTCGGCAGAGCTGCCTGTGTTATTAGGAACTTAGTAACTCCGAAAAACGGTTCATTAACTATGGTGACTCTGGAACGGATGTCTGTCGACAACCGTCCAAAAAAGACGATGATTGTTCTTTCGTCGAATTTGTTTGTGATACTACGGTTATACAATCCACCTGGATATTTCGTGAACGGGGTGAATTATTTCGAAGAAATAGCGATACACTCTGCTCGCGTTTCTAAATAACAACTATTTATATGCAGTGCAATCTATCAGTACAGACACAGTTTCAAGCATTTGAGGCACGTCCTCTCCCCCTCGACTGGCTATACGGTTGATTTGGTCTTGCGTTGATAGCGTCCACGTCTGGCTTCCCCTTAAACGCTGCATTCACATGGCTGGTACCACTTTCGATTACTGATGCCCTTGATTCGGATAGTTCTAAGGCTCTGGCTTCATCAAGTACCTTATCTAGCGTGTAATTGTCTCTCAGAGCCCGCCGTCTAATCCTGGATGATGTACATCCTTGTACAATCTGAGATAAAATCTCTCTATCAGCATCATGAAAATCACATGTACTGGCTAAAGTTCTTAGTCTTGTGTAATATCCATCAACCGGTTCACCAGTATTTTGATTTGCCTGTCTGAACTTGAACACTTCGTATGTTGTGTTTTTCTTCGGTGTAAAATAGTTGGTGAGAGATTGTTTCAGAACAGAGTATTCGTTAGATACCTGATTTTCCCCGACGGTTAAGGTTGCGCCTGTACCCTTTTTCTCATCAGAGAAACTGTCGAATATATCGTATGTCTCATCGCCAACGTAGTGTAGCAACAGTGCCTTTTTTCTCAGGTCACTATCAATGTCAAGTGCACAAATCATGATCTCAAATTTGTCGATCCACTTTTTCCACCTTGTTCCCGCCGATTGTTCATTTTGGTGGACTTGGAAACCCGGAAAAGAAGGTAACTGCATTGCCATTTTAAATCCTCGTCGCCAGATTTTATGTCTTTAGGTTTAATAAAATATACACAGCTCGTGTGAATGATGTTTTATTCAATAAACTAAAACCGCATGGCATAATAATACAACTTCCTGTGTATCGTAAGAATAGCACAATACATAATATAAACATTACAATACAGAGACAGAGACTGTTAAATTTGGTATGGCCTTACTTTGAACACATCAGGACCCATTTAAAACGTAACTTAAATATCCCCAAGACAAACATTCTGGCAAACTAACATTATTCTACTGTAAAATGATGGAGCTTTATTCAAATTTACCCGCACCAGAGTGCACTTTTATTGAAAACCGCAAGGCCTACACCGAGTTACTGCTTGTGACTTTGCAGGATTTTCTACATGATCGCCATTACAGTGCCTTCGGCGCTTTGATTTTAATACTGATGAATAATAAAAAATGGAATGTTAAAAAAAAATTCTTCGATTGATCCATTTATCTTTAAACAAAAAAAAAAACACCTTGTTTTGCTTGTTGCTGTCTCTCTCTTCTTTTTTTTTTTTTTTCTTCTTTTTTTTCCCGTTTTTTACTTCAGCTCTTCTGGTTTAGTAAGGCTTTTACGCCGTTCTCAACATTAGTTAAGTTATATCCCGACAACAAATAACATATTCATGATCTCTGGATAAATAAATCAGTTCCAGTCTTTGAAATGTGCCTTGCACAAGGGAGTTCAAACATGACCACCGCGACTCGGGATTGAATCCGGGACGCCTGGTTATAAATCCTAGACGCTAACCACTGGCTGTTTCCTAGCTCTAATGGATGAAAGCCAGTTATGTCATTCAAACAACACGTACGCCATATGTTACCCTTGGGTCAATCGTAGTGTCATTTCATACATATGATATAAGGCCCCCATCTCCAATTTTTCTTCAACACCATTAGATCCATACTGTATTTTTTCCATGGCAACCGAAAGACAAATATTTAAAAATATTCTCCTCTAAAACTATGATGTCGATTTTCAAATAATTTTGTATAAATGTTCCACCGTTGACCTACCAGGATTAATCAAGTTATGTTTAATCTTTAAAACATGGCCGCCGGAGGCAGGGCACTTTTGCCTGACATTGGTATAGTAAATCTTTGAGTTTAAACTTATTTATTTCACACGGATTGAGAAGCAAATTTTTAGCTGATATTAATCACGCTTGATGTTTTCTTCCTGGAGCAATTTTGTTGATGAAAAAGACATGGTATCACGTATGTGGAGCTTTTTACACTTTATGCCTAAATCGAAAACTGTAAAAGTCTTCTTTTCAGAACCAAGTGGCCCGATTTAATAATTATTGCAAAGACATGTTATTGGTGTGACACGCTACTAATTTCCTTTAAGCAATGTCGATCGGTCAACATTGCCACCAGGGCGTCAGGCTCTTTTACCCTTAATGCCCGAACTTTATTGGAGATATTTTGCCTTTTAAAATGGAGCAATACTGACTATATTAGGACACTTGTTTAAAAAATAACTTGATTACCAAGGAAATAATTGGATATTGCTTCAATGATAAAAAAAAAAAAAAAAAGCTGTGAAGGTACTAACACACAAAAGGAGTTATCGGTTCACTTCTGGAGAGGTTCCTTCTTCCAATTAATTATAACACATTTTTTTTATTGGCACAATGAAACAAATTATTATCATTTCGTATGAAAAGAATATGTTTGTTAAAACGTGACTGAGGAGCGCAAACTGATACAGTTTATTATAGTCATAATATTGATTGAACAAGATGGACATAAATAGTTGTCAAATCAAATCAAACAAACGCCCACCTGCGTATTAGTTAACACGTTTTACCTGTCCGCTCATTAATGTTCGTCCGTCTTCGTTAACATTCGGCTTTGTAATCGTTACCCAAGTATGTGGTTATTAGCTCCACTGGCTGAAAGTCAGTCGAGCTTATGTCAAGGCGAATTGTCCGCGGTGCGTGCGTGCGTCAACTGTTTGCTTCAAACGACTTCTCCTTCCTAACCACTTGGCCAATTGGGATGAAACTTCATAGGAAGTTACCTCTCAATGTCCGCTCCTAAATTCCTTCAATATTTTTGGATGCAAAATTCTGTTTTACATGGCATCCGAAAAAAACCAATGGTGAACACTTAAAAAATATTCTCCTCCGAAAGATTTTCAAATAATTTTGTAGAAATGTTGCTAAGGTGACCTTCTATTAATTATTTTAACATTAGATTACCTTTAAGCCATGTTGATTAATCGAAAACTATGGCAGCCAGGGGGCGGGGCTATTTTACCTTATATGGCTATAGTGAAAGCTTAAAGAATCTTCTCCTCCAAAACTGTCAGGCCGATTTTCAAATAATTTTGTAGATATGTTCCATGGGTTACCCTCTATCAGATTCCTTCAGATTTTGCATATAATGGCCATAGTGAAAACTTTTAAAAAATCTTCTCCTTCGAAAGTATCGGGCAGATTTTCAAATAATTGCGTAGAAATGTCCCTTTGGCTACTTAGCCTAATATGGCTATAGTGAAAACTTAAAAATCCTCTCCTCCGAATATGTTGGCCCGATTTTCAAATAATTGTGTTGACATGTTCCTTGGAAGACCCTCTATCAGATTCCTACAAGCCATGTTAATTGGTTGAAAACCATGGGGGTGGGGGCAGGTCTCTTTTGCCTTATATGGCTTTAGTGAAACCTAAATAATCTTCTCCGTCGTAATTATCAGGTCGATTTCCGAATAATTTTGTAGAAGTGTTCCTTGGGTAACTTTCTATCAGATTCCACCAAGCTATGTTGATTGTTCTTAAAATATAGCTGCCAGTGGGCGGGGCTGTTAGCATTACATTGGCTTTTGCAGAAATGTTCCTTGAGTGACACTCTACGAGGTACCTTCAATCCATGGTGATTGGTCAACCATGGGGTGGGGCTGTTTGGAGATTTATTTTTTAAGCAATACTGGCCCTCTTGGGCCTTTTATTCTCACTAACTTATACGTTAAAGTAGATGGATAAAATATCACGGTCCTGATAGATTCGGTTAGCATTACATTGGCTTTTGCAGAAATGTTCCTTAAGTGACACTCTACGAGGTACCTTCAATCCATGGTGATTGGTCAACCATGGGGTGGGGCTGTTTGGAGATTTATTTTTTAAGCAATACTGGCACTCTTGGGCCTTTTGTTCTCACTAACTTATACGTTAAAGTAGATGGATAAAATATCACGGTCCTGATAGATTCGGTTGTACGGTCATTGAAGTTCAGATTTTTAAGGCAACTTTTCATGGGTTCGATTCTCCTGCTATGAGAACATTTTTTTCTATTTCTTTCATTTCTCTATTTTTCTTTCCTATATATAAATGTAATCTAATTAACGTTCGATTAATTTCTTTTCTTTTCAGAAAAATTCATTTAGTTAATCATGAGATTCCTACCTCCTTCAATATTCTCAATGTAAATGTAATCTTGCCCTAAGATGCAACGTATCGTATCGCCACACATTTTACTTTATATGGTAAATTCGTAAATATAGAATACATATAATTCATTTGCATACAGTACCTGATTGATTACCTGTACATTTATTTAAAAAAAGAAGAACTTTCACATAAAACGAAAAGAGTATCATTATAAAAAGGTCATCAAATCAAAAGACATTCTTTTTCAGGGATTCGAACCCATTACCACAGTATTGGCAGCGCTGTGTGCTACGTATAAGACTTATTACGATATATGGGTACAACCTGTTTTAAATTGGACATTGCATTTAATTTTGGTATTAAAATCTAAATTTAGAACCAAACGTCACGAAAATTTATGAGTGACATGTTAATTCTGTTTAGTATTCCTTTTGCCGAATATCCTTGCGCTTTTATGGAAAACTTACTTGACCATCTTATTGCCGTGTTTTGACCAATTGAACAAACTTGATAATTATTGTAGATTGTTATTAGAAAAATATCTGCTAAAAAACACTTGAAATTAAACATGCAGTTTCAGAGAAAAATAAGTTTAAAGTTTTGTAATTTTGCACCCTTTTTGAAACCACCTCACAGCACTGTTTTGCAATGAATCAATGTGGTTATAACATTTTTAGAGGTTCAACTAAGGAACATACATGCCAACTGCCAAGCATATTCAACGAAGATGAATATTCAAGTTGTGTCGTTTTACCCCCCTTTTGATGTCGCATGGTAGCCATGTTTTAACTTATATGATTATATGGCTTGATAAAGTTGGTACGTTTTCACTGAATAAACAACATTATCTTTAAGTCAGACATGAAATTATAGAGAAGAAGTATTTCAAATTTTGTAATTTTAGAAGAAGTATTTCAGATTTTGTAATTTTACCTCTTATCTGAAACATACTGGCGGCCATATTTTCTAACCACTTGATATTGTTTCCATGTTCCGGAGGTGAACATCTACCAAATTATCCTGATATCAGACGAACAGTTTCAAAAGAATAGACTTTGTATCGATTTGTCCTTTAACTCCGTTCTGATGCAGCAGCAACTAGAAACCACTTGTGCTTTCAGTGGTATTAAAATTTCCTGGGCAAATTACCAGGACTACCGCTAGTATTCATCTTTCGCTACTCCAAATACTACACTACACATTATTGTCAACGATGAAGGGGATTACAAAAGTTTACATTGAGCACGCTACATTCGACTATTTACATCATTGCAGCATTCTCGGAAAAGAAGAAGTTGCTCAAGGTGACCATCTATTTCCACGATATTTTCGATTCGGTATCACTTTCATTTTTTATATTTTCAAGATATGAAAGATTTTTCCCAAAACAGTTTCAAAACAGTCGACACTAATTAGCATTTCGGTTCAAGAGTATAAACCCTAAAACTTTAGATCCGCCATTACACGAGTTTATAAAAGTGACTGTCACAGTAACAATACCCACCATTTTAAAGCCGATTTCCTCAGAAGCGTTTATCAATAACTCTTGAATATTTGTATTGTCTTTGGCTGCCAAAGCTATACTTGTTTTCAAAATGAAAATAAAAATACACAGCGGCTTGTGGACCATTATCGGCCTATTGTTGTACACCAGAAGTAATTCAACGGATTTGAACTCGACAAAGGTGAAACAATACTTAAATGTTCTATGTCAAACTAACGGCGATTGTTTGAACAAAGACAGAACAATCACAGAGCTACCAAGGAGGCCGAACAATACATGCTGTTGGGGTAAATATAAACGTTTCCTTTAGTAATAAAGTAAAGATGAACATCGGTTTATCGTTTAGAGTTATTTGATGTCTTTGAAATTACCGAATTTATCATAATATATGCAATGGAAAACTCCACAGAAATCTTGGCAATTGCTCAATAATGTTATATTCGTATAAGTTAACATTTAGACGGTATTTATTATTTACCTAATTATCATTGTTTATAGTTTACATCCAAATATCATGAGTATTTGAATAAACATTGTATAATTCAGGTCCGTGAAGTTAGGTTGACGAGTTACGAATTGACAAGTGACGAACTGTGACATTTTTTTAGGACCGTCAAGTTAGGTTGACGAATGACGAACTGTGACATTTTTTTAGGACCGTCAAGTTAGGTTGAGGAGTGACGAACTGTGACATTTGTTCTAAAAACTTTACTTCTTTCTTTAAGATAATGTAAGTAAGTAAGTAAGTAAGTAAATTGTTTATTATTGTGACATGTGTTACAAAGCATTTATAGTTTACATTTATTCTTTAACAATTATTATTAACACCCGGCCCCATGGGTCTATAAGTCACCAAAACATATATATTTCATAATATCATACAAATATACAAGATATATATATACAAAAAAGTAATAATGTATATGGATGTATTTAATGCAAGTTATGCCCTATTTCATGTTTCATGGCGATCAGTCAATCAGAAGAGCTTCGTCAAGTTCGTCAATTCGTCAACTCGTCAATTTTGTCTAAAATATTTATTTCTGTCTTTAAGATAATGTATCTGGACGTATTGAATCCAAATTAGGCCTTTTTTTCAACTTCCATGGCCATCAGTCATTCAGAAGAACTACGTCAAATTCGTCAATTCGTCAACACGTCAATTTTGTTGACGAATTGACGAAAAAAATATTTTTCTGAAATCTTTATTTCTGTCTTTTAGATACTAAATCTGAACGTATTGAATGCAAATTAGACCATATTTCAATTCTCTTGGCCATCAGTCATTCAGAAGAGCCACATCAAGTTCGTCAGTTCGTCAACACGTCAATTTTGAAAAGGAAAGTTTTTAGGGTCGTTTAACGGAAGTTTGAATGCGAGCGTCAGGAAAGAATGAACCCCCACCATGGTTTCGACCGTTTTGTATCTGTTCACAAAAACAGCCTTCCATCGGTATTTTTGATATTTGCCAAAACGTGCATCATGCATAAAGTGCTATATATACAATTATTAGTTATTAGCAAACACTTAAGGGAAACTGTCAGTCAGTGTGTGTAATGCAAACATATTAATACAAATATCCAGGGACACTTAATATCCGAATATGCTCATTTCTCAATTGAACGGAATTTATATTTTTGAAAACATCAGTTTTTACTGTACTAATGCTAGCTATAAACGTTGTTAAACTTCAGGGCTTCGCTCAACAATATGAGTGTATATGTGATAATACGCGAACCAGAATACAGAAATCCATCAACTAGAACCTGTGAATATATTCAACTGAAGAAGAATGTGCTGTGATGTTTGTCAACATTTATTTTGTTGCGTTTTATACGTTGACAAACATCAAGGCTCATTTTCATCTAAAATATGCATTTGGAAACCGTCCACCAGTACGTGTGTACTTTAGGTAATTGCATGTGTGGACGCGCCACATAATACACTTCCCCCATGCATAAAGTTATTAGCAAGAACCTGTGTATGAAGATATTCAACTGAAGAAGAATATGCTGCGATGTTTGTCAACGTATATTTCGTTGTGTCTTATTTCTTGAAAAACATCAGGGCTCATTTTCATGCATGGTTTGCTTTACGGGTCTGTTCACCAGTTCGTGTGTATGTGATAATTCCATACGTGAGTGCGCCTCAAAATAATTTTCCCAATGCAGAAAGTCATCAACTAGAACCTATATATGTCGAAGTCCAAATCCAGGACCAATTTTCATATAATATATTCATTTATCTTTCGTTCACCAGTATGAGTGTATATATGATAATTGCATGCGTGGACTAACCTCAGAATACATTTACCTAATAATGAAAGCCATCAACTAAAACCTAGGTATTTATCTATTAAACTGAACAAGAATGTGCTGTGATGTTTGTCAACATTTATTGTGGTGCGTTTTATACGTTGACAAACATCAGGGCTCATTTTCATTCCGGCAAGATAGGCATTTGGGTACCGTGCCGTCCACCACTACGCAGGAATATATGAGTTAACTTCATGAGTGGACAAGCCCTAGAATACACTTTCCCAACAAAGAAAGTCAAACCTCTGTACTTAGAGATAACACTTAAGTAAAATATGCTGTGATGTTTGTCAACGTTTATTTTGGAGTTGACGAAGTGACGAACTTCACGAAGCTCTTTTGAATGACTGATGGCCATGAAACATGAAACGGGGCCTAATTTGCATTCAATACGTCCAGATACATTATCTTAAAGACAGAAATTAAGTTTTTAGAAAAATATCTTTTTCGTCAATTCGTCGAAAAAAATGACGAATTGACGAGCTTGACGAAGCTCTTCTGAATGACTGATGGCCATGAAATAGAGCCTAATTTGTATTCAATACGCTCAGATACATTATCTAACATATGAAATATGAACGAATCTAAAAGACAGAAATAATGTTTTCAGATGATTATTTTTTCGTCAATTCCTCAACCAAATTAATGAATTGACGAACTTGACGAATTTACGAACGTAGCTCTTCTGATTCACTGATCGCCATGAAACATGAAAACTTTTAGAAAAATATTTTTTTCGTCAATTTCGTCAACTAAATTGACGAGTTGACGAATTGACGAACTTGACGAAGCTCTCACCATGAAACATGAAATAGGGCATAACTTGCATTTAATACGCACAGATACATTATCTTAAAGAAAGAAATAAAGTTTTTAGAAAAAATGTCCCAGTTCGTCTCTCGTTAATTCGTCACTCGTCCACCTAACTTAACAAAATTCCACAGACAAGGTTGGCAATTGATCCATAGTGTTAAATGTGTATACGTTTACATGTAGTTGGTACTAATCTTTCACTTTATTAGCACTGTATATAGTTTACATAGTCTAGGTTATATACAACGTTGCGCATGCAATTCCTGCATATTACATGGTTTTGTTTAGCTCACCTGAGCAAGAAGTGCTCAAGGTGAGTTATCGTGATCGTCTTTTGTCCGGCGTCCATCGTGCATCGTCCGTCAACATATTCCCCTCAATAACCAGTGGGTCAATTGGGATGAAACTTCCCAGAAAGCATCCTCTCAATGAGCTAATTAGAATTCCTTCAAACTTAGGGATCCATGCAGAATTCTGGTTTCCATGGCAATCAAACGAAAACAACTTTTAAATTCTTCTTCTCCCAATCTGGTTGCTTATTTTCAAACAATTTTGCAAAAATGTTCATTGGATGACCCTCTATCAGATTCCTTTAAGCCATGTTGATTGGTCGAAAAACATGCCCGACTGGGGGCAGAGCTATTCTGCATTATATCGCTGTAGTGAAAACTTTAAAAAATCTTCTCCTCCGAAACTGTCCGGCCGATTTTCAAATAATTTTGTAGAACTGTTCCTAGGGTGACCTTCTTTCAGATTCCTTCAAGCAATGTTGATTGGTCGAAAAACATGGCCGCCCGAGGGCGGGGTCTTGTTTACCTTATATAGCTATAGTGAAAACTTAAAAAATCTTCTCCTCCGAAAGTGTCAGACCGATTTTCAAATAAGTTTGTAGAAATGTTCCTATGGTGACCCTCTATCAAGCCATTTTGATTGGTTGAAAAACTATGGCCGCCAGGGGGCGGGGCTATTTTGCCTTATATTGCTAAAACTTAAAAAATCTTCTCCTCCGAAAGTGTCTAGCTGATTTTCAAATAATTTTGTAGAAATGTTCCTTGGGTGACCCTCTATCACATTCCTCCAAGTCATGTTGATTGGTTGAAAAACATGGCCACCAGCCTGGGTTTTGGTGAACAATTTAAAAATTCTCTTCCCAAACTGTTTGGCCGATTTTCAAAATAGAATGTAAAAAAATGTAGAACTGTTCCTTGGGTGACACTCTACGAGATTCCTTCAAGCCATGGTGATTGGTAAAAATGGCCACCGGATGGTAGGGCTGGTTTGCCTTATATTGGCTTCAGTGAAAACTTTAAAAAGTCTTCTCTTCCCAAACTATTTGGCCGATTTTCAAAAAATGTAAAAAAAATGTAGAAATGTTCCTTGGGTGACACTCTTTGCTAACTTTGGGGCTTATCAGGCAATAGAGCGATCTCTATCTCCCAGCAATACTGGCGTTTACATGCACTAGTTTACCAATCATCTGTCGCTGTCCGCTTGGCTTGTTACGCTTGAGTTAGTTATGGGGGTCATAAAACGTTTTGTTTTATAATATTCTCAGTCACGATTTATTCTAGAAGAGTGAAGACTTTTGATATTTGTTTATTTAAGGCTTTGATGCAAATTAGTAATGCTGTATTTGCTCAACTTCTAATGCCGCGTATACAAAGAGAAAACATGTTTTGCAGTGATTGAAGATTATTTTTATATCTATATTCGTCATTTTAATAGACAGATTGCAATTTATACATTTATTTATCTTTTTTTATTCTTTCTAAATCAATAAAATTTATAACATCTCTAAAATTGTACAAAAATCAATATGGTCAATCAACTTCCGTTATCAGGTCATAAACGGTGGGATAAGCACTGAGATGAAACAACAACGCACACACCAATACACAGGCTTTCACCTTTCTGAGGCATAGAATCTTACATAAATCTTTAAAAATTACCAAAATATATTTAAAAAATAATGTTTTGAATTAGTACAAATGAAAGAGAAACAATTCTGCATCTTGAACCGTTTGAAATGAAGCGATCGGATGTTTTTAAATACCTCAATAAAGCAGAATATTGTTTAGCTCCTTCTTATTTCAATGTAACTTTGGGTGACCAACAAACACCTACAAAAAGGACTAAAATGTAAAAATCATAAAATCATATTAAAAATATCATATTAAAGAACAAATGCTTTCCTAACATATTCGTCTGAAATGAAATGATCCATTCATTAACTAATTTGTAGGAGCAATTTAACTATATTTTCCCTATATAACTTTCGAGACACCGGATTTTCCGAAAGTAGTTGGCAATGCCAGTTTCGCCAACGTTCTTTCCGTCGTTAGACGATAATCACTGTGACAAGCGTCATTCGTCTTTCAACAATGGGCTAACAGTCTATGTGGAAAAACAGCCAGCTACTTGGAAAGATTGTTGTGTGGATTACTGCAAGGAAATACATAACGTTCAAACATTACTATTTATTTATTTATGTATTATCTTTATTTCTCTAAAAATCAATTACCAAAATGAAATGAATTACAAGTGACAATGAAAGAAATAGTGAAACATGTTGTTTGGTACGTCACATGCATTTTCTTTTGATATGATTTAATAATTAATTATGGGTTGTGTGTTCGAACCCCAACTCGGCCAACATTCTTTCCGTCGTTTGACAAGCGTCATAGTGACAAGCGTCATTCGTCTTCCACCATGGGCTAACAGTCTGTGTGGAAGAGCAGCCAGTTGCTTTGAAATATTGTTCTGTGAATTACTGGTCTGAGAAAGCAAGGAAATACATGAGTAGTTGAAATGGCTGCATTTATGTGAAGGATTTTTTGTTTTAATCACAAACAAACAAAAATATTATATGAGCCGTTCCACGAGAAAACCAACATTATGGTGTCTGCGTAATGTATCGACCCAGACGGGCCGACACATTCCATCTCATGTGGATAGAGGTTTAGAATAATGATTCCTGGAAATGAAAATCCACATGAGGCTTAAAATGTCTGTCCGTGATAGCATGCGCAGCATGCTTAGGCTGATCCGGGTCGATACTTTACACAGAGTCCACAATGGTAGTTTTCTCGTGGAGCGGCTCATATTCAGTTTAATTACAGTCATATTTAAAGTGATGATTAACAGTATTAACAAGTATATTACGACAAACGCTCGGCCATAACGATAAAGAACTTTATAAAAGACTAAGAGTAAAACCCGGCAATATTTGGGATATTTAAGATTTCTTATTGAATGCAAATTAAATTGCATGATATTTACGAAACAAAAATCAGTGTACAGAAAATTGCAAAATATGTCGCTGGAAAAACTCAACTCTCAATACAAGTTTACAGATTTGCTCACATCATGTAACAAATTCGCTCAAAAGTTATATTTCTCATTGGGATTTTAACGCAATTTCCGATGGCTTTAGAGAAATTTGAAAAGAGCCTATTTTTAGCATAATTTGGACTGTTTTTCGGCAAATAAAAAGGGCCATTTTGAGCTTAATGAAACTTAATTTTACAGATGTTCAAAGCATATTGTACAATCTCTCTGGAAGTCGAACTTTAGAAATAATTTGCAAGAACTACTAGCTTGACTCAAACTCAAACAGTACCTCTAATAGTCATCGCGTATATATGCATGTATGTAATAATAACTTTGTGTGTTCTTTTTTGTATGGGATACAATTTCTTAATTTGTCAATTCAATTCAATATATTTTATTGCATAGAACAATACACAGTATGTTTATAGCAAATAAAGAAATTAAAAAAAGTACAAAAGGAGAAAAAGATTTTTCGGCAGAATTTGCAATCATTTAACAAATTTAAGAGTTCATGAACAAAATGATCTATTGTATAAATATAATGTTTAAATTTCGATAAAACTGTAACTGTAGAACGGTTACCAAAGCTAGACCATCACATCATAAGGTGTAATAATCTAGCTTTGCGTCTGTTCTCTATGTTTCAGTTCAACGAATACGTATTTAACTGAATTGTTTATACTTCTCGATTTGAAAACATAAATGCAGTATATTTAAGTTTACTTGGCCAATGACAGTAATTTTATTTTAGATACTTCTGATTCAATGACGTTCGTGTTGCAATGTGTGCATATTCTCTCTGGTCTGGGAATGTTCAAATATCTGCCTGATTCAATTGCTAGACCGTGACGTGATACACTTAACTTTGTTAGAGATATTCGGTATTTGTTTATGTTTGTACATGACAGATACGTTTCAATGTTAAAATCATGTTAACATATACAATAAGAGTCCAGCTTACTTGAATTATTAATTTTGCATACCAGTTTTGTTTGTATATATCAAGGATACGTTGCTTAATGGTTCGAAAGTCAATAGTTTGTGTATTTTGGTCTATCCAGATAGTTGTCATACCGATTGCATCGAGTATGTTCTTAACGTTATACGCCTAATTAAGTTTAAAGTAATTGCTATCATTATCTGAATCTAGCTGCAACATGTTATAGACTTGTTTGATTCAGGAATGATCTGGTTGATTTAAAAGTTTGATCAAATACTTCATAATTGAAATTTTTCGTTTAATATGCATTGGGTAGCGACCTAACTCGCCATATAGTCCATCAAGATTAGTAGACTTTTTAACATTCAAAATCTTTCTTAGAAATTTAGTATGTATCAATTCTACATATTTACTTGGAAAGTATCCCAATATTTCTGTAAAGCGTTATATCTATAGGTACTACCTATTTACGAAAAAACAACTGTAAACACAAATTAAAGAGAATACGTAGGTCATAAAAAATTATTTTAACAATAATTGACTAGACGATGATAATCTTCATGTCATGTGTTTTACATGATCATAACATTTTTGTAATTCGTTTTAATTACTGCCGTCTAATATTTCGAACAGAAAATCATAAACTAAGGACTTTCAGAAAAAAGTTAATGATCTGTTCAGCCCTTTTCTGATGCCACCTGGCAACTACCTAGCTTTTACAACAAGTCAATATGGCTTGAACTAGTTATGTAGGTCACATTTCTGCGGCACCCTTTCCCTAATACAGTCGGTTTCTTACGCCTCCGCAGCAGATGACGTAGAAAGAAAGTCCCGACACAGGAACAATTGCTCAGTAGGAGCAATTCATCCTTTTGCCACAATATCTGATCAATAATTATACTTTCATTTATATATGTTTTCAAAGTCGGCTAAAGCAGATGTGTTGTATGTGGGTAAGGGTTAATCATCTTGATATCAGACGTAAGAGAAACACTCTGACCAAATTTGAAGCTGCTGAAACAAAAAATGCGGCTTCTACAGTGTTGACAAGATTTTACTTCAATTTGGCCTAGTGAGCTAGTTTTTGAACAGACATGGCCAATATTCGAACTTGGCCTACATATCATCAGGCTCAAGTTGAAAGAACAGCATCCAGAGTGTTAACAAGCTTTCCCTTCAATTTGGCCTAGTGACCTAGTTTCTGACCCAATAAAAGTGCAGCATTCAGAGTGTTAACAAGATTTCCCCTGAATTTGGCATTTTGACCTAGTTTCTGACCAATATTCGAACTTGACCTAGATAGTATTAAGACAAACATTCTGACAAAATGTCAAGCTGATGAAGCAAACCAGGCGGCCTTCAGATTGTTAACAAGATTTACTATCAATTTGGACTAGTGACCTAGTCTTTGACTCGGCATGAGCCTTATTCGAACTTGGCCTATATATCATTAAGATAAACATTCTGACCAAATTTTAAGCAGCTGGACCATAAATTGCGACTTCTACAGTGTTAATAAGATTTATCTCCAATTGTGCATAGTGACCTAGTTTCTGACCCAACATGACCCATTTTCAGGTGAGCTATAAATGGTAGAAATGGCTGCCCTCCTTGACATTTAGAGTTGCGGGGAAAGCAAATATTGACTGACTAGTCTCAGCATAAATGAACCAGTTATACTTGTAAATTATCAAGGAAACACATGATAAAGCTGAAACAAGAGGGCCATCGTGGCCCTAGATCGCTCGTCATATCCTCATATTTAAGTCAACCACATAATCAATGACAATAACTCATTTTGCAGTCAAACACACAAACAAGAGATATCCCTTCAATTTAGCCTAGTGACCTTGTATTTGACCCATATTCCCGAACTTGGCTAAGATATCATCACAAGACAATCCTTCTGACAAAATCTTAATTCAAGTTGAAAATGCGGCCTCGAGTGTTAACAAGAAATTCCTTTAATTTGACATTGTGACCTAGATTTCCCACCGACATGATCCATATTCAAACTTGCCCTAGCTATCATCAAGACAAACATTCTGACAAAATTTCAAGCTGCTGAAACATAAAATACAGTCTCTCTATATAGTGTAAACAAGATATTTCCCAAATTGGCCTAGTTACCTAGTTTTTGACCGGTTATGACCTATATTCAAACTTAGCCTAGATATAATCAATACATTTATTTTGCCAAGGGTTCAACATGTTTAAGTTAAAAACTGGGCCTCCAGAGCCTTAACAAAATATTCCTTCAATTTAACCTATTGACCTAATTGTTGAACTGTCATGACCACTATTCAAACTTGGCCTAGAAATCAGCAAGATAAACAAACTGAATAAGTTTCATGAATATTGGAAGATAATAGTGGCATCTAGAGTGTTAACAAGCAAAAATTAAAATGATGACAAATGTCGGACAAAAAACGATCACAAAAACTCATCATGAGCGGCATAACTCACCGAACAATCGATCATTAATCTACCAATTGTGTAAAGGCGCACTAAGGGATAATGTCTACCTCTTTATTTTGAAAGCAGACACGCACTTTCATTAGAGTCAAACTTTGTCATTTTGCCTCTTTCCTGAATCCCCATGGCTGCAATATGTTTTGACCAATCAATATGGCTTGGACAATTTTGTAGAAGGTTACCCGAAGAACAATTCTACTGAATGATCTTGGAATTTAGAAAGCGGATTCAGAGGAGAAGACTTTTAAGTTTTTCAATCTTCACCCCTTTCTATTCCCCGGCAACCAAAGATCTATATAGAATTTAAGTCATTGAACAGTTTTTGATGAGTGTCACCAAGAGAATATTCATGTCAAGTTTGGTTAATATCTCACCACCAGTTTCGCAGGAGAAGATTTGACCATTTGACGTAAGCCGTATAGTGAGTGATCACAATAAATAACATTGAGCCTTCGGCTTGAAGTTGATCTAAAAATTAGTAAAAAGTGTAACAATAAAGTTAAAACCTTAACTTTAATTGTTTTAAATATTGTATGTATTCTCACATTCTCACTTAAAAAGAATTTGAATCAGATTACATGTACTTTAAAATTGACATAATCTGGTGGAAAGAAGGACAAATCTTATTGTAAGAAAGTAAAATTCTGAGTTTAAAAAAAAATCTTATTGTTAAAAGTAAAAGATTAATCACCATGATAAATTTCTGTTTTTCCCTCACTATGTGTTTACATGTCGCCTGTTTCCGAAACCACAGTCTGTAAGTGTTAAAGGGTTAACCGTTTTCTACATGTATATGCTATCTGATGCCTCTGCAGCAGACACATTTTGAAAACAGTGTGACAAACGGATTGATTGATTGATTGATTGATTGCTCTTAATGAGCAATTTCCCCTTTTTTGTCAAATTTGTTTCAACTATATTCAACAATAAAACTTTTGAAAATAGATATTTTTCAAAGTTTTGTCGTAATCTTTTCAAAGTGGTCGGCTGTATATTTGTTGCATGTGGGAAAGGGTTAAGAAAACTGAAATTACTCTAAAATGTATGTACCTATATCACCATTCAGAGTCAAAGTTTGTAACATCTGAAGCATTGTTGTGTAAAACATTGTGATTTCTGAAGCCTCAAATGCAGACGACTTTTGAAAACATTTTGACATGGATAAATTACTCAAATAATGATTTGCCAAAATGTGTTCAACCCCATTTGATAATAAGACTTCCCTTTATAGAGATTTTCCTCATTTATGCGGGCATGTTTTCAAAGTCATCTCACACCTGTTACCTTCGAACGGAAAAAAACTTTTTTTTTCTGTTCTTAGTATGAGTATTTACCTATTTCGGGTAAACATTTATTAACTTTTGTGATCTGTAAATAATTCCCCGTGAACTGCATTCAGCCCCTTGCTTGCAGCACGATAAGTTATTTACGAGTCCTACCGACCTAAGCAAAGAAAATAAAAATCATCATCAGGTTAAGCATATATTTAACTTTAAAATATGGCCAAGATTTTAAATCCATGAAATTATGATGACAGGTACAACAAATAATTAACTTGCCCTTCATAAAGTACTGCAAATAAAACGATTCCATAATTTACGGAGCTACATTTGTGACGAGTCAAACTATCCTTTCCTATCATTTCTGTCGTTTTCCTTTTGGTTATTTATTCATCATTTGCGTTACGCCAATAGATTGACGTCATATTACAGTAATTTGGATAACTCGTTTTAGAAATAGACGACGAGTGTTATCAAACGCAAATGATCTCACCTTAAATTACTTGTGCTCGTTCCTTTATCGAGTACGTATTATCATATTTAATTATTGGTTCTCTAAAAGTCGGTCTTCGTTTCTGTCCGTTTGTAAAATGTTTGTTTGTCTGTTTGTTTGTGGCAAGCGTAACGGATTTCGACCAAACTTGGTAGGGATGAATGATCTAGGCTCTAGTTGTTCCTTTTGTAGTATGGTCGCCATAGAAACCACCGTTGCTATGGAAACGGGCGAAAACTATCTCCTCCCACAGTTTTTCGAATTTAGAAACCACTCGGTGTGCGTTGTGTAGCCCATCAGTTACTACATCGAATGATCGTCCCGATTTTTGATCCGTCTCTTTGTTTTCTTAATATTTGAGTTGCCGTAAGGGGTACCATTTCCGCGGAAAACGCAGACACGTCAAAACTAAATATACAGACACAAAAAGAAATGGTTTCCTATTACCTGATCGCTGATTGGCTAAAAATCCGGACATAGCCATTACAACTTCCGTTTCCCGTACTTTTACACGAGGAGAAGAAATATTCAAGTGAATTTGACGCTGTTCTCGGGACAACTCGATAGCTTGTTTCATTATTCGTGCGGTGTCGTGAGAGTAGAGACAAGAGAGAACCATCGTCGCAGTATGCTTGTTTCCTCTAGAAGTTTGTTTTGTTTCGATTTTTTTTTTTTCACCCAATCAAAACGAACGAGTATCGTGACTGCATCGAACAATCAACTCTGGACACAATGTTTGGATAGACGGTATAGCAAAGGGTAAAGCAAAGATCAGCAATATTACCTATTGACGTGAAAAAATCGCCGGCTTCGCCGTCGATTTATTTACAAGTATAAAGAAAGATGTGTTGTCTGTTTCTGGGTTCGTAACCGTTCTTGTATAGATTAATTCTTAAATAGTTATGCTATTTGTCAACCATAAACGTATGTTTCATTCTTGCTAAACGTTACTCGCTCAAAAGATCCAAGTGCGTTACTATAATGCCTTGAGGTGAGTCAGGTGAAAAAGAGTAATGTGGTATTTCCGTATTCTCATCACAAAAAGAAGTGGCGACATGGATTTAGTCGGGCAACACTGTTTGTCAGAAATTACATACATGTATATACTATATGAGCCGTCCCGCGAGAAAACCAACAGTATGGCATCTGCGTAATGTATCGACCCAGAACAGCCTGCGCAGTCCACGCAGACTGATCCGCGCGACACATTCCGTCTAAGAGGGATAGAGGTATTTAAGGAATGGAGAGCTTTTTTTTCGTTTTCATGGGGGTATGAACAAAAAAACCTGATCACTCTCTATGAAATCGCGAAGCAGTTTCATAGAATGTGTGATCAGGTTTTTTTGTTCATACCCCCATGAAAACGAAAAAAAAACGCTCCATTCCTTATATTTTAGCATTAATATGGCTATTTCAGTGAGTAATAAAACATAATAGTATTTTACAACCTTATTTTCCATAATACAGCACGTCGCCAATGTTATTTTTTTTTCATTCATGAGGTTATGAACAAAATATGTCAGCCAATCACAGACAAGCAAAAGTGATGAACACAAACAAAACTAAAATATAGAGTAATGATTCCTGAAATTACATATATGTATGTACTATATGAGCCGTTCCGCGCGAAAACCAACAGTATGGCCTCTGCGTAATGTATCGACCCAGATCAGCCTGCGCAGTCCACGCAGACTGTTCCGGGCCTACATAGTACGTCTCAGAGGAATAGAGGTATAGAGTATTGAATCCTGAAACAGAAAATCCACAAGAGGCGAAAAGAGTATATCCGGACGGCTCATATGGTGTACATTTAGGGCAACGGCGAAACTGTCCGTGTACACAGTTTCGCCTAAGCCTTCGCATTTCACAAAGGTAACACTATATCGTTTTAATGTCATTTACACAGACTGTGACGATAAGAACGAAGCTGGGCCCACCAGAAAACATCTGGAGCGTTATACCAAATGTCTATTACCAATGGTCAATTTCAAAGAATACAGGAATAAGTATATGTTCGTGGTAGATCCACCAGAAGAGGGATGTTTAGAGACACCTAGAACAGAGAAACAAGGTCCTAGTCCCTCCTGCAGCCCTGATGTAAAAGCTGCTCCTTGGGGTAACTTCTTCCCAGTTTATTCTGGCGATAAAAAGATTAACTTTATAAATGAACACTGTGCCGTGTGTCATGGGGCAAAGGACACATTAAGATGGAGAGTATTTATTGCGAATTTCGGGCTACAGGAGCAGCTGTTTTATTCTATAGCAAACTACTACGACACCTTTAGTTACAGGGATATGTACATATCATTTGAAGCCCCTAACGATGACAGTAAAGACTATAGTAATTTATGTTTCGACGTACGAGAAAAATGTGCAACACATTTTTTTAAGAATTTCCATGTTCCGGTAAGTATAAACATATCAAACCCGGAGATCATTCAGGCTTGTGAGGAAGGCCCGACCTCCCTGTATATAACATCAGCTAGCTCTGTGTTCAAGAATGTGTTTTGTGCTGTATGTAACAAAAAATACAGCGAATTCAGCAACGGAAATGTTCAGTGTGAAGCTAGTTACGCTGATGATGCGTGGAAAGGCGGTGGTAGCACATTTGTAAGCCTATTAAAGGGCGAGTACATGGACGTTCTAGAGCAAAGGTCAAGCCAAGCACCCGGTGTAGTAGAGCACGTGGCGTGCTTGTCCAATAGCAAAACGATGAAGGTATGCTAGCCTATCTTTAAGATTTTAATCTTTTTTATTCTCTGATATGTCGATTTTTGACACGCATTGTAATTATGCGAAAGAGATACAGTAAATAATTAACGGGTTTTGATTTGCTCATCATTTTCTTTAAAAACAGAAACGTTTTATTTCCATTTCTCAAAAACATGTTTGATGATTTACAAAAGTCATTCGTCTTCCGTTAATGGGCTAAATATTCTATGTTGGTATGTAGCAAATTACCTTAGACGAATGTTATGTGATGTACACGTGTGAGAATGTCAGTCAGTAAAGACATGTTATGTGAACTATTGTTTTACTGGGGTTTTACGCCGTTGTCAACATTATTTCAGTTATATCACGGAGACAGTTGTTCCTGATCCCTTGGTTGTACCAGGGTAGGAAATGTGCTTTGCCAAAGAGCACTCCATAATGACAGCCGCGACTAGGAATCGAAGCTGGGTAGCCCGGTTTCAAATCCCCGACGCTCACGCCTCGACCAAGGCGGATTCTTTCATGTGTGAACTGGCCGCCGTGATATAGCTAATACAATTAGAAAACGACGTTTAATTAAATCAATCAATCAAACATTTTGTAAACAACGGAAGAACCGTAATGGCAAATAGAATCGCATGCCAGCACGGAGGCTCATCTGAATCGTCATAAAGGTTGGTTGGTTTTCGTGCGGCATTAAACACATTTAGTTATGATTATTAAAAAAAAACACGATCTTACGGCGGATTAAAAAACTCTTAACAAAAATAATGGACATTTAACCCTTTCTTTCCCTCATATAGACGCTTTCCGACGCCTCTGCAGCAGACGGATTTTTGAAAACATAGTGACAAAAGAAGAAATCGCACAAAACGTGCAATTTCTCCTTTTGCTACAATGTTTTCCACTTTTTGTCATAGGTTATCCATTTCATTATGGAGATTTTCTATGTTTTGACAAAATACGTTCAAAGTCGTCTGCTGCCGAATTGTTGTATGAGGGAAAGGGTTAAATGCTCTACGGCGCGATAAACCCGTTCCGACACGGATATCGTTCGCAATGCTCGTAAAAAGAGCTCCAACCTCCGTTATGGTTCCCCATGTTGTTAGCGAATCGGTACCCGGTTTTGTGACGCAGTAAAAAATAGTCCCTTTATTGACGTGGGATATTATCTTATGCTGTATCCATTAAAATACCCCGTTGACTGTTCACTCACCATGCCCGGGTTACCCACTACTATACTAGGCTAGGCAATGGACAATCCACAGAACTTGTAGAAAACAGAGGGTTATAACAGCAGCATGATAAATATAATATATCTATAGGTACTACCTATTTACGAAAAAAACCGCAAGATAATTATAAACAAAAATTAAAGAGCATACTTTGGCCATAAAAGGGGATTTATGAGTAATTGACTAGACAATAATAATGTTAATGTCATGTTTCTTGCATTATCAAAACATATTTGGAATTCGTATTGCTGTCGTCTATTATTACGAATAGAAAATAATAAAGTAAAGACTTTCAGAAAATCAAGGAATACATTTATAATGAACGAGGTTAAAACATGAGGGCCAAGATGATCCTAAATCGATCACCTGCATTATGGTAAAGAAGCAAATAGATCAGCCCTTTTCTGATGCCACTTGGCGACTGCCTTTTTCAACCAGTCAATATGACTGGAACAAATGATGTAAATGGTCACATTTCTGCTAAACCATTTCCCTATTAGAGATGGTTTCTGAGGCCTTTGCAACAGACAATTTAGGAAAAGAGTGTCGCCAAAAGAACAATTGCTTCTTATGAGAAAGTTATGCTTTTGCCACAATGTTTGATAAATAATTATACTTTGAATGAGTGAGTCAATAGCTCATGTATAGGAATTTTGAGTATTTCATGTTGATACCACATTTGTTGCGGGAAACGACATCGCTCCATTGACGTTACGCCAAGATGAAGTGTTACGGAAATGACGTCACGTCCTTCTTTGGCTACGATACAGTCAAAATTTAGGTTCGGGCGTAGAAGGTTAATGCTGTCGATTTTTTGACTAACGGGAAAACATATTTCTTACAGAGTTCCATTTATTTTTAACTTTTCGTACAAATGTTAATTCCCACACAACACAGCACTTAAATGATCTGAAATATCGATTTAAAAAAAAAAAAGGATTAAAAAGACGACAATAATGTTCAATCCGTGTTTTTCGTCTAATTTTTTACATACTCAAAAATCGATTTTAAAAAAAATGATTAAAAAGACGACAATAATTTTCAATCCGTGTTTTTCTGCTCATTTTATACATATCCAAAATACCGATTTAAAAAAAATGATTAAAAAGCCGAAAATAATTTTCAATTTGTGTTTTACGTCTGCTTTTTATACATATCCAAAATGGCGGCCCCCATGGATTTTTCCAGTTTCATTTCAGAAAGCTTCATGGGTTATTGAAAAAAAAAAAAAAAAAAAAAAATCTCACACCTGCCTGTTAACTATAACCGAAAAAAACCATTTATGTTTTTTTTTCGTAATACTAGTATTTGAGGAGTTTAAATAAACACCCAGACACAAAATATTTGTTTGACATTTTTTAGAAATTGGGCATTTAATATTTTCGCTCTTATGTTCCCCTTGCGCTGCAAATGGGGATTGTGTCGAGTATCTTTTGAAAACGGCCACAAACAATTCTGCAGCACACGACTTTGAACTTATTTTGTCAAAACATAGAAAATGCCCATAGTTGAATGGATAACCTATGACAAAAAGTGGAAAACATTGTGGCAAAAGGAGAAATTGCACGTTTTGTGCAATATCTTCTTTTGTCACTATGTTTTCAAAAAGCCGTCTGCTGCAGAGGCGTCATAAAGCGTCTATATGAGGGAAAGGGTTAAACATTTTGCTCAGGGCAACCTATGGAAATATGTTGATAACTTATTTTGAAAAATGGCAAGCTGTTAATGAAGATATGGCTTTTGAAACAGCTATTCAATAATCTCATGGTGAGCAGATATCCGTTTACGGGTACACAATATTACACACACAAGCATATTAAATACACGTTTAACTGGATGATGTACAGCATACGAAATATTACCAGTCGCTAAAATATGGGGTTAGATGGAAAACGGTTGCGTATTATTCGTTCGGTGTATATGTCTGTTAAATCATGCGAGCAGCATTGTAATGAATACTCAGCTCCGGTAGCGCGCCGGGAGCTTTGGCCTGGGTTTAAATTCGACCTTAATGTTAAACCAAATCGTATATTTGTTTCACCTTTATGTAACGACTTTTGTCCATGATGCTCGTAACTTCGAATTAGAAACGTCATTGTTATCCTATGTTTGATAAACATGTACAATACCTACTATTGGAGAACACTAGTTAAATTATACACTCGAATAGTGATATAGAAACGGTATCGATAATTAGTTTCAAAATATAAATGAGAAAAGAGAATCTTGTTCGGAAAATAGTATCGGGATGTTTATGGTCAAGTGTTTTTCTCTTTCCTTCATTCCGTCTTAGCGTTTAATGGCTTAGTACGTGATAACAACGGATATAGAAGCGGTTGAAAAAACAAACTGTGACGATAAGTCACTTACTTACAGAATTTATATCGTTAAGTACTTTTCGCTAAAAAAAACACGCCTTTTACCCTATAAACTTTTGTCGAATTAAGACGCATACATCGCTCATTGATAGTCTGTTCATAAAAGCGTCAAAATGCAGGTGGGATAGGGTTTAACTGAGATCTTGATTAACCCGTCCCACAAACATCTAGGTCAATCTCTATAATTTAAAGATGAAGTAGAATGATTAAATGATTCATAACGATAGTCTGCTAGTTATAACATGTATATTAATATGTATTGTCTAGTATTTTTTAATATATCTATAGGTGCTACCTATTTACGAAAAAAACGCAAGATAATTATAAACACAAATTAAAGAGCATACTTTGGCCATACAAAAAGGATTTATAAGTAATTGACTAGACAATAATAATGTTAATGTCATGCTTCTTGCATCATCAAAACATATTTGGAATTCGTATTGTTGTCGTCTATTATTACGAACAGAAAATAATAAAGTAAAGACTTTCAGAAAATCAAGGAATACATTTATAATGAACGAGGTTAACACATGAGGGCCAAGATGATCCTTAATCGATCACCTGCATTATGGTAAAGAAGCAAAAAGATCAGCCCTTTTCTGATGCCACCTGGCGACTGCCTTTTTCAACCAGTCAATATGACTGGAACAAATTATGTAAGGGGTCACATTTCTGCTAAACCCTTTCCCTATTGGAGACGGTTTCTGAGGCCTATGCAACAGACGATTTAGGAAAAGATTTTCGCCACAAGAACAATTGCTCCTTATGAGAAAGTTATCCTTTGGCCACAATGTTTGATAAATAAGTATACTTTGAATGAGTGAGTCAATAGCTCATGTATAGGAATTTGGGGTCTTTCATGTTGATACCACTTTTTTTGCGGGAAACGACGTCACTCCATTGACGTTACGCCAAGATGAAGTGTAACGGAAATTACGTCACGTCCTTCTTTGGCTACGATACAGTCAAAATTTAGTTTCGGGCGTAGAAGGCTAATGCTGTCGTTTTTTTGACGAACGGAAAAACATATTTCTTACAGATTTCCATTTATTTTTAACTTTTCGTACAAATGTTAATTCCCACATAACACAACACTTTAATTGAGCTGAAATATCGATTTAAAATAAAAAGATTAAAAAGACGACAACAATTTTCAATCCGTGTTTTTCTGCTCATTTTATACATATCCAAAATACCGATTTAAAAAAAATGATTAAAAAGCCGAAAATAATTTTCAATTTGTGTTTTACGTCTGCTTTTTATACATATCCAAAATGGCGGCCCCCATGGATTTTTCCAGTTTCATTTCAGAAAGCTTCATGGGTTATTGAAAAAAAAAAAAAAAAAAAAAATCTCACACCTGCCTGTTAACTATAACCGAAAAAAACCATTTATGTTTTTTTTTCGTAATACTAGTATTTGAGGAGTTTAAATAAACACCCAGACACAAAATATTTGTTTGACATTTTTTAGAAATTGGGCATTTAATATTTTCGCTCTTATGTTCCCCTTGCGCTGCAAATGGGGATTGTGTCGAGTATCTTTTGAAAACGGCCACAAACAATTCTGCAGCACACGACTTTGAACTTATTTTGTCAAAACATAGAAAATGCCCATAGTTGAATGGATAACCTATGACAAAAAGTGGAAAACATTGTGGCAAAAGGAGAAATTGCACGTTTTGTGCAATATCTTCTTTTGTCACTATGTTTTCAAAAAGCCGTCTGCTGCAGAGGCGTCATAAAGCGTCTATATGAGGGAAAGGGTTAAACATTTTGCTCAGGGCAACCTATGGAAATATGTTGATAACTTATTTTGAAAAATGGCAAGCTGTTAATGAAGATATGGCTTTTGAAACAGCTATTCAATAATCTCATGGTGAGCAGATATCCGTTTACGGGTACACAATATTACACACACAAGCATATTAAATACACGTTTAACTGGATGATGTACAGCATACGAAATATTACCAGTCGCTAAAATATGGGGTTAGATGGAAAACGGTTGCGTATTATTCGTTCGGTGTATATGTCTGTTAAATCATGCGAGCAGCATTGTAATGAATACTCAGCTCCGGTAGCGCGCCGGGAGCTTTGGCCTGGGTTTAAATTCGACCTTAATGTTAAACCAAATCGTATATTTGTTTCACCTTTATGTAACGACTTTTGTCCATGATGCTCGTAACTTCGAATTAGAAACGTCATTGTTATCCTATGTTTGATAAACATGTACAATACCTACTATTGGAGAACACTAGTTAAATTATACACTCGAATAGTGATATAGAAACGGTATCGATAATTAGTTTCAAAATATAAATGAGAAAAGAGAATCTTGTTCGGAAAATAGTATCGGGATGTTTATGGTCAAGTGTTTTTCTCTTTCCTTCATTCCGTCTTAGCGTTTAATGGCTTAGTACGTGATAACAACGGATATAGAAGCGGTTGAAAAAACAAACTGTGACGATAAGTCACTTACTTACAGAATTTATATCGTTAAGTACTTTTCGCTAAAAAAAACACGCCTTTTACCCTATAAACTTTTGTCGAATTAAGACGCATACATCGCTCATTGATAGTCTGTTCATAAAAGCGTCAAAATGCAGGTGGGATAGGGTTTAACTGAGATCTTGATTAACCCGTCCCACAAACATCTAGGTCAATCTCTATAATTTAAAGATGAAGTAGAATGATTAAATGATTCATAACGATAGTCTGCTAGTTATAACATGTATATTAATATGTATTGTCTAGTATTTTTTAATATATCTATAGGTGCTACCTATTTACGAAAAAAACGCAAGATAATTATAAACACAAATTAAAGAGCATACTTTGGCCATACAAAAAGGATTTATAAGTAATTGACTAGACAATAATAATGTTAATGTCATGCTTCTTGCATCATCAAAACATATTTGGAATTCGTATTGTTGTCGTCTATTATTACGAACAGAAAATAATAAAGTAAAGACTTTCAGAAAATCAAGGAATACATTTATAATGAACGAGGTTAACACATGAGGGCCAAGATGATCCTTAATCGATCACCTGCATTATGGTAAAGAAGCAAAAAGATCAGCCCTTTTCTGATGCCACCTGGCGACTGCCTTTTTCAACCAGTCAATATGACTGGAACAAATTATGTAAGGGGTCACATTTCTGCTAAACCCTTTCCCTATTGGAGACGGTTTCTGAGGCCTATGCAACAGACGATTTAGGAAAAGATTTTCGCCACAAGAACAATTGCTCCTTATGAGAAAGTTATCCTTTTGCCACAATGTTTGATAAATAAGTATACTTTGAATGAGTGAGTCAATAGCTCATGTATAGGAATTTGGGGTCTTTCATGTTGATACCACTTTTTTTGCGGGAAACGACGTCACTCCATTGACGTTACGCCAAGATGAAGTGTAACGGAAATTACGTCACGTCCTTCTTTGGCTACGATACAGTCAAAATTTAGTTTCGGGCGTAGAAGGCTAATGCTGTCGTTTTTTTGACGAACGGAAAAACATATTTCTTACAGATTTCCATTTATTTTTAACTTTTCGTACAAATGTTAATTCCCACATAACACAACACTTTAATTGAGCTGAAATATCGATTTAAAATAAAAAGATTAAAAAGACGACAACAATTTTCAATCCGTGTTTTTCTGCTCATTTTATACATACCCAAAATACAGATTTAAAAAAAAAATGATTAAAAAGCCAACAATAATTTTCAATCTGTGTTTTACGTCTGCTTTTTATACATATCCCAAATGGCGGCCCCCATGGATTTTTCCAGTTTCATTTCAGAAAGCTTCATGGGTTATTGAAAAAAAAAAAACAACAACATCTCACACCTGTTACCTATAAGCGAAAAAACCCATTTATGGTTTTTTTCCGTATTATGCATGTATGTATGTATGTTGCTGCCATAATATGAGTATAGGTGCTACCTATTTCGGGTAAACATTTATTATATGTTGTGATCGGTGAATAATTCCCCGCGAACTGCAGTTAGCCCCTTGCTTGCAGCACGATCAGTTATTTACGTCAATTACGAGTCCTACCGACCTAAGCAAAGAAAATAAAAATCATCATCACGTTAAGCTTATATTTAACTTTAAAATATAGCTAAGATTTTGCATCCATGAAAATATGATGACAGGTACAACAAATAATCAACTTGCCCTTCATAAAGTACTTCAAATAAAACGATTCCATAATTCACGGAACTACATTTGTGACAAGCCGAACTAACGTTTCCTATAATTTCTGTCGTTTTCCTTTTTGGTTCATTTAGTTTATACTTATTTATTTTACATCGATTATGAAACAAAACAAAACAAAAAAAAATCCCAAAGTCAGGACCCGCTCATCACGGGACTCGAACCAGGGACCTTTGATAAAAGAGGCCGACGCTCTACCTCTGCACCACTAATATAATGACGTCATATTACAGGAATTTGGATTTATAACTTTCAGAATGTCAAAGGTCAAAAAACCCTTACGAGTTTTATTTGAACTCGCTTTAGAAATAAAAGACGAGTGTTATTAAACGGAAATTATCACACATAAAATTACTTGTGCTCGTTCCTTTATCGAGTACGTATTATCATATTTAATTATTTTCTCTAGATTTTTTTTTTGTTTCGATATTTTCTTTTCATCCAATCAAAACGTAACAGAATCGTGACTGCATCTAAAAATCCACTCTGGACACAATTTTTGGAAAGACGGTATAGCAAAATTTTGCAAAGTTCATACACATTACCTATTGACGGGAAACATCGCCGGCTTCGCCGTCGATTTGTTTACCCGTATTAAATTTGTGGCGGACAGTCAACAATTGCTCGCTCGTTCGTAACAACCGTTAATCAAATATTTCTGATGAGCATAGTTACCTTACAGCTATTTTGTAAAAACGAATTGACTGCGAACATCTTAATGGCTTATTCGGAGCAGATATGGTACGTGTTCGTGCGTGTACATATCGAGACGGTATTGTATTAACATTCACCAAGGAACCGTATATACATATATTTGAATGCAGTTGTCGGATTGATGTATTCAAATGTCAAAGGTCAAATTGTTTTAACAAAATCCGATGTATAATTCGTCATGTTTTGTTCATATCGTTGAAACTTGATAAGTTGAGGATAAAAAGTTATGAAATCTTTTCGTCATATGATTATTCCGAGTTTACCTCAAAATTCCCTTACTCAAAAAACCCTCGGTCCAAAAATGGCATTGTGCTAAAGAATCCCCTCGGTGGATTTAACGGTGTATTTAAAATCCCCTCTGCAAAAATCGTATGGTAGTGAGAACCTATTCGATGGGTATTCAGAATCCCCTCAATGATATTAACATGGTATTCAAAACACTATCAGTCTTATATAAAGACATATATTGTGGCAGTCGTATAAACTCTTATAAAGCATTATGTCAGTTTAATTATAGTTTATCATTTCAGTTTTATATTGTAACTAAACTGGCTAATTTGCATCGAGGGGATTATGAATACCTTGATATTCTATCGAGGGGAATATAAGAACCTATCGAAGGCATTATGAAGACCCTATCAAATCCATTGAGGGGATTCTGAGCACTATGCCACTTTTGGACCGAGGTGATTTTGAGTGTCTTCTCCCGATTGTTCCTTTCCATTCCAGGAGAGAAATGTGTGTAGAACAGTACTATGTCCTGCATTACAAGTACGGTACCCGGATGGAACGTGCGATTATCCAATTGAAACCATGTATATTGATAGCGTGATCGTTCCAATCAACATAACTTTGTCTGGAAAGTTTAATGCACCAACAATAAATACTCTTACAGACACGGACATTCGATCTGCATTTGAACGTTTCTCTCCATGGTCGTCCATTCCTGGCTGTATGATCACAACAATAGGATATCGTACAGACAAATATGTCGACAGCGGATCGGAGTTCTTTATAATCATTGGCTGCAAAATGAACGGCGGTATAGATATCCGGGCATTTGTACAAACTATTAAATACTCGCTGGCCAAACCATGGATCCTTTGGATTGACGATAGGATAGAGTTTACACAAGAGATATTGCGGTATGGTTTGATTACAAGATCAGATATTATAAATCCAGGCGATCCTCAAGAGGATCGTGTGATACTAAAACCTAAATGGGCCAGGAGACAAAAGGATAACGTTAGCCTACAAGGTCTTTCAGTGCCAATCTGGAACTTGGGTTTCGTAAAACGCTTCTCAAAAGCATTAACTCAAATAACAATGAACAAACTATTTTATTGTGACAACATTTATTTATTGCCAGATGACTACAAATTCCAGTCAAAAGAATTCCCCATATACCTGATACGGAATGACAAATATTTACTCTTGAACGAATACTACACGTACATTCGCAACGACGGGATCCAGGTTATTATTACATGTTTGGTGGATACGGATTTCGCTCTGATTGGCTCCCAAAATTCTGCACCATTAGTGGAAAATCGTCGTTTTTGCGTCATTCTTTACATATATGTATTATATGCATTAACTATAGTCGCCTGATAATAATAATGTTTATTTTCGTCTTTTCGTCGAATCGAATTCGTCAACAATTAGTTTGAAAATATATTTAAATGATATATTTTGATTTTTAACTATTTACAACAAGTAAATGAAATAAACCTTTTCGAGTTTGGTTGTTTTAATAAAAGATACATCACGTTGAACGAAGATTACTTGAATCGAGTATCCATTTGTTATTTAAAGACACGGAGTGACACAGAATATGTGTGGCTTGAAAAAGGAATTCACTTTATCAAGTGAACTGGTGAATTCTATGACCGTGGTTTTAAAATCTAAGGATCAACAATTGAAGCGAAGAAAGAACGCTCATCTACAATATGTGTTCTGTTATGTCCTTTATCGGTCTTTTATAGTTCTTATAAATGTGGAGTTTCTAAGTGAATCCCTTAGTGATTGTAACAAAATAGATTTGGCGTGGCCTAAATAAAAGACGGTCAGTTAGTGCAGGTTGGTCACGTATGGTTTTAACTTATCGCAGGATTGTCAGGGAGATCATTGTTTATGAAGTTATTATCATATACATATGTGATAAGTGATATTAAGCATATTAAGAGTTCATTTCATGTAAATCCGTTGAGAATTAAGGAATTGACGGGTTTAAAAACGTTAATTACGTTAAACTATGTTGCTATTTTCATTTGGCCTATAAATGTATTGAAACTAGTTGTTGATTGTGAATTACGATTTGCACGGGAATTTTGCCTGTCATCAGGAGGCTCGGGGGTCGATTGGTGCTATATAGCTTACTCAAACATTTGTTTTGGTCGTCAGTATCATAGGAGTCGCCAGAGGGTTTTCACTCGTTATAGTGAGAGGTAGTTGATGTGACCAATTCACACGGCATATGGGTATGTAAATTCTTAGTTATTGTGCAAAGGGGTTTTCGGCATAATTAAGGAATGGAATCTGTGCAAATTTACAATGTTAGGGATTGAGATAATTATTACATGATTGAATTGTTTAGAGAATTTCTGGTTCACGAAGTGAATGTTTTTTACAGAAATTGAGTCCGTTAGGAGCGAGACAATGTGTTATGCTATTGGGAAAGATATGTTTGTATGAAAAGGATAAGAATGGAAGTGGGAAATGTAAAAGGATATTAGTACAGAGATGAGCTACCATAGGAGATAGGAGTACAAAATGGTAGGCTGTTAGGTTTACGGAACATTATTGATATTATTGTAAGACATGGTTATTTATTACAATTTTAGCCGTGTTATGTCTGGCAGACAATCGAAGGTCCAAACGTAGAAGTTTGAAGAACCAGTGTGTGTGACGCAGTCCACAACATAATAAGACGTCGTAACGGGGGACATTAGGAGGAGTGCCGTCATAGGACGTGTAGAACCATATATCCACAGTTGTGTGGCTTGTCGATCCCGGAATCCAAGGATATACGCGACGCAAGGAATATAAGTACAACGACTCGGTGAAGTCGGGAAACGGATACAGTTGGATGTGAAGGACAACGTGTATGAACATTCCAAATACAGGGTACAGTAACGGAAGTGATGGGACAGTTAAGTGATTTGGGTGAAAGTGTGGATGAGAGTGCGTGAGTAGTACTTTTTGTTTATAGCCTCTCGATTTGTCAGGAAAGTTGATTATTCAAAATTGTATATATTTCATAACTGTAAATTAAACATATATTTTTATTCAACCATCGGCGTTCAATTCTACTTTAGTGAGTTGTCGACCCTTGACCATCTTGTGACAAATGGTGTCAGAAGTGGGATGATTCGCTCGATGTATCGAGGCGGCAACGAACTAGGGTAGAATTGGATAGGTTAATTGTAACTCTGCAGATATTCCTTCATTAGATTCATTTTTTACTGGCAATTGTACAGTGCATTTTACACTTGATACAAATAGCTTATGATTTATACATGGGGTTTTAAGTTAATTTTTTTGTTTATTCCCTGTGATGAGACACAGCGGCGCTGCCATAAGCGTTTCTGCAGTAAAGCGTGGAGTCTGAGGGATAGAAGGGGTGTGCTTTAAAAGTGTTAAGACTGATATCTGAACATTATAAATAGAATTAGGGTCGTGCATAGTGAGTCTCAAAAGTGAATTATACCGTACAGGATATGCAGAGAATTCAAGTATAGATTTGAAGTCCAATGAAGTGTAGTTATTATTAACTTAGATTGTAGTTTAAGTTTTGATATAGGGTTAGCGTATAGTACTATTGATAATCATGACTAGTATGAAGGAGTTGATAGAGTTGGGCAAGGAGTTGGGTCATGAAGGTGAGAATCTTCAAAAGTTCGTTCAAGATGAACAAGCAAAGGAACGAGAACATAGACTGAGAGATCGTGAATTTGAGAGAGAAGTCGAGAGAGAGAAGGAAGAGAAAGAAGTTAAGTTAATAGAACGGCAGAGTGAAGCTAAGAGAGAGTTAATGGAACGACAGAGAGTATTCGAGGGAGAGAAAGAAGAGCTGGATCATCGGAGAGCATTGGAGTTAGTTCAATTAGAACATCAGCAGGCGATGGAGTTGGCCAAACATGGATTAGGTAAGTCTTTTATTAAAGATCAAAAAATCAAAGGACCGAAATTACCATGGTTTGACGAGGATAAGGATAATATGGACAGTTATCTATCCAGGTTTGAGCGATATGCAGAAGCACAAGGTTGGAAGGATGATCAGTGGTCATTACATCTTAGTGCATTATTGAAAGGTAAGGCGTTAGATGTTTATTCTAGATTACCTGCAGAGGACGCTTTAGACTATATTAAGTTAAAGTCAGCATTATTGCAACGTTTTGAGTTAACTGAAGAAGGGTTTAGAAAACGGTTCAAAGTAGCTAGACCAGAAACGGGAGAGACGTTTGTTCAGTACTTACGGAGATCAATGAATTATCTCGAACGTTGGTTGGAATTAGGAAAGATAGTAAAATCGTACGAAGGCGTCATTGATTTTTTGTTACGAGATCAGTTGTTGTCAATTTGCAATAAGGACTTGTATTTATTTTTGAAAGAAAAGATGTTTACAGATGGTAATGAGATGGCGGTACAGGCGGATCTATTTGCTGAAGCAAGAGGTGGGTGAAGGAATGTTGTTTTAAGTGGAAATAATAAAGAAAAGGATCAGGTTGCTAGAGGGTTTAGGTCCGATACAGGACAACGACAGGGTTCCAGTACGCAGAAGGCAGGTAATTCTTTCACTAATTGGAAATGTAGCTATTGTGGTGGAAATCACAGATCGGACGATTGTAGGAAAAGGGGTAGTAGGCATAGTATGGCTGCTGTCGACGATACTGGTGGACGATTTACATCTGGAGATACTAGGAATGCAAGAACTGGTCCATGTGAAAGGTATAGCCACAATCAGGGTAACCAATATTTCAAGGGGAGAGGAAAGCCTCGAGGTCTGTATCGTGGGGGATTAAAGCGAACAGCCAGTTCTAGTTGCATATATTTGTGTAACGATAGTTCGGAACAGCTAGGTGCATGTATGGAAAGGAATTGTCCTACCAAGGAAGGCACAGTTAACGGAGTAAGAGTAAACATGATGAGAGACACGGGTGCCACGTGCGTAGTTGTAAGGAAACGGTTAGTACAGGAACATCAGTTCTTAGGTAAGGAAAGATGTCGCAAATATATCGATGGATCTGAGCATTATTTTCCGGTAGCAATGATAGAGGTGAAGACTCCGTATTATGAGGGTACAACGGAGGCGTTATGTATAGACACTCCACTCTATGATTTAGTTGTAGGTAACATTACAGGCGCGAAATATCCGGAACCCGGAGATGTATCAAATGCAATGCAGACTCGGTCGCAAACAGAACAAAATCCTAAACCATACAGGAAATTACATGTTCCAGGTAAGATTTTAGATATATCGCAAGCAGAATACCGCGACCTGCAGATGGCAGATGAAACTTTGTCGAAGACGAGAGAAAAGGCGAGTGAAAGAACTTTTCATAATTGCAAAGGGGGTGGACAGGTAAGGTATCTGTTTAAGAACAAACTATTGTATAGGGAATTTGAATTTCCTAATCGGAAGCAGTCTTATCAGTTAGTTGTTCCTAAGACGTGTCGGGAAGCGGTTTTAAAGATAGCACATGAGTCATTGATGGCAGGGCATTTAGGTATACGGACAACTAGGGACAGAGCATTAGCAGAGTTCTATTGGCCAGGGGTTTGTTCGGAAGTCAGTCGGTATTGCAGATCATGCGATATATGTCAACGAACGATGCCAAAAGGTAAGGTTCAAAAAGTACCATTAGGAGAGATGCCATTAATAGAAACGCCTTTTAAGCGTGTAGCAGTTGATTTAGTAGGACCAATCGAACCAATGACAGACAGGAAAAACAGGTACATTTTAGTCATGGTAGATTATGCTACAAGGTATCCGGAAGCCGTTGCTTTACCAGGGATTGAGACTGAACGAGTAGCGGAAGCATTGGTCGATATGTTCAGTAGACTTGGAATACCGGAGGAGATGTTGACGGACATGGGATCACAGTTCACATCTAAGATGATGGCTGAGGTAAGTAGACTTTTATCCTTACGTCAGTTGACTACAACGCCATACCACCCAATGTGTAACGGATTGGTGGAAAAGTTTAATGGAACTTTGAAACGGATGATTAAGCGTATGTGTAGCGAGAGGCCCAAGGATTGGGATAAGTACATTAATGCTGCGTTATTTGCGTATAGGGAAGTGCCACAGGAAAGTCTGGGGTTTTCCCCATTTGAATTACTCTATGGCCGGACGGTCAGAGGACCGTTGAGCATTTTGAAAGAGTTATGGTCTGGCGAGGTCAATGATGTTGAAGTGAAATTGACATACCAGTACGTAATAGATTTACGTGAGCGACTTGAAGAGACATGTAAGATGGCACAGGATGAGTTAAGTAAGGCAAAGTCTAGACAGAAGATATACTATAACAAACGGGCAAAGGACAGAAGTTTCCCGATAGGTGCCAAGGTACTGGTATTACTTCCGGTAAGTCACAATAAATTATTATTGCAGTGGAAGGGTCCATTTGAAGTGATCAAGGTGATGAATAAGGTAGATTACAGAATTAATATGAAGGGTAAGGAAAAGACTTTTCATGCCAATATGTTGAAACAGTACAATGAGCGAAGTGCTGATGACGGTAGTAGTGATAAAGGTATATTAGCAGTGGTTTGTTCTGCAGTTATTGAAGATAGTGAAGATCGGAAATTAGATAATGCAGACGTAGATTGGGTAGATGAGAAGATACCTTTAGAGTGTCTTTCTAGAGTAGGTAACGAGTCTAAGAAAGATGTAGACGTTTGTAAAGAATTGTCTCCTGAACAGAGGGAGCAGGTTGACATGGTTTTGGAAGAGTTCGCCGATGTTTTGACAGACATACCGGGAACTACTTCACTTGTTGAACATGATATTAAATTAAATACATCAGAACCCATCAGGTTCAAGGGTTATCCTATTCCATACCAGTCGGTGGCAACAGTAAACAAAGAGGTCAGTAAGATGTTAGAGTTAGGAGTCATAGAGCATTCTAATGCACCGTTTTCGAGTCCTATAGTATTGGTTAGGAAGAAGGACGGCACAGTTCGTTTCTGTATAGATTTCAGACAGTTAAACAGGGTGACAGTGTTTGACGCTGAGCCAATGCCAAATATCGAAGAGATATTCTCGAAGGTATCGAGGGCAAAGTATTTTACTAAAATTGATCTTAGTAAGGGTTATTGGCAGGTGCCGTTGACAGAGCAGGCGAAAGATATGACGTCTTTTGAAACGCCAAAAGGGTTGTTTCGGTTCAACAAGATGCCTTTTGGTTTGGTTGGTGCAGCAAGTACTTTTTGTAGATTGATGAGGAAGGTTTTAAAGGATTTAGATTTTGCGGATAGTTTCATAGACGACATATTAGTATTTACCGTTACATGGGAGGAACATATAACCGCTTTAAGAGAGATTTTTAGTAGGTTGAAGGTAGCCAAGTTAACAGCTAGACCGAGTAAATGTAGCATAGGATTTGGAAATCTGGAATGTTTGGGACATGTCATTGATAGGGCTAGTGGGTTGATGCCAGTTCAGGGGAAGATAGAGGCACTACAAAAAGCAGAAAGACCGATTTCGAAGAAACAGGTTAGATCTTTTTTAGGGGTAGTTGGGTTTTACAGAAAATTCATTCCCAACTTTTCTGCAATTGCAGTACCTTTAACAGATCTTACTAAGAAAGGTCAACCAAATAAGGTTATGTGGGGAGAATGTCAGGAAGTTGCTTTTCAGACTTTGAAGAAAAGTTTAGTAGGTCCTCCTATATTGAAGTTACCGGAATTTGATAAGTCTTTCATCCTTAGAACCGATGCTTCAGACATTGGATTAGGGGCGGTATTGTTACAGGATTCCGAAGGTGAGAAATTACCGGTTGCGTATGCAAGTAAGAAAACTCAGTAATGAAAGGAGTGCCTTGGTGTTATTTGGGGATGTGTCGAAATTCCAATAGGTATTTGTTTGGCAAGGAATTCATCTTAGAGACTGATCATCAGCCTCTGACTTATTTAAAATAAGTCTAAGATGGCGAATTCCAAGACTAATGCGATGGGCGTTATCTTTGCAGCCCTATAGGATGCAGCATTAGAGCCTGATTCCCGGTAGAGAAAATGTAGGGGCAGATTACTTAAGTAGATAAACAGTCAAGTAAAGGAATCAGAAAACAGTTAGTGAAATGAGTATTTTAGGCACACATTGGAGTCATGACAGCTGTGTAATCGTGTATATATATATCAGGAATGCAATACTAAGGGAAAATTAAGAATACGGGTTGAAATAGTACAGGGAACGAACCTGGTGTATTTCGTTAATAGACAAAGTGTAACCACTTTTATCTTTGGGGGGAACGTGTTGTAACAAAATAGATTTGGCGTGGCCTAAATAAAAAGACGGTCAGTTAGTGCAGGTTGGTCACGTATGGTTTTAACTTATCGCAGGATTGTCAGGGAGATCATTGTTTATGAAGTTTTTATCATTATACATATGTGATAAGTGATATTAAGCATATTAAGAGTTCATTTCATGTAAATCGTTGAGAATTAAGGAATTGACCGGGTTTAAAAAACGTTAATTACGTTAAACTATTGTTGTATTTTTCATTTGGCTATAAAATGTATTGAAACTAGCTTGTTGATTGTGAATTACGATTTGCACGGGAATTTTGCCTGTCATCAGGAGGCCTCGGGTCGATTGGTGCTATATAGCTTACTCAAACATTTGTTTTGGTCGTCAGTATCATAGGAGTCGCCAGAGGGTTTTCACTCGTTATAGTGAGAGGTAGTTGATGTGACCAATTCCACACGCATATGGGTATGTAAATTCATAGTTATTGTGCAAAGGGGTTTTCGGCATAATTAAGGAATGGAATCTGTGCAAATTTACAATGTTAGGGAATTGAGATAATTATTACATGATTGAATTGTTTAGAGAATTTTCTGGTTTCACGAAGTGAATGTTTTTTACAGAAATTGAGTCCGTTAGGAGCGAGACAATGTGTTATGCTATTGGGAAAGATATGTTTGTATGAAAAGGATAAGAATCGGAAGTGGGAAATGTAAAAGGATATTAGTACAGAGATGAGCTACCATAGGAGATAGGAGTACAAAATGGTAGGCTGTTAGGTTTAACGGAACATTATTGATATTATTGTAAGAACATTGGTTATTTATTACAATTTTAGCCGTTTTATGTCTGGCAGACAATCGAAGGTCCAAACGTAGAAGTTTGAAGAACCAGTGTGTGTGACGCAGATCCACAACAATAATAAGACGTCGTAACGGGGGACATTAGGAGGAGTGCCGTCATAGGACGTGTAGAACCATATATCCACAGTTGTGTGGCCTTGTCGATCCCGGAATCCAAGGATATACGCGACGCAAGGAATATAAGTACAACGACTCGGTGAAGTCGGGAAAACGGATACAGTTGGATGTGAAGGACAACGTGTATGAACATTCCAAATACAGGGTACAGTAACGGAAGTGATGGGACAGTTAAGTGATTTGGGTGAAAGTGTGGATGAGAGTGCGTGAGTAGTACTTATTTGTTTATAGCCTCTCGATTTGTCAGGAAAGTTGATTATTCAAAATTGTATATATTTCATAACTGTAATTAAACATATATTTTTATTCAACCATCGGGCGTTCAATTCTACTTTAGTGAGTTGTCGACCCTTGACCATCTTGTGACAGTGATAAGTAATTAAAGTTAGATCAAATGCACTGCGTATTGCTCGTTATTATTGATTCAAATTACAACCACGTGATTAAAATTAATTGCAATTATTGTTCGAAAAACCCAATTGGTCACATGACCAGCTCGCGGTAGTACTTGTTGATGCTTGCCAGGATAATGCAAACTTTATGGCGAGGTTTCACCCTTTCCCACGTGGCCAAAGGTGATGAGCAATTTCTCCTTTGGCCACAATGTTTTCAACTTTATTTAACAATTAGGCTATCTTTTCTGAAGATTTTTCAGGTTTTTGTCACTGTGGTTTCAAAATTGTCTGCTGCAGATTTGTTGTATGTGGGAAAGGGTTAAAATAAATTAGATCGTATGCATGTTATTTATGAAGATAAAGAAGCGTTATGAACGTTGTAATGTAAATAGCATCCAGAGATGTCCCGTGTTTACGGTGACGTCAAACTATGTGACGGCTTACAATGACATAGTTAATCTAATATGTGTATGTCATGGGACCAGAAGGTTTTAAACCGTTCCTTTGGTTGGTGGGAAGTTTAGCTAACGAGTTTACTATTCTGATTGATAAACAAATTGCTTCTTAAGAATGTCTCCTCAAACATCCTGTGTGTAGTTTGTATACACATTTGGAATACGTGTCGCATAGACATTTACACTATTATCATCTTTATTTTTTCGGCGATAGCTGTTTAAACTTAGTTTTGACCTAGATGTTAAACAAATAATCTAAATAGTAAACCAATCAAATGTTGTATTTAATGAATAATGTCGAAGAAATAAAGGAAATGAAACGTTTTGATTGGTTCATAGTTACTGAGTTGGCGATCTTACGAAAGACACCAATAAGGTGAAGTTTTAAAATTAAATGTTCTGCATACTAACGTTTAATTGTTTTCCTTAAAAAATAAATTTCAGCGAAAAAAGTCAGTGAAAACGTATGAAATATAATATTTAAGAGCGAAATATTAATTATTTTTGAACATGATAAGTTTTCAGTTATGTATCGTCAAATGAAACTTATACACCTCTTGGGAGCCTCACGTAGTCTCCAGTCATGTGACGTGTTCTCGGCTTTGAATGCGTATGTTCCATTTCTTGTGTTTTCTCATATTGATCGCCGTTTATATTTTTTAAGATATTTCTTATTTAAATTAATAACAATCAAGAATAGTCTTCATGTGTAGCACTCTGGCCAGCTACATCATATTGTCCACGAGGAAAACACAGGTAAATAAACGAAATCGTATAGTCGTACTTTTCGTTAGCTTTATTTTGAAGATATAATTCAAAGGGTATCCGAGAGAGAGTCCCACGATTCTCTCTCTCACTCTCACTTTCTCTCTCTCTCTCTCTCTCTCTCCCTCTCTCTCTCCAGTCTCTCTCCTCTCTCTCTCTCTCTCTCCTCTCTCTCTCTCTCTCTCTCTCTCTCTCTCCTCTCTCTCTCTCTCTCTCTTCTCTCTCCTTCTCTCTCCTCTCTCTCTCTCTCTCATCTCTCTCTCTCTCTCTCTTTCTCTCTCCTTTTACTACAAGGCTTGAGGCATGAAGATGAATATATCGCAGACTACTTTGTCAACCTACATTTGTCGGATAGTTTAAGAAAAGCAAGCGCAATAATTTCAGCAGAAGTAGTTCCGATCTAGTAAACCAAGCAAACATAAGAATAATCAACATGGCATCGTCTATTTGGCGCGAATATCGGCGTTGTACTTCACAGCTGAAATTGAAATGAAATCCCAGAAAAAATATCAACATGTGTCAACTTGTCGACCTTTTAAATGGTGTTGCACCACCTGAAAGTGTGCCGCTAAAAGACTACGGGTAACTAAGAAATATATCAGGGGAAATGCATCGATCGATAGTATCGACCTTTAAAACTTAATTATTTCTAATAAGGTGAAGCTTTAGATCCTTTTGTCAGTCATAATATTATATTTGCGAATTGTCACTGTAAATTGATGTCAAATATTCAGCGCGAGCGAAACTAGAAACCTAATGTCAAGTTGTACAAGTTAATTTAGAGTCAACAAGTCGATGGCGGAAACAGGATTCCACAGCTTGATGCAGTAGTTTTGTTTCTCGGTGTCTACGTCACATACAGGGTTTCCGGTATTTGTCGGCCACAATGCCAGTCTTCGTTAATTTTACATATAAGATCCTTATAAATGCAGACGAAGAACGTATGTGATTGGTTTCAGAGGACAACCATTTTTAGCTCTACTGGCCGAAGGCCAGAAGAGCTTATGCCGTGGCGTGGTGTCCGTTGTCCGTGCGTGCGTCGTGTGTCCGTAAACAATTGCTTGTGAACGTGATACAGTCTTCAGTTTTGATTGTATCTCAATCAAACGTATATAGTAGTTAGATATCCATGAGAGCTCGGTTCCTTTTGCAAACCAGCCAGTTCCCCTATGCAAGACTGGATTATGGCCGTTGAAATTGTCAAAATTGCTATAATAGAGCTTGTGAACACAATAGAGGTTCCATTTACTATCTCATCTATACCAAACTTACACAGTAGTTAGGTATCCATGAGAGCTTGGTTCCTTTTGCAAACCAGCCAGATCCGGCCATGCAATACTGGATTATGGCCCTTGAAATTGTCAGAATTGTTATAATAGAGCTTGTGAACGCGATAAAGTCTTCAGTTCTCATTGTATCTCAATCAAACTTATACAGTAGTTAGATATCATGAGAGCTCGGTTCCTTTTGCAAACCGGCCAGATCCACACATGCAAGACTGGATTATTGTCCTTGGAATTGTCGAAATTCTTATAATAGAGTTTGTGAACACAATAGAGGCTCCATTTAGTTTCTAATATTCACGAAAGTTACACAGTGGTTAGGTATCCATGAGAGTTTGGTTCCTTTCGCAAACCAGCTAGATCCGCCAATGCAAGACTAGATTATGGCCCTTGAAATCCCATCCCAGTAGAGCATATGCCCGCATGGGCCTCTTGTGCTGTGTACGCATTTCAGAAAAGAGTATTCCGCCCCTGACTGCCATATGATGCTTGACAATCAAGATTGTGTGAACGCTCTTTGGAAAGGGACCATTATTGTTAAATAATATAAACGGGAAACTAGCACCAACACCATTATATGAAATCGTTTTCTGATAAGACGCTTAACTACGGTGTTCCATTAGGGCTATCACGCTGTCAAAAAAGCACACGCGATGCCACGATAGCACGATGACAAGATGGTAATGACACGATGATACGATGGTGATGGTACGATGACACAATGGTGATGACACGCTAGCACGATGCCGATGACGCGATGACACGATGGTGATGGAGCGATGCTACGATGGCACGATGACGATGACGCGATATTACATCGCGTCATCGTCATCGTGCCATCGTGCCATCACCATCGTGTCATCGTATCATCACATCGTGTCATCGTGCTATCGTGCTATCGCGCGGTCAACAAGCACACGCGATGCCACGATAGCACGATGACACAATGGTGATGACACGATAGCACGATGGCGATGACACGATAGTGATGGAGCGATGCTACGATGGCACGATGACAATGACGCAATATTACATCGCGTCATCGTCATCGTGCCATCGTGCCATCGTGCCATCACCATCGTGTCATCGTACCATCACCATCGTGTCATTGTGTCATCACCATCGTGTCATCGTGCTATCGTGGCATCGCGTATGCGCGATAGCACGATGGCCCTAACGGAACACCGTACTTTACAATAAGAAGGTCGCAGGTCTAAAAGTACAGTTTTGAGAAAACATGAACAAACTATTTCATAAGGTTTTAATTTGTATTATAAAATAATCTACTACCTTCTTTTATGATTATAATCTGCACTAATAACCTTTTTATACACACAGTCTAACATAATCTCTAATTTCATAATACTGCTGAATAATCAATGGTCATCCAAAATTAAATTATGTAAACATTTTATTTTAGTTTTATGTAGGCATATAAATTGATGTAAGCTTAGTTTCGATAAAATTGATATATTACCGCTTACCATGAAAAAACCTTTCCCTCATACGGCAATTCTGCAGCAGACGACTTTGAACGTATTTTGTCAAAAAAAATAGAAAATCTCCATAATTGAATGGATGACCTATGACAAAAAGTGGAAAACATTGTGGCAAAAGGAGAAATTGCACGTTTTGTGCAACCCATTTTGCTTCGGGTTCGAGATTTAAACAACAGTCTGAAGTTAGTGTTTCAAACGACTTTCTTCTTTTATTATCATCTGCACATACGACGTTTTATTACAAACAGTTTTAACTTTATTTTACTTACGACCTTTTTCTGAATCTATTTTGGACAACATAACAGGTGCAAATTTTCATGAAAGCAGCATCATAAGATGCGTCTTGAAAGGCCTTCAAGACGTTTCCAAATGTGTATGGATAATATAAGGTCGTATGTAATACTTACAACCTTATGTTTCTAAGGCATCGATTAATTTACTGTTTTGTAAAACATACGAACGGTCCCAATTTATTAAATTAACTTTGCATAAAGGTGTTTTCTTTAATTAAACTAAACTAATTTTCTAATACGTTACTGTCCGACCACTTTTTTTTATCGAATGTTCAGATAAGAATGTTTTGTAGAAAGTGTCAACGAAACAAATTGATCATATCAAACTTGAATAAATAGGTTAACTGTAAAGTAGAATTCGTAAATAATTGTTTTTGCTACGTTATTTTCTAAAGTGCAATTGTCTTATGAAATAATTTGACACCGATGTTTACTTGGTAAGTTACATGAACCGAGTCAAAGTCATACTTCAAGCTAAACTGTCAGGAATGAAAACTAATCGTGATTACCTCATTAAGAATTATATGACAAGACTTCCACGCATATTGCCAATGTTGCCAACAAAACATTGATTTTTATTTTTGTTTTATTTAAAACTCAAATTATGTCATTGTCATTTAATTTTATTTGATAAAGGAGCAATTAGGAGTTTATGTGAACTCATTATGTTGCCTGCAAATCTTTTAAGCTAGCTCTGTCGATCGTTATAATGACAAGTATCGTTTTATGAAGATACAATGGGAATAACCTGTCATGGTATCAGTTGTTTGTGCGTGTCTTTTGTACAAGAATTCCAATTATATTTATAAAAACAAATTATATCAAAGAAACCAAAATGCAGAAAATCCTATAACTGTCATATTATTCGAGAATTTATTTCAGGTACAACTGTTTTGAAATAGATAATTAACTATTTTTGATAGTCGGACACATGAAAAGGTTGTAGCCCATGGAAGAAAAACACAACACTAGTTTGAATTATAAACGGGAGTATCATTTGAAAAACCTAATGTAGAGAACGTTCAGGACCAAATGATATATCAAACATTCTACTGGCATAGATGGGCCAAAGGATTCCAGATATTGCCCAAATATACCAATGAATTTGTATGTTATAACGTTAGAGAAAAAGCATGAAACAGAAACTAGAATTAGTCGAGCATCGTAAAACAAAATAAAGTACCCAAAACAAAACGAGAAAGATTGGAGTTAATTTGTATGATGATATCGAAACTAACACGATGTTTAAATAATGTTTTGTAATTAAGATTAAATGGATGTATGTGAACCAAAAGGAAATGATAGTTAATCATAATACTTGTTTCTTTCGTAAATCCTTAATCATTCCGGTTAATCAGTGTACTGAAAAATACTATTTGTGACGCCTCTGCACCCGACAATATTTCAACACATTGCAGGGAATGAAGAACATCTACTGCAAAAGCATGTTTCCGTTTACTTCAGATAATAAATTCTTTCCAGCAGATGTTTCTAGACGCCTTAAATATATCGAGGACCATGAGGGAGACAATTGATTATAATTTACTACGTGTACTCATGTCTGTTCATTTTAGCCATCCAACTGCGTGTTAATGAAGGTCAAGTCCAAAATCTGACTCTACCATTAGTGTTTCAGGCGGTTGTTTTGACGATTAAAAATCGGCTAAATAGCGCCAATCGTCTCTTATTAATGGGCGATAAAGTGTTTGTGGTAATAATAGCCACTTACCAATGCTGTGTTGAACATTGGTGCATTAAAGCCGGTAAAGTCTTTCTCCCTTTTGATGCTTAAATATGGGTAATATTTTAGTCACAGTTGGCAAAGTTATGGAAAATAATGTTGTTATTAAAACATGAAACTTTGACAAATGCATTGGAAATGATATCCTGTTCCAATCTGCTTTTAATTCCAACACCGGCCTATTTTAGCAGACACCACAATAATTCGGCGAAACGGAATATAATGCAACACGAAGTCGGTCTAGGGTGATATGCATTAATTTGCCACCCATTCCCCCTATTTAGAACAACAGGAACCCAAAATCAACGGCGGAAGCAATTTTGTCGGCCAAAATCTCTTTTGGAATCGAAGCATGGCACTTTCCTCTGACATGTATCAAGTTTCCGACTGAAGTCTGTATCTCCAGCAATATACAGTCGGAGTTGGGTTATGGACCTACATAATCCCGAAAATCCGTTGGAATTTATAGACGGCTTCCGCAAATCGGATAAACTGCAACTGGCAGCTAGTGGTGGGCGCAAAGACCTACTGCATCTTGGAATGAAGGGACCTTATGCAACACAAATGCAGTTGTTGACACTTGCACATTACACGTATGAACCAATCTATTTATATCGAACAAAAGACACGTTCTGACAGGGTAAGCAGCCGGCTGTCGAAACTCCATAGAACGGCAACTAGTAAATTCGGAGCCAGTGTTCTGCGCTTTCCCCTGAAACTGATCAGGTTGTACCTCGAACAAAATGCATCCGGAGTTTGGTTGTTGACATGTCAATTCAAACTTCACCTGGACTGCATCGATCATCTATCTATCTGGGACAATAGGCATACGCAATCGAAGGAACGAGCAATAATATCGACCATACACTGATTGGGTTTTGAAGCCGGCCGTCGAAACGCGGCAGAACTGTAACTTCCAGTGTTCGGTGCCTTCCCCTGATACTGACTCTCGAGAAATATATAGTCGAAATTTGGTTGTTGACCTGGTGAACCCAACTTCCGCTGAAATCGGCTGAACGGCACCTCGTGCAACTCGAATCAAAGGACAATTGGGAGCTTCCATTCTACACATGTACGGCTACACAGTTTTTGATGACTCTGAAAAGTCATTGTGACATCATCATCGGGGAAAATGGCTAAATATTCTATGTGGGAATGTTGTCAGTTCCTTAGACGAATATTAAGTGATGTGCAGGTGCGAGAAAGTCAATAAAGACATGTTGTGTGAACTGTTTTATTGTTTTACTGGGGTTTTACGCCATTTTCAACATTATTTCAGTTTATTCATTGCGACAGTTAACTTATATATGATACCTGGGTTAACAAACTATGCTAGGTAATGTGCCTTGCCAAAGGGCACTCCGTCATAACCGTCGCGAATGGGGATCGATCACGGAACGCTCAGTTTCAAATCTCCGAAGGTAACGATTTAGTCACATCGGATTCCTTTATTTACAAACTGACCACATTATTATAAATGATACCGTTTAAAATGACAGTTGATTAAATAAATTTAATCTACAGATGGTCGTCATGGCAACGAGATCTGAATGCCATGATGGAGTCTCGTCTGAATCATTATGAAGGTTGGCTTTCGTGTGTCATTAAACACATTAAGTATTATTAACCCTTTCCAACAAACAGCAAATATACAGCACGCGCAGGCTAATCCGGGCCGACACATTCCTTCTCAGGGGGATAGAGGTATAGAGTAATGATTCCTGATACAGAAAGTTCACAGAAGGCGAAAAGTGTTAGTCCGGGTTAGCCTGGCGGCATACTTAGGTTAATCCGGGTCGATACTTTACGCAGAGTCCATACTGTTGGTTTCCTCGTAATTCGGCTCAAACACATGCAGTGTCGATGTTTCAGCTTGGTAATAGCCCCACAGCTATAAGTTATAGTTCAATATTGAATTAACATAACTTCATATAAGAGTGACTGGTCAATTGTATTTTTTTATTAAACTTATTAGTGAATCTATCGCTTTCATCGCTTTTCCTGCAAGTGAGTGTGTTGCTTGTTGTAATAACACCGATTGTAAATAATATCTCTGTTATCATTTGACCTGAATATGACCAATACCAATCTTGCTACTTTAACAACTTCCTTTTTTTTTTATTAATAACCAAGTAGGTGGTAATCAACCACATCCAACACGAAAATAAATATAACCAACTAATTGCTCACAATAAGAAAAAAATCGGTAAAATCAAACTTAGATAAATTGAATTACACTTATGAAAATATAAAGCTAAAGCCGGAATAAAATGGAATTTCCATGGTTACTAATTTTACTAAACGGTTATTCCTTAGATCAGCAGGTCGGTTAACCGGTAATATCTTTATACATATGCTTCCGGCAGACCAGATGGAATGTCGTCTGAAAGTATTAAATCATACTTTGAACTTTTTGAATAAGTGCACCTCATGTATGCATATTGTAAACAATAAACTAAATAACTTAATTAACAAACGATAATAAGATTATGTTTAATTCGACTTAGAGATAAAGGAATGTCAACACATTAGTATACAAGAGGTGTGGTTATGATTAATTTGATATTACGTCCGCGGCCGGGTTGGTCTGCAGCCAAATAGTCCCTCAAAGACTTTGTTTGTGTAAAAATAAGTGTATACCTTCACCAGAATGCATTAAATATATGTTTATGAGTTTAAAATTCATTGTAAATACATGTATCTACAGGATGCCCGGGAACTGATTTAATCATTTTGGTATTTTGACCTTTTGTGAAAATGAGAGTAGAGTATGTTAAACACCAGTTTTGGCCTAGCCCGATTGTGATCAAAATGACGGTTACCATCTTCGCAAGGTGAATTCTTTCTCTCATAATACATGACCTTCTTATTTTAAAAGCTGAGAGGTAACTCTTTTCAATGAAATAGTATGTTCCACCAAGCATTTAATAAGGAGTGAAAAAAGAGGATTTTTACTTTTTTCTCACGTTATCTCTATATCTATGTTTATAAAAAGGAGGTGACTTTATTGAAATTAATTTTGTCTTTTCTGGCGACATTGTTGCCCGGCATCAAATTTCTCTTGTTTTTAGTTTAAGGGCGATTTATCTTTGGGGCGAGTTTTCTTCAGTTTAGAGCGACTTATCTTAAGGACGCGTTGTCTTAATACTTTGGGCGAGTTGTCTTAAGTTTTTAGGCGACTTATCTTTAGGATGTGTTGTCTTAACATTTTGGGCGATTTATCTTTGGGACGAGTTGTCAGGATACTGTTTATCTCGACGTCGAGATGTATATTACGGACTTGTAACACAACAACTAGACGTTACTAGCAGTGTACAAGTATGGCAAAGCTTTTCTATGCATTTGAAGACACAGTAGGTCTAGAGAGTAATAGCCATGTGTTGGGTAGTCAAGACATTCTCGCCCATTACAGCAACCATCTCCCTTAATAATAATCAAAGCGCCATCATTCGACAGTAGAATAATGTTAGTTTGCCAGAATGTTTGTCTTGGTGATATTTAAGATACGGTTTAAAATGGGTCCTGGTGTGTTCAAAATAAGGTCATACCAAATTTAAGAATAAATTAGTTGGAACTCGATAGACCTACGTTTTAGCTCAAGAATGATGGAACTGTATATGCATGTTTGTCTTGGTTTTATGTAAGCTAAATGTTTTGGGTTATCACATGTTCATCACCAGGTCGCTAGGCTATATTAAAACAAAATAGTGTGTACACTTTAGAGACCACATTTTCGAATTAAGCATGTTGAAACCGTGTCAGAATAGTGTACGAATTGCACCACACGCCACCTCATCATGGTGATCATGTGTGCCCAGTAACTTGGAAATCCTATGATGCATGGTTAAGATGCGGGCCGGAGAAGTCAGTCCTGTCAAACAGTACTCATTTTTACCTTTGACCTCTACGAGTGACCTTAAAATTTGAGGTACATGCCTGAATTTTGTGCACGGCACACAACCTTATCATGGTGCATTTTTGTGACAACTTTCTTAGAAATCCTTTTATGCATGGTTAAGATGCGGGTCGGACAGACAGACTCATGGACGCACGGACACACTCACCGAACCGCCATTGCGACAGCTATATGTCGAGTTCACCAAAAGCAGACTCGACAAAAAGTTATTTCAGAAAGTAAAATGGTTATCAACAGTCAATAAACAACAAACCTTTCCAACATTCAACAAATTTGCAAAGGAAGAGCTGCTCCTATTGATACATTTCTTGTAGCATTATATTCTATAATGTGTTTCCTGGCTTCTCACACCAGTACTGACTACTCCACAAAACATTCTTTCCGAGCAACTGGCTGCTTTACCACAAATATTGTAAGCCCTTTGGTGGAAGACGAATGCAGCTTGTCACTGTGACCTTTGTCAAACGTCGGAAAGAATGCTGGCCGTGCTACGGTTCGAACTTACAACCCCTGGATTAGGTTAGGCGTGCTCCAGTTAGAGATCAGACAAATCATACATTTCACTAATTAAGGGGATATAGCTCTAGCATAACTGGAGAAAGTTGACTTGAAAGTGAGTTCGTCCCTGAAATTATTCTCATATATCACCTGTGCTAAAACCAACCTTTGTTTAGCAATACCCTGTCTATAGCAACCAACAATGTTTTCAACTCTTTTTAGTAATTAACTACATTTATAGAGCTTTTCCGTGTTTTGCCTGGAAATTCCCAAAAGCATCTGCTGCAGATGTGTTGTATGTGGGAAAGGGTTAAAGACCAACTCGGCCCATGGTGGTCTTTAAAAACAGGTCTGCTCAAGTAAGAAAGGAACATGTTAAGTGGAACTTCTCTTTCTCAAACCTTCCACACATATAGACGCTTTCTAAAGAGAAGCCGGTTTATTACTTTTGTTAGAAGGTTAAATGTATGAGAATTTCGACACAAGCTTGCACAAGTAGGTGATGCCTCACCTTCTGCTCAAATGTATGGGCCGTGCATATATTGTCATGATCTTACAAGAAGCAAGATCTAGTGAAAAGCCGTTTGTATTTTTGTCTCGTAGGCTAACCCTGCTTACTACGTCACTCCTCAATGGGCGTATGTCTCGCGCATAATATTCTCTGTCTCCAGACACGAAGAAGGCTAATTTTTACATTTGTTAACTCAACTACATCTTAGTTCGATAATTCTAAAATTTTAGAATCAATCTTGTACCAAAATAGCATTGACATTATTATTAACCATGTCTCTGCAGAAATTATTGAACTATTTGGCGGTAAACTTTCTACTTTAAGCATTTCTGACGTACTGCCGAAATCTCCCTATATATTGTTCTTCTTATGTCATAGTACAGTGGCTATTGTTACCACAATCGTCACAAAAATGGCTGATAGGTATCCACATTACCGATATTTTATGAAAACGAGTGTATTATTCGGATTATATGCAGATACGATACGTTCGTGTACATACCGGAACATTAAAAAAAAGGCACCGTATATACCTATATTCTACTGCAGTTGTCCGGGGGATTATATCCAGATGTCAATCGTCAAATTATTTTGACAGAAGCGGATATTCCACTCGTCGCTTTTTGATAAACTGATTTCTTCATATGATTGTTCCATTCCACTCAAGGAGAAAGATGTGTGTAGAGCAGTACTATGTCCTGCATTACAAGTACGGTACCCGGATGGAACGTGAAATTATTCAATCAAAACGGTGTATGTTGGTTGATAACGTGGTCGCTCCAATCAACATAACGTACCCGAGAGTTCAATGCACCAACAATAGAGAATCTAACAGAGACAGACATTCGATCTGTATTTGAACGTTTCTCTCCATTGTCGTCCAGCCCTGACTGTATGATCACAAACATAGGATATCGTACAGACAAATATGTCGACAGCGGAACGGAGTTCGTTATAATCATTGACTGCTAAATAAATCGCGGTATAAAAACCCGGGCATTCGTACAATATATTTAATACTCGCTGGCCAAACCATGGATCCTATGGATTGACGATAGGATAGAGTTTACACAAGAGATATTGCGGTATGGTTCGTTTTCAAGATCAGTAAAAATAAATGTTGACGATCCGCAACAGGAACGGATTATACTAACACCTATATTGGCAACAAGGTCTGCCAGTGCCTGTCTGGAACGTAGTTTTCTCAAAATGTCTTTGGCTTCAAAAGAATGTTGTGTAAGTACTGGTGTGGGAAAGCCAGGAAAACATGGGTAGGTGCACTGACCGCCGTAATATGACCAAAGCTGTTGAAAGCGGCGTTAAACTCCAAACAAACAAACAAATCAAAATGTCTTGTTAAAGCAGGGACTAGAATAATAATGCCAAAACTGTTGTGACAAATTACACTTAATGCCAGATGACTACAATTTTCAACCACGTGACTCGCCCATATATTTGATACGTAATGCCAAATATTTACTCTCGAACAAATACTACACGCACATTAACTATGACGGGGACCCGGTTCTTCTTACTTGTTTGCAGGATACGGATTTCACTCAGGTTGGTTCCCAAAATGCTGCAACGTCACTAGTAAAAAAATCATATTTAAATCATGGTTTATATTCATATATTATATGCCTTAATATAGTAGCCTAATACAATAATGTTTATTTTCATCTATTGCCCAAGGGGTGTAATCGATTATCCCTGGGTTACATCAACGGAATGACAACGAATATGTATGACTGGTAACTACAATTCAATTTATCATGTCTACTGGTTAATTGTATAATCGTGGGGTTATTTAATTTGAGGATAAAACATCCAAACGAAGGAAGAAAACTCATCTATTATATATGGCTCTGTTACGGTCCTTTATTAGTGTTTAATATGTTTTATAAATGTTGATTGTCTATGTTCATTCCTCAATTTCAAATAGATGATGAAATAACAGCACTCCTTTTAGCAGATTTCTGGAAGGATACTACCAGTTCATTTATAAATCCTTTTGAATACACACTTAGATAACAACTAATACTGTTCTAAAGACCATTAATGAAATAATATGATTTCAATTTATTTTAATTGGTGAATAGTTGTTCAATTCGTTTGGGCGTTTCTATCTCATGATGCAATGTCTCAAACAGCTGCTAGTGAATGCATATGCATATTAGCTCGTGACATCATTCATGTGACCTACGTTCTCATCGTTTCCGAATGTTCAGGTATAACAATTGTGTTCTTGGGAAAAGAGGGGAACCAAAATCGAACGAGGTCTTCCTGTTCAATAAGGGAGTTGCTTAGGTAGTAGAAGACTTCAATTACCTTGGAATTGTTTGTCATTATACAGGTACATTTGCAAAAAACAATAAATTCTCTGTCGGTATATCATTAAAGCTTCGCACTGTTTGTTAAACAAATGTCGTAGATATTATCCGTTGCATCCCTACACTATGGGTCCTTCAATTGATATGGCCATCAGCATGTTAAACATCTCAATGTAACTTTACCCTGACCATGACTTTTGAAGTTTCCCCTAAGGTTTCATTTGGGAAAGAATTGTTGTACATATATGGCACACAAACATCATAGTTGGTGATTCATGTGAGCCTGGATATCTGGCCACTCAACTCCCAGTATGTATTGAATATCAAATTCCATCCTCTGCAACACAACTGCATAGTGCTCACAGATTGTTCTCATGCTGTCCTCCCATATACGACTTGCCTGTGTGTTTGGAAGGTTGATGGGAGAGAATATTTTAATTGTCCTGGATAGTCTGTCGGAGTCAATGTATCCAACCCTGTTTGGGATATGATCAATCATCAAGTCTATAGGAATGTCCTGCTTGGCTTCCAATTGATTGTCATACATTGTAGGGAGTCGCAGTTGGACATTCATGAATGTGTAGTTCACGGCGATATTGTAGATAAGGCCTTGGAGATTGGTGCCTTTTCTTTGATGCATGGCGGTAAGAATCAAACATGCTGTGTCCAGTTTTGATGTTGCCTCAGGTAACCCGAAGTTATCCTAGTAGAACTGCATGAATATGTCACTCAGAATATCCAAAATATCCTTCATCGAGTACATGTAGGATAGACGTGTAAAATCCATCAAGGGATTTAAGATGAGACGTGCTCTTCATTGAACATCAGCAGTTCCAGTGCGGCCCTCAACTGTGTTTTCAAAGTGATGAACGAAATGTACTGTATTTGGTCAACAGTACATGTAGACATCTGCTGATATGGGGCATCCATCTGGTGGCGGAAATATCGACAGGCTTTGACATGTTCTCTTCCATTACATCAGCTAGCAACTCAAGCTCTCTCAGTGATTTTGCACTATAATGGTAATGTTGTTGAGATTTGCGAAGAGTTTACCTTCCCTCAGCTTCATCACATCTATGGCACCGAGTACACTACTGTGATTGACACAGTTCATTGCAAACAGGGAGGGCACATCGTCTTATAACAACTTAGCTACACTGTTTCGTTTGCCCACGTTTACATTCCCACCTTCTGAACATGTGGCTAATTAGCTTTTGCTTCCAGTCCCAGTCAGGGTTAATACTGTCCATTGCAGAGTCAATTGCACCATCTGCATGGGCATGCTCAACTGTTCAGCCTCTAATGTTGACATACATGTTGCGTGGTATACCCGTGTCCACTCATTTGGTATACACTATTTCATTTTCACTGACGGACACATATGTCAGCATAGATGTACTTCATGAAGCGACGGCATGCTTGATCAGTGCCATAGCTGTTGGTAATAATTACACCATTTTTCCTCCGGATCGAAAACAGACTATATAGGATATAATGTAGATGGAACAATATTTAAAGTTTTTACTTCTTTGGTGGATCTAATAGGGAAAATATTCCTTGTGCCTCTTAATATTATCGATTCGGAAATTATCTTCTCCGTCAAGAAATAACCCACTTCGTTCGTATTCTCTGCAGGTTTTGCAACACATTACGGTGTTTTTTTCGCCACCAAATGCAAGCCATGTAATCGGATATGTCCGTTCACTACAAAACACTCTCTTTCGTTTCTTCTACTCGTACAGCTATTTTTGAAGCACTGGCATCCTTTTTATCTGAAGAAAATTAGAATTGAAATAGCTTTTTTGACATTGTGTATCGGCTACATTCAGGAATTTGTTCTAAACTATTGTCGTAACTTTTAGGATCCCAAATCAAATATAGGAATTACAAATATGAGAATGAAAATGTGTCTCAACGCTGTCAACAGAAGAAAATTGTGGGCTTCCCGAACTTTAATTAGAAATAATTGAAACAATAAATAAGAAAAAATTACACCACCCTCATTGCCGTGTTTTTGGACAATTACACCATTGGTTCAGCTATGTCGGTTGCTCGGTTTGAATCTTGCTCTAAACCCTTTAAACTCGTCCTTTAAGAGGCTTACAAATGTTTTACCACCGCCTTTCCACGCATCATCGCCGTTACCGTGTGTGTGTGTGTGTGTGTTATTTATTTATTTATTGGGGTTTTACGCCGCTTTCAACAATATTTCAGTTATATCACGGCGACAGTTCACTTATTCATGATACCTGGGTAAACAAACCAGTTCTAGGCTAGAAAATGTGCCTTGCCCAAGGGCACTCCACCATGACCGTAGTGCCGCGACTGGGGATCGAACCCGGGACACCCGGTTTCGAAATCCCCGACGCTAACCACTCGACCACAGCGGATTCCTGTGTGTGTGTGTGTGTGTGTGTCTCTCTCTCTCTTTCTCTTCTCTCTCTCTCGGCACTGAAAGGTTTATAAAGGTTTAAAACAAGAGTGCCAAACTGTAACAAAATACGCCCGCGGGGATGGCATTAAGCTGGAACAACTGAAGTGATCTGGCCAGTCTTTTATCGCAACAGAGGTTTTATGCTCAGTATGATTTATTGCAAGTTTGATAAACACCGAATAAGAGATGTTGAAGTAAAAGAGCGGTCAAGGACTATATATATAATCCAATGGTGCCTCAGGTGATTTGTTTGGTTATTATTCGAATAAGCCAAAAATATATTTTTAAACAAGAAACCGCTGAAGACGGTAAGGCCGGATTGTCGGCAATTTGACCTTGAAAATCGACAAACTAAGGTCAAGGTCAAAGTAACAATAGAAATCAATAGAACTTGTTACTGGTTACCTTCAGGCAAAGTTTCAAGTTTGCAACCCTTTCTTGTGCTGAGATTTTGCTTAACCAGAAACTTTAACCATTTTGCCTAACCTAAAACTTTAACCAAAATGTTGACGGACAGACAGACAGACAGACAGACAGACGGACAGACGGACATCGCCAATCTATAGACCGGAATTGCTTAAGCAATCCGGCCAAAAAATCGATGCAACGGTAATCAGATTTACATGCCGATAGTAGCATGTAAGCTTAAATCTGTCATTGTCAGTGCAACATCAGAGAGAGGTCAACAAGTGGAACTTTCTATCGATGTTTTACTCTATAGAGATTGATATTTTCCTTGTGAGAAAAAGCGTTTTGACACCTCTGATAAGACAACAGTCGAAAACATTGTTGGAGTAAAAGCAATTGTTTAACGTTTTCCCAGTCCATTCCAATTATAAAATTTCTTTTTAGCTCACCTGAGCACGAAATGCCCAAGGTGAGCTTTTGTGAGCACTCACAGTCCGTCGTCGACCGTTGTCGTCGTCTTAATGTTCACGTTTTCCTACAAACAACTTTTATTCCTAAACCAATGGACATATTTCAAAATAATTTCATTAGGTGTTCCTGTTTCAAAGTTGTTCAAATAATTAAATTCCATATAGAACTTTGATTGCTGCAGTTTCAGAAAAGGTTAAAATGCCAAAACTTTAAAAGATTTATTGTCAAAACGTACAGGCCCGATTTAAAAATTAATTTGCACAATAATTCCCTAAGTGACTCTCTACCAAGATTGTTCAAATTAGTCCGATCCATTGAAAAACATGGCCGCCCGGAGAGCCTAGTTTGTTTTCCTTATATATGTTTGGTGAAAACTTAAACAATCTAATTGTCCAAAAGTACCGGCCCAATTTGAAAACAAGTTCACACAAACCTTCCTCTTTCAAGTTTGTTCAAATTATTCTGATCCGTTGAAAAACATGGCTGCCCAGGGGGCGGGGCTCGTTTTCCTGATGTGATATATAGTAAGATCATTGAAAAATATGATTTCTATCAAATCAGGATAGGGCTTTAGGACCATCATGTTATTAAATTATCTTAAAAGGATTTTTCTCTATAGATCTGTCGTTATGAGAGGCTGCACTGTACCATTCATGCAGTGGGAGGCTGGCTGGGTCATACAAAATAACAAACTCACATGTACAAGATAATTGTGGAACACATGTCTCGCCTTCATCTATATTTACCCTCGGCATGCAGAAGTTGGCGAGCAGATCCAAAGACCACGTCAGACAGACAACAACAAAAACACGAAATGGTGCCTAAACAATAGGCAAAGAACAACTCGACTTATATTGTCCTGGTCTCGGACTTTTATGTGACTATTTGACACCGACAACTTTTGATTCTTTGACCCTTTCCAACATCCAACAAATCTGCAGCAGACGAAAACATCTGGTTAGAAATGTAGAAAACCTCTATAAATGAAAGTTAAACAAGCAAATTCATGAAATTTATATCCCCCGCTTGCAGGAAAATGTTGAGGTTAGGTTTAAACATGTCAGTAGACTTTTTATTGAACATGTATAACAGGGTAAATTAAACGAGCTTGGCCTAGGTTGTTACCAAGTTTGTGGCAGTTATTGCACGGAAACAGCAAGAAACGACTTTTTTTGTTAATTAAGGGACCAAAACTCCACCGAAAAAAGTCTACCGAAAGTGACGATCGAACTAGGCCTAGCCCTTAAGGCATTTAACCTTGTTACCAAGTTTGAAAAAAACCAGTTCACATTTGTGGCAGTTATTGCACGGAAACAACAAGAAACAACATTTTTTGTTAAATAAAGGGCCATAACTCCACCGAATAAAGTCGGCCGAAAGTGACGATCGAACTTGGCCTAGCCTTTAAGGCATTTAACCTTGTTTCCAAGTTTGAAAAAAAAAACGGTTCACATTTGTGGCAGTTATTGCACGGAAACAGCAAGAAACGACATTTTTTGTTAAATAAGGGGCCATAACTCCACCGAAAGTGACGATCGAACTTGGCCTAGCCCTTAAGGCATTTAACCTTGTAACCAATTTTGAAAAAAACGGTTCACATTTGTGGCAGTTATTGCATGGAAACAGCAAGAAACAACATTTTTTGTTAAATAAGGGGCCATAACTCCACCGAATAAAGTCCGCCGAAAGTGACGATCGAACTTGGCCTAGCCATTAAGGCATTTAACCTTGTTACCAAGTTTGAAAAAAAAAAAAATCACATTTGTGGCAGTTATTGCACGGAAACAGCAAGAAACGACTTTTTTTGTTAATAAAGGGAACAAAACTCCACCGAAAAAAGTCTACCGAAAGTGACGATCGAACTTGGCCTAGCCCTTAAGGCATTTAACCTTGTTACCAAGTTTGAAAAAAACGGTTCACATTTGTGGCAGTTATTGCACGGAAACAGCAAGAAACGACATTTTGTGTTAAATAAGGGGCCATAACTCCACTAAATAAAGTCCGCCGAAAATGACGATCGAACTTGGCCTAGCTCTTAAGGCATTTAACCTTGTTACCAAGTTTGAAAAAAACCGGTTCACATTTGTGGCAGTTATTGCACGGAAACGAAGTGTGACAGACAGACGGACAGACGGACAAGCCGAAATTAATAACCCCCCTTTTTTTCTTCGAAAAAGCGGGGGATAATTATTGAATATTGTTGACAATATGGTGACAAAATGAGAAATTGCTCATTTTGAGCAATTTTTCATTTTGTCACAATGTTTTCAAAAGTCGTCTGCGGAAGAGGCGTCGGAAAGCGTCTATATGTTGGAAAGGGTTAGGGAGCAGATCACCTCATACTTAGTTATTAACCTCAGTGGTTACCAAAGCAGGTAACTTTAACAAAAATCCTATCAAGTATAACGGTTATACCAAAGCTTCTTGAAAATGTGGTTATATCATTTAATATTTCAGCATCACATACAATCAGTAGCATTTATTTCATGTACTCATAATAAACACTAAGATGATCAGTTTTATTATCAGGTATGTCTCCCTTCTAACGAAAGTATGTAAGATAAAGAACCAGTATAAATTTTACCTGAGTTGCAAACTTTGTGAAAAAAGGGGAAACATAGCTCAATTTGATGAATTTCTCCTTGTTCAATGCAAATGTCTCCAGAGAGGTTTTAGCTGCAGAAGCATCAAAAGTCATGACCATCTGCCAAGTAAAAACATCATCTGTTTATATTGACAACATCAATAAAGTGAGACACAAAGGTTCAGTATGAAATAATCTTTAATTTGATTAATATTAAACAGGTCAATATTTTTTTGTAAATCCAATCAGGATTAATTATATTTAATGTTACAGTAATAAAACCACATAAAATAAATACATGGCAAAAAAGCAACGCCAAGCAAACAAAGAATGCTAAGAAAAAAAATAGAAAAAGCTTTCAACAATATCACAAGTAAAGAATAACAAAGATAACCTTTCTACAATAAATAAAAGCTACAGCGCTTACAAGCAGTATTTCTAGATCACTACCTGGTTCATTAGTATCTAAACAAGAGGGCCATCATCGCCCTGCATCGATCACCTGTTTACTTTAACCGATAATTATTTCAGACAGTCGGGTAACAATATAGAAAATCTTCATAAATTTAAGTACAATAATTGACTAGCGTTGAAAACATTGTGGCAAAAAGACAAACTGCTCATTATGGGCAATTTCTCTTTTTACAACAATGTTTTCAAAGTCATCTGCTGCTGATGGCTGCAGGGTCAAGGGCTAGCAACACTTTCTTTGTGTGTGTAATTATTTGTTACTTTTGGCTTTCCACAGCTTGTTTGGAGTGCCGTATTTCAAAATATTTTTTTGTCACAATGTTTTCAACTCTTATCATGAAGTATTCCCTCTTTTATAGACAATTAACATAATTTTGTCAAGATATTTTCAAGGTTGATTGTTGAAGATTTTTTGTTTGTGGGAAAGGGTTAGCCAGCGAACTAATAAAGGGTGTGAGATAAGCCCCAAGGTTGACCTAGCTCAACATTGAATTTGTTGTTTTCTGAATCATTTTCTCCCATAATATTTTAGCTCAGCAGAGCTCACCGTGATTTGTATGTGTTTTGTACCAAAATACTCTTACTGTTCTGATTTGCCGCACAAGGTAGCCAACAAAGTAAACAAGAGGGCCATGATGGCCCTTGAATCGCTCACCTGATTTTTTATTTTTTTTTCACTTTAGCTATATAAGCCTCGCCCCCTGGCAGCCAGTTTCCGACCAATCAACTTGGCTTGAAGGAATCTGATAGAGGGTCACCCTAGGAACATTTCTACAAAATTATTTGAAAGTCGGCCAGATACTTTTGGAGGAGAAGATTTTTTAAGTTTTCACTATAGCCATATAATGCAAAATAGCCCTGCCTACTGGCGGCCATGTTTTTTGACCAATCAACATGGCTTGAAGGAATCTGAAAGTGGGTCATCCAAGGAACATTTCTACAAAATTATTTGAAAATCGGGCCGACACTTTTGGAGAAGAAGATTTTTTTAAGTTTGCACTATAGCCATATAAGGCAAAATAGCCCCGCCCCCCCCCCCCCCCCCCCCCATGGCGGCCATGTTTTTCGACCAATCAACATGGCTTGAAGGAATCTGATAGAGGGTCACTTAAGAAACATTTCTACAAAATTATTTGAAAATCTGCCAACCAATTTGGGAGAAGAAGAATTTTGAAGTTTTTTCGGTTTCGTTGCCATGGAAACCAGAATTTTGCATGGATCCCAAAAATTTGAAGGAATTCTGGTGAGGTCAATGAGAGGATGCTTTCTGTGAAGTTTCATCCCAATTGACCCACTGGTTACTGAGGAGAAGATGTTGAAGATTTTTTAAGTTTTCACTTTGGCCATATAAGGCAAAATAGCCCCGCCCCCTGGCGGCCATGTTTTTTGACCAATCAACATGGCTTGAAGGAATCTGATAGAGGATTACCCAAGGAACATTTCTACAAAATTATTTGAAAATCGGCCTGATACTTTTGGAGAAGAAGATTTTTTAAGTTTGCACTATAGCCATATAAGGCAAAATAGCCCCGCCCCCCCTGGCGGCCATGTTTTTCGACCAATCAACATGGCTTGAAGGAATCTGATAGAGGGTCACCCAAGGAACATTTCTACAAAATTATTGGAAAATCGGCCCTACACTTTCGGAGGAGAAGATTTTTTAAGTTTTCACTATAGCCATATAAGGCAAAATAGCCCCGCCCCCCCTGGCGGCCATGTTTTTCGACCAATCAACACGGCTTGAAGGAATCTGATAGAGGGTCATCCAAGGAACATTTCTACAAAATTATTTGAAAATCTGCCAACCAATTTGGGAGAAGAAGAATTTTGAAGTTTTTTTGGTTTCGTTGCCATGGAAACCAGAATTTTGCATGGATCCCAAAAATTTGAAGGAATTCTGGTGAGGTCAATGAGAGGATGCTTTCTGTGAAGTTTCATCCAAATTGACCCACTGGTTACTGAGGAGAAGAAGTTGACGGACGACGCACGACGCACGACGGACGACGGACGCCGGACAAAAGGCGATCACAATAACTCACCTTGAGCAAAGCTCAGGTGAGCTAAAAAGAAAAGTGAAAAATCTCTTTCTTAACCCTTTCCACATACAACAAATCTACAGCAGGCGACTTTTAAAACGTTAAGTAAAAAATATGGAAACTATATATGTAAAAAAATATTGAAAAAGGTTGAAAACATTGTGGCATAAGAAGAAAATGCTCTTTATGAGTCACATTTGTTGAAATTGCCAAAAGGATTTAGAAGATACCATTTAAAGCTAAAATTCTAAAATAGGACAAAGGGTTATCTTTAAACATGAAGGGGTAAAAATTGTAAAATCTAGAAAGGTTTTAATTATCTTATTTGATGCAGAAGCGCCAGAAAAAAAATCTACTGATGATATAAAAATTGATGATTCTTTCAGGTGAATGTTTCAGGAAAGAACAATTTCTTATTTTTCAACCCAGGTGCTGCAAGTATGTTTTAAAGTCTTTCATATGACAAATCAACATTGGAAAAATTTGCATTTTAGAAATGGTAAGTTAAATAAATAAAATAATCCATCCCTTAAAAGTTTCCATTTGAATTTTCTACAAGAGGACCATGATAGTCTCAAATGGTTCACCTGATTTAATAGAACTTGGAATAATTGTTCAATTATCTTACTCTATACATATAGAGAAAACAAGTCCCATCCCCCTGGTGGCTATGTTAGACTCTACTTTTGGACAAAAGGATTTTTAAAGTTTTCACTTGTAGTTCAGAAAAATGAACCCCGAATCATGGAGGATATTTTTCTCAACAGATTGGAATAATTTCAGCATTCTTGATAGAGGGTCATCCAAGGAACATTTCAGTCAAATAACTTACAAATGAAGCTTTTAATTTTGGACAAGATGATTTTTGTAACTCTTACTATACACATATTAAGGAATTAAATTCCGCCCCCGGGTGACCATGTTTATCAATGAATCAGAAAAATTCAAACTATTTGGTCGAGATTACCAAAGGAACATTTGTTCCAAATTATTTTTTAAATCAGTCCTTTTCTTCTGGACAAGAAGATTTTTAAGTATTTTGGCACTTTTCTATCTTTCAGATGCAGCAGCAACCTAAGGAACTATAGCAGCTGCTGTAAAATATTTCAAACTCTGACCAGTAGTTTCAGAGTAGAATTTATAAAGGTACAACAGAAAATGGGCATTGAGTGATCACAATAGCTTACTTTGAGCACTTCATGCTCAGGTAAGATAATAACAAAAACAAATAAAATATGAGCCTTGCTCCAAAAAAAATAGCCTTGGCGTAATTACAACAGGTGTTTATCAAGATCATCCTGTGTATCCATACTATTTGATCAACATATATACAGTTTGGCAGTTCTAAGCTTCTCAAACGTTTCTATGACTTATTGGTAAAATGTAGAATCTATGAATATGATAAGAAAAAAAGAGAAGTTAACCCTTTCCATCATACAATTAATCTGCAGCAGATGACTTTGAAAATGTCTAAGTAAAAGTGTGAAGACTCTCTTTAAATAAAAGCATGTTTTTGCATAGAGTTTGAAAACATTGTAGCACATGGAGAAATTGCTCATCATGAGCAATTTCTCTTTTTGCCACTATGTTTTCTAAAGCCCTCTGCTGCAAATGTATCAAAATGCATCTGGGAAAGGATTAAAACAAATTGTTGTCCGATATAACATAATAATAACAATACAAACGATACAGAGTATCATCACAGACAAGGCATCAACAATATTCAAAACAAGACTGTAATCACCCTTACAATTATAACAAAAGAGGCCCTGTAAAGCTCACCAAACAACTTAAGCCCTTTGCCACATGTAACAAATCTGAAGCAGACGACTTTGAAATCATTTTGACAAAATCATGGTCAATACATGAAAGTATAATTATAGAATAGTTAAAAAGAAATCTCCTTTTTTTTCCTCAAAAGTCATCTACTGCAGAGGCATCAGCAAGTGTCTGTATGTGGGAAAGGGTTATATATCCTGTGGCATCAATATAAAAACTGACACTGTCAACTTGTTCCCTTGAAAGAGGGTCAACTAAGGGTATCTGAGTTTGGTTGTAAAAGAGATGATCAGTATTTTAGAGTATAAAGTAATACCGGAAGCTGCAGCCATGTTTCCAACCAGCTTGATCAAACTTGGTAACAAAAAAAATAAAATCCTACCAGTACATTCAGAGGAGAGGAAATTCAAAGTAAGGAGTAGCTTAAACATTCTTGGTAGAAGATTACCCAAAAAACATTTCTAAGAAGTTATTTTCAAATCAGACTGGTAATTTTAATCTTTTCTTACATTCAACAAATCTGCAGCAGATGAATTTGAAAACATTAAGTCAAAGATATGGAAACTCTCTATAAATGAAAGAATTGAACTAAGTTGAAAACATTGTTGCAATAGGAGAAATTGATCATCATGTTTCCAAAAGTCATCTGCAACAGAGGCTATAAAGAGTATCTGTATGTGGGAAAAGAGTTAACCCTTTCCCAAATACGACAATTCTGCAGCAGACGACTTTAAACATATTTTGTCAAAACATAGAAAATCTCCATAATTGAATGGATAACCTATGACAAAAAGTGGAAAACATTGTGGCAAAAGGAGAAATTGCACGTTTTGTGCAATTTCTTCTTTTGTCACAATGTTTTCAAAAGGCCGTCTGCTTCAGAGGCGTCAGAAAGCCTCATTATGACGGAAAGGGTTAAGCGAAGATATCTAAAGTTCCCTCCATCACCACATATTGGAAACTAACTCAATCCCCTGGCTGCCATGTATTTCAACCAATCAATATGGTTTGGACGCATTTTTGAACGGTTCTCTAAGCAACATTTTTATCAAGTTACTTGAGATCACGCAACCAGATTCAGGAGTTGAAATTTTCTTTTGTCAAAGTATCTGGTTTCTAATGCCGCATCAACCACAGTTTTGCTTATAATTCAGGAGACGCGGTTCATAGAAATTGTTGACTAGACGCACACAGGGTTATCAAAATATCTCACATTAAGCACTTTGCACTGAAGTGAGCTTTAATTAGACTATGTCCATTCTAACAAATTCAATCACAAATAAAACAAAACACATACTTTTGTGTCTAGAATTAAAGTACACATAATCAAGATTTAGTTATTCTATATAAATCAAAGTTACATACACACCTCTTTGTGCAAATCTCACCAAATAATATTCTGTTATTGTATGAATGTTCAATATCATACAGGACAGACAGTTACACAATGTTGTAAATACTTGTTAACCCTTTCCCTCATATAGACGCTTTAAGACGCCTCTGCAGCAGACAGTTTTTTGAAAACATAGTGACTAAAGAAGAAATTGCTCAAAACGAGCAATTTCTCCTTTTGCCACAATGTTTTCCACTTTTAGTCATAGGATATCCATTCAATTATAGAGATTTTCTATTTGTTGACAAAATATGTTCAAAGTCGTCTGCTGCAGATTTGTTGTATGAGGGAAAGGGGTTAAATGTGTGGATACAGTTTTGAACATGTAAATGTGACTGGTTTAACATGATCAAGAGCAGGGATTATATGAGCCCGCCATGAGAAAAGTTTGCATATGTAAACAGTTGATATCCAAATCAGCCTGTGCATATCTACACTGTTCAAATATTTCTAAAATCAGCTTGTTAGAAGATGCACTCCACTTTTACCAATACTAATAAACAGAGCAGATGTAAAGGTCAACTTCTACCTTTTTTTACAGACAGGCTTATATATCAATCCGAACGCCCATACATCATAAATCATTCAGGAAAAAAAGTAAATTAGCAGCATTACTCTATTTTTTGCGTAAGTCCTTTTCTTTTCTTTTGCTTTTCCATTATGTCTAAGTAAAGGAAACAACACTATTTAAAATAATTTTTTTCTTTTTCTCAGAACTTTATGATTCTCTGCTGCTGTTTCAGAGTTGATTACCCTCGTACTCGGTTATATAGCCATTTGGCGAGCATTTTTTTATTTCTCAATTATCAGTCATGTTATTTTATATGTGCTATTGCCTGTTCTACTGTGGGTCCAATTACAAATATGAAACGACTGGTGGTAGTTAAAATAATTAACCCTTTCCCTCATATAGATGCTTTCTGAACAGACGGCTTTTTGAAAACATAGTGACAAAAGTAGAAATTGCTCAAAACAAGCAATTTCTCCTTTTGCCACACTGTTTTCCACTTTTAGTCATAGGTTATCCATTCAATTATAGAGATTTTCTATTTTTTGACAAATATGTTCAAAGTCGTTTGCTGCAGAACTGTCGTATGATGGAAAGGGTTAAATGAAGTAAACAATCATTAACTAATGTCTATGAGTATTATCAAATACTAAATTCCTTATTACTCCATATTAAACTCCGTGATATTTGATGATCTGTTAAGTGTTTGCCTATATATTATGATATTTTTCGAGTTGTCTGCTTTGAAAAATCTATGTGGAAAATTCATAACATTGATAGTTCATTTTAGTACAGAGTTAAAAACAGTACATGAAAAGAAGTAATTGTTCATTTCCATTTTCTGCTTTGTATCTGATGTTCTCAAACTAGATGACTATAACCCTTTCCCACATACAATAAATCTGCAACAGATGACGTTGAAGACATCTAAGGGAAACAATGAAATAATCTCTAGAAATGAAAGAATAATTGATGAAGTGTTGAAAAAAAATTGTGGCAAAAGGAGAAATTGCTCATTATGAGCCAATTCTTCTTTTGCCTAAATTGTTTTAAAGAGTCGTCTGCTGCGGTTGTGCCAAAATACTTCTACAAGTGGGGAAAGGGTTAATAGTCTTATAGGTAAATGATTCACATATATATCTGATCTATGAATCCAGTCTCTGTAACTCTGTTGTGTAGACGGTAACACTTTCCGGATCCCAGAGAACAAAGTAGACTTGTTTAAGAGAGCTAGCCATCGTTGAGGAGAAATAGTTACTGATAGAACGAAGGATGATTCTAGCTGCAGTTTCTTTGGGAAAACCTCCCCTGTAATTATATTGAAACATGGTTAAGAAAGGGTCAGATACAGAAACAAGGGGAAGGCCCGTTATAAACTAGAATTAAGGAGAAAAACAAAACTGCATTATTATTATCTGTTTTCTGAACATAAACTTGCTTAACAAATTGACCCAAAACAAACATCAAAAAAGCATGTGTTCTCATTAGCCCAGCCCCAGTAGCCAGGATAGCTGTCAAACCAGGGGATGTGAACCCCGAGCTCGGCCAACATTCTATCCAATGTTTGACAAAAGTCACTGTTACACCAATCGTCTTCCACTAATTGGCAAACAGTCTATGTGAAAAAGCAGCCAGTTGTTTAGAAAATCTGTTGTGTGGAGCACTGGTTTGGGAGAGGGAAGAAACACATCAGTAGGTGAACACTGTTTTTTTTTTTAAAACAGCGTTTAACCTCAATCAATCTATCATGTAATTGTCTGTAAATTGTTACTGTAGTTGTATACTAAATTCCTTTTTGACGTTACAATAGTGGCAGAAAATAATTTTAGAGTAATTATTTTAAGCACGTTCTCCTTCTAACACAATTCTTTCAAAAGAAGTCTACTACAAAGGAATTTCAAGAAGACTGTATGACTGGGTGTGAATGATAGGGAATAGATAAGAACATATTAAACTTACCTTCCACTGCTTATAGAGGGCAAGGCAATACTTTTGAGATCTTTTTCGTCTGCCAATGTGAGGCAATTTTTCACGGTTTTATCAAGTTGTTGTTGACAGTCGGTATTGTTCCAGGTAGGACTGTTACAGTGGATGACATACTTGGCGGGGAAATTGTGTCCCGGACAAATGGCAGCTGAAATAAAAACACAAGATATGTTGGGCTTTGTGAGACTTAACCCTTTCCAACATACACCAAATCTGTAGCAGAAGACTTTGAAAACATCTTGGCAAAACTGGTTTTAATCTATGTTCATACAAGGAAATCAAGCCAGACCCCCCTGGCAGCCATGTTTTTTAACGGATTGGAATAATTTATACAATCTGGGTATAGGGTCACCCAAGAAACTTCTGTGCCAAATTATTTTCATATCAGTCCAGGACTTTTAAACAAGAAGATTTATTGAACTTTCACTATACACATATAAGGAAAACAAGCTCCATCCCCTGGGGGCCATGTTTTTCAACGGATCGGAATAATTTGAAAAAAGGGTCACCCAAGAAACATATGTGCCAAATTATTTTTCAAATCAGGCAAGTTCTTTTGTACAAGAATATTTCAACTATTCACAAGGAAAAAAAGCTCCTCCCCCTGGCAGCCAAGTTTTTCAACAGATCGGAATAATTTGAACAATCTTAGAAGAAGGTCATCCAAAGAATAATTGTGCCCAAAAAAATCTGGCCAGTAGTTGTGGACAAGAAGATTTTTAAAGTTTTCCTTTCCATTGCCATGGCAACCGGAGTTCAACATTGAATTCAAGTCTTTGAACAACTTTGAAAGGGGACCACTCAAAGAACATGCATGTAAAGTTTTATCAAAATTGGTTAAGTGGTTTAGGAGATCTTTATTGCAGCAAAATGTTAACAGACTTTGGACGACTGACAGAGACCGGTCACAATAATTCACTCTGAACCTTAGGCTCAGGAGAGCTTACAACTTACACAATGAACACCCATCAATGGGCAACAAATCTACAGTGTCTTTGGATATCTGATTTGAAGTTCAATTTGGCAAGAGTTCTAGATGAGCAATCAAGAATGATTAATATAATTTGTAAGAACTTAATTTTCCTATTTCCGCCTGGAAGTTTTCAAAGTCGTCTGCTGCAGATTTGTTGTATGTGGGAAAGGGTTAAGATTTAAACGTAGTTTTTCCTTGATGTTTTCTGATGTATGTTGGTTAGGGTTAGAAACATGACAAGGGTCAACACAGTTTGTTAAGGTAAAGTTTTGAGAATGTATGAGAGTACCTCCTGCAGTATCTAGGTTTCCATTTGAATCTAGAAGAGCGTTGACTTCATCTGTGAACTGTTTACCACCCACTCTTTTTAAAGTTGCTCCTGTGAAGTAAAAATACAAAAATCAATAAAACTGTACTTTTGCATTCAATATTTTATGAAAAAGTAAAAGCCTAAATAAGCATTCCTAGAGACAGATGGCTTTAGATGCTACTTTGGCAGACATTTAACCCTTTCCCACCTGCAGACGCATTTTCACGCAATAGCAGCAGATGACTTTTGAAAACATTGTGGCCAAAGGTGAAATTGCTCATGATGAGCAATTTCACCTTTGGCCACAATGTTTTTAACTTTATTTAACAGTTAAGCTTCCTGGCATTTATGGACATTTTTCAGGTTTTTGTCAAAGTGTTTTCAAAGTCGTCTGCTGCAGATTTGTTACAAATGTAAGGAAGGGATAAAACACATTATGGGCAACTAAAAGGAGAAATAGCATGTTTTGAGCTTCAACATTGTAGAAAAAGTATACTTCTATTTCTAGGATGTGACATTGGCTCCAATGACTCAAAGAGTCCTCTTTGGACTGCAGAATCCAACAAATTGCATTGCATTCAAGTCAGCTTTGTCAGAGAAATAGCATTAACATTATGAAGCTACAACTTAATGCTCCACTGACAATTCCTGGAACAATAATAGGATGTAAATGATAAAGTTATTTTCTTGAATCTAAACAAAATGAATTCCCCAGCGCCTCCAAAAAACACAATCTTAAGTTTTAAGCATTGCTTAACTTAAACATGTCACAAAGAGTGAAAACCAGAGCTTAAAGTCTAAATCCAAACTTTAAGATGTAACAATATTTTTGTCTTATGTTTTCAAAAAAAAAAGTTTAAATAACAACACTCTTTAAAAATGATGTACTAAGGGAAGTGCTAACACTTATTAGTTTACAGAGTACGTGTAATTCAGGCACCTTGATAACAGAAATATTTTGAAAACATCTTTAGAAAATAAGAAGATACTCAAAGAGAGCGTTTTCAACTCTATATTTTTTATCTTACTTCTAATGTTCCATGTATTTTAACTATTTTGTTCAATATACTTACCGACTTCCCCACCCATAAAGAAGTTACTACTGGTTGGGTGTACAATGGCATCAGCTGTCACCTTCACAAGGTCACCTTGTAAAACTGTCAACTAGGTAACAATAAATAACAAGAAATAAAAATATAAACCCTTTCTCACATACAACAAATATGGAGCATACAACTTCGAAAAAATATTGGCATAAATATTAAATAATTCTATAAATAAATGAAGTTGAAAATACTTAATTTTTTTTTTAACCACGCATATTTGTTAAAAACTGCAAGTAAGGGTTACCGACAGTCAATTTTATGCATATTCTATAAGGTGTCAATACTGTTGATAACCTGTCTAACTGATAATCCTTGCTTTGGGCTATTAAATTGATTGATACAATATTAATGGTTTCGTTCCAAAACGCACTTTCATCTTTTAAGACATGTAATTACGGCTTTTTAGAATGATACATCAATCAGACAAATCCATCGTTTTGGCTGTGTAATTATCCTATTTCGTATTCATGTCGATTAACAATCTGGTACTGGAACATTTCAAGCCCATTTTCAACAAAATTACAATTACATGAATATTCACCAAGAGATAGGTTAAATTGCTCCACATTTCTACTCTAACAACGAGTCCCTTTTGGAATTGTCAAGTTTTGAAAAGTTTGAGAATTGGGAACATTTCACGTCTTTTTCAACAGTATTTCAGCTTTGTACATGGTAATCAAAACTAAATGTTAAGTGGAACATACATTAAGCTAGTGACCAATATTTAAAATCTGAGCACTTTAAAGACGTATTTTTCAGGAACATTATTTTTATTCAAATTCATCTGTTGAGTCAGGGACTTTGAATAAATATTAGTAGTCCCTGGTTAAACAGAAATGTAAATGTGAGTGCTGGAAGTTGAACAAAGTAAGACAACAACAATAAGATAACTTTACAAAAAAAAACGAATTTATAAACTCTTTGTTGGCAAAACATGCACGAATAGGTAGAATATTCAAATACTTTGTGATGGAATATTCAAATACTATTTTTTGTATTCATTTCAATCTCTAAAAAATCTGTCTAGCACAGAAGTGTCAATGTATTTGCATGTAAATAAACTGTAAAAATTGTACCTTTTGTCCAAGAAATAACTTTTTTTCTGACAAGATAGTAAATCCACCGGCTACTGTTGCTCTTGGAGAAGTGGTATCCGACGCATCATTCCCCTGAAATAATTCAATTTTTAAATGTTTACCTGATATAATACTTTTCAAGTCTACTCTGAAAAGATCTCAGGAAAAAAATGTTATAACTTAAATAATTGTCAAAGAATTCTGAAACAAAGTTAAAAGCATTGAGGGAAGAAAAGATATATATAATGATTAGAGCAGTATCTCCCTTTTTAACCCTTTCCTACCTGTAGACGCATTTTCACGCAATTGCAGCAGACGACTTTTGAGACATTGTTGCCAAAGGTGAAATTGCTCATGATGAGCAATTTCTCCTTTGGTCACAATATTTTCAACTTTATTTAACAATTAAGCTATCTTTTATGAAAATGTTCAGGTATTTGACACTATGTTTCAAAGTCATCTGATTTAGATTTGTTGTATGTGGGAAAGGGTTGAGTGACATGAATATCACGGAAAGGGGATTAAGATAAGCAATATCATAAGTTAAATATATGATTAAATATAAGTGTTCCAAGACTGACAATAAAATCACCAGTGTTACATCAGATCCTTTTAACTCTTTTCCACATACAACAAATATGCAGCAGACGAAAAAATGAAACAGCAGTACATGTATAAAGGAAAGTATAATTGACAATTTAAGTTGTAAAAATTGCGGCAAATGAAGAAATTGCTGGTTGTGAGCAATTTCTCCTTTTGTCCCAATAATTTCAATAGCTGTCTGCTGCAGAGGCTTCAGAAAGCATCTATACATGGGAAAGGGTTAAAATATCCGCTTATGTCATTTCAAAGAGGTTATTCTAGCCCCAGATTGCAGGAGTCTTCATAAATAAAATAACTGAAATTATTTCTGACAAAATAAATATGCTAGAATATGAACACAAACGCAACAAATGTATATAACTATTGATTTTCTACAGCTTGCAAGAGGCTTAAAAACTTTTCACAGATAGAGATACCTTTTGATACTACTCCAGTGGAAAATGTGAAAAACATGAGGCCCTGGATCACCTGAGAAAGTGCTCTTTAAGACAATATCAATATTTACAAGACAATACATTATTCTTATCAATACAACTTAGCACTTTTCAATTTGAAAGTTATTTCCATTGTGTTTTAGGCTGCTTTCAACAAATTCCAAGTTTCCAGACTAAGTTACCAGTACTATCTGTCCATTTATCCTGACGCCAGGGAGTCAGTCGTAATGCTCACACTTTAATCCTAACATTTTCTAAGTCTTCCTTTTAACCCATTCCCTCATATGGCAATTCTGCGGCAGACGAATTTGAACGCATTTTGTCAAAACATAGAAAATCTCCATAATTGAATGGATAACCTATGACAAAAAGTGGAAAACATTGTGGCAAAAGGAGAAATTGCACGTTCTGTGCAATTTCTTCTTTTGTCACTATGTTTTCAACAAGAGCTGTCGGAGGACAGCGCGCTCGACTATTCCACCACTTATTTAAGTTACTGAGATAATGGACTCTAATGTAGTTGCATGCAAAACATTAACCACAATTTCTTAGTGGGTGATAATTTGCATTATATGCTGGATAGTGTTATTTAACATGATTATTTTCATAGGTGTGATGGTTAGAAAGGGTTGTATAACCTTTCAATGGAATGCATCAAGTAGTTACTAAGATATTGACTCTTAATGTAGTTTAACGCAAACCTTTAACCGTAATTTCTAAGTAAAAAAACGGCAACAATTTGCACCATATACAGGATAGAGTTATCTTAATTGGTTGTGTTTATAGTTGTGCAATTGGGAAAGGTTGTATAAAGTTTCAATGCATTTTTTCAAGTTGTAACTGAGATTACACTCTAAATGTAGTTGCAAAACTTTAACCAGAATTTCTAAGTCCAAAAAGGTCCATAACTTGCATAAAATGCTGGATAGAGTAATCATACTTGATTGTTTACATAGATGTGATGGTTGGTAAGGGCTGTATAAAGTTTCAATGCAATGCATCAAGTAGTTTACTAAGAGATGGTCTCTTTATGTAGTTGCATGCAAAACTTTAACCAGAATTTCTAAGTCCAAAAAGGCCATAACTTGCATAAAATGCAGGATAGAGTTATCATACTTGATAATCTACACAAGTGTGATAGTTGGGTAGGGTTGTAGAAAGTTTCAATGCAATGCATCAAGTATTTACTGAGACATGGACTCTTAATTTAGTTGCACGCAAAACTTTAACCAGAATTTCTAAGAAAAAAAAGGACCATAACTTGCATAAAATGCAGAATAGAGTTATCATACTTGATAATATACACAGGTGTAATAGTTGGGTAGGGTTGTAGAAAGTTTCAATGCAATGCATCAAGTAAATACTGAGATATGGACTCTTAATTTAGTTGCACGCAAAACTTTAACCAGAATTTCTAAGTAAAAAAAGGGCTATAACTTGCATAAAATGCAGGATAGAGTTATCTAACTTGATAATCTACATAGGTGTGATAGTTGGGTAGGGTTGTATAAAGGTTCAATGCAATGCATCAAGTATATACTGAGATATGGACTCTTAATTTAGTTGCACGCAAAACTTTAACCAGAATTTCTAAGTAAATAAAGGGCCATAACTTGCATAAAGTGCAGGATAGAGTTATCTTACTTGATAATCTACATAGGTGTGATAGTTGGGTAGAGTTGTAAAAAGTTTCAATGCAATGCATCAAGTAAATACTGAGATATGGACTCTTAATTTAGTTGCACGCAAAACTTTAACCAGAATTTCTAAGTAAAAAAAGGGCCATAACTTGCATAAAGTGCAGGATAGAGTTATCTTACTTGATAATCTACATAGGTGGGATAGTTGGGTAGGGTTGTAGACAGTTTCAATGCAATGCATCAAGTAAATACTGAGATATGGACTCTTACTTTAGTTGCACGCAAAACTTTAACCAGAATTTCTAAGTAAAAAAGGGCCATAACTTGCATAAAATGCAGGACAGAGTTATCTAACTTGATAATCTACATTGGTGTGATAGTTTGGTAGGGTTGTAGAAAGTTTCAATGCAATACATGTAGTATTTTAGAACTTGCATGCAAAACCTTAACCAAAGTGTGACGTGGACGCCGACGCCGACGCCGACGCCAGGGTGAGTAGTATAGCTCTCATATTCTTCGAATAGTCGAGCTAAAAAGCCGTCTGCTGCAGAGGCGTCAGAAAGCGTCTATATGAGAGGAAAACGTGCAATTTCTCATTTTGCCACAATGTTTTCCACTTTTTGTCATAGGTTATCCATTCATTTATGGAGATTTTCTGTTTTGACAAAATACGTTCAAAGTCGTCTGCTGCAGAATTGTCGTATGAGGGAAAGGGTTAACCAATCAATATGGATTGAACAAATTTACTGGAGGATCCCCTAAAGAACATTTCTGCCGAATTACCTTGAAATCAGACAAAGATTTTCAGAAGAGAAAAATGTTAAAGTCTTGTCATTTTAACTACTTTCTGATGATGCAAACCAGAGTAATGAATTTAATTTAATTATTTGGAAAATTTATAAAGAGGACCACCATAGAAACACTTCTGTGAAGTTTGGCTGCAATGGACCCAGTTAGCCATTTCACTCATAAAGGTGCATTTTGATGCCTCTGCAGCAAACGTCTTTAGAAAACAGTGTGAGAAAAGGAGAAATTGCTCATGATAACTTTTTTCAGTAATTGTTCCTTCATCAATAGAGATTTTAATGTTAGATGTTTTCATCTTATGGAAATGGGTTAAAGAAATTGTTGATGACAATGGACTACGACGGACATAGGGTGATCAAAACAGTTCACCTTAAGCACTTTGTGCTCAGGTGAGCAAATAAAACAAAACAATTTGAGTACACTTTCCTTTTCCCATGTTTTAAACTCTGTAACATAACTATCCATGAAATGTTCTAGATGTTTAATAATTGGATGCTTTCAAATGCAGAATATTCAGTATTATGACAATATCACATCAGGACTAGTGATGCTTAACCCTTTCCTACATACAACAAGTTTGCAGCAGAAGACTTTGGAAACATATATGCCAACTATGAAAACTCTCTATAAATGAAAGTATGATTATATGAGCAGTTTCTTCTTTTGTCACAATTCTTTCAAAACTGGTCTGCTGCAGACGCTTTAGTTAATGTCTAATGTGTGAAAGAGTTAATTTTATGAATACATACAGCTGCTTTAGTCTTTTTGTTACCCCTTTTCTGTCCAGCTTTGCCTGTAGCTTTAGCTTTTGATGTGGCTGCCTTGGGTGTGGCTAAAGTTTTTGCGACTGGGGTAGCTTTAGGTTTTATTATTGCTTTTGGTCCTATTATATTCACTATCTTTCCCCCTTTCTTCCTTATCAGTAATTCTGGGTGAATTCTAGGAATAACACCTCCTGATGCAATTGTCACATGCTTCAACAACTGAAATACACACATACATATTTGATTCATATGTACCACAGCCGTCGGTCTGCTAAATAATTATACAAATGAGTAGGCTAGTTGTTGATATATTTCTGCCTTGTTCCAGTCAGTCTTACTAATAAATTGGCTTTTGTAGCAATGTGGTATACATATTTGCCAGTGGGACAAGGGGTCATAAGTATGAGTCTTGTTCAAGAAAGACACTGTATAGATAGGTTCCTTTGGATACCTTGGTAAACTAAAACTACAAGCAATACGCTAAGAAATGTCGTAGTATCTCATGTCATAGCTAAAGGTACACAATTGTTATTGTGCTTATGATAACTATGTTTCATATTCAGCAAGAGGTCCAGATAAGGAGGGGTTTACAGACCTTTCCCCCACAATATCTCTCTTATTATCCAACCAAACTCTATGTTGTCAGTACTCAAAAGAATCGTCTCATTAAGACGATCCTTTTGAGTACCTACAACATAGGATTAGCGGATAAAATAAGGATTTCAGAACAAACAAAACGCTCCTTATCTAGAGCTCTGTAATTCAGCTGTCAAATAATACTGTGAGAACTAGTTTGAACAAAATCTTATGTAAAAGGAATCACAGCCTACAAATGCAGTTGCAAAAGTTCCTAGTGTGGTCATTATTGTAAAGTTTCACAAAATTATGGTGTTCTTTTTTCCCCAAACTTGTACAACTATTGTAAATTATAGACAAAGGGAGACAACTCAAACTCAAATTCCATAAACAATGGCTACACAAGTAACCTCCCTTTAACCTTATTTAAAATAGGACAAATAAGGTGATGGCAGACTATTAATGCAAATGCAAAAGTTTTTACTGTGTCTAGGAAAATTGTAGTGTCATATAAATCTGTCAGAAGCTGTAGAAGTATTGAGGAAACCAGAGGACCATGACACTTCTAAGCTCATCAAGTATTTTGATAAAAAATATACACAAAGATCTGACATGACCCGTATTCAAATTTGAAGACAAATATAATGAAAAGTTTTAATCAAGATCGAGTATCAAATGTGGCGAGTAGACAATTCACAGTTTGTTTCTAAAATTTGATTAAAAAACAGTTTTTTAGCAGACATTATACAAATAATCTGACAAAGTTTCAACATTCTGAAGTCAAAAATTAAGCTTCTAGACTATCCAAAAGAGTTTCCTTGAATTTGGCCTTGTGACCTAGTTTTTGACCCAATCGGACCAATTTTGAATTTGGCTTAGATATTACCCAGACAAACATTCTGAACAAGTTTCATGAATTTTGCATGAGAACTCTGACCTCTAGGTTGCACACAATGAAATTATTGATGTGGCACGACAGACACAGGTGATCACAAAAGCTCACTTTAAGCACTTAATCCTCAGGTAAGCCAAACAATTGGAAACATTCCTCGCATGGAAATCCCATGTTATAATTGAAGTTTCAATACTAAATCCCATTAGAAATGACCAGTAACTGGCATCTTAAACATGCAGAATAAAAAGAGCTGAAGAGACATACCTGATGCAATTCCTCATCATTGGCAACAGCCAGTAAAATATGTCGTGGACTGACTCTGGTCTTCTTATTGTCTCTTGCAGCATTTCCAGCCAACTCTAAAATTTCAGCTAAAAATAAAGAGTACAGTAATCAATGCAAAACTGGAAAGAATGATTTATGCCTTTATAACCGATACATTATCTTCAGCACCTGTGTCTGTTTGAAAACATCCGATATAAAAATTGTAATGGATTAAAAAGTTGAAGTATGATTATGATACAATGTAAAAAAAAAACATTTAGTTAATTTCAAAAGGAGTAATGTTTCTTTAGAGAAGGGAACATGTCCACCCAATATTTGGCTTGTAACCTTTACCTCTGCAACACTAGCTTTGCGGTGCTTCTGGCTGAACTAACCAGTCAATTATGTCTTTCTATCACATCCAAACTCTCTATTTACTGACACAATCCTGTAAATCACTTTAGCTCATTGGGCAATCATGTCTTGACAACACATCATAACATAGGCAATCCCAGTTATTTACTGTAACTTGTATTCCTTTGCATCCAGACACTGTAGTCCATGTTTCTGTACTACAGTGGACTGGATAAGGGGAGATATCTCTCTTAACTTAACAAATACAATGTTGTGGGTACTCGCAAAAAAAATTGTGTCATTATTCATGGTTTTCCCTTAGCAATGAAACTTGGGGGACTGTGTCAAATATGAGTTTTGCAATAAGTAGTGGTACTCTCAATATTTTATATTTTGACAGTTCTCATCGGAACAATGCAATATGTAATGTTGAAATAGTGAGACTATCAGAAACTGCAAAAGAAATTGAAATGATATAGTACACACCCTTATCTTAAGTCCTGAATGGTAAAGACAGTGTTCATTTTAGGCCGCTATGCATATATTTTCATATTGACGCATAAAAATTCTAACCATAGGCAGGCTGGTGCACCTTTTTGTCAACTGACACAAGAAACGAAATAACCAAAATATAAAGGTTACGAAATCAAAGTATTCCGCAAGCGTTTAGAAATTAGACTAAACATACCCAGTGAGGATTCCACCTAGTTTAATTAATTCATGCAGCCTCTTTCTAAATATATTTATCCCCGAATATAGATCAGAATTTAAGTAAACACTACGTCATATTACTATTCTGGTATTTCCTGAGCTGCGCAAAATCCAAAATATCTCAGATATCAATGATATTATAGCTTTTCTCAATGATAATAACATTTACCAATTTGTGCAGCTAAATTGGTTGTGAGAAATCGGCGAACTGCTCGATCTCAACCCCCCCCCCCCCCCTTCAACAAGTTGGCATTGAAATCATGTTGACTTTGTCAGCAAAGTTTAACGATTGCATACTTCAAGTTATTTGTAAATGATCATGGTTAAATAAAATTACTATACACTGAGAGTGAAATGCATTTCTGTTTTCATTCATGGACCTTGTTGCTAGGTCACTAGATGCATGGCTCCATTATTCAGCTATACTGGGACCAATTGGCCCCAGTTGTTTAAGATCTGGAATGATCCCTGTAAAGAGTAAAGACCTGACCGTATTGCCAATACATGTACAGAATGACATAAGCAAAATGCCTTCAGTTTGTAATCTTGGCGATGTTTGACCATAATTAAAATCAAACAATTGCGATACCTGTCAAATATTCTATCACTGCAGCCATGTAGACGGGTGCCCCTGCTCCGATACGAAAATGGTGGGTGTCCCTCTTCAAATATCTTTGCATTCTCGCCACTGGGAACAACACCCCGGAACGGGCCGATTTCGAAAGAATCTTATTCTTTTTCTTCCCAGACCTGGCTGACATCTTGCTTTTTATTTTAAAGAGCTGTCAAAGTTGAAAACAAATCGGTTAGATTTTTGCAAGAGTAAACAAATAATTTCCGGAAGTGGATTGACAAATCCGGATAGAGTCTAAAACCCTAACATAATGAATCCCTTCTTGTCTAAAATATCCCTTCTACCACAATTTAACTCAGATAAGGCCATTTCGCCATAAAATCTTCATTGAATATTGTAGGAAAGGGTGTAACTTAGTGCTTTTCCTGATCCAAACGGTATCTGCCCTTTTTTGATTGATTTATTGGGTTTTAGTACCGTTTTCAACAATTTGGCTGTCATATCACGCGGCGGTCAGTTCACATACGCATGTTTGTCATGGCTTTCCAACACCAACACGCCACATAACAGTATTTTCAAGCAACAGTGTTTATAAAGAAATATCTCATTTCCCCCAAATTTGTTCCTAAAGTATCATGAATTCGTACCTTTCACAAACTTCTAGATAATGTTTAAGCATTAAGTAGTCCGTGTTCTTAAACTCTCAATGTTCCATTAAAGTCTATCCAGTTGGTTGAAAAAGTTAAATTTTGAGCTACGTAAGTAAATTTTGATTTCTTTAAAACTTTTTCGTTTCACGTTCACGTATTTAACGTATCTGATGATTTATAAATGCATTTTGACTTAGTAATGACTTGCGTTTAAATGTATGTCTTCATCGATGACGCAGCAACAAACAAGAATTTTCTCCCTCGGATTTTAATACTTGTAGTATTGTCGGGGCCAGTTGATACACTGAGCAGGGGGCATGATGTTACAGTGTAACAACTTGCCCCGTTCGCTTGATTAACTAGTAAATGTTAACCAAAAACAATGCTCTTACAATATAATGAGTATTTTCACTGTGAATCTACATTATTTAAATGCTTTTAGCTCTTCACAATGTTACACTTTATTCCAGAATGGTAAGAAACTACATACGAAAAACAAATAGAGGGGAAACTGAGAACGACTTGGTCCTACATGGAGTGAACGAGATCATATTTTTAGGGCGCTCTATCCGATCCCCGTCCTTGGACATTGGTATGAACCCTATGACTCTCTGCCGATACGTAATGCAAGCACAAGTTATGGGTTCACGTAATTTACAAACAGGATATCGATCACCTCAACGAGTATTTTCAACGGACCAGGAGAATGTTTTACAAGACTATATCATAAGGTCAGCAAACATTTATTTCGGGTTATCACCCAAGGATGTTAGAGTCCTAGTATATGAATACGCTCTTGAGTTCGGAATGACAATACCGAACCTGTTGATACTACTAGTTCTCCGCAGACAGGAGTCACAATCAGAAGCTGATGTGTACCTTATCATGATGGCACTGAAACTGAACAACAGACCTCCGGATGATATAATGGACACCCTTTCGTCATGATAAAAGCCCAATTGCGAGACATAAGTCGTGAGGATGCAACTGGTGAAAGGACATTGCTTGCTACACGCCGTAGCTGTAGGTCTTGCCGAAGAGGTAATAGAAGTTGCAGCCAGTGAATCGCTATGCACAATGCTGGTGGATGAAATAACAGACCCGCTTGACAACACGCCTGATCCGATGATCTCTCCAGAAATAATACGCCCATTCCCAAAAGCAACCACAAGAAAAAATACAGGAGGACGAAAGAAACGAAAAAGTGCAGTTCTTACTGATACACCAGAGAAGAATGTGATTGCAGAGGAATTTAGGCTGAAACAAAATAATTCAAAAACTGGAATACATTCTAAAAAGCAGCTAAAGGGTCACTCAGTATATAACAAAGTACAGCAGAAAAAAGAACTGAAAAGAAGAATAAGCAACGTAGTAAAGCCGACGCAGAAGTGGTGTCGTTAGATGACGAAGAATGCTTTTGCTCAGTATGCGTCGAACCTTACTCCAATATTCGTGCACAAGAGGCGTGGATCCAGTCTCAGGGGTGTAAGGATTGGTCACATGAGTAGTGCACTAATGTCCTGAAAATCAATGTGTACATCTGTCACAATTTTAATCTGATGGGGGAAGCGGATCTACCTCCTGCAAAACTTTGATTAATGATTAGTGTTTACATTTTGGTTACTGATTAAAATCATTAACCGTGATATCGTCCAATGGCACGTCAGGCTAATTGGACAACATATTTAAGTTGTAATACGGGATTTTAAAGAACTTCGAAAGTGAAATAAGATTTTTGAAAATACAGTTTATCATGTTTAGATTATATGTAACAGTCAAGAGAAAAATACATGAATATATATTTATTTTAAAAAACAACCAATAAACATAAAGCACTTAGATGATTAAATTAGTTGACCTCTTTGTGTTATTGTTTCAAATCACGGTTAGAACTGTTGCCTTTAATAAAGGTCGTATGTGTGAAAAGTTGTTTTCTATTGTCAAATATAAAGTGTAACAACTCACCCCGGGCTCTGTCACAACTTACCCATTACTGGGATAAGTTGTTACATTTCACTTACCCCTTATATCTAGCTGGTTCGAGTAGAAATAGTTGTTATGTATATGTTGCTATACATTTTTATAAAATTCAAACAATGAACTTTACATAATGATATTGACTATCTAAATCGGCAAATAATTAAGAAGATATACCCCAAAACGTGAAAAATGTAACAACTATCCCCGGTCTCCCCTACTCGAAACGGTTGTCTAAACGAGACATTCTTTTAGTATTAAGAACATATTTTGGTTGATAGAAATATTGGGAAACGGCACCATCAATCCCAATCACTTAACCGTTTCCCACCTGCAGACGCATTTCGACGCAATAGCAGCAGACGACTTTTGAAAACATTGTGGCCAAAAGGAGAAATTGCTCATGATATTTTTTTTTAGATAATTCAGGTTTTTGTCACTATGTTTTAAAGTCGTCTGCTACAGATTTGCAGTATGTGGGTAAAGGTAAAACTTCGATTCCTCGTATATAGTTCAGATGACTGTCCCATAATGGTAATCTCAGATTGAACTTCGCGTCAGTCAATCCTGTTGTCGCTTACACTTTTTTTTCGGACAAAACAGGTTATATAACTTAAATAAATTTAAACGGGAGAACCGCCTGCGGATGCCTGACGCTCGTCTGCATACTAACTTATCCAATCGAAAAAATTTACGAGATGAAAACATTGAACAATTACTATAAATAATTAAAACTTAAAAATCCCTTGTCACATCAAAGGTGACCCTCTGCATTATCGCTGTTAAGCATTTGCATAACCATTTCTTTTCATCTGTTTCAAATACTATACACAACAGCTTCCTGGGAGGAAGTTTGCCTAGTAAAAAAAGTTCCCCAAACAGGTTAATGATATGAGAAATAGGACTCAAAGACACTAGTTTTCAGGAGGCATGTTGATATATAATGATCAATCACTAAATTCTTAGAAAATGTGGATATTAACAAACAAAAATTCTGACTCAAAAAGGGGAATAACTTATTTAAAATGCAGTCAATAGTTATGAAACTTGCCCCTGTGGATGCTACTAAGATATCAAGTCTCAAAGCTCAGCCGTGCATGGTTACTGAGAAATTGTTTTACTTTTGTTTCATTAGTTTAACTGTAACTAAATATATTAAATATATTATTATTTCTCTATTTTTAGTAACAGTGACCAAGACCAGAGACATATATGTGGTTACATTATGTTAACTGTAGCTAAAGATATTGAATATATTACAGTTTTTCTATTTGTAATAACAGTAACATTGACCTTGACCACAAAATGCCATTAAATATATTCTTAAATACTTTATACAAACACAATTTGACTACATTATGTCAACTATAACTAACGATATAGATTATATAACCGTTTTGCTATTATTAGTAACAGTTATAAACACATTGGCCTTAATCCCGGGAGCCACACATCACAATTCCCTTTAAGATATCCTTAAATACTTACAACAAACAAAATGTGGTCAAATTATTTTTTTAGTAACAGTGACCTTGACCCAAGGAGCCCCACATAATCCAATTTAAAATCTTCTGAGATGCGTAATACAAACACAATATAGTTACATTGTGTAAACTATAACTAAATATATTGAATATGTTACGTTTTATCTATGTTCAGTAACAGTGACCTTCACCTTGACCTTGACCCAAGGAGCCTAAAAAGAAAATCCCATTACAAATCTTCTTGAATACTATAAACAAAATTGTATTACGTACATTATGTCAACTTATACAAACATATTGTGAATAATTAGTGAGTTTGAAATTGTCTAAGTTAAGAAGAAAAATCCAGTCTAAATACATGACTTGTAAAACTCTTCCTTTATTCTTGTTATACATATGCTAGTGAACAAGTATATCAAGTTTCAAAGAAATATCTTTATAAGTTTGCAGGTAAGTGACCTTAACCCAAATCTCAACCAAAATTCTGACTTAAAAAAGGGAATAAGTTTGACAAAATACCAATGGCATTTGTCCCTGTGGTTGCTACCTATGATGTCCGACAACTATGTTGAGATCTCTACCATGAATGGTTAGTGAGGAAAAATGACTTAAACAAAAAGAAACTTAACCAAATATGCGACACAGGACGACGACGCCGGACGCCGAGGGAGCTAAGACATTAGCTCATCTGTCTGAAACACACAAGCTAAAAAGTGTATAAGTCAATGTGTAGAATAAACGATAAAGACGAGTGGTGATTGTCGTGTTCTCCAATTGTATAGCAGGGAAGTTTGTTGTATCGTGCGATTGGACATACAAACAAAGCACGTGCTCATGATGATATAAGTGTATACGTACAGGGAAGTATTTTTGTCTAATGTCAAACCTATTGAAATACCGCCTAACATGTTATCTAGGCTTTCTTTTTCCAGACATGGCATTTTCCATGTTTGGACCAAATTTTATGCAAATGAAACACCAACCTGTTTATTAACATATCCATATGTCAATCATACACTCGGTCCATCTGTTTGCTTGTCTATCTGTCGAGTTATGGATTCACCAAATTTCTGTTAAATAAATACTTTTATCAACAACTATGATTCAGTTATGTAATGGTTTTCTTCACAGTCATTTTGAGAGTCCAACACACGATCCATCACATTTTGGCCCTTTTTGTTTCGGGAAAACACCTTAGTCAAAATCCCCTCGATCCAAAATTAGCCTAGAGGTCTGAGTCCCCTCGATAGATTCAACAGGATCATAATCCCCTTAGTAAAAACCATAGGGTAGTCAAACTCTCTAGCAATATCTGATTCGATATTCTCCTATATTTCAATATACATGCAGTACATAATTTATGTGTATGCGTTATAGAAGTAGGCTGATCCAGTAAATAATGGAATATCAATCGTTTCCCGGTTGCAGATGCATTTTGAAATTGCATGCAGACAACTTTTGAAGTCGTTGTGTCAAAATGAGATATTGCTTATAATGAGCAATGTTTCACTTGGCCGCAATGTTGTCATCTTAATCAATAATTCAACTTTTAACCATAGAGATTTTGCATTTTTCTGATGGTTGTCAACAAAACTACTAAACGAATTTTCGGAGTTACTATCTTCCTAATAACACAGGCAGCTCTACCGAAACGAATAGTTCTAAGCGGAGTAGTTTTGTTTTGGTCAAAGCACTGACAGTACTGGTGGGCCAAAGCAATGAAACTCCCGGTGGGACTGTTCTGTTGATATTCGTAAATTGTCTATGTACACAAGAGACGATTGTCAAATATGAATATATTCCTTTACCAATGAGGTTAGTCAGTTTAAAAAAAAAAAAAGTTTACTTTTAGTATGTCCATGGATTATTTAATTGATTATGTCAACAACATTCAGGCCAGATTCCATTATAACCACTGCCAAGTTTGAAATTTCATGAAGATTGGGTATTATATGTGACTCAAGAGAGCTGACAAAGTTTTCATTTGATTTGTTCTAGTGACCTCTTGTTTACATACACATGCAAACGCCTGTCTTTACGAATACCAACACAACCGTCCCACTGGTACTTTCAGTACTTTGATGTAAATGGGGAATGGTGAAATGAATCGAATGATTCTAAATATTTAAAATGATTCAGTTACTACTTATTCTTTTGGTCTCAAGTTATATTTATTTTAGCATATGGCTCTCTTGCGTTGCTTATCAGACATTTATTCACGTTTGTCCTGTCCAATGCAAGCATTCCCCTACTCAACACCTTTTCTGTCTTCTTATGTGAAAGGCCAGAGTGAGATTAAACAGTAACTAAGAAAGGGGATCGTGACTATCAAATCGAGGGGAGTATATAGATCTACAAAATAGAGGGGATTTTGACTTCCCTGGTATAAAAAAAAACACGGGAAAAACGAGGGGATTTTGACTATCCCAATAGCCTTATCGGGGGGATTTAACTACCCTGTTATACGAAAAAAAACCATGAATGGGTTTTTTCGCTTATAGTTAACAGGTGTGAGATTTTTTTTTTTTTTTTTTTTCAATAACCCATGAAGCTTTCTGAAATGAAACTGGAAAAATCTATGGGGGCCGCCATTTTGGATATGTATAAAAAGCAGACGTAAAACACAGATTGAAAATTATTGTCGGCTTTTTAATCATTTTTTTTTAAATCGGTATTTTGGATATGTATAAAATGAGCAGAAAAACACGGATTGAAAATTATTGTCGTCTTTTTAATCATTTTTTTTTTTTAAATCGATATTTAAGATCATTTAAGTGCTGTGTTATGTGGGAATTAACATTTGTACGAAAAGTTAAAAATAAATGGAACTCTGTAAGAAATATGTTTTCCCGTTTGTCAAAAAATGGACAGCATTAACCTTCTACGAAGGAATTTTATTTTTAGATTTTAGTAAAGCGTTTGATCTAGTCAACCATAATACACTTCTGGAAAAACTTAAATTATACAAATTTGACAATAGATCAATACTTTGGATTAAATCTTATCTTGAAAAAAGGATACAACGTGTTCAAATTGGGAGCATTAGTTCAAAATGTCTCCCTATATTGTCTGGCGTTCCTCAAGGCTCTGTGCTAGGTCCTCTACTTTTCTTAATGTATGTGAATGACCTATCTCTGCATGTCACACTATCTTCTTTAGATTTATTTGCTGATGATGCAACCCTTCAAAAGTCTTCCCCATATTTGTATACAATTGAAAGGGATATTTCTACAGACGTTAAAAACATCCAACGCTGGTGTAATGAAAACAGTATGGTGATCAATGTTTCAAAAACTAAAAGTATGCTCTTAGCAACAAATCAAAAATTGACAAAACTTCCCGCAAAATCATTGAATATATCAATGAATAGTATTCCTGTAGATTGTGTAAAGAATCATAAACTTTTAGGCATAAATATAGATAACAATCTTTCCTATGTCAAACACGTAGACAGTGTATGTCACTCAATTACTTCAAAAACCGCTCTTCTTAGACGGATTAAACCTTACCTTTCAATACAATATCGGAAAATGTATTATAATGCATATATTCTGCCTGTCATTGATTATTGTTTAACTATTTGGGGCACGAATAATTCTAGATAAACCCTATGACTCGCCATCCAAACCATTATTTGAGGAATTGGAATGGTTGGATGTTTATGAAAGACTAGAATACAATAAATCAATATTGATATTGGGGGGGCAATTAATTGTTTCATCATTGTATGTTTCTTTATGATAGCTATTAAGATGGCCTCATTGTAAAATAGCCAATGGCTAAATGAGTCACCATCTATAAATAAAGTATTATTATTATTATTATTATTATCTACGCCCGAACTTAAATTTTGACTGTATCGTAGCCAAAGAAGGACGTGACGTCATTTTCGTAACACTTCATCTTGGCGTAACGTCAATGGAGCGATGTCGTTTCCCGCAAAAAATGTGGTATCAACATGAAAGACCCAAAATTCCTATGCATGAGCTATTGACTCACTCATTCAAAGTATAATTATTTATCAAACATTGTGGCAAAAGCATAACTTTCTCATAAGGAGCAATTGTTCTTTTGGCGACAATCTTTTCCTAAATCGTCTGTTGCAAAGGTCTCAGAAACCATCTCTAATAGGGAAATGGTTTAGCAGAAATGTGACCATTTACATCATTTGTTCCAGTCATATTGACTGGTTGAAAAAGGCAGTCGCCAAGTGGCATCAGAAAAGGGCTGATCTATTTGCTTCTTTACCATAATGCAGGTGATCGATTTAGGATCATCTTGGCCCTCATGTTTTAACCTCGTTCATTATAAATGTATTCCTTGATTTTCTGAAAGTCTTTACTTTATTATTTTCTGTTCGTAATAATAGACGACAGCAATACGAATTCCAAATATGTTTTGATAATGCAAGAAACATGACATTAACATTATTATTGTCTAGTCAATTACTCATAAATCCCTTTTGATGGCCAAAGTATGCTCTTTAATTTTTGTTTATAATTATCTTGCGGTTTTTTCGTAAATAGGTAGTACCTATAGATATATTATCTATAGAGGGATTTGTGGCTATCATGTTTAGTATATTAAGAGGATTTTGCCTACTAAACCATTTTGAAGCGAGGGGATTTTTTTCCAAAGCTTGTTCACATAATAACACATCAGCAGATAATATGCTCGTTATGGGCAATTTCTCAATTGGCTACTCTGTTTTCAATTTCATTTAATCACATTATTACTTTAATTGTGAATTTCGATATTTTGCCAGTAATTAACGTTAAACCATAGCGATCATTCATCTTTTAAGTAAAGAAATATAAGGATTAAAAAAAGAATTTAAATGTTTGAATTGCTAATTGTTTTAATAGTCTTTAGTTTACTTTGTTATAACATATGACACTGTTATGTTAGTTAAGAGATATTTATTCACACTTGTCCTGTTCCTTATCAAAATATTACTCATTCCACTATTCAACACCCTTGCTGTCTCCTAATGAGAAAAACCAAAGTGAGATCAAACAGTTACTTGGCTAACACATCAAATGGGGTTTGACTACCCACTCAATGGGGTTTTGACTACTCTGTTAAAACTATTAATGGTATTTTGACAACCCTGTTAAAACTATCAAGGGTATTTTGACTATGTTGTTAATTTCTAATCAAGGAGATTTCAACTACTATACCATTTTTGAACCGATATGGATTTTGAAGTACATTAAACCTGTTCTTTTATTTCAAAGTGTGTTCACATAATAACACATCTACTGCAAACAACTTCAAAACATTGTGGCAAAAAGATAATCTTCTCATACTGAACAATTTCTCATTTGGCCACAATGTTTTCAATTTTATATAATCACAATTACATTCTTTTATTGTGATTTTCCATAATTTGTCAAAGTTGATTTCAAAGTTGCCAGCTGCAATTTTGCGTAAGAATAACAAAATTAAACAAGAGGGCCATGATGGCCCTGGATCGCTCATCTAAGTGATGCAATGTGATTTTTCATTCCAACAACAATATTTTTTTTTTTTACTAATCAACATTGCTTGAAGCAAACTCACAGAGGGTCACCAAAGGAACATGTGTACAAAAGTATTTGGAAATTGGCCACATACTTTCGGAGAAGACGATTTTTAAAGTTTTAAATATAGCTATATAATGCTAAAAAACCTGACGACCATGTTTTACGACCACTCAAGATGGTTTGAAAGAATCAGTAGGAAGGTCACCCAAGGAACGTTTCTACAAAATTATTTGGAAATTGGTCAGAAAAGAAGAAAGGGCGATCTCACTTACTCTCATTGAGTACTTTGTGCTCAGGTGAGCTGAAAAGCAACGGAAAAATAATAGAACTATAAGCAGACTGGTTGCGTTTTCATACGGACTTTTAAGATTTTGATAAGCATCTATTCGCTGTATGTAATGATTTGTGTCAATACTTGGGACATATGTTGATCTCTAGTATAACTGATAGAGTTACTGAGGCTCAAGAACTAAATGAATGATCAACGTATTGACAAATTTCTTCTTTTAAAACAAAGATCTACTTCAAAGTTATCAAGTCGTCTGAATGAAAATGAATGAGTCATGTCCATGCGCACAATTGAATAAGAAAATATGAGAAACTGTCCATGTGCACAATTAAATAAGGAAATGTGGGAAATGTCAATGTGCACACTATAATACGGAAATATACGAAACTAGCAACTTGCATAATTTAATAAGGAACTAGTAGATACTGTTGATGTGGACAATTTGAATAAGGAACTATATGAGAATATGTCAGTGTGCACAACTGAATAAAGAAATATGGGAAACTCTCAATTTGAACAATTGAATATGGAAATATGCGAAACTGAAAATGTGCACAATTGACTAAGGAACTATGAGAAGCTGTCAGTGTGCAGACCTGAATAAGAAACTACGAAAAACTGTCTATGTGCACACTTGAATAAGGAACTATGAGAAACTGGTGATGTTCACAACTGAATAAGCACTTTGAGAAACTGTCATGTGCATAATTGAATAAGGAACTATGAGAAACTTTTATGTGCTCAATTGAACAAGGAACTACAAGAGCTGTCCATGTACACCATTGCAAAAGAACAATGGGAAACTGTCCATGTACACAATTGAAAAATGAACTATGTACAACTTTCCATGTGCACACTTGAATAAGGAAATATGTGAAACTGTCCAGGTGCACCATTGAATAAAGAACTATGAGAAAAAGTCAAAGTGCACAATTTAATAAGGTACTACGAGAAACTGTGATGTATACAATTGAATAAGGAACAGCGAGAAACTGTGATGTACACATTGAATAAGGAAATTTGAAAAACTGTCTTTGCTCACAATTGAAACATGAAATAGTTCCAATGTGCACAATTAGCAAATTAGCAAAGTTACTATGACCTAAATAATGGATTCACGATTTTGCATGTCATAAAAACTGTCAAGTCATATCCTGCAAAAGGTCATGATTTTTTGTTAAGGAATCTGCATAAGTCTATAGTAAGCATAACTTAGTGGCTCTTTGCAAATGAAAGTGGAAACAAGATTGTTGTTCAAAGAAACAAGTGTGCCTGGCTGTAACCATTAGCTGTAACAAGGATGAAAGCATGAAAGACATAATGAAGACAGACGAAAAGACACTTGATCCCTATGTTGCCCTGTCCTAAAGGCAGTAAACACACAAAGAGCACAACGAAGTGTAAATCATAACCAGATAAAGTAACACCACTTATCTGCAATTCTGTCTATAATACTGCATTTAACATATCTGTTTCATTTATAAATAAATGACTCTTAGGTTGATGATGAAGATAATGTTAATTATTTATTTAGTGAGGTTTTTTTCTTCTCTTATTTTGAATTTCATTAAAAAATATATTGTATAGTGCTTTATGATGATGCAGTGTTCTTGTCCATTTATTTCATCTGATAAGAATAATTTTAACAGTCTTAGTAGAGGATCACCAAAGGAATATTTGTACTTTTGGACATTAAGATTTTTAAAGTGTTGTCATGTTCCCACCTTTCTGATGACGCAGTGACCATAGTCATAAATTTAAAATAATTCTTTGGTCAAATTTTAAAGCGGACAGCCAAAGGATCATTCCTGCGATCACAGTCATGGAAATGGACTTAATGTTTTATATCTGTTATGACACATGTTTTTGTTTTGGTACCTACTACCTTATTAATGCCGATAAGCAAACACATTATTACAAAATATATACTTGAGGTCCTTGAATGTTATGTTTTCGGCACTTACTTGAAAAGTTGGCCAAATTTTCATACATGGCTTTCATCAATTCTCAAAACAAAATGATAATTTTGTGCAATATACCAATCTACATTGTTAATACTTTCAGTCAACATTTTCCCACATCCAGTAAATCTGCAGCAGACATCTTATTTATGGAAAATATCCTTGTATGTATAAGTATAGAATAGGTTTGAAAACATTTTTGCAAGAAGAGAAATTGCTCTTTAAGAGCAATTTCTCCTTTTGACACACTGATTTCAAAAATGGTCTAACTTAATTACACATTTTTCATGTTTTATGTTGGCCTTGTATTTGCAATGTTTTTTTGTCAATAAAAACTTTTTACTGACTTTTGTTGCTTTCTACTTTTGTTTTATACCTCTTTAATCAAAGCCAATGATGAATTTATGTCAACACAAGTTTTTGATGTCTAGTTAGACTATTCCCAAAGGTGTGAAAAGGGACTAAAAGCGTGGTAATAGTGTGGTTAATTTGTTTGTTTTATTAAACAACAAAAAATGTCCAATTAGTTTTTAAGATAATTTTAATGTATTTCTTTCATTTCAAAACAAAAGGATAAACACAGTGTCAAATACCCTGCTGCATTCAAGGTTACAGATTTTCTGCGCTTTATAGACATTAATATCTTAATAATATTCAGACTTTATTTTGATAGATATTGAAAAAAGAAATATGCGATTAATGCAGACAAAGATTAAAATATATATTTATGCAGACTGAACCATAAGGCCAGTCTTCGCAAAGGATGTTTGACTTGCAGAGGACTTTGAAGTCATTCATAGTTAGTTCTTATGGTGTTTTACACTGCAAACAACATCTTTTCAGTTATATTATAATGTTTCCTGGGTAAATCGCGTTCACTATCGTTATTCTGCACACAAATTATAAATTATATAGATCCGATTTTTTTGTGGCCTGGCAAATTCAGTGCTTTATGCAAAACTATTGACTATTAAACCTTAGAGTAGAAATAATTCATTCTTTATTTAAATTTTTATTTTTTGTTATTTTATAAATAAACTTTAGAAAAGTTAAAATTAGTTTATAAGGTAACCCTTTCCACCATGAAACAAGTCTGCAGAAGGAGACTTTGAAAACATCTCGGCAAAACTATGGAAAATCTCTTAAAATGAAAGTATATTTATTGAATACAGTTGAAAACAAAGGAGGTATTGTTCAATATGTGCAATTTCTCGATTTGCCACAATGTTTTCCAAAGCTGTCTGCTGCAGATACTTTGAAATGAGTCTGCAAGAGGGAGAGTGTTAAACCATCATTTGGGCTAGGTGTAAGGTCTTTAATGCTTTAGTGTACATGTATGCAGATAAACTTCTTGAAATGTCAAACATATTGCACAATAAGCATACTGCATCAATGCCCGTCATCTGTTTCAGCGTATTGAGCACTGTTTTAAATAAAGGAATTTCATCAGAGTATGTTTAATCTGTTCTTGTCCTCTTCAATCTTGGAAGAATATGCTGTTAAAATTCATGTTACATAGCTTCTTCACTTCCTCTGAAATTAGAAATATATGCACTTTTGGAATATATATGCCTATAAACATTCCTGTGCATTAACATAGTAAAATATTGTACAATCAGGACTTTATCGTTTATCTTATTCCCACATACAATAAATCTGCAGAAGGAGACTTTGAAAACATCTAGACAAAATTACAGTGAGTCTTTATAAATTAAAGTAGAATTAGTGAATAAGGTTAAAAACATTGTGGTGATATAATGTTTTCAAAAATGGTCTGCTGCAGAAACATCAGAAGGTGTCTGTTAGTGAGAATGGTTAAAGGATATGATAGTAATTAAATTTGTCCATTTTAAAGACAACATGCCAGGAGGAAATACTTATTGTAATTATGAAATAAAAAATATTAACCCTTTCCCTCATACGACAATTCTGCAGCAGACGACTTTGAACATATTTAGTCTAAAAATAGAAAATCTCTATAATTGAATGGATAACCTATGATTGAAAGTTGAAAACATTGTGGCAAAAGGAGAAATTGTTCGTTTTGAGCAATTTCTTCTTTTGTCACTATGTTTTCAAAAAGCAATCTGCTGCAGAGGCATCAGAAAGCGTCTATATGAGGGAAAGGGTTAAGAAAGATGGTGCAGCTACCTACCATTAACTTCTATAAGGTTAAGATTTTTTTGATTTATAACAACCACCATTTCTCTCTGATCGGATTTCTTCCCAACAATCCAGCAGTCCGACAGCGTTCGAACAAATGTCTCCCCATCTTGGTTATTTCTAAACATAAAGCAGAACAGTAATAATCAGAAAAAAGAAACCGCTGAAGACGGTAAGGCCGGATTGTCGGCAATTTGACCTTGAAAATCGACAAACTAAGGTCAAGGTCAAAGTAACAATAGAAATCAATAGAACTTGTTACTGGTTACCTTCAGGCAAAGTTTCAAGTTTGCAACCCTTTCTTGTGCTGAGATTTTGCTTAACCAGAAACTTTAACCATTTTGCCTAACCTAAAACTTTAACCAAAATGTTGACGGACAGACAGACAGACAGACGGACATCGCCAATCTATAGACCGGAATTGCTTAAGCAATCCGGCCAAAAATATGTAATTTAAAATAGTGGATCTTCATATACTGATAAGCCTACATCAATGTAAACTATACAAGACATATAGGTCAAATTAAACAAAATACAGCCAGGCTGATCTACAGCTGAATAGTCCCTAAAAAAGACTTTGCTTGCGTAGGAATGAGTGTATACCTTCACCAGAAAGCTTTAATATATGACAATGAGTTTAAATACATTGTAAATTTGTATTGTGTGTCAAGGATGCACTGGAACTGTTTGATCTTATCAGTTTAAGTATTTTGACCTGGTTTGAAAGTGAAATTAGAGTATGTGGCCAAGTCTGAATGTGTTCAAAATGATGGAAAGCATCTTCGCATGGTGAAATCTTTCTTGCATAAAATGTAACCCCCGATTTTCTTTTAATTACTTTAAAGCTTAAATTAGAGGTAACTCTTTTCAATGATATGGGGTGTTGTTCCTGTAAAATGTTTAAAATGTGTGACAATTGAGGGTTGTAACTTGTTGATTTACATGGGGGAAAAAAATGGAATATAATTGTAGTCATTGCTCTTTTTGAACAATTTCTCTGTTTGTCACAATGTTTTCAAAATTGGTCTGCTGCAGAGAGATCATAATGCTTCAGTATGTGGAACAGGCTTAAAATAAAAATAAAAATATTATATCAAGTAAACAGTTGAAGTATAGCTATATCAGAGCTGTAGATAAGGAATGCATTTCTCAAATCATAATTTTCCCTCCAAACAGATAAATTGTGGTTATTGAGAAGAATTGTCTCATTGAAATGATTTATGTGCCCATTAAGTAATAAGAGAGATTCTGTGGGGGAAAATACTTAACTTAGCCTAAGCCTTTATTATCCCCTTTCTACATGCAGATGCATCTGCAGCAGACAACGTTTTAAAACATTTTGGCAAAAGGATAAATTGCTCTTTTCTACTTTTGACACAATGTTTTCAAATCTATTCCAATAGAATTCTATCATCTATAGAGATTTTCCACATTTTTGCCTGGATGTTTTCACAATCCTCTGCTACCGAGTTGTTGTTTGGGGGAAAATGCTATATAACACCAACCTTTGTAAGTCTGAGCTGATATCACACAACAGTTTCAGGGTTTCTTGACCTATGTAAAGTCCTGAGGATTTCTTACTATCTACATGTACGGTGGTCTTTTGGGCCAGGTTCATGTGGTTGAAATATATATACTTATACATGGGCTCTACACTGCAAAAATAAGAATAGAAATGTATTTCAGCCCTTTCCCACATACAACAATCTGCAGCAGCAAACAACTTTGAATAATTCATGAGCAATTTCTCTTTTTGCTACAATGTTTTAACCCTTTCCCTCATATAGACGCTTTCTGACGCCTCTGCAGCAGACTCCTTTTTGAAAACATAGTGCCAAAAGAAGAAATTGCACAAAACGTGCAATTTCTCCTTTTGCCACAATGTTTTCCACTTTTTGTCATAGGTTGGTTATCCATTCAATTATGGAGATTTTCTATTTTTTGACAAAATATGTTCAAAGTCGTCTGCTGCAGAATTGCCATATGAGGGAAAAAGTTAAAATTCGTCTGCTGCAGATGCATCAAAATGCGTATACAAGTGAGAAAGGGTTTTCAACGATATAGATAGCTTTTGATATCTCTGGAGCATATGACTTTGAAATTACAAGACCAAGTTCAATATTGACAATTTCATAATTTTACAATGTTTCGTCTTATATTTTCAAAGCGAACAACTTTGTATATATAAGTACATCAGCAAGGAACCTTAGTGTCCTGCAACATGTTTCTAATGCATTAAACATACTGAAATCAACCTACCACAACTGAAACACATTTATTTTATAGCTGCAAATTTTACAGCGCAAATACATCTTTCATGACACAGGCAAATACAACACAACAGATTGAAATTTGGTATTTGACTAGGACAAATATGGTATTGTGACATCATTGAACTATGCAGTAGTATGTCATTCATATACATGTAATTCATAAATAGTTTTATTTCTCGTGTAAAAATTGTTATTAAAATCATTTAAATATGTATAATTCATCATTGTTCTGCCTTAATCTTTTTAATAGGTATATAAAGACAATTATTTTTCAGCAGCATTAACCCTTTAACACAAACAGCAAGTCTGCAGCAGACAACTTTGAGAATGTCTACCCAAAAATATGGAAAATCTGTATAATTGTAGGTATAATTACTGAAAAAAGTTGAAAACATTGTGGCAAAAGGAGAAATTAATCGTTTTGAGCAATTTCTTCTTTTGCTACAATTTTTTCAAAAGTCATCCGCTGCAGATAAGACAAAATGCTTCTATAGGTTGTAAAGGGATAAGGTGCTTTGTAAGTCTACTCAGTGCATGGGAAAATTGACATCTCTCTCGACCCTCGATAGCACGAGATATCAATTTTTCAACATGCCTCAAAGTCAAATACAAAACGCATTATTGTTACTGCAACAAAATATTCCCTATGTATAACCTACCAATCACCCTTTTCCACACACAGATCTGTTCTGATGACTCAGCAGCATAAAACTTTTGAAAACATTGTGAAACAAGAGGACCATGATGGCTGTGGATCGCTCACCTGATTTGATTTTTTTTCACTTAAGCCATATATGCCCCACCCCCTGGCGGCCAAAGTTTTCGACCAATCAACATGGCTTGAAGGAATCTGATAGAGGGTCACCCTAGATACATCTTTACAAGGTTATTTGAAAATCGGCCAGACTCTTTCGGAGGAGAAGATTTTTTAGGTTTTCACTATAGCCATATAAGGAAAAATAACCCCGCCCTGTGGCGGCCATATTTTTTGACCAATCAACATGACTTGAAGGAATCTGATAGGGGGTCAATTAAAGAACATTTCTGCAAAATTATTTGAAAATCGTCCTGAGTCCTGACACTTTCGCAGAAGAATATTTCAGTTTTTAACTATAGCCATATAATGCAAAAAAGCCCCACCCCCTGGCGGCCATGCTATTCGTCCAATCAACATGGCTTGAATGAATCTGATAGTGGGTCACTTAAGGAACTCTTATAGTTTTCACTATAGCAATATAAGGCAAAATAGCCCCGCCCAGTGTAGGCAATGTTTTTCGACCAATCTACATGGCTTGAAGGAATTTGATAAGAGTCTTTCAAGGAACATTTCTACACAATTTTTTGAAAATCTGCCAACCAGTTTGTGAGAGGAAAAATGTTAAGGTTTTATTTTCATTTCATTGCCATGGAAACCAGAATTCTGCATGGATCCCAACAATTTGCAGAAATTCTAGTGAGACTTGAGAGGATGCTTTTTGTGAAGTTTCATCCAAATTGACCCACTGGTTACTGAGGAGAAGATGTTGACGGATGCACAACAGACAAAAGGCGATCACAATGAAAAAGGAGAAATTGGTCATAATGAGCAATATCTCCTTTTGCCACAATGTTTTTTACTCTATCCAAAGATTATACTTTCATTTATAGAAAGTATTTTAAAAGTCGTCTGCTGCAGATTTGTTGTTTGTGGGAAAGGGATAACCAAGAAGTCATAATATGGAAGTAAAATTACAGATTGCAGTTGAAAACATTGTGGCATAGAGAATCAAAACACTAAAAGATTTAGAGGTCAAGATATTGAGGTTTATACAGCTCTTTCCCCACAATATATCTCTAATATTATCTAACCAAACCCTTTAATGTGGGTAATCCTAATGAGACTATTCTTTTAAGTACCAACAATATAGGGTGAGAAGGCCAAATTAGGGTTTTAGAACACAGAAAATACACCTTAATTAGGACTCTGAAAAAACTGAAAGAAAACTGTCCACTGATCTTGATTTATTCAAGGCACCAAATACAGACAGTCCATTTTCCTTCTTCGAAACCCATTTACCTTGATTGAGGTTTTTTAGCATACTGATCTCCTATTTCCGACGCTAGACCAGTCAACTGTGGTCCCAAAAAGGAATCTAACTTTCTACATAATTCAAAATTCAATGTTGAACCAGCTGTAAATAAAATAAAAAATTGCTACAATAAACATTTACATTAATGAGGTAATTTAGAATCATTTGATAAAAAATCATATTTTTTTTTTATTTTAGTAATCATTTTGAGATTGAAAATTTGCATACCATTTGTGCTTCCATTCTCTCTAAATTACATTGACACATTTCAAATGTCCAAGTTTTGGCTTTTATCATTAATGTGGTTTGAAGAACATAACTCATCTTTTCCCCATAATAGCTTCATAAACACTTAAGTCTTATACAGATGACTTTTGACCACTCCGCAGCACACGACTTTTAAAAAACATTGTGGAAAAAATGAGCAATTTTCCCCATAATGGTTTCTTTTAAATAATAATATACAAGGGGTGTTCAAAAGTTTGCGGAAAAGTGCTCCTATTTCTTTATCTTTTAAAGCATTTCCATAACTTTGAGCTAATATGTAGATCGTCATATTTCCTATTTAATAATAATTTTCTACAAAGTGTTACTATAGAAACGTCACCCCGGCCCAATTTTCAGTATTTCTAAATGCATGTGTTTTTGAAACATTACGTCCATTATCTTTCATTTTAAAGGCAGATCTTACAAATGACAAATAATCATTCCATCTTCTAACACGATTTTGGTAACGTCTTTTTGATTTCTGTGTTCGTAATAAAATCTTAAAGGCTAAAATCATAGAAATACGCCTCTAGGAGGGAAGAGAAAACATCGGAGGTATTATGTGTAGCGGTCGTCCCCGTCAAGAGCTGCTTGATAAAAAGCTTCCATCAGCAGGCCAGGTGTCTATATACAACATACAGACAGAATCGTTTAGACTTTGTTTTACAGAATCATTGCTTGATCATTGTTAAAGTGTATTTTATGCAATGGAGAGTATTTTGAAAAGCACTTTTTTTTGCATGGGTACTTTGACATCGACGTCATAATATGTTGGGGCAGTATTTTTTAAGTCACGTTACGATAACTCTATATATACATTAGTAATGAATCTGATATTTTGTGATCAAATTGGTATTAAATCGAACAATATATAAAATAGTTCCAGCAACGGAACATCCAAAATATAGAAATAAGAGCCCTTTTCCGTGAACTTTTTGAACACCCTTCGTCCATACAAATTCCCAAATATTACAAATCTTATCTCAGACATTAAAGAGGCAGAGATCTTGTCAAACAACATATTAACCCACCTTTCCCAAATAAAACAAATCAGCAGGACATGACTTAACAACTATTATGGAAAATATCTATATCAAGAAAAAGTTTAATTATTGAAAAATGTTTAATTAATGTTATGGCAAAATTATGAAACATATCTATAAGGAAATTGTGTCAAAAGGAGAAATTTCACCTCTTGCGACAATGATTTTAAAAGTTGTCGGCTACTGAGGCTTCAAAATGCATTTATAGTGTTAGTGTAAATGTTTAGCGTGAACTTACCTGATAGAAGTAAACAAACACTCGCACTAAGAGCTCTGTAAACAATAAGGTAACAGTCCTCATTCTCTTGCTCTGTATTCACAAACACTCTTGGTATCTTACCCATATCTTTTTCATTTCTTATGTTTGGTGGACCTGTTATAAATCTGATAAAGAAAATATTACTGTTTAACTGATATTTCTAGGTTAGTCTGCTTGCAAACATCATAGGATATATATAAATATATATAATACTTGAAACCTGTAAGTATAATTAAGAAATATTTTCAGCAATTTGTTCTTTTTCTACAATATTTAAAAAGGTCCCGACACCTGGAAAGGCACTGAATGTTGTCTGTATCAGGGGAAGGATTACAGTTGTTGGCGGATCATTGATTTATTTATTCAGGTTTAAAGCCGTTTCAACATTTGTTCAGTCATATCACTGATGCCAGTTCACCTACGCATGTGTTCTGTGGCTTCCTCACACCATTACTCCACACAAGAGTCTTTCCAAGCAACTGGCTGCTAATCTACTTAGACCCATTGGTACAAGACAAATGTCACTTGTAGCATTTGCCGACTGAGCTACCGGAGCTCAATATATCAATGAGTGGGGGATCTTGAACTTGAGATAAATTGTTAAATATCAGATTATTTATATTTTCAGTTATGTTTTACATTCAGGCAAAGGTTGATTGGAATATGACTATAAGCATATCCTTATGAAGAATATAACCATTGATTTGACTTTAACCCTTTCCCACCTATAGATGCATTTTGACACATCTGCAACAGAGACAACCTTTGAAAACATTTAAAAACTAAGTTGTCTGCTGAAGATTTGCTGTAAGTAGACAAAGGTCAATGATACAAAGTCAACTTGTAATTGAAGCTTTTTAGCAATTTCCCTATGATAACAAGATACATTATCTAATCCTGAAGGCAACGGATATATCTCACATATCTGTCATTGCTAAATGTTACATTGAAATACGATAGATTATGTAAAATTAATTATTGAGAAGGTTTCAAATAGAAGGAAAACAATAAAGATTCATGTTCATCAATTAGATAGTGTAGTAATAAGAAGAGTGAATTTCTCTAAATCTTTCCCCACGTGCAACAAATCTACAGCAGATGACTTTGAATACATCTAGGCAAAAATATGACAAATCTTTATTAATGAAAGCATAATTGTTGAAAAGAGTTAAATGATGAACAACTTCTCCTTTTGTCACAGTGTTCATCTGCTGCAGAGGCGTCTGTATGTCGAAAAGGGTTCATTGCAAAAGGACATAAGAACAAAACCAGGCAGTTTCTGAAAAAAAATGGGTTTTTTTACTTGCAAAATCGGCTAATAAATGCAAATGATTTGCTGAACAGTTCTCAAGAAAGCTCATACTTTCCAAAATGAACATTCCCAACAGAAGGAGCAGACATGTTTCTTTGTAAAACAGAACTGCCGTGATGTCCGCTTGAATGTAACTCCTGGTCTGAATAGGCCGGAAACAGACTGGTGATGAGGTATTTATACATGATTCTCATATCATCTTGCTCTAATCCACTCCTATCAAATAAACACAAAGGTATAAAAATTCAGAGCATAAATCCAGTTTGATATTCCGATCATTATCACAAAGATAACATTATTTTAAACAGAGGGTTATCAATATCCTAACGATCAAGAACAGTGATGCAGACGTATTTTGACGCAATAGCAGCTGACAAGATTTGAAAACATTGTTGCCAAAGGTTAAATTGCTCATGATCAGCAATTTCTTCTTTGGCCACAGTGTTTTCAACTTTGTTCAACATTTATGCCATCTTTTATGGAGATTTTTCAGATTTTTGTCACTAAGTTTTCAAAGTCGTCTGCTGCATATTTGTTGTATGTGGGAAAGGGTTAAAAGGTTATCAACAAATTTATTATAAAATTAATTATAATAAATGCAATATTTGTAACAAGTAAAAACTTGATCTATGGAACCGAGTTTGAAATCCAAAATTTACTCTTCTGTTTTTCTATAAAATGCTCATTTATTTTGAGCATGATTTTTTGTAGATACCAGGCAGAAAGACACTTAGGGATCACTTCTCTCTTGTCTGTCTGTCATGCTTTGCATCCATAGCAGAGGACTAGGTAAGCGGGAGTATACTGGTCTTTTCCCCACAATATCTCTTATATTACTCGTTCAAACCCTTATGTTATTGGTACCCACAACATAGGGTCTGCACGTCTAATAAGGATTTTAGAACATGAAAAACGCCCCGTTTCTAGAGCTCTGCAATTGAGATTCAAACCAATCCCCAAGGGTAGCAAAATCAAAATGTTGTCGTTTTATAGTTTTATTGTCGAACCTTTCTAGTCTTTTAGGGTCTTTTAACCCAAATGAAGTTTACACAAGTTATCGATCATTGATACGGTGGCAAAATCATACAATGCTCAGAACATGCAATTTCTTGTTTTGCCAAAATGTTTTCAAATTCTTATCAATTATTTTGATTTTTTTTGCTTGGAGGTTTTCAAAGTTGTCTGTGGGAAATGGCCAAGACAGACAGGAGGCAATATCACTCAAGTACCAAAATCTTATCCCTTTGAAAATCTGACGAAACACTATAATAATTAACAATAATGTTATAATTTGATACAATAGAATTTATTAAAATTAAATTCTGATTTCTGAATTTAACAATTTCCCAATTTTATCTAAAATCAACTTTTTTTAAATTGCATATTCATGAATTTCACACAAATAAAACTTGTTTTACAGTATTTTTTTTGTATCAGGGTTTTGGACAGGGTTTAACTTGCTGATACATTTTGATGAATTGCAGCAGATATTTAGAAAATAGAGTTGCAAAAGGAGAAATTGCTAAAAATGAGCAATATCGCATTTTGCCATATAATTATATATATGTATGTATTATCCAATAATTATACTTTCACTTATAAGGTTTTTCTTAGCTTTGCCTAGAAGCTTTTAAAGTCGTTCGCTGCAGAGTCTTTATATGTGGGAAAGGGTTAACAAAGAAAGTTATTGTTCTGAGTATAGACTTACCAAACAAGCTGATCATTATAAAGGAATGATGTATATTTGATATTAGGAAATGTTGACTCAAGTATATTGATAAAACATTGGACCTGAAGATATGTGTTTTTGTCTAATGGCAGAAATGATATTCCGCCAAAAACATCCAATATATCACAGGCAGCTAATCGTAAGGTCAACAAATACTGAAATAGAAGGATAAACCAGGACATATGATCAAAGTACCCGATATATCACCAAAGACTTGTTGTTGTTGTAAAGTCAACATATACTGAAATAGAAGGATAAACAAGGACATTATGATCAAAGTACTCGATATATCACCAAAGAATTTTTGTAAAGACAACATATACTCAAATAGAAGAATAAACAATGATATATGATCAAAGTAACCAATTTATCACCAAAGACTTGTCCTAAAGTCAACAAGCACTAAAATAGAAGCATTTTAAAATGATGATATATCACCATGTATTATAATATCTTATACATCATAGGTGGCAGGTTGTTATTTCAATAAAATTTGATAGTGAATTTGATTGATGAACAATGACAGATTGTCATAAAATCAAAATATACTAAAAAAAGAGGGATAAACTATATTATATCAGCAAATATACCCAACATATCACAGCAAGCTTAAACAGTTCATGTTCCTTTGAGAGATATACTAACTTCAAAAGAAGGCTTATCATATTACTTTCAACAGCTCACATTTTGACACATCTGCAGTAGATGACATTTGAAAACTTTTTATCTCTATTCTATAATTCTATTTTCATATATAGAGATTTTCCATATGTTTTGCTAGATGTTTTCAAAGTTATCTACTAGGAATTGATTGTATTTGGGCAGTATTTGATGACATTTTGCCTTTACATAATGAAGGGTGTTTTGTACAAAGGTACCCAAACTGATTTAGACAAAATCAGTGCATTTGTAGTCAATTTAACCCTTTCCCTCATATAGACGCTTTCTGACGCAGCAGACGACTTTTTGAAAACATAGTGACAAAAGAAGAAATTGCAAAGAACGTGCAATTTCTCCTTTTGCCACAATGTTTTCCACTTTTTGTCATAGGTTATCCATCAATTATAGAGATTTTCTAATTTTTGACAAAATATGTTCAAAGTCGTCTGCTGCAGAATTGTCGTATGAGGGAAAGGGTTAAACCAAACAAATGTACATCACTTTTATTTGTATAAAAGAAGGGATATCATAGATAAACATCGAAAAATACTTACTCTAGAATAAAAATGGTCTAATCTTTGTTGTAAAGCTATCTCATCACCATTCAGTTTCTGCAGTACATAGGTGATTGTTCCATTAAAGAACTGTGAACGAGAAATTAAGGTCAACTTCCAAATCATTCTTAAACAAAGTTATATTAACGTCCTTCCGGACATTTACTACATACATACATTCAAAGAAAATTTCAGACTACTGTTAAAGTTTAGGAGAAAAATGGAATCAACCCTTTCCCACTTACAGCAAATATGCAGCAGACAACTTTGAAAACATCTACTCAAGATACAGAAAATCTCTAGAAATGAAGGTATAATTACTGAAAAGAAGAGGGCCAAGATGGCCCTAAATCGATCACCTGAGTGATAGTAAATTCGTAGCAAATATATAACTGCAAATATCTGGGAAAATTTTATCAGGAGTACAAATGAAACTGCAAGGAGTGGACACTGTTAAAGAAAATAGCTTATCAGTAAAGGCCATTTGTATCTTAAATCTAACAAGAACTTTAATAAGAATGGAATTATAAAGTTTTGTCATTTTGCGCCTTTCCTGATGCCGCCTTGCTGCCCTGTTTTTCAAAAAAATCAATATGGCTTGAAAGTTTTTATAGAGGGTCACTCGAAGAATATTTCTACTAAATTATCTTGGAATCGGACAAGCAGATTATAGAGGAAAAGGATTTTAAAGTTTGGGTATTTTTCTCACTTTCTGATGCCGCAGCAACCAAAGTTCTACACAGAATGTAAGTCTTTGAACAAATTTGAAAGAGAACCAACAAAGGAACGTTCCTGTGAAGTTAAGTTGAGATTGGTCCAGTGGAATGGTAGGAGTTGTCATTTGTAGCTAAAAGTTCAATTAACCCCTTTTGTGATGACGCCTGGTTGCTATGATTTTGTAACCAATCAATACGGCTTGAACAAATTAAGTAGAGGATCACTGAAGAAAGATTCCTATTCAATTTGTTTAAAATCAGACAAGCACTTTAAAAACAAGAGCTGTCAGAGGACAGCATGCTCAACTTTTTCGTGCTTGCCAATAAAACAAAACTATTTTTGGTGGTACAGAAAACATAAGCAATTACTTTATCATAACTTTATCATACTATTTATAAGCAAAGTACTTTCCTAATTCTTACAAAAACCTTCACTGAATTATGCACTCTTGGCTGTTGGATAAGGTATTGATGGTAAATAAGTATTGTAAGGGTGTAAGCTATATCTCTATTGGTTTTGACAAAAATTGGGGTGGTACGAAAAATTTAAACCAAAATTTTAAGTCGAAAAAGGGCCATAATTCTTTAAGAAAACTTGACAGAATTATGTACTCTTGTCTGTTGATGGAGTTATGATAGTGCAAAAGTGTTCTTAGTTTCGAAGCAATAATTGTTATGTTTTTGACAAAAAGTGAATTGGTACAAAAAACTTAACCAAAATTCTAAGTCGAAAAAGGTCTATAATTCTTACAAAAACCTTGACAGAGTTATGTACTCTTGTATGTTGATGGAGGTAATGATGGTAAATAAGTATTGTAAGTGTATAAGCTATATCTCTAATGGTTTTGAAAAAAAGGGGGGGGTGGTACGAAAAACTTAACCAAAATTCTAAGTGGGAAAAGGACCATAATTTCTTACAAAAACATGGACAGAGTTATGTACTCTTGTCTTTTGATGGAGGTTATGATGGTGAATAAGTGTTGTAAGGTTCAAAGCAATAGCTGTAATGGTTTTGACAAAAAATGGAATTGGTACAAAAAACTTAACCAAAATTCTAAGTCGAAAAAGGGCCATAATTCTTACAAAAACCTTGACAGAATTATATACTCTTGTTTGTTGATGAAGGTAATGATAGTAAATAAGTGTTGTAAGTTTCAAAGCAATATCTGTAATGGTTTTGACAAAAAATGGAATTGGTACAAAAACCTTATCCAAGGTGTGACACCAACGCCGACACAGACACCGACGCCGGGGCGAGTAGTATAGCTAGCCTTTTCTTCGAAAAGTCGAGCTAAAAATGGATTTTTCAAATTTTGTCATCTTGCCCCTTTTCTGATGGCGCCTGACTGCCATGATTTTTAACCAATCAGTATGGCTTGAACAATTTTTGTGGAGGGCCACCGAATGAACATTTCTACCACATTATATTGGAATCTGACTAGCAGATTCAGAGGAGAAGATTTTTAAAGTTTGGACATTTTGCCCCCTTTCTGATGCCGCAGCAACCAAAGTTCTCAGTGGAATTTAAATCTTTGAACAATTTTGAAAGAGGGCCACCAAAGGAACATTCCTGTGAAGTACGGATGAAATTGGTCCTGTGGTTTAGGAGGAAATGATGTTTGAAGCTAAAAGTTAACGACAGACGGACGACGGATGGACAACGGACAGAGAGTGATCAGAATAGATCACCTTGAGCCTTCGGCTCAGGTGATCTAAAAAGTTGAAAACATTACTCTTTTTTAGCAATTTCTCTTTTGTCACAATGCTTTTAAACGTCATCTACTGCAGATGCATCAAAATGTGCTATAGGTTGGAAAGGGTTAAACACAAATACTATAAGTCTAAAGGAGTCAAAAATTCATGAAAAATACATGTTTTTGTCTTTGAAATAGAAGTTAACATGATGATGATGAATAAGAACTCCCTTTCCTGTTAACAACAAATATGCAGCAGAAAACTTTTAAAAGTAGAACATCAAGGAAATTTTTTTACAGTTTATATATCCTAATCAGAGTATAATTATTTAAGAGAGCTGAAAATATTATGGTAAAAGTGAAATTAGTAATTTTGAGCAATTTTTCTTTTGTAATAATATATTCAAAATGTGTCTACTGCAGATGTGTATGATTGTGTCATATGAGTCTGCATGTTGCAGAGGGAAAATGATAAAAACATCCAGCATATAACATTATGTTAGCCTATGTATATATGTATCAAAATTCCATTATCAATTTCTAGACGCCACAACACTTTTTTTAATCAGATTTCAAAGCGAACAATTAATTAAATCGTAAATCAGGGTTAATGTTAATTATAAAGTACTCATTACAGTAAACATTCTGTACGCCTGTCTAAGAATGGCATCTATGACCGGATCTTGTACGTCTTCTTCGTGGTAATCAAAATAGGTCTGACCATCTTTGGTTTTCTCACTGAACGGTATACTCACAGTCTATACCAAATAAATAAAATAAAATACTTGGAATTACAAATCAGAATGAAAACAGTCCAAACATGTCATAACAGAGACTGTTTCACACATGCAAGAAATTTGCAGCAGGTTACGTTGAGTACATCATGGCAAACATATTGAGATTCTCGAGATATGAAAGTTCAATTATTGAATAGAATTGAAAACATTGAGGCAAAAGTAGAAATTGCTCACTATGTCGCAAAGAGGCATGAGTTGCAGAATTGTGTCAAGATGTTTGTAAAGTTTCAATCCAATATTTTTTGTAGTTGATGCAACTAGAAATAACTAAAGCGATATCATTTTGTTTAAATGCATGTCAGAGTTAGTAAAGTTAAAGTTACAGAAGTTTGTCCACTAACCAACCATTAGACATTTTAGAGTTGTCTGCTTTAAATTATCTAAGGAAAACTTGTAATATCAGAAATTGTGATATTTTTATTCAAGTACAGAATTACCCTTTTTTCTATCATTTTCAAAATTAGTCTATTGATTAGGGTTTAACGCCGTTTCAACAATTTTTCAGTCCTATCACGGCGACCAGTTTACCTATTCATGCGTTTCCTGGTTTTCCCACACCAGTACACCACACAACATACTTTCCAAGCAACTGGCTGCTTTTCCACATATACTGTTAAACAGCCCATTGGTGAAAAATAAATGACGCGTTTCACAGTGACCTTTGTCAAACGTCGGAAAGAATGTTGGCCGAGCTTGGATTCGAACTCACAACCCCTGGATTGAAAGCCCAAGTCGCTACCGACTGAGCTACCGGAGCTTGGCCTACATACAACAAATCCACAGCAGAAAAACAATCTGGTCAAAAATATGGAGAACCTCTATTAAAGAGAGTGTAATTACTGAAAAGTGTTGAAAACATTGTGGTAAAAGGAGAAATTGCTCATTATGAGTCATTATGAGCAATTTCTTCTTTTGCCACAATGTTTTCAAATGTTGTCTGCTGCAGTGGCATCAGAAAGCGACTACATGCGGGAAAAGGTTATTGTAAACTTTTTTGTCATACACATACCATTACCATCCAGAAATCTGGTTCCGGCTGGAAAAAAACCTGTCGATTTTTTTGTGTATGTAGACTTTCACATGGCTTATCTGAAAATGTCCTGTAAAAAATGGAAAAGTAACTTAGATTGATGATTGATTTAAGGGAGAATACTTGTTAAAAACTTAATTACTTTAAAAGAGGGCTATCTCCCTTTCCATGTTCCTTTTGTCACAATGTTTTCAAAAGTTGTCTGCTGCAGATGTGTTAGAATGCGTCTACTAGTGAGAAAGGGTTAAATCAATTTTAATGAAACTTGCCATCTTACTTTAACCTTAGATATGGCTCCGCACGGATAAACGGACAACCAATATCACATTCCCCTTTTGGCGGGGGATAATATCTAAGTTAATAAAAGTATGATGGAAAGTCGTTAGCTAAAGAAATTATCTCCTTAGTCCTGGTAGGAGACACAAACCTTTAACTGAAAAGTCAGCTTAAGACGTCTATACATGTAGCAGATTACTTTTTCACCAATATTTACAATATATTTAACTAGGTCTCAGAATCATATATCCATTATTTCCTCAGATATTTATCAAGCATGCAAATTCAAAAACACCGCAACAGGTCCACATTAACCCTTTCCACATATAGACGTTTTCTGACGCCTCTGTAAAGCAATTTCTCCTTTTGCCACAATGTGTTTTACTGTTTTATACCTAGTTACCTACATTTATGGACCTTTTCTGTGTTTTTGCAAAGATGTTTTCAAAGTTGTCTTCTGCAGATGTGGGAAAGGGTTTACAAATTATATTTCGGTCTTAGCTCTTTATCATACATACTGATTGTTAAAGCCTTTATGTTATCAAGATATGAAACACTCATTTAAAATTCGCTTTCTATGCCCTTTTTTAAAAAATAGAACTAAACTTACTTTGAAAAGTTATTTATTGCCTCACACAAACCAACTATCTTTATCTGTGAATCTATGTCTGTGTTCTTTGGGAAAAAGTAAAAAATCTTCTTGTGTTCCTGTAAGATAAACAAACCAACATTATCATTATTTGATTACTTTTAACACTTTCCCTCATGCAGGCGCTGTCTGATGCCTCTGCAGCAGACAACTTATGAAAACATTGTAACAAAAGGAGAAATTGCAGAAAAGTCATCTTCTGCAATTTAATTGTATGTGGAAATATGTTAACAGTTTCCCAAATACAGGCCCCTCTGCAGAAGATAACTTTTAAAAAAGAAGGAATAACTCATTGTTGCTCCTTTTTAACCAAAAGGTTTTCAACTTTATCTTATAATTTAACTTTCATTTATGAAGGTTTTCAATAATTTTGCGACATTTTGTCAGAGTCTGCTACTGCACATTTGTTTACTGAGAGAAAGCCAAGTACCAGATAAATTGAGTATTTTAAATTCATAAACCCTTATTTGGACACTCACACCCTATGTTGTGTTTCTTTCGTCCCAAACTGTACCAGAACAGTAATTTTTTGTCCCAAACTTTATATTACCCGATGGTTCATGTAATGTAAAGTTTGACAGAAGAAACAACTGTTTTTATACGTCCCTACGGTTCATGTAATGTAAAGTTTGGCACAAGAAACAACTGTTTTTATACGTCCCGATGGTTCATGTAATGTAAAGTTTGGCACAAGAAACAACTGTTTCTATACGTCCCAACGGTTTATGAAATGTAAAGTTTGGCACAAGAAACGAGTTGTGGATACTCAAAAGTGAGATGATCCTCTTTAGTATCCACAACATAGGGTTTGGAAGAGTCATAAGAGAAATATGGGTGGGAACATACCAAAGTACTCCTCCTTATCTAGTCCTATGGCAAATCATTTATCCTTTCCAACCTATAGACGCATTTCGATGCATCTGCAGCCGACGACTCTAGAAAACATCATGACAAATGGAGAAAGTGCTCAAAACAAGCAATTTCTCCTTTTGCCACAATGTTTTCAACTTTTTTTCAGTAATAATACCTACAATTGTAGAAATGTTTCCATATTTTTGTGTAGACATTTTCAAACTTGTCTGCTGCAATTTTTCTGCAAGTGGTAATGGGTTAATGATGGATGGGAAATAATTTCATTTTAAGATTCTTCTTAACCTACAAGGACAGTGAAGGCTCTTAGTGTTAGCCTCAGCCTCTGCATATTCACAGGGTTACCTTAACCCTTTCCCTCATAAAGGCTCTTTCAGACGCCTCTGCAGCAGACAGCTTTTTGAAAACATGGCACTAAGAAGAAACTTAACCTACATGGACAGTAAAGACTCCGAGTGTTAGCCTCTACATATTCACAGGGTTATCAAAGCCTTAATCCTGTCCCACATACATCAAATCTGCAGCAGACGACTTTTAAAATTTCTATTAAAAAAATATGAAAATTCTCTATTATTGTAGGTATAATTACTGAATAAAGTTGAAAACTTTAGGGCAAAAGGTGAAATTGCTCAAAATGTTTTCAAAAGACGTCTGCTGCAGATGCGTCAAAATGTATCTATAGGTGGGAAAAGATTAACTGTTTGCAGATGGATAAAGACCTCTTTTAAACTTCAAGAGTTAAGGTGATTGTTTATCGTGACTGAATGGAATGTACTTAAAAAATACATATTCTGCAAATGAATCATGCATCTCCTGTATTGCAAAGAATACAGAAATAGGGTGAGTTTTTCAAATTCTAAAATCCTTATTTGATACATATATGGTTTGGTTGAGTCATAAGATATATATTGGTGGTAAAAGATGAGTTTACTCCTCTTTAGCTAATCCTCTGTTAGGCTATGTCACATATTGACACATATGTAGCATGACCTTTGAAAACATTATGACAAAAGGAGAGTTAGCTCTTGGGGGTAATTTCACTTTTGCCACAATGTGTTCCGACTATTCAATAATTATAGAAATCTTCCAAAATACATGTATGTGCCTTGATCTTGTATAACTCATTTAAGACAGTGTAAAAACAATCATACCTCTCCTTCTCTCGGTCCATAAGTAGGGTTGAAAATGAAGAAATTCTGCAGCGTAGCAGTACCCTTAGACATCTTCTCTAAAAAAAAAAAAATGTCATATAATTTCCCAGACCATGGATTAAACTTACACAAGTCGTCTAGACTTCTAGAATTTATATCACAAATGGGAAATTTAAAGATAACATTACAGTAAAAGTACGTCAAAATACGTAAAAGTAGGAAAAATTAGAAAATGTTCCTGATTAGCAATATTTTTTAAGGATTTATTTAAGTTTTGGTGCTGGAGTCAAGACTTTGAAATATGTCAAATATATACATATTGACTTTTTTGTGATAATGAACAGAACAAAAACATTTTTAAATGTATATAATGAAGAAAAAATGTTGAAAAATATAATTATGTTGAAACTCATTTTTTTCTTATTAATTTAATAATTCCTTGTCCCTATATATACATTGGCTCAAACTTTGGCTTCATAATTATCAACTTGGCTCCAAATTTTCTCATTTGGCAAAAGTGTTGACAAAAGAAAAATAATTTCCAGGGGAGACCCTGTGACCTTTAAACCCTATGTTCAGTACCGGTATGTTGTAAGACGATTCTTTCGAGAACCCACAACATAGGGTATAGTTGAGTCATACAAGAGATATTGGTGGGAAGAGACAAGCTTACTCCTCCTTATCTAGTCCTTTGCTAATGAATATGTCAAAGACGAGTTCTAACTGCCTTAGGGAATTCATATTCTACAAGGTCAGGATGGACACATCATGTTCCTTGCCGAAAATAAAAACAATAGCTGTTAACATGAACAATTTGAGTAAAAAAACTGATTTGAAGTGAAACGGCTTACACAATTGAAAAAAACACAGAAGGAAAATGGTGTTTAAATATTGCTAGTACGGATTTTTATCATGACTTTATCAGTAACATTTCACTACTGGGCCCTACACAATCACAATATTATAAGTCTGTTGTGACAATAATTAATGTTCAGCCCATGCAATACAAAATGTGTATGCAAAACTTAAATACGTCCAAATATTAAAATCCACCAAAATTCATGTTTTTCATCTAAAAAAAGGTAACACTAAGAAAAAGAAAAAAACATTGGGATATTTGATGAAACGATCGGGACAGAACAGACCAAAACTAAAAAGGACCATTACCAAAAAGGTTGAAAACCTGAAAGGACTGGGTTAAAAAGGCCCACTTTGTGAAACCATCCATTCAATTTCATATCTAAGTTTTTTTAAACTATTTATGAAAGAATCAACTTAAATGTTAGGTTAACCCTTTCCCTCATACAACAATTATGCAGCAGATGTCTTAGAATGTATTTTGTCAAAACATAGAAAATCTCCATAATTGAATGGATAACCTATGACTAAAAGTGGAAAACATTGTGGCAAAAGGAGAAATTGCACGTTCTGTGCAATTTCTTATTTTGTCACTATGTTTTCAAAAAGCTGTCTGCTGCAAAGGCGTCAGAAAGCGTCTATATGAGGGAAAGGGTTAACACATATATTATTATTTTATGCTAATTTTATTGTTCTGTCTACTCTAACCTTTTCTTTAATGATGCTGACTTCAAATAGACGAAACTTCAAGATACATCAGTGACAAAAGGAGAAACTTTATTTGAATTATAAATAATATAATTTATGCAATAAAACATAATTATTTACAGCCATATATGTGTGTGTTGGACTATAAACGTTATAGAATTATAAGAGATTTTGTCAATTCTCTTAAATACCTCAGTAGAATTTCGCATGTAAAGGAAATGTGAAAGGACTAGAAAAAAGAATAAGATACTTTTATATGCATTATATATTTTTTACTAATTTAGAATATCAATTATGAATTTATGAATGAAATTTTAAATTGGGGATTAAAAGTTGGCCTTCTTATCCTGGTCCTTTTTAACCAGGTCCTTTTTAGGAATTGACCTTTTTGACCCGATACCTGATGAAACTATGATCCAAGTTTGAAAGCAGTGGTCTTTTAATTTTTGAGGAAAAGTAAAAACAAAAGCAACACCTTAGTTGCTTTCGCTCCTTTGTTGCCATAACACAAAAACTTCTTGTCCTATATTTTATTTAATCCTTTCCCACATACAATTAATCTGCAGCAGAAGACTTTGAAATCATCTTCGCCAACAGAAGGAAAATCGTTATAAATGAAGGAATAATTGCTGTAAAAAGTTGAAAAGCATTGATTCAAACAATAACTATTGAACACAGATCTAGACAAGAGTATTTCCAACCCCAAATTTCTTATATTCACATCAAACCCTATGTTGTGGGTACTCAAAAGAATCATCTCAGAGATACAGTTATTTTGAGTATCCGAATCATCTCAGTGATACAGTTATTTTGAGTACCCCAATCATAGGGTTTATTTGAGTCATAAGAGAGATATCGGTGGGAACATACTAGTTTCCTCCTCCTTATCTAGTCATATGAGTGAAGTGTAGACGACTTTGAAAACTTATCCATGAGGAAAATTTCTATAAAGGGAAGTATAATTATTTAATGGGTATTGAAAATATTGTGGGAAATGGAGATATTGGTCATAATAAGCAATTTATCCTTTTGCCACCATGTTATCAATATGCGTCTGCTGCAGAGGCGTCAGAAAGCGCCTGTATCTGGGAAAGGGTTAAAGATAAATTGTTTATCAATAAAGTACGAAATAACTTGGTACGAGTTAAATGCCTCAATTCTATCACGTTTGTGAGGGTATCATTTAATTTTTGATCGTGAAAATAACACCATGTATTGAGACATATATTTTCTTATCAGATTGAATTCAATCTCGCCATATAGTATCGTTACAAAGCCTGTCGCAGAGAAAATATGATTTACCAAGTGATCTTTGAGTTCTTCAATTTGTAAACATCCTGTTAGGTTGGTTTCTGGTTTTGTTCTATTTTTGTCAGCGAGTTGAAAAATTAGCCAGGTACCAGCTACAGGAAGTTGGAAAACTGTCAAAGTCTGTGGAAATGGAAAGGTCTTCAAAAAGGTGTCAAACATCTAATCGACAGTTTGGCATTAACTTTCAATGAAATTGAATTTAAGCGGAAAATAAAAACTGACAGCAGGAATGGTTAATAAGTTTTTTTCATTCTGTAGAAATACGAAACGAGTCTTTTTAACTGTTCGCAATCAGTATCTTTCGTTCTAACTTTTCATTTCAAAAACTAGTAAGCTTAATATATTTTGAAGAAAACCCTTTTAATCTGAACTGAAACTACAACATTCTTTTGTTATGTTATTAAGAGAGAGAGAGAGGGATATTTAATACAGAACTTTTTTTTTAATCAACATCTTTCATATGTCAATCTGCAAATAAATGTTGGCATATCGGTGTCACTAAACAGAGTCTGGTAGAGTCTGGTAGAGTCCGGTAGAGTCTGGTCGTCAAATATCCCAGTATATCACTGTTTTGTTCTGTTTTTGTATTAAAATGAATGAAATAACGTGTAATTGTATCATATAAATAAAAATAAAAATGTATTTGCTTATTTCATTTCATTTTCGAGTGAATATAGAAATATTATATGCGTGAACACGGACACTGGTAGAGTCTGGTCATTATTAAGCAATAAATACAAAGTTTTATACGATTTTTAAGATATAAAAAGTTTAATTTGATTTATATGTGTCATATTATATATTTATTTCTTATATTATTTCAGCTGATAATCGGGAAAATAGTGGAAGATTGAGGATTTTTAACGATAACAATGTGTTTCGTAAATCAAAATGGCTGACGTGAAATTTCTGTTTATAATGCGGCAATATCGCACATCCTGAACGAGTAATACACTAACTTATCTCTCTATTATGCGTCAACTAATTGATTAGGTGTGATCAACAGATTATAGTTATAATTATATTATAACAATACCAAGATTTTAAATGTATGAAAACTACTAGATTCGAATAATTTTATGTCTTATATGTCATTAACGTTAATTAAACCAAATACTTAGAGAGCTATATACTTACTTAAAAATAATTCATCTGAAATTAAAGAGAGTGTGTAGTTACTACATTCCGCAAAATATAGAATCAAACTAAAACCATATTTGCATTTTTTTTTTAAAAATATGCAAAAATATTTTAACTTGAAAAATAAATATATATTAGGGCTGTAGCGATAGTTCAAACTATCGATATATTGCAATAGTGACAAGGGCAATAGTAATGCATCGATTGTAAAACTGAAGATCAATAACTATCGCAATAGTGGTTGGAACTATCGATAGTATTGGTTCATGTAGTACATTGAATCTAAATATGCAGATATGCTTTTATTTCTTAGAGAAAAGACCATGTTACTTGTCTGTGAACAAATTTTGTTGCCTGAAAAGTGATAAATGTTCTTATTTATGTGTAAGCTGGAAAATTAAGTTCTTTTTGAGAGCAAAGGGTTTCTTTTTAAGTTTTTAAATAAAAGATAAACAATAAAATGCTCTTTTTGATACTTTTATTCCTTGTAATTAGACTTCAGAAAAGTTATTTTTTTAAAGTTCAATAAAAGCAATAGTATTGCAATGCATCACAATATTAGTTGTGCAATAGTTTAACTATTGCAATGGTACTTTCTGAAAATCAATACTATCGCAATAGTGATTTTTGAGCTCAATAGTCACCCCTAATATATATCCTGATATAGTTCATAAAATTCATTTTGCGAAATATTGTATTCAGGCCATACCACGTGGAGGAACTCTCTCATGGTCCAACAGTTAATGTTTGAATCTATATTATATCATTTTGGGAATTTTATTCTATGTTTTCCATTTTAGGTTACCAAAATAGAGCCCGTGCGCCTGAACCCGGGCCGTAAATGACCCTACACAGAGCTCCATTTTTTAATTTTTTTATTCTATGATTTTGAACGGCCGTGTCTGCACCACTGTTGAGCGTGCTCGCAGCGCTTGTTTAGTATGCAGACATTGGCAACATGTGAACCCGGGGCCAACATTACCCACGAAACTCATAAGTCAATATAGAGCCCTTCCCCCGCCAGCTCGCTATTAAATCGAGTGATACGCAAAGGACAAACCAGGAATTCTCCCTTAACACATTTGTCTCAACCCGAATCTCTAACATATGTATGCCGGTTTCTTTTGTATCCTCAAGATTTAGGTGTGTTTGATTCAATTCGTTTCTAATTGGTGACGTGATCTCATTTTAGGTTAACAAAATATATATTGTTGTTGGTTTGCAACTAAAATATGCAGTCCTTTTAACATGAATGTGTTTCAATATAATCTGTGTTTTTTTATTTTCAATTATGTATGTTTTGCAATTTTTCAGGCGTTTGCGCGTGCCGAGTTTTCGTTCAATTCTCGTAATGGAGGGTAATGTTAGTTGCTTATCTGTTTATGTGATGTTTGAAATGTGATGCGACTTATAGTTCAATAATTTCATAAATCGCCTTGATCTCTGGTCAGGACTTAACTGTGTCCATGTAGCATGAGAAACGTGTAGCACCGACGCTTGTGTCGCCAAACAATATTTACCTGAGTCGTGCATTGCGCCTCTCACATCAAGAGTTTGACACTGTTCAAGTTCTTGTAACTTTTCTATCATGTCGGGTAATTTCTGGACTACCCAGTTTGTCGTCCTTTTGATAACATGGTTGTACGACTCATTTGCATTATTAAACCATTGTTGTGGTAGCCAGGAATGTTTGAGTTTGGGGAGAAACATATGCTTCTCCAAATTGGTAAGTATCCGTTGTAAATATGTCAAATTTGGATGTGTATTGGATATTTCTTGGTCCATTTCTGTGAATGAAGTTGCAGTTTGAGCACTTAAGATACCATTAGGACCGAAGAGTTTACAAATAATGCGGTTAACCTCAGGTTGAGGAAGACACTTACTGAGTAAATTTACCGCATTATCCTTCAAATGTTTCGCGCAAAGAACTCTTGTGGCTTGTGGGAAACATATGTCAATGGCTTTACAAGTCGAAAACTCTTCGTAGGAACAAAATAGTAATTTACTCTGGTCGATGTCACTCAATTTATCCTGCAATTTCATATGAATTACTTTTAAGTAAGTATATAGCTCTCTAAGCATTTGGTTTAATTAATGTTTATGACATATAAAACGTAACATTATTCCAATCTAGTAGTTTTCATACATTTAAAATCTTGGTAATTATAACACTAATCTGTTGATCACACGTAATCAATTAGTTGGCCCATAATAGAGAGAGAATTTAGTGTATTACTCGTACAGGATGTACGATAGGGCCGCATTATAAACAGAAATTTCACGTCAGCCATTTTGATTTACGAAACACAATGTTATCGTTAAAAATCCTCAATCTTCCACTATTTTCCCGATTATCAGCTGAAATAATATAAGAAATAAATATATAATATGACACATATAAATCAAATTAAACTTTTTATAACTTAAAAATCGTATAAAACTTTGTATTTATTGCTTAATAATGACCAGACTCTACCAGTGTCCGTGTTCACGCATATAATATTTCTATATTCACTCGAAAATGAACTAAAATAGGCAAATACCTTTTATTTTTTTATTTATATGATACAATAGCACTTTATTTTATTCATTCAATACAAAAACACAACAAAACAGTGATATAGTGGGATATTTGACGACCAGACTCTACCAGACTCTACCGGACTCTACCAGACTCTGTTTAGTGATACCCTGGCATATAGTTTAATTGAATATTTGACATTAGGAAATATGTCTCAGATCATGATGTAGCCCAAGTTTCTTACTTGAATCTTTTTTAGTATTTGGTTTGTTTGCATTTGTAACAATGCAATCTTTAATGTTGAAATACTTAAGTTATGGTTTTAACTTTTTTCAGGCTGATGAAGATAATCTATTTTCTGAGGTAATTGAAAACCGCAGTCAGCCACTACTGTTTAAAGGTGCTGTTGATGACTGGCCAGCCTTGAAATGGACATCTCAGTTTCTATCTGAACAAACTCAAAACAAGACATTCCGTTGTAAAATAAATGATAGAGATGGTAAATTTCCAATTATTTAAGATAAAATCTCAGTGTCGCATATTTATACGTGGATCGAGTCTTTTGTATCCTTAACCCTTTCCCTCATAAGACAAATCTGCAGCAGACGACTTTAAACAAATTTTGTCAAAAAATAGAAAATCTCTAATAATTATCTAATTATCTTCTAATAACTCTCTGATAACCTAGATGACTTAAAGTGGAAAACATTGTGGCAAAAGGAGAAATTGCTTGTTTTGAGCAATTTCTTCTTTTGTCACTATGTTTTCAAAAAGCTGTCTGCTGCAGAGGTGTCAGAAAGCGTCTTTATGAGGGAAAGGGTTAATTTACCATCAAATCTTATGTTGGTGGTACACAAAAGAACAATAGCAATGAGATTTTTCTCTTGAATACCCAAATATAGAGTTTTGGTCAACTCCCAAAAGAGTCTTCTAGCTTCTTCCCTACAGAGGAATTTGACAACAAGTTGCATATATCAGCAATGTGTTAAACTATGTATAAAAATCTCTTTTATAGAAAATTTCCCACTGAAAATTTCATACATATACCTTTGCAGTATCGACTTTTAAATCATTGTGTGAAAAGGAGAGATTTCTCCTTTTCCCAAATTAGTTTCTTTTTTTTATGAAAATTATTCTAAAATTTATTTTCTATTGTCCTTGATGTATCATTTTTAGCTCGACTTTTCGAAGAAAAGGCTAGCTATACTCCTCGCCCCGGCGTCGGTGTCTGCGTCAGCGTTGGTGTCACACCTTGTTTAAGGTTTTTGTACCAATTCCATTTTTTGTCAAAACCATTACAGATATTGCTTTGAAACTTACAACACTTTAAAATTTACCATAATTACCTTCATCAACAAACAAGAGTACATAAACTCTGTCAAGGTTTTTGTAAGAATTATGGCCCTTTTCGACTTAGAATTTTGGTTAAGTTTTTTGTACCAATTCCATTTTTTGTCACAACCATTACAGCTATTGCTTTGAAACTTACAACACTTATTCACCATCATAACCTCCATCAACAGACAAGAGTACATAACTCTGTCCATCTTTTTGTAAGAATTATGGCCCTTTTCCCACTTAGAATCTTGGTCAAGTTTTTCGTACCACCCCCCTTTTTTGCAAAACCATTAGAGATATAGCTTATACATTTACAATACTTATTTACCATCATTACCTCCATCAACAGACAAGAGTACATAACTCTGTCAAGGTTTTTGTAAGAATAATGGCCCTTTTTTTACTTAGAATTTTGGTTAAATTTGTTGTACCCATTCCATTTTTTGTCAAAACCATTACAGATATTGCTATGAAACTTAATAACACTTATTCACCATCATTAACTCCATCAACAGACAAGAGTACATAACTGTGTCAAGATTTTTGTAAGAATAATGGCCCTTTTCGACTAAGAATTTTGGTTAAGTTTTTTTGTACCAACTTACTTTTTAGCTTACCTGAGCACGAAGTGAAAAATTGCTCATTGTGAGCAATATATCCATTTCCAACAATATTTTCTTTTCGACTTATAAAGTACTTTGCTTATAAATAATATGATAAAGTACTTGGTTATGTTTTGATCACCCAAAAAAGTTTTGTTTTATTGGCAAGCACAAAAAAGTCCTCAGTGTCAGTTGCGCATCATCATCAATTTCCATTAGCATCTCTTTTCTTAAACCACTCGACTAATTTAAACCTAAGTGCTGTGTAGAGTTTGATTGCTGTGGCCTTAGGATGATGATGAAATGACAATCGTTGATTTTTATTCTCTGAAACTACTGGGCTGTTTTTAAGATAATTAGGTAGAAGGTCCTTTAGTTCAAGTCCTATTGATTGAATAAGTAATAAACATGGCCTGTAGCAAGCATCGAAATGGATATAAGGTGGCAAAACATTAAGAATTCTTCTGATTTCAAGATAATTTTGCAGATATGTCCCTTGATAACCATCTATAAAAAATATTTCAGCCATATTCATTTTTATTTTGTGAAAAACTTGGCTCCAGGTAGCATACAAATTATGGCAAAGTAACAACATAACAAAACTTCTTCCGCTCTGATAGTACTGGTCTGATATCAAGACAGTTTGGCAGAAATGTTCTTTATGTTGCCCTCTTTGAAAGTTGTTCAAGCCATATTGATTTGTTGACATACATGGGCATCCGAAATTTAATGACAACACTCAGTATGATCCTGAAATACTGATCTGATCTCAAAACAATTTGGCAGAAATGTTCCTTAGGTAACCTTCTCCAAATTTTTACTAAAGCCAGATCTAATGTGTTAAAAAAACAATGCCAAGACACCACTTCATAAAGGGGTTAAATTGACATATTATTTCTCTTGTGAAACTGCTGGTAGTTACAGCATGACAATAAGGGCAAGGTGACAACATTTCAAAACTTCTTCTGCTCTGACAGTACTGGTCTTACATCGCAATAGTTTGGCAGAAATGTTCTTTATGTTGCCCTCTTCCAAAATTCTTCAAGCCATATTTATTTGTTGACATACATGGGCATCAGAAAATAAACGACAACACTTAAACATTAGTATGATCATAAAATACTGGACTGATCTCAACATTATTTGGCAGAAATGTTCCTTAGGTTACCCTCTCTCAAATTTACTAAAGCCAGATTTAATTTGTTGAAAAACAAGGACAAGATGCCACTTCAGAAAGGGGTTAAAATGACATATTATTTCTTCTCTGATACTGCTGGTCTGGTACCCAGCCGAGGTATTCAGGTCAGGTAAGTACTACAGTGCTCCGCATAATTATATGAGTTGTTTCATAAGAAAACCAACATTGACACTTTTTGGCTAATATGGCCTTCTAGTCTATTTATATTTTTAAAGCACACTACTATTTTACATGTCATTACGTCAGGTAAATAGCTTTAACCCTTTCCCTCATATAGACGCTTTCTGACGCCTCTGCAGCAGACGGCTTTTTGAAAACATAGCAACAAAACGTGCAATTTCTCCGTTTTGCCACAATGTTTTCCACTTTTTGTCATAGGTTATCCATTCAACTATGGAGATTTTCTATGTTTTGACAAAATACGTTCAAAGTCGTCTGCTGCAGAATTGTCGTATGAGGGAAAGGGTTAAACCTAAAAATCAAAATGGCTGATATTGATTTCATTCAGATTCGGTGATTCCTGAGAAAGAGCATATGCATGTTTTGGTTACGTTGAAACAGTACAACGACTGGTTGTCTGGTATTCATGATGATGATGATGAAAGTCCACTGAAGCATGTTAACCAAGATGAATATTCATGTTATATCAGCTATAAGCACATGAAAGACATGTTTGACAACTGTCCTCATCTATTGAAGGTAAGATAGCTCAGGTCCTGTTAAACCTTTCCCTCATACGACAATTCTGCAGCAGACGACTTTGAACATATTTTGTCAAAAAATAGAAAATCTCTATAAATGAATGGATAACCTATGACAAAAAGTGGAAAACATTGTGGCAAAAGGAGAAATTGCATGTTTTGTGCAATTTCTTCTTTTGTCACTATGTTTTCAAAAAGGCGTCAGAAAGCGTCTATATGAGGGAAAGGGTTAAGGAGGGATTCAAAATATGATAAAGTATTTCTCTTATTAGTTATTAACCAACCAAACCTATGTTGTGTGTACCCAAAATCATCATGTCATGATTTTTGTGAGTACCTACAACATAACTTGATAAGGTAAGAGTCAAATAACGAGTTAACCCTTTCCCTCATTTAGACGCTTTCTGACGCCTCTGCAGCATACAGCATTTTAAAAAACATAGTGACAAAAGAAGAAATTGCACAAAACGTGCAATTTCTCCTTTTGCCACAATGTTTTCCACTTTCTGTCATAGGTTATCCATTTAATTATGAAGATTTTCTATGTTTTGACAAAATAAGTGCAATGTCGTCTGCTGCAGAATTGTCGTATGGGGGAAAGGGTTAAGAAAATAACAAAATGCCCCTAATTCAGAGCTGTGAATGGGTTCCTTTACCTGGATTGAACTCATAATTCACTTGCTAAATAACAGTAAATAATTTATTTTTAATTTGGAGTTTAGTACTTTGAAATGTATCTGTTAACCCTTTCCCACTTGTAGATGCATATGCAGCAGACGACTTTTGAAAACATTGTGACAAAAGGAGAAATTGCTCAAAATGAACAATTTCTCCTTTTGCCACAATGTTTTCATTCGTTTTAAGTAATTAAACCTACAATTATCGAGATTTTCCATATTTTTGAGTAGACGTTTTCAATGTCTTCTGGTGCAGATTTGCTGTATGTAGGAAAAGGAATCATATAAAAACATTGCATGATAAGTTAGATGAAATAATTTACTCGCTAAACTAGTATAAAATTGATTTTGTTCCCCAGATGCTGTAATAACTAAAATGTAAATTGTAAGACCGTGGTTAGACTGACCATGGTATAATCTGGTTTCAATTCACAAAGATTGGTTTTCCCATGACACAGATGCTTTCTGATGCTTCAGTAGTAGACTACTTTTGAAAACATTGTGGCAAATGGAAAAATTGCTCATAATTGTTATATTTAGAAAATAATTAATAGCGTTGCTTAATTAGCATTCATTCCATTCAGGATTAACTATAATGGCAATTACTTTTAATGTAAGTTTTTAGGGTCACAACTGTTCTTAAAGATGTTTGTACCATTTAATGGCAGGCATAGGGACCCTGATCAGACTGTGTGGTAGGTGCTGTCTTATCAGGATCTTTGCCAGTCACATTGTCCCAAAGGTCTGGTTTCGTGTTTTGAGACCCTTAACCCTTTCCCACATACAACAAATCTGCAGCAGATAACTTTGCATTTATCAAATCAAAAATATAGAAAATTTCTATAAATCATAGTTTGATGATACATGTAATTGAATAGAGTTGAAATCATTATGAGTAATTTTGTCAATTGCCACAATAATATTGAAAGTCGTCTTCTGCAGTGGCGCCAGAAAGTGTTTATATGTGGGAAAGGGTTAAATCGTTATTGTTTCCTTCAGGAGTTACAATGGGACAGATTTGGTTTAAGCGACAGAACTGGTGAAGAAGGTACCATCTGGATTGGTAGTGCTGGTGCCTACACCCCATGCCACCAGGACTCCTATGGATTTAACCTTGTGACACAGATAACCGGTTGTAAGCGATGGTTTCTGTTCGACCCTTGTCAGACGAAGTTCATGTACCCAACTAGAATTCCTTATGAGGAGTCCAGTGTGTTCAGTGAAGTAAACATTCTGAAACCCGATCTAAAGATGCATAAACTATTCAAGGTTTTTACTTTTTTATACCAGTTAATAAGTCAATCTAAAAAATAATTGTCAGGTTTCTGTTTCGCCCCGACGAAGTTGCAAAAACGAGAATAAGGTGCTGCTTTTCTGGGGGCGGCATTTGCGTTTAGTTCAAGTTTCGGTTTCTTTTCTTTTTCTCAATAAGTACTGGAGCCAGGGCTTTTAAACTTGGATCAAAGTTACATTTAATACCTTTTTTCACATTTTGAGCTTTTTGTTAGTATGATTTCAAAGTTTGCACACAGATCTAATATGGGTCATGTCCGGTCATGAAGTAGGTCACAAGCCCAAATGGAAGGAAAATATTGTTAACACTCTTTAGGCAGCAATTTTTGCTTCATCAGCTTAAAATTTTGTCAGAATGTTTGTCTTAATGATAACTAGGTCAAGTTAGAATTTTGGTCATGTACGGACAAAAGGCCAAATTGAAGAGAAATCTTAACAACACTCTAGATTTTTTATTCAGCAGTTTGAGACTTTCATTAGTATCTAAATTTAATGTTTGAATGATTTTACATTTAATTTCTAAAGTACTTCAACATATCAAACGGGTCATACATTTGGATATTTTTTTATTTTTATTTGTTGGTATTTTTAGCTCACCTATGCACAAAGTGCAAGGTGAGCTATTGTGATCACATTTTGTCCGGCGTCCGTCCGTTGTGCGTCGTGCATCGTCAATATTTGAGCTTATTAACACCCTACGGGCTACATTTTGCATCCAATCTTCATGAAAGTTTATCAGAACGTTCATCTCCATAAAATCTTGGACAAGTTCGAAACTGGGCCATATGAGGTCAAAAACTAGGTCACTAGGTCGAATTGAAGGAAAATCTTGTTAACACTCTGGAGGCCACATTTTCAACTTGATCATGTTGAAACTGTATCAGAATGTTTGTCTTGGTGATATGTAGGTCAAGTTTGAACATGGGTCACGTCGGGTCAAAAAGTTGAAATTTTGTCAGAATGTTTGTCATAAATACATCTAGGTCAAGTTCGAATATGGGTTATGCTGGGTCAAAAACTAGGTCACTAGGTCAAATTGAAGGAAAATCTTGTTAACACTTTGGATGCCGCATTTTTTGCTTCAGCAGCTTGACATTCGGTCAGAATTTTGTCTTAAAGATATCTAGGTCAAGTTCAAATATGGGTCATATTGGGTCAGAAACTAGGTCACTAGGCCAAATTGAGGGAAAATCTTGTTAACTCTGTAGAAGCCGCATGTTTTGCTTCAGAGGCTTGAAATTTGTTTAGAATGTTGAGCTGAATGATATCTAGGCCAAGTTTGAATATGGGTAATGCCGGGTCAAAAACTAGGTCACTAGGCCAAATTGAAGGAAAATTTTGTTAACACTTTGGATGCCGCATTTTTTGCTTCAGCAGCTTGAAATTTGGTCAGAATGTTTGTCTAAATGATATCTAGGCCAAGTTCGGATATGGGTCATGCCGGTCACTAGGCCAAATTGAAGGGTAATCTTGTTAACACTCTGGATACTGCATTTTTAATTTTAGCATGATGAAACTTTATCAGAATGTGTTTCTTGATGATATGTAGGCCAAGTTCGAATATGGGTCATGCTGGGTCAAAAACTAGGTCACTAGATCAAATTGAAGGAAATTCTTGCGAACACTTTGGATGCCACATTTTTTGCTTCAGCAGCTTGAAATTTGGTCAGAATGTTTGTCAGAATTATATATAGGTCAAGTTCGAATATGGGTCATATTGGATCAGAAACTAGGTCAATAAAGGAAAATATTGTTCAAACTCCGGAGGCCGCATTTTTACTTTGAGCAAGTTGAAACTTTGTCAGAATGTTGTCTTGATGATATCTAGTCCATGTTGGAATATGTGTCATTAAGGTAAAAAAATATAGATCACTAGGCCAAATGAAGGAAAATATTGTTAACACTGTGGAGGTTGCATTCAGAATAATTGTCTTGATGTGTTTTGCATTGCAGTACATTGTATAATTAAGGTGAGCGATCCAGGGCCATCATGGCCCTCTTGTTTAACTTGGGGCTGTTCCCGGAAAAAATGTCTAAGGGGGAGGAACAACCACAAATCTTTAGGGTACTATCTATCAAATTTTAATTTGTTTGGGGCACTAATTTTAATTTTAATTTATAAATATCCCCCACCAATTAAAAATAGCTTGCAGTTCCTGCCCCAAAAGTAGGCGACGGGGAGACATATAATTAGGCATAATTCTTGTTAAACATTTATAGGTAAATACTAATTTCTTAATCCTTACCATACAAGAATTCTGCTGCAGACAACTTTAAAAACAGCTAAGCTAAAAATCACAATTCTTACTGAATAAAAGAAAAATTATAATTTTATTATTACAGAGTTGAGAACATTGTGACAAAATGAGAAATTGTTTTACAATGTTTTCAAAAGTATTCTGCTGAAGATATGTAAATTTGCGTCTGCAAGGGTTAAATTTAATCAGTTTACAGTTTATTGATTTCTAGTATTCAAAGGCCACCGGCCCACAATACAATAATTTAGAGTAGTGAAAATATAGTAAATATTATAACACAAATACAATGCAATACACAATATTATAATAGCAAAATGAATGTGAAAATATCAATCAGGAACCTTCTCTTACAAGACACTTATTGCAATACCATTGTTTTCATGTTTATGAAGGACCCTGCTGCTCTTGAAGTGGAAGTTATAACTACTATTCATCCTACAGTCTGTTCAGCTGAAAATAGGTTGAGCCATATGTATCTGTATTGAATTCTGAATACAATATTATAATAGTTGAATCAAATAACAATACTCCTTGAAATCTCTTTGTTGTGATCATTTACCTGAATGTTACTCTAGAGTTGTCCTCTTTTAACCATTTCCCACCTGTAGACACATATACAGCAGACCACTTTTGAAATAATTATGACAAAAAGTGAAATTGCTCAAAACAAGCAATTTCACCTTTTGCCTCAATGTTTTCAACTTTTTTTCAGTATCTATACTTACATTTAAAGAGATTTTCCATGTTTTGGCATGATTGTTTTCAAAGTCGTCTGCTCCAGATTTGCTGTATGTGGGAAAGGTTCCCACATAAGACAAATATGCCGTAGACAGATTTTAGCCATTTTGACAAACAAATGCAATTTCTATGAATTGAATGTTATTTACCGAAAAGAGGTTAAAAACATTGTAACAAAAGGGGATATTTCTCAACATCAAAAAGTTGAAAAGTGTTATTAAGACATCTGTGAAAAGTAGAAATTTGAAAGTATAGTCTTACAGAGGTGAAAACATTGTGTTAAAAGGAGAAACTGACTGATTTAACCGTATCCCTGAATTGGAAAATTTGTGAGAAAAGTTTTCAACTCTGAATTGACCAAGTGTAATATGTATTTACTGAGATACTTTAAAACAGATGACTATAGGAAGATCACATCAAATAAACAGTTATGCTAATCAAGTATTTATAAACTTTATACAACTGATGTTTTCAGCAAACAACAGCCTGTGTTATTGATCTAGCTCCAGGTGACACACTGTATGTGCCGAGACATTGGTGGCATTTTGTACAGTGTATAGAATCATCAATCAGCATTAATACATGGATACCTTTAGTGAGTATTAAGTTGGCTTTATAACAGGGAGGAATTATCCTGTCTTTTCCACTAAATATCCCTACCACATTCTATGTTGTGGGCAATATAAGTATGTATTACAACAAATTTGCAGTGGACGACTTTAAAAACCTCTGGACAAAATAATGGAAACTCTCTCTTGTTTAAATAAATTGGTGAAGAGTTAAATTTTTAAAAATCTTCTTGTTGTACAAAAGATCTTGCCTGGTTTGATTATTATTTGCGCGTCTTGGGGATATTGAGATACCCTTGGCGTCATCGTTGTCTGTATGGTCAAAAATCTTTCACCTTGACGCATAACTAAAGAAAACGTTCAACATTTTCATATGAACTTGGTACACATGTTCCAAGGAACAATACGCCTGTCTGTACTAAGTCACCTAACTCTGGCTAAAATAATTATTCAGTAATATCCCTTTATTTACTTAGAAAGCAGACAAGCATTGGTGTTCACTTGTGGCTCTCTCGTTTTAAAAGTCTTTGGTATGACCCGGGCAGGAATTAAACCTACAACCTCCTGCACCTGAGGCGGACACTCTACTACTACACCACGGAGGCGGTGATTAATTTTTAAATGATCCTTTATCTTACAGAAAGATGATCTCTATTCACATGTTAGCGAGTCTGTAACAAGGTTTCTTATGTCAACATTTTATACTGCCATACCACAAATGGATTTGGATACATTTCTTGACCCAAATGAGGTATGTTCGTAATGTATTTGACCGTTTACCAGTATTTGATGTTTTTTGTAAAAAATGTAAAATGTGGATAATTATACATACATATGAGCCATCTTATTGCATCTGCATACTAGATCATTGTGATATCACAGTATCATGCAAGTCTGCAATGTCCACATTACTTTATGTGGTCCTGAACCAATTACTCTGCTTTACAATCATCAGGCGAACAATTTCAACAATCTAGAAAACTGAAAGATTTATATTGATAAATGTTTAATGTCGTCTGTGTGAAGTAATGGGTAAATACATCCTCCAACAAAAACTAATAGTGAAGTCCTGCTAGTTGTACTCCAATGCAACTTAAATGATGCCAAACCAAAGCTTTACTAAGACCAAAAAACGCCAGATGTGGCACGTATAATATTTATACTTCTTGTTTACAAATTCCATCTGCTGAAGAGATGTCTGTATCAGGGAAAGGGTTAAGTGTTTACTTGTTTACTTACAGGAGCTAACTGCACTAGGCACAAGTTTGAATTATATTGATATGGCAGTGAGAAACATACAAGCTCAAAAAGACAGCAAGATCAAAGTGCCGATACCTCCAACAAAAAACAGCATTACTGTTGATAAAGCTGGGGACCGAAACTCACAAACAAAAGATGAAGAAGACAACTTCCAGAAATTCAAAAACAAATTTAAAGATTTCAAAGTCTTAAGACTGTGTAAATGCTGTTGTCTATCAGCCTCAGTTCAATCTCGAGATAAATCAGAGGAATCACCGCAATCAAAAAAAATAAAAATGTGTCAGTGTTCTGTGCATGGCGGTTATGAATCACTTTCCAGACAGACTGACATATTCAGTATAGAAAGATTAACCTACAGTGATTATTTATCCATATTAAATGACCCGGGACAAGACTTCGAGGAAACATGTGAAAATACATCTGATGTTGAATCTCAAAGTGAACTGACATCGTCTAATGACTTCAGTATGGGTTCTCTTGAAAGTACACATTACTTACATACAATTATTAATGCCATACTTAACCCCAATGTTATAGAACAAATTTCAAGCAATATTTTAAATAAATAATGTAACATTAATAGTTTGTCTTGCTTTGTTATGAGAAATAATACTTTAACAGCAGACGACTTTTGAAAACATTGTGACAAAAAGCAGAAAATGAGCAATTTCTCCTTTTGCCTCAAAAGTTTTCAACTGTATTCAATCATCATCTCTTTAATTCTAGAGAATTTATACATTTTTGCTTAGATATTTTCAGTCGTCTGCTCCAGAATCGATGTATGTGGGAAAGGGTTAAAGGAACACATTTGGTATTGGTGTCCACATGTTGTCTGCTCTCCGAGTCAAATAGTTTTCATTCAATCTTCACCAAACTTGGAGAACATGTTTGTGGGCATAAAAGTGTCTATGCCAAGTTTGATTTAACCCTTTCCCTTATATAGACGCCTCTGCAGCAGACGGCGTTTTGAAACATAGTGACAAAAGAAGAAATTGCACAAAACGTGCAATTTCTCCTTTTGCCACAATGTTTTCCACTTTTTGTGATCTATTAAATTATGGAGATTTTCTGTTTTGACAAAATACGTTCAAAGTCGTCTGCTGCAGAATTGTCGTATGAGGGAAAGGGTTAAGGCCAAATCCTTCAAGGCACTTTAAGGTTATGGCCATTGAATTTATCCAAATTGGACAAAGCCTTGTCAGCTCTCTTGAGCAATTTTTTGTGATCTATTAAATTATGGAGATTTTCTGTTTTGACAAAATACGTTCAAAGTCGTCTGCTGCAGAATTGTCGTATGAGGGAAAGGGTTAAGGCCAAATCCCTCAAGGCACTTTAAGGTTATGGCCATTGAATTTATCCAAATTGGACAAAGCCTTGTCAGCTCTCTTGAGCAATAAGTTTTAATCACCAAACTTGGTTATGGGCCAACAAAAAATGACCTGCAGAATTTCCCAAAGCAATTATGAACTATGACCCCTACCCTTAAATTGTCCAAAATTGACAAAATCCACTCATTAAGTTGAACAGTTTTCATCTGATTTTCACCAAACTTGGTGTGAATATTTACTTGCATATCTCAGTGGGGCTAGATTATCGCCAAGATTGTTTGCCCCTGAATTGATAAAATTTTGCCAAAAGGCATTTTAATCCTTTCCCACATACAAAAAATCTACAGCGAATGACGACTTTGAAAACCTCTATAAATGAAGGTATAAGAGGGTTAACCCTTTCCCTCATACGACAATTCTGCAGCAGATGACTTTGAACATATTTTGTCTAAAAATAGAAAATCTCCATAATTGAAAGGATAACCTATGACCAAAAGGAGAAATTGCTCATTTTGAGCAATATCTTCTTTTTTCACTATGTTTTCAAAAAGCATCTATATGAGGGAAAGGGTTCTTATCCTTTTTTATCAAACTTGATAAATCTCTGCAATCGTTTAAATTGATTGGGTCGTTCTGCCGTTTATAACAATTTTTCAGTCATATCACCTACTTAATGCGTTTTCTAGCTTTCTCAAACGTGTATTCCACACAACATACTTTTGAAGCAACTAGCTGCTTTATCTCATAGACCGTTAACCCATTTGTGAAAGACAAAAGACAAATGACCCATGGCACAGTGACTCTTGTCAAACACCGGAAAGAATGATGGCCAAACTGGAGTTCGGATTCACCACCCATGTTGCTACACAGTTACCTGGGCTCTTAATGCGGTTTATAACAATTTTTCAATTGTATCACCTACTCATGTTTCCTAGCTTTCTCAAACCAGTATTCCACACAACATACTTTCGAAGCAACGGACTGCTTTACAACATAGACCGTTAACCCATGGCTCAGTGACTCTGTCAAACACTGGAAAGAATTGCCAAACTGTAATTCGGAGTTTGACATCTTGTACCAAAATGTTTTCAAATAATATCTGCCGTTGAAAACATTTCATCTACTATACTGCCAATTATGGATCGGCATCTTACGACTCCCGGTCCATCAACAGCTTTTGACCATAAATATGAGAATTGGTTCTCAGTGTATCTTTGATCCACACTTGAAAGACCTATGACTAGTACTTATTGAGAAAAAAGAAAAAAAAAGAACTTGGAACACCAAGAAAGCAACGCCTTATTCTCGCAACTTGATGGAGAGACAAAAATTGCCAATATTTAAGAGGGTGCTTATCGATTTGGGCGCAACTGCAGTTTTTAGTCATGTCACGACGGCCAGTTCACCTACTCATGTGTTTCCTAGCTTTCTCACACAACTGGTTCCTTTTCCACATTGGTGCAAGATGATGCTTATCAGCGACTTTTGTCAAACATTAGCAATAATTATGTTGGTCAGGCTTTTTAGGAGCATTCATACAAAAATGAACTTTGGTTTATCACAGTGAATCCAATGATTTACCATTCTAGTCCAGGTTTCTGTACTCTGAATGCCATTTTTCTATTCAGACTTCGCATCCTGCAATATGTAACGTCGATAAATTGAGACTAGATTACCATATAGCAATTATACTTATGGACAAAAGTCCTGTTCACTTTAATGCTCACGTCATATGACCTACACGCATGAAATATAACTGTTTTTGATATGTACCAATATGCATATCGATACATATTTTGACAATATTCTGATAACCATGACCATGATAAAAAACATGCAGACACGGAACCCGACAACAATGACAGAATGCGATGTTTATTCCGAAGAAACCAGGATTTCCATTTCACGACAGATGTTGACTTTTGTGTCGTTCAGGCCAATAGGTATGGTGGTGGATCCTCGATGTTTTTGGCGGTATAATAATTAACAACAAATCCAACCTCTTGCCAATAGATGGCACTCTAACAGTAGTAGTGAAGTACCTCAACAGTAGTCCTTCCCTATTTTACCGCCCACCGCCAGATGACAATGCCACAAGTCATTCAACAAACTTACTTTTGGTGTTTACAGGACTTAAACCATATTGAGCATTTGTGGGACAATTTGTTAACACTCTGAGAAACATTAACGAGCTGATGGTTGCCGCACTACAGGTTTGGAATGCCATTCCACAAGAAACATTCGGAATTTGATCAATAACATACACCAAAGATGCCTAGCAGTTATAACACTGATGGAAATTGCGTTTCATTTGCAACTTTGAGTCAATTAGTTCCTTCACACTTTTCCCGCAATACTGTACAGGGAACAAGACTTTAGTCCAAGTGTTTAAACTTTCAAAGGGAAAATGAAACGGAGAAAAGGGAGCTTGTAAAATCTTAGCATTTTATTCTAGTTTTCGTGACTGTTTTGTCAAGGTATATAACATAAAAATTTAAAACAAAAAAATCTAAGAAAAATATTTTCATGTTTCACAAAAATTGTTTAGCTTTATTGGTATTAAAATTACTTCATAATTGTTTCAGAGCCGAGACGAGCGTCCCATTTCATGAACTTGAATGTTAACATTCAAACACTATATAGAAGGTACACAAAATAAAGTCTCGTTGAAACCATTCTTTTTAGTACCCACAACATAAGGTTAAGATTTGTCAGTCAAAGATATGAGAAATACTCATTTACTTGCTTACGCGTGTTTTCTTGGTAAAAAATACCCAAAATAATGATTTTCATTACTGGTCTGGAACAAGAAGAAAGAAAGTCGCACATCTACACACAAGTACAACAGATATATAGACAATAAAAATAATTTCCATGTTAACAATACGCCCTGAATTCTATTGATAAAAAGTACACTGTTAAAAATTTGTCACGATCTTAATGAATTTGCGATTCTTTCCATTGGTCTAAAGTCTTACCAGTTCACAAAACTTCGTTTCTAGAAACATTTCCAGATCTCTATTTCTGTATTGCAAGTATCCAACAGTCAATGAGATGATTAGTGTTTTTTGTACATGTTGTATAGTATAAAAATTTACTACATCACACAAAAACCAACCGTAGGTACCTTCCATTTGAAGATGCATATCAGCCTGCGCTTTCACGCAGACTGTTAGAAACTTCAATGTTCGTCATCTAATTGTACAAACATCCTGAAACATCTCGAAAAGTCGAGACAAAATTCTGACTGAACAGGTATGCAATTTTATCATAATTGCGACGAATTTCAGTTCTGATGGTTGATTTTTGTATGATGTAGCTTAAATGAGGATCAAATGAATGTCAAACGATGAAAAAAATTGATTATGCACGTTCTCCTCGAATTCTTCTGGCCAACTGAATGTCTTTAGGCATGATTGTTACTCTCTTCGCGTGGATAGCACACAAGTTGGTGTCTTCAAATAAACCAACCAAGTAAGCTTCGCTGGCCTCCTGAAATAAATAAATTTAAAGACATTTTTACTCTGCAGATAATTTTTTAAATTCAAACCTACCATCATGTAGGTGCATTGTTGGATTATATGCCTTTTATACAAGTTCCATTGTAGGAACAGATCAGCTTTCATCAAATGCATTCAGATTCTCTTGATTCCATCTTCTGAATTCGTTCAACGATTGAAATTTAGATAGCAATAATCTAAGCCAAAAGCCATTATATTCAATTTAACAATAAAATAAATGATGGCCGACTAATCTGTATAGGACACGTCATCACTTTTAGGATGGGCGATCTTTGAAAATACAGATTTGTTCCTTCCAATAGCAAAGAAAGCAAAGTTACAGCCTTAATATTGCACCTTTCCTCAATAAATTAAAATGCTTCATGTACTTTTCTCAATTTCAAATTATCACATTGAGTTAACACAAATTCAATGAAGTCACATTTATACCTGGAGAGCTCCAATAGCTGCACTCTGAAATCTTAAGTCTGTTTTGAAGTCCTGTGCAATTTCTCGCACTAATCTCTGGAATGGGAGTTTACGGATGAGAAGTTCAGTCGACTTCTGGTATCTTCTGATTTCTCGGAGGGCAACGGTTCCTGGCCTGTATCTATGGGGTTTCTTTACACCACCTGTGGATGGAGCACTCTTTCTGGCTGCCTTTGTTGCCAACTGTTTTCGAGGTGCTTTACCTCCTGTGGATTTACGAGCGGTCTGTTTGGTTCTTGCCATTTCTGTCAAACAGGAAAAACATGTATCAATATTTGCATTAATTTATCAATCAACATGTTTCTTTTATGGCTTCAAATGAATATCAAATATTAATCTGTATCCTAGCTTCTTTTTTATACATTTTCACAAGCAAAAAATTCTTAACGTTGACAATACAAAAGCTATAATGCCATCTCTCGAGTATAACAAATAAGTGTGCTCGCAACAAGTCAGCCAAACTAACAGTACAGACTTTTACCAAATAACACCAGGAAAAACCCAAATACCGTTCATAGAAACCGGAAGTCGCTCTATTTTTAGAATGAACACAAAAGAAACCGGGAAATCAATATTTTAGTCTTCTTCGATTATTTCTCACATTTTTTTTCAATTTCGATGTACTAACATTTCAAAACATACATAAAGAACAAAATGTTAAGCTGCAATAGTTCAGATTAATTTGAAACATGTACAAATCGCAGCCAAAGTTTGTATAAAAATGGCGGTCTATTGGCAATTGCCTTTCTTTGAAAACATGAATGGCAACCTTTCAAACTTGACTTAATAATGAAATATTTCTTCCGTAATTGTTATAACATTACGAATATGAATTGTTCAAGCAAACAAATAAGATATAAATAATACTTTTTGAGTCAGAGAAGACATTACTTACTTTCTCAACTCGAATATAGCGGGTTAAATAGAAACTATTTTCGCGGTGACTTCTGGGTTGTGAACTCTGGTAAGCACTTCTATATTTCTAACATGGTCGATATAACGTTCATCGGTGATTGGTCAAAATCCGAGCCATTTTATTGGCTTATAACAATCCATAACTGGTTGTCGATTGGTCGTTAAGCGAGATATATCATTGGTTTATTTTCAATCCGTTTTTATCTCGAAGCTCAAGCGAATTGTAGAATTGTAGAATAGTAGCAAAGGACAATATATATATATATATATATATATCTAGCCTTCTACCAGAAGATATAGGGAAAACATTCATAAGCTTGTACGAGACATATTTCTGAACTATAGATCTTCATACTGTCTTGCTTGTTGGGACTTGCCCCAGTCAAAATAATGAAGTTGATATAACAAACAAATGGACAACATATGGATCGAACGAATGAGTTGGCTTGCAGGTGTATTTATCCAAGAGATAGACTATTATTGTATTTATATGCCTCTGTTAATCCACAATATTTTCTGATATCAGAAGGCATGCAGTTGTTAAAAATAGGTTTATATCATTACAAGTTTGTCATGTTTTGATTTTTGAAGTAAAGGCAGTTGTAGTCTAGTCTAGATCTAATGTAGATAGATATATCAAACTCTTCTTGAATCGTCTGCTATAGAAAATATTTAAGTTGAAGACAAGATCTTTAGAAAGAGTAATATGAGACGAACCTGCCGTGACACAAAAAATAAAATAAAATATATACATTTCCCTTTACCCGATGCAGACGGCAGTTGACGCCTATGCAGAATACGACTTTTGAAGTCATTTTGAAAAAAAAGAGCAAAGTTATATCATCTTTTGCCCACACTGATATAAAACCCGTACTAAAATGGATAATTCAGATTCAAATATTACATTTTTCTTTACATACATTCAAGAAAGACGACCATAAATACATTAAATCAAGATAAAGGTAACCTTTGCTACGCTGTTTATGTTGTTGTCCCAGACAGGGGCGTAGCTCCCTTTAGGCACTGTAGGCCTACACATTTTTTTCTCAAAATGCCCCCAAAATGCAGCTGCGGCGAAAGACATTTAGATCTGCGTAATGTATCGACCAGATCAGCCTGCGCTGTCCGCACAGACTGATCCGACCGACACATTCCGTCTTAGGGGGATATATGTATAGAGTAGTTATTCCTGAAACAGAAAATCCACAGGAGGCGAAAAGTGTCTATCCGGGTAGGCATGTGTGGCATGCTTAGGCTGATACGGGTCGATACTTTACGCAGAGTCCATAATGTTGATTTTCTCACGAAACGGCCTACACATTGATTATTGCAAAGCTACGCCCCTGCCAGGTGAAACGTAGTTTGCATTATTGCACAAGATTGTGAGTTTTTTCAATGTGAGTTGTTTTGTTAAGACATCCATATGAAATCGGCTCGTTTAAGAATATTATATTAAAATATGTTTGAATCGGACGACTCTTTCATACCAGATACATGCCGTTTCTTTCTACTTGTTTTCTTGGTGTGTATTTTTTAACGAATAACAAACCAAAAACGCTAGACCACGGATCAATGGGAGTGTGACCATCATACACAGTTTAAGTATCTGAATCAACTGGCAGACTGGGTAAAGGGGATCCTTGGCGAATATGCAGTAGTTGACTGTGAACTTATGTAGGCAAAATATGGAATCTCTTTACAAAAAGAAATTGTACGTATTGAATAGACTCGAATAATGTGTGGCAAAACTCGTCTGCATGTGGATAAGGGTTGAATACCCAAATGTAGGGGCAAAGCACATTAACGTTTTGGACTTACAAATTATTTTCTCGTATCTAAGGGAGACTAAAGCTAATAAAATACCAATAGGAATCGCATGTGGTTATGTCCCCTTCTATTACGGTTTGTGATGACCCAGTCTATGCATTATAAACGTTGTATGTGTTTATAGGTCAGCTTAGAAGAAAGTTAACCGTTTTATTTCCCTGATACTGACACTAGTTTGCGCATTTGCTGCATCCATGACGTCTTTCGAAAATATCATGTTAAAAGAAGGGATAGCTCAAAATATGCACATACTGTTTTCAATCAGAATATACCATCATGTCCCCAATAGCGAATAATTTTCAAACGAAATTGATAGATTTAATCGTTATCTATGAAAGTATAATGAGTGTCCGTAATAACAAATAATTATTAGAAATGTCTTATAATTTAGAAGCATAACCATGCATTGTATGTACGACCTTTACGCCAATAACTGATGAAAAATACGCCATTATCGGATCACTTAGACAAGAGCGCCGCAAGCGAACGCGAACGCTCGTCTTCTTTTTTCTAAGTAAAAAAGGGAGCATTCCTGAATAATTATTAACGCCATAGTTATGTGAATCAGTATAGACATGCGTATTGTTCCTAGTTTCATTTGAAAATGGTGAACGGTTTTTGAGTTATGAGGTAATGTTTAGTTATGTGACAAAGCGGACGATGACGACTCCGATTAAGGGTATCACAATACTCGACTTTTTTCTTCGAAAAACAGAAAATCTTGTATAAAAATAATTGTTACCGGCCGATTGTGAATATAACTGTTGACTATTTGTGCAATAGACAACTTGAGCTAATGTTGTTGGAAAGGAAATTGATCCAAAACATAATATATAATTTAACAACAATGTAATCAAATGTTCATCAAACGCTATGCATCGAATTTCAAAGATATTGAAGTATTTTACATATACATATTTAAAGCAGACGGCACAAAAAGTAACACCATGGAAAACTGCGAACTTTCTTATAACAAATTGAGCAAAACAGGTACAATGAAACCAATGTGGAAAAAGTGAAATTGCAAATCTCAGTGGCTATCATGTCTCCTCTGTTTAGTCAAGGGTTTTATATTTGGTATCGACTTTATTTACAAACCTGTAGCAGAAAACATTGTGAAAAAGATGTAAATGCTACAAAGAAGCAATGTCAATTCTTGTCTTGTTTTCAATATTTATAAAAAGCTTTGTGGATTGGTAATATCGTTTTTAAACAACTAATGTTGTCAACACAAGAATCGCAGGTGAACGTTGAACACAATTCCTCGTAACTTCTTCGCTAACGGCACAATGGACACTTTATTGTCGCCAAGTCGCAGTGGCATAGAATTATCATAAACAATGCATCAATCTATGTTAAAACTTTAAAAGCAATCCAACGGGAATTCATTTTTTCGGCGATGTTTTATGATTTTTAACGAGATTTCTATTCTCGTATTTTCAGAGATAAATTCGGGTCAGTAGAAGCTTTCGTAAATCGACCGCGGATTTAGACAACAAATCGCGAGACAATATTAGGTTAGCAAACAACTGTTCTAAATGAATGTAATCTTTATTTTGAGAAACAGTCTTGTTTTGCTTATATTTAATTATTTATCCACAAGTGATCTACCGTCTTGGGCAAGGTTTCTGTACTCGAATGCGATTTTATATTTTGACTGTTCGCATCCGACAATGTAACGCCAAAATATTGATATAATAGTACTACTGGCTATGAGACGCTATTGATTGTACGACCACTTTTCTAGATATCAAAATAATCTTCATTTAATTGTTTTCAAATAGCAGACCAAATTAAGTATCAGACACACAATTAAGAAATAAATTGATTGTTATGATGATATAACGAGTGATAAAAGTCACCGAATCGCCAGTAGCATGTATAGATATGATCTTATCATTGCAATCTTTATAACCCTATTAAAAGATATATAGAATGAATAGCCCCACTGGACCCATGTCTTGCAGCTATTCATTTTCTATTTTCAGTTTGATATTGATAAATATCATCTCTAGTCTATAGTGGGTGCAAACTATCAAAGCTGCATTTTGAATGTCGTTTCATTTCTAATTTTGATACGAATCGACTGGAATAATTTTAGTTGAGGACCATTAAGGAACTGTGTCCGAACATATATATGGTGAGAAATTTGGTCAGAATTTTAGGAAATGTCATTTCAAGATAATTTAGATTTTTAGCTCTGGCATTCATCTTGTGTAGCGGAGTGGACATTTTTTAAACACTGTCGGTAGAGGGCCGCTAAAAGAACATTCATGTGAATTAACTTTGAAATTGGATCAGTGGATTAGGAAGACAAAATATTAAAGAGTGTTCTGTTTCAGTTCTGGTGGCCATTATTTGCAGTGGAGTAGAATTGTTCGAACAATTTTGGTAAAAAAAAAGTGTCACCCTTATTCAAAGGGTCAGCCATTTCTGGCTTATAAGACATGTTTGAACTGAACACATTTCACTCTCAAAGTCTTATCTTTTTTGACAGGAAATAGGCAGTCATTGACCCACTTAAAGGGTGCTTATAACAAACTCATGCTGACAAACTCATTTGTTAAATACATGTTAATATCACTTGCATGGAATTCCTGTATAAAGTTAAATAAAATAACAATAGCCATGACATAAAAGATTTATAATTTATTTTTGCTTTAAATGTATTTACAATTACAAGGTTCATAATTCAAACTTTCTCTTCATAAAGACAACTTTTAATACTTGTTGGAAAAGTAAGTTATCAACTTCTAATTTTCTCTCAATGTTTTCTGAATAAAACTCCTCCCTGATGGAGACAAATTTTTCTTCAAAGTTAAGGGAAAGATTTATGGCCAGAAAAATAATGCATACAATCAATGAATTTAAAACATCTAAGGTCTGTTTCATAGTGTGAAAGAATCATTGATTAAAGTAAGTTTTAACTTAGGGGTAAAATATCATACTGTAGACATTTTCTAATTGAAAATATACCAGAAAAAAGGGAATCTATTCAAGCTAGAAATCTTATTTCGTATTCCCTGTCATGTTTTCAGAACTTGAGAAGTTGTTCAAACATCGTCATAAAAATAGGTTCCATCAAATAAATCCTTTAAAAAGTTTTGACTTGTATCATCATACAATATAATATTAAAAGTCACAAGATTATCAAATAAAATCCAAATGCTAAAGTATATACAATATGCATAATGAAATATTATATAATGTACATATCACAGTAAGTGTCACATTCACTAGGCATACAACACCAGAACGGTAAGACATCATTGCATACGAGCCTTTTACAGCTTTAACCCTTTCCCTCATCAACAATTCTGCAGTCAACAACTTTGAAAACATCTAGACAAAAGTATGGTAAATCTCTTTAAATGCATATGTAACTATTGAATACAGTTGAAAACATTGTGCCAAAAGGAGAAATTGCTCATCTGTAAGTTGGGGATCAAACTGAATATAAAACCTGTTTAACCCTTTCTGAGTACTTAACCCTTCCAACATGCAAACACATTTGGATGCATCTCATGATCTGCAGCAGATGACTTGTTATATGATATAAGAAGAGATTGCTCATTATGAAACATCTTTCAACTGTATTCAAAAAGTATACTTTCATTTATACAGATTTCCCATTTGTTTGCCTTGATGTTTACAAAATAATCTGTAATGCAATTTTACTGTATATGGGAAAAAGTTATATATGTGTGATGTATCATAATGAAAACTATGTGTATTTTGGAAACATGTGTCAATCTTACTCTTTTAAATAAATGATCCAACTTTTTTAGCTGCTTACGCCTGTCTCAGTCAGATCTAACTGCAATCTCATTATCAATCAGTTCCTCAGGGTACTTTTTTGTCATACTGGGTCTCTACATGGCATAGGATAAACTAGGCAAAGAAGTAACAAAAAGAACTTATTCTAATCAGAATGATCTAAATGTTTCTATGATCAAATTTTCATATGTTTATAGCACTAAGATCTTTTTTTCCCTCCAGCTTTTAATTGTTTAAGTTCATTCTCATGGTAGTGTGAGATGGCCGAGGTTTCCGCAAGCTGAAACACAAAAAACAATAATTAGAAGCATTTGTTATCAAAGTTATGATCCCTTTCCCTCATATAGACGCTTTCTGACGCCCCTGCAGCAGACGGTTTTTTGAAATCATAGTGACAAAAGAAGAAATTGCACAAAACGTGCAATTTCTCCTTTTGCCACTATGTTTTCCACTTTTTGTCATGGGTTATCCATTCAATTAAAGAGATTTTCTATTTTTTGACAAAATATGTTCAAAGTCGTCTGCTGCAGAATTGCCGTATGAGGGAAAGGGCTATACTCTCTACCTGATTGGTGCTCATTACTCATCTTTACATGTCAAATTAGATTCTATTCTAGATTATAGGTTATTGACCCTGTACTGTGAAATTATCGTTGGATCGAGTTCTTGGGATGCCATTGCCAAGCTTGCGAGGCTACGTTTGCCAAAGAACGAGGTCCAACGATGATTTCACAGTACAGGGTCAGTAACCTTTTTATTGCATACTTTCATATTGTAAACTATTTGGTTTACACATTTGATCTAGAGTTGATCAATCTGCTTCAGACTCCTTGCCACCGGTCATGATCGAAAAATCATGACCACTTTCTACAATGTAAAGTGAACGGGACAATGTAAAAGTTACAACAAAAGCAATAACAACCAATACATTTAACCCTTTCCCACTTGCAGAGGACTTTTGAAAACATTGTTGCTAAAGGAGAAACTGCTTATAATGACTTTTTGTCCTATATATTTTAGTTGTCTGCTGCAGATTTGTTGTATTTGGGAAAGAGTTAACAGCAGGAAAACAGGCATTTATGACCCGTGTAGCTCGAGATCAGCCAGTATATGTACAGTATTATCAGGATCTTCGTTTTTGGTAATCAAAGAAACTTTAAGGAATGTGATGGAACACTGCATGTTTAAAACTGATGTGGATCTTTCTACAAATATCGAAAAGTGTACCCTATTTCCTACTTCACATTAACCCTTTCCCTCATATAGATGCTTTCTGACGCCTCTGCAGCAGACAGCTTTTTGAAAACATAGTGACAAAAGAAGAAATTGCTCAAAACAAGCAATTTCTCCTTTTGCCACAATGTTTTCCACTTTTAGTCATAGGTTATCCATTCAATTATAGAGATTTTCTATTTTTTGACAAAATATGTTCAAAGTCGTCTGCTGCAGAATTGTCGTATGAGGGAAAGGGTTAACCCTTTCTTAGACACCAAATCTGCACCAGACGACTTTGGAACATGTAGACAAAAATACAGAAAATCCCTATTAATGCGGGTATTTACTGAAAAAGTCGGAAATATTGTGGCAAAAGGAGAAATTACTTGTTTTGAGCAATTTCTTCTTTTTGTCAGTGTTTTCAATAGTTGTCTACTGCAGAGGCGTCAGGAAGCGACTATATGAGGTGAAGGATTAAGTCCTAAAGGGGGATATTGATGGGAAAGGACCTTTTTACTCAACCTTTTCTATAATATCAAGACCTCTGCATTTTCAAATCTGTTCTAAACATTTTTCCACAATTACAGCAAATCTGAGGCCAATTCATGACTTTTACAATACCTTTGAAAACATCTCAGCAAAAATAAGGATAATAGTTATAAATGAGAGCATTATAATTTGAATAGAGTTGAAATCTTATTGACACATTCTAGGAGAAATGGCTCATTATGAACCATTTCTCCTTTAGTCACAATGTTTTCAAAAGTCGTCTCCTGTAAATGCATAAAAATGCATCTGTAGGTTGGAAAGGGTTAACCGTTAAACAAATGATAAATATTCTGGCAAGTATACTCAAGTAAACCCATCTTACCATATCAAGTATAATATCTATCTTTAACTTGAGTAAATTGTTTTCTTCCGATAAGTTATGATTCTCTTTTCTTAGCTTCATGACTTCCTTATGGCTAGCAGCATTTGGACCAGAATCTGCAAACATACGAATTCAACTTTCAATGTCTAAGTCTTCTTTGGTTTAATCCTTTCCCTCATAAAGACACTTTCTGACGACTCTGCAGCGGACGGCTTTTTGAAAATATGGTGACTAAAGGAGAAATTGCTCAAAACAAGCAATTTCTTCTTTTGCCTCAACGTTTTCAGCTCTTTTCAGTAAATATACATTCATTTTCAGAAATTTTTAAAAGAATTCTGGATGTTTTCAAAGTCGCCTGCAGCAGATGTGTTGTATGTGGAAAAGGGTTAAACAGAACTAAGTATTTTCACATTGTTGAGCTCTCAAATCCATCTCAGATCACATGAATCAATTTTGATGATTTTTTTTGACCTGCTCTTTAGTTACAAGAAACAGCCCAAAAGTAGTATGGCTGTATTACAAACACCTGCTATCCTTTGAGTATAATTAGAACTACAAATTTGTAAATCACTCAAAAGAGTTACCACACATTAAGTTTTCTCAAAGTGAAATCACAACCAAACTTTCATTGACCTGAGATAGTGACCTCAGCAGCTGTGCACAAAGGTTAAAAACCCAAGTCAAACTAAAACTTTAAATGTTTTGAATCAATTTTAACCCATTCCCACAAAAAGAAGCTTTCTGATGCATCTGCAGCGGACTTAAAAACATTTTGGATAACGGCGAAATAGTTTTTTCCAATAATTACACATTCATTTATCGAGATGTTCCACTGTTTTGTCTACACTTTTTCAAAGTTGTATGCAGTAGATTTGTTGAATGTGGGAATGGGTAAAGTAAAAGCCAGCGAATTATGGGCAATCAATTTTATTCATCTAAGTTATGCAGCTGAAGTCTTTTGAAAACATTGTGACAAAAGAATTCATTGATTGTTTTATGCCAATTTCAACAATTTTTCAGTCATATCACGATGGCCACTTCACCTACTCATGTGTTTCCTGGCTTCCCCTCACCAATAATCCACACAACAAACTTCCCAAGCCACTTGCTGCTTTTCCTCATAGACTGTTTGCCCATTGGTGAAAGACAAATGACGCTTCTCACATTGACTTTTATCAAATGTCAGAAAGAATGTTGGCCAAGCTGGGATTCAAACTCACAACCCCTGGATTGACTGCCCGAGTCGCTACTGACTGAGCCATCGAGGCTCAATACGATAAATTTCTCCCTTTGCCTCAATGTTTTCAACTGTTTTCAGTAATTTTCATTTATAGAGCTTTTCCATGTGTTTGCCTGGATACTTTCAAAGCTGTCTACTGCAGATTTGTTGTATGGGGAAAAGGGTTACATTTCATTGACCTGGGACAAGTAAACTCTACCTAAAAATTACTATTTTATTTCTTTTCTACCTTTCAGTAAATTCTACGTTTTCGGTTTTTTTAATATTAAAGCTAATAAACAAAAGTTTTGAAGAAATATAATCTGCCAATAGCCAATGACTACAACCTAGGTGTGGTGGACAGAACAATGAACAAACAGCAGAGTAGTTATCCCTTGGTGTCACAATACCGTACACTATTTAAAGGTACCAAACAAAGAAAGATGATGTAGTACTGAACTTATATGGATAAAACAATATTCCAACATCTTTATAAATCAATACCACATCTGGGGTATGCACACTCTGTACAGTCACCCTACCTAAGAAAACACCAAATAGCAAACGAAAAAGTCCAAAGGCGAGTAAAAAAAACTACTACCGGTATCCAACATCTACTTCCGCCCTTTTACCGAAAGAATCAAATACATTGGTATCCAATCATTAAAATATAGAAGACTGATGAGAAAGCAAGTTTTTAAAATATTCAAAAAATATGATGTGACATCAAAATCAAACTTCTATGCTTTATTGCTATACCAAAAAGTTGAAATAAAAAACATCAACCAAAGATGGACCTGAGGAAGAAGGCATTTTGCATAAGGGTAGTGAACCCATGGAACTCGCTCACAGATACAGTTGTTATGGCACCTAGAATTAACAAATTCAAAAACAAATAATAAAAACATTGGAATAACCACACTGACAAATTCAATCAACGTTGCTACACTAAATTATAAGACTACAACCATTGCATGCAGAACAGATGGGCTTTACAAGCAGTAGGCTTTCAAGCGATCTCAGAACAGTGGGTATTAAGTTAACCTCTTACCTTGAACCCAAAGTCCATTTTCAAACGAAACTTCTTGACCGCCAAGTTTAAGTTTAACTGGACCAACATCAACGCCGAACTCCTCTTTTGATTTCTCTGCATCTAAATGTAGGTTGGATAACGATTGTGCCCTTCTAGGCGGTGTTTTCTTTGGAGAAAACTTATCACCGAATGGAAACAGAGGCATTTTGTTGTATCTGGATGCTGTTTATGAAAAAAATTATAAGGATTAAATTAATAATGTATTAAATTTATTGGGAGCCAGTAACTTTGTACCCTAGTAATTTTGTAACCAGTACATTTCGGTAATTTCGTACCCTTTTGTAAGTTATTTCGTACCCTAGTGTCAGTTATTTCGTAACTGACTTTATAACTAACAATAAGTTAACAGATTCTGACAGCAATCACATTCAACAGCCTGGTGATGATCCAGTCTTAAACCCATGTAAACAGGGGTATTGTGAACTCATGACGATTCAGAATGCAATGATGAAAATATTATTAATCCCCTCACTTTAAATACTTAGGAATCATACAATTAATTAAATATGTGGCCTCTTTTACAGTTAGTAAGAAAATTCCAATAAACATTAAAATTGTTTGCAAACTGTTAAAAAAAAATACCATTGATTTATTAGAGCATGACATTGTGTTCTTAATTATCATTGATTATCACACTTCGAACATCAAAAATTCAAATGCAATAATATTATTTGCCACAATCATGTAGTTCATATTCCATCATATAACTAAATAATAACCTTTTATAACATGAAATGAATATATATATATAAAAAGTGAAGTTTAAATATTTCATGTGTTAGATGTATCAAATATTTAGACGGAACGAATGTTCAAGGTAAGTTTCCATTTTTAAACAATTTCTCCATTATAAGCCTACCTGCTTTTCCCCGTAATCAATAGCATAACGTACACAATGAACTAAAACAAGTTACGATTTGCATTTTTCTAGACAAATATAAGATTTGTAGCCTAAATAGCTGCCTAGGTATTTATCCAAGGTTACAAAGGCAATATGATTATATTACTGACACTAGGGTACGAAATTACCTAAATATACAGGCCGGGGTGCAAAATTACTAAGTAACCAATTTATTCTTCCTCTGTACCCAGGCTATTCATAAAATATATGATACCCTGGGCAAATTGGTTGTAAAAAGCTTGTACTCATGAATAATTTATGAGGTGAAATGCAGACGCATGACACAAACCTCACACGATACGAAAATTACAGTATAGTTACGGATGAAAATGGTGGTCATGCTGTACGAAGTTTCGCTAGTTAAATTGCCCAGGGTATCATATACTTTATGATTGATTGATTGGGGTTTAACAGCGTTTTTAACAATTCCTCAGTTATATCTTCCGGCCAGTCCACCTACTCATGCATTTCCTGGTTTTCTCACACCAGTACTCCACACAACAATCTTCCCAAGCAACTGGCTGCTTTTCAACATAGACTTAGCCCATTGGTGGAAGACGAATGACACATATCGCATTGACTTTTGTCAATGGTCGGAAAGAAAGTTGGCCGAGCCGGGATTCGAACTCACAACCCCTGGATTGGCAGATATATTTTATGAATAGCCTGCATGTGTACTGAGGATGAATTTATTAGGCTCCAAGGCGTATCATAATCAATTAGAACTAGCCATAAGATAAGGGTATAAATATGACCTGTATTTAAAATTAAAACCTCATGCTTTGATTTCTCAAAGAACGAACCACATATATTATAAAAACATGAAAATGTAACCCTCATAAAAACAAAACACGAATCGAATAAGAAAGTTCTGTTTTATAGGGCAAACAAACTTTACCTTATGACACAAAATACTTTTAAAAAAATAATATATTTGGGAAGCAATTTGGTTTCCGATCATTCATACACAAAACCCCACTTACATTTATCCTTGTTTTGCCAATGAAATAAAAATATCTTGTTGGTTCTTGTTTTGTTGTTTACGCGATGGTACCCTGCTATAAACACAGAGAAGAATTAAATTGATGAATTGCCAGAGACCAATATCAAATATTCGTGATCATCTAGACGCTTTTAGATTGGCTTCCATCCTTGAGTAATAATAAACAACCAATGGGAACCAGACTTTCAGGAAGACGAAAACCGAAATATTTCACCTGTGGAGGTTTGTTGATATTTGATATTTTGAACTATTTTTCCGTATTCACTATATTTTTATTGAATGATCAGAGACAACACCGTTAAAAAAAAGTCCTCAGCGATAATTAAATGTTTGATTTAAACATAAATCTAGCTTGTACAAGTTGGGTGACGGCCAAAATGTCGAATATTGATATAAAAAGAGAGCAAATCACAAGTCAAAATGTCGAATTGGTGATTATATTGTAATTTAGTATAATATAGCATATATTTAAACTTGCTGTAAGATGATATACTTGAATTAATATTTAAGGTTTTTATTTTTCGTAATTTCATAATTACTAGTTTCTACGGAAGCGTCCTAGTGCCAAATCATAATGTTCTATAAAAAAAAAAAAAAATACGTAGGAGATAAAAAAGCCTAATTAGGACTTTGTAACTCCTACGTAGGACTTTATAACTCCTAATTAGGCTTTTTAATCTCCTACGTAGGAGTTATAAAGTCCTACGTAGGAGATAAAAAAAAGCCTAATTAGGACTTTGTAACTCCTACGTAGGACTTTATAACTCCTAATTAGGCTTTTTTATCTCCTACGTAGGACTTATAAAGTCCTACGTAGGACTTTGTAACTCCTACGTAGGAGATAAAAAAGCCTACGTAGGACTTTATAACTCCTACGTAGGAGATAAAAAAGCCTACGTAGGACTTTATAACTCCTACGTAGGAGATAAAAAAGCCTACGTAGGACTTTATAACTCCTACGTGGAGATAAAAAAGCCTAATTAGGACTTTATAACTCCTACGTAGGAGATAAAAAAAAGCCTAATTAGGACTTTATAACTCCTACGTAGGAGATAAAAAAGCCTAATTAGGAGTTAATAACTCCTACGTAGGACTTCATAACTCCTACGTAGGAGATAAAAAAGCCTACATAGGAGTTATAAAGTCCTAAGTAGGCTTTTTTATCTCCTACGTAGGAGTTACAAAGTCCTACGTAGGCTTTTTTATCTCCTACGTAGGAGTTATAAAGTCCTACGTAGGCTTTTTTATCTCCTACGTAGGAGTTATAAACTCCTAATTAGGCTTTTTTATTTCCTACGTAGGAGTTATAAACTCCTAATTAGGCTTTTTTATTTCCTACGTAGGAGTTATAAAGTCCTAATTAGGCTTTTAAATCTCCTACGTAGGAGTAATAAAGTCCTAATTAGGCTTTTTTATCTCCTACGTAGGAGTTATAAAGTCCTACGTAGGAGTTATAAACTCCTAATTAGGCTTTTTTATCTCCTACGTAGGAGTTATTTTTTTTATAGAACATTATGAATTGGCACCAGGACGCTTCCGTAAGTTTCAGTTTGTACATTGTTTGTCATAAATTATTAGTTTGTATTGTTTTTTGTTCTTTGAATTGGTATTTTGTAATATATTCCAAATGATTCTATGAGTTGATATTTTTCTTCTTAACACTTGCGTTCAAATTATTTGTAAGTTTTGTCATGTTATGACTCAGTTTTCATTTATGATTTGCCTCGCCCATCAAAGATTAGTTGTGTTTTTATACAGTTCATCTATGGGATTATATGAACTGAAGAATTCTTTTGACAGTGGGAAATTGACACAGAAACACCTTGACCTTACCATTCTAGAATTTAAAGAAGCATCTTCTGTTAATAAGCAGCAGATCAGAGGAAAAATACCAATCTGGACAGGCCTCGACATTATCTTTTAACCTACTTGCCTAGTCGGACAAGCAGGGCCTCCCCTGGCTATTTTTTTTCTTTCACCAACACTTTTGCCAAATTGAAAAAAAGGAGCCAAAATAAAAACAATTGGAGCCAAAATTTTAGCCAACTTTGAAGGCCAATTAAAAAGATTAATCAATGGATAAAGTGTATAAAAAACACAGTAAAACGAAATGCATTGTTTTTTTCTCTTTTATTTCATTCATGTCTTTAGCAATAGCACATGTATTATTTATGAAATAACATAAGATGTATAAAAAGCACATATTTTTCATTTGTTCCATTTAAAACATGATTATATTTACATACAGTATATAAACAAAAACATCAGTCTCAAACCAGAATTCTGTGAGTCTTTAAACCAGCCCAAACCTTAAAGGCATCCTTAAAATCAAAATGTTCAACACTGGGGCCATCAATTGAAATCTGCATCAAATGTTTGGTCATACACGCTCCTGATTACGTACCAAACACGGTTCAAATTAAAATTTACGTCCAATCAGAAACATCGAAGTACAAACAAACAAACTGTTAACGATCGTCCATCTTTAATCGGTAATAACAACGTCGATCAATCGTTTATCACACTAATTTGTCCGATATATTGATAAAACATGTGAAAAACAACTGTAGTCACTTGACCTTCACATTGTCAAATATCAAGACTGGTTACCTGTAAAAGTTATCGCGAGTCGCATACACAGACATAAAACAGCTGAGAATTTTCTTTCGCAAACATTTTCACAAATTCCTTTTTTCTTGCGCCACTTTGATCATTTCTTCGCAATTGGCGACGGACAGCTGAGGCCCTGGACAAGTACTTCGAAAATTTACTTGCCCGGACTCAAATACAACTCGCCCGAATATATGTCATTATATTGTGTCTTACAGTGTCTTTCCTTGTTGATTTGCTGTCTTAACATGCACAGCCCAATTAAAATCACAGTCGAATTTACAGGACGATGTTTACGTTTATGTAAACAAGTAATTTAAACACATAAAGGTGTCTACGGTTTGACATTAGAATGTACTTAAATAAAATTAGTCGGAATTTTCTAAGATCTCGGAAAAATTATTATTGACATACACCATTTTGAATGCAGGAAATTCCGGAAAATACCTCTTCAGAAAAGATATATATGACGTATTGTTTAGTTTAATTCTGACCAATTGATACTCGGGGATGAATCTTTTTAGAATGAGGCAGCATAAATTAAAATAGAGAGATTCATTATGTGACATTTGTATTTTAAACAATTGCGATGCGTTAAAAATACGTGACTAGGACTCATTTAAGAACATTTTGGGTTTTTCAGCGACACATAAGATTGAGGTCCCCAATGGTTTAATCTGTGACTCTAAATTATGGTCTCTGGACAAATTGTAACCATTCAAATCCGGTTTTAACTGGTCATATCGGCAGACAGCCGGTTCTCTTTGAGAAATTGTAAAAGGGTCCATGTCAAAGGTTGAAATGAGTACTATTTGAAAGGACTGTACCTTGTCCGGCCCACATTTCAACCATGCATTATAGGATTTCAAAGAAACTTAGCACAAACGTTCACCATGATGAGGCGGCGTATCACGCACAAGACCCAGGTCTGCACCTCAAAGGTCAAGGTCACACTTAGAGGTCAAACATCAAAATGAGTACTGTTTGATAGGACTACCTTGTCCGGCCCGAATCTCAACCATGCATCTTAGGATTCTCAAGTTACTGGACACACATGTTCACCATGATGAGGTGGCTTGTACCTCAAAGGTGAAGGTCACACTAGGAGTTCAAAGGTCAAAAGAGTACTGTTTGATAGGACTACCTTGTCCGGCCCACATCTCAACCATGCATCTTAGGATTTGCAAGTTACTGGACACTCATGGTCACCATGATGAGGTGGCTTGTATCTCAAAGGTCAAGGTCACACTCAGAGGTCAAAGGTCAAAATGAGTACTGTTTGATAGGAAAACCTTGTCCGTCCGCATCTCAACTATGCATCATAGGATTCTCAAGTTACTGGGCACATATGTTCACCATGATGAGGTGGCTTGTACCTGAAAGGTCAAAGGTTAAAATGAGTACTGTTTGATAGGACTACCTATCAGTCGGCCGGTCGGTCGGAAGCCATATTTTGAGTCAAAGTGCTGTTTTGGGGGTATTTATCATCTTCAGTGATAGTTCTAGTTATGTTTATTGATCATTATGGCGAATTTTACAAGTTAATAATGGAGCAACTATTTTGGGCATATCTTTCCCCCAAAAAAGTGCAAGTATCCTGACTGAGAGTTCATCACAAGAGGTCTTCCACCTTATCAAAGTCCTAACCTTTTTGTTGCATGAAGATGACTTTTGAAAACATTGTGGCAAAAGGAGAAATTTCTCAATCTACTGTCGCCACAATATTTTTAACTTCCTTCATTTATAATACATAATATTATGTACTGATAATTTCAGACAATTTTTCTATTTGTGCCTAGACATTTCCAAAGTCATCTGCATCATATTTTGTAGTATGTGGGTCAGTTCAAGAGCCATAAACTAGAATCAGAGTCATACACTAAATACTTGGGAGTCAAATTGGCGCAAAGACTATAAATAAAACATACATTACATATACCGTAGACAAGAACATCAAGAATAGGAAAAGACAACACGACTCTTTGTTTCCTTCCTTGCATTCTCTGGATCTGCAACGAGAAGGCCAAGACCACAGCCTACACCTTGGTTGTGCACCCAAACATAAAATTCTGTTCTATAGTTTGGAATTCCTACATCAAAGATCTATCTAGAAAACTTGAAATGGATGAACAGTTTTAGGTGTGATTTGTCACAAATAGGTATTATAACTACAAATAGGTATTATAACTACACCAAAAGTTTCACCGCCATCCTAGAACACTACAATGGAAATCCAGAAAAATCAAAGACAAGCTCACCATGGTCTATAAAATAATCAATGACAAGGTTGACATTCCAGTCAAACAATACACCTCACACCGGTGTCGTATAGTATTATGACCCCGCGGTAAAATGACCCGCGGGTCGTTTTACCGCTATTGTAAGATGACCTGCCCTATTGTAAAATGACCCCCCCTATATTTTTCGTCTTATTCCTTTTTAGCTCACCTGAGTTTTGCTCAAGGTGAGTTATTGTGATCGCCTTTTGTCCGGCGTGCGTCGTGCGGTGTGCGTCAACTTCTTCTCCTCAGTAACCAGTAGGTCAATTGGGATGAAACTTCACAGAAAGCATCCTCTCATTGACCTCACCAGATTTCCTTCAAATTGTTGGGATCCATGCAGAATTCTGGCAACGAAATGAAAAAAACTTCAAAATTCTTGTTCTCCCAAACTGGTAGGCAGATTTTCAAATAATTTTGTAGAAATGCTCCTTGCATGACCCTCTATCAGATTCCTTCAAGCCATGTTGATAGGTCGAAAAACATATATTGGCGTCATCTTCTCTGTCTGTTCGTCCGTCCGTCCATTTCTTGTGAACGCAACTCCTCCTACGTTTCTGACCGTATCTTTTCAAAACTTGGTCAATGTCATAACTATAATGTGTAGATGTGCATGAAGCGGCGATTTTCCGGTTCATTGATATTTGCAAGATTTATGTCCCTTGTAACTTAGTCTCTGTAGCTGATTGATATTGCAGCCTTGTGAACGCAACTCCTCCTATGCTTCTGACCGAATCTTTTCAAAACTTGGTCAATGTCATGACTATAATGGGTAGATGTGCATGAAGCGGCGATTTTGCAGTTCATTGATTTGTGCAAGATTTATGTCCCTTGTAACTTAGTCTCTGTAGCTGATTGATATTGCGGCTTGTGAACGCAACTCTTCCTAGGTTTCTGACTGAATCTTTTCAAAACTTGGTCAATATCATTACTATAATGGGTAGATGTGCATGAAGCAGGGATTTTCCGGTTCAGCAATTTTTGCAATAGTTATGCCTTTCGAAACTTGGTCTCTATAGCATATTCACTTGAGAACGCAACTCAAGTTTCCAAACAGGTAGAAGTGCATAAAGCAGGGATTATCCGGTAGAGTGATTTTTGCAAGAGTTATGCTCAGAAGGAAAAAAGGATACATATCGACACTGCCATTTGACCTACTTTCATATCGGAAGCCTCTATAGGGTTTTATCTCTGTTTATATGTATCCTATTTTCTTTAGTTAATACCAAAGTCAGCTAGGCTGGTAAGCAGAGTAAGACTTTCAATTCTGAACAAGTGTGGATAAACTGATTTGCTCAAGGAAACACCCGGCTGCCCCTGCAGGGATCGAACCTACTACCCAGGCAACCATGATCTCAGGTCCCTGTCTCTTTCAGCTAAGCTAACTAGTCTCACAGACTTTATTTTGAGCTTATGTATACCGACATGTTAAAAGCAATAATTAAAAGGACCAATCTTGATCTTTATATTTTGTGGCGGCACTGGCACTCTTGTTTTTTCTTATCGTAATTCACTAGTCATTCTTAATTCTGATTTCAAAGATGTATAAAAAAATGTTGGGAGTCATTTTACAATGGCCATGGTAATATGACCCCCTTTATCATATTTTTATATTTGATCATAACTCATTGTTAACACTAGTTTTTCTTTCCATACCATCTATTATGCTTAAATAATTGCAAACAGTACATTAAATACCTTTGGCCACAATGTTTTCAACTCTATTTAATAATTAAACTTTTAATTATGGAGATTTTTCATGATTTTCCAATATGTTTTCAAAGTCGTCTGCTGCAGATTTGTTGTATGTGGGAAAGGGTTAAGGGGGAGAACATGTAGTTGGATATTTTTTTATCTTTTTCTATTTTTTAACTATCCGACTTTTTCTACTAATTATCCTTTTCTTGAGCATGATAACAAGTTTGAAGTTTGTTAGCACTCAAGAATGACTGATGAATCGTAGGTGTATAAAAATTGAGTTTATTGTTTATTTAGAATGACTTGCTAATCCCAAACACAATTTTTTTTTTTCGGGGGGGGGGGGGGCTATGCCCCCCCCCCTAAATCCCAAAATAGCCCATTTAATTTTTTTATTTTTTTGGGAGTAAGAAGTACTCCTATGAGTATGGGAGTACCTGGCTACGCGCCCGAATTACATGTAAATTGCAAAGGAACCTCTTCACTGGTCCAAACCAAAAATAACCAACCATAGGACCACTGCTAATTTCGCAGACCGCATTTTTAAGCTTCAGCAACAGACAACTTATGAAAACATGATGTAAAAAGGAATTTATTCCTTGTCACCATGCTTTCTACTCTATTTTAGTGACATTTAGAAAGATTTTCCTCAGGCAATTTCAAAGGCGTCTGCTGCAAATTCCAAGTTGGACAGGGTTAATCATCAAACAATTGATGAACAAAATGATGTAGACTTTTTTTTTGTTATCTCTATAAATTTAAATATGTTTTGATGAAAATCATTTCTGGCTTGGATCTGAAATTCATTGTAATAACCCTTTCCCAGATGTAAAAAATCAGCAGCAGTTGGCTTTGGAAAAATCTGGGCAAAAACATAGAAACTATCTTTAAATGAAGGTTTTAAATTTCTTAAAATAATTGAAAACAATTTGAAAAAGAAGGAATTGATCTATTGTCTGGTAGCTTTGCTCAAATAATTGTCTGTACCAAATGCAGCAAATGATTGATTATTTAACCTTTGCCTATATGCAGACACTTTCTACAGCAGTCAGCTTTTGAAAAACATTTTGACCAAAGGAGAAATTTATCATACTAAGCAATCTCTCCTTTTGCTACAATCTTTTCAATTCAATTTAATAATTGTACTTTCTTCCTGGATGATTTCAAAGTTGTCTGCTGCAGATTATTTGTATATGTGGAAGGGTTTAAAATCATCTTACATAAAGGCACCAACATGTATTTTTCTTAACAATGTTTAAAAGTGGATGATTTCAAAGTTGTCTGCTGCAGATTAGTTGTATTATGTGGAAGGGTTTAAAATCATCTTACATAAAGGCACCAACATTTTTCTTAACAATGTTTAAAAGTTTTCAATCAGACTATGTTTAGTGCTATTGTGTAACTGTTGCATGTATGTTTTTAAAAAGGTGAAAGGCAATTTTCTGCTAAAATGCCTTCAAATAATAATAATAAAAGAGGACAGAAAGGGAAGGGTGAACGATTCGTTATCATTCCTTTATCCCTACTGCAAAAAAGAAATTTGGGTTAACATTTTGTATTAATCCTTTCCCTCATAGACACATCTGCAGAAAATCATATTTAAAACAAATATGCAAAAATATTGAAAATCTCAATGAATTTATGATTAAATCGACTTAAAAAACATATTGAGGAAAGGAAAAATTGTTCATCATGAACAATTTATTTTTTACCACATTGTTTTCAAAAGGTTGCCTGCTCTTGGAAAGGACTAAACATGTTCATTCTTTATTTTATTTATTCATATTCATTTATAGATAAAACTATGCATGATGGATGACAGGAGACGAAACAATCCCTACAGGGGACAACAGGAGCACATTCCTTTATCTAATGGTAAACATTCACAGTAAACATTTATTTGAACCTCTTACATGTATACCTATACTGGGATATGTTGGCACAACAGCATAACCTACTTAATTTATAAACAAACAGTATGGTTAAGCTGTAATAGTGTTAGTGTTTGTTTATAAACAGTAGAACAAATATGTGTGCCTAGATAGCTTTAGATCTCTCTGTTTTGAAAACATCCATTCTCCTGTTGGAAGAATTACCCCCTTTTTCTCAATGTTTTAAAGCTGTAGTTTAAGTTATACTGTTAACGTTTGAAGGGGGGGGGGGGAGTTGTTTTTGTGCAAATTTATTAAACTATTGAAAGCAGAGTTAAAACTATGTGCGGTGATATAACTATAAAACTGTTGTAAGCAGAGTAAAACTTCTTGTGGCGTGATATAACTCCATGTGTCATGATATAACTATAAAACTGCTTCAAGCAGAGTGAAATTCCACGTGTCCTGATATAACTATAAAACTGTTGCAAACAGAGTAAAACTCTATGTGTCGTAATATAACTATAAAACTGTTGCAAGCAGAGTAAAACTCCATGTGTCCAAATATATAACTATAAAACTGTTGCAAGCAGAATAAAATTCTATGTGTCGTAATATAACTATAAAACTGTTGCAAGCTGAGTAAAATTCTATAAGTCCTGATATAACAAAACACTTATGAAAAAACACCTCCCAGCCTGAACAGCTGGTTATTAGCCATGTCACAATATTGGTTTAAATAGCCTTGGTACCGAAGATATAGTAGCCAAAAAAAAAACCTAGCCATATCAAAGATAGTTAATTGTATCCATATAGAAATGTAATCCTCATGTAGAAATGTGACATGGAAAGTTTCACTTAGATAGCTTAAGAAATACCTTGAACTTATACTGCACAAAATATTCTGTTTTTAAAAAAACATTAGTCTATTTATTATTATTTATTTTATTTTTTAAATTCAATATAAACATATTTATTCAATGGTGTTTGAAATTGGATCAGATGGGGGTCAAAACTAGATCATTCGGTGATTTAAAACTTGTGAGCACTGCAGAGGGGCGCACCACATAGCCCACACATATGTTAGTAACTGGTATACCATGATGATCAGAGGCGTTCTTTTACAATTTTCCTTTTTGCAGGGGATCTCATTTGTTCACAAAAGAAATGTTTTGATAATCAACTTAAATCGTGCACATTCTGTTGATAAAAGGTGTTCAACATCTATCATGCGTTTCAAAACGTCCCATTCATTATGACATTCATTATCAATCGCTACATGTTCCATAAACGATTCCTACTGGGCTGAGCTGCTCAATTGTGTGTGGCAGGATGTACTATAATACACAAGCCTTGAATTAGAGCTGCATCTCGCATAACATTTTGCATGGTGTGTAGCTTTCACTAGATCCCACTTTAGATATTTCATGCCGTTTGAAAGTGAATTGAAAATATTCAAAGACTTTCCGACGACATATAAAGCCAACTGGAAGTCAAATTTCAGCATAGTTTTGCGTAGTGAACTAGCTGTGGCAGATGGTTTGACAACAGGTCAGGGGCGGTTTGAATGTCGCCAAGAGTAGTATTTGTACACAGTAGGCCCTACTGCTCGAAGATGCGTAAAAATGCCGACACATTTAGAATGTTGCGTTGTTTCATTCGGCAAAATGTCTTGAGCATGTGACCATCGTCAATGTTCTAAATAATGAGCCAGATGCCAAATATATATAGCTGGTTATGAAATATAGAATGTCGTCGGCAACTGTATGATATAGCCATGGGGAGACAGGGGCAGAATGTTACATTTGTCCAAGTTTATTAAATATTGAAAAATAAATATGTTACAGCAGTGCACTGCCATTGGCATGGCTACAAAATGCACACATATTTAACATACAACGTCATAAATTAAGCATATACATCATTCATATAAAAAATAAACGTATATTACATTGTTGAAAAATGGAAGCACATTGCATGCTCAACACATATGCGCGAACACTCTTGTATTAATAAAACCGGCTTAACAGAGACCGGGGCATAATGTTACGCTATGCCCCCATGAATTAAATGAAACCTGTCTACAGCATTTTTCCTTATGCTGCCAATTAAAATATCATAATGTTATGTTATGCCCGGTAATCTTCTTATCTTTTATATAAGGTATTTCCTCATTCTAGTCCTGAATATAAAATAAATCAATATTTTCAAAATTATGAAAAAAATACTTTTGTGCTCTAAAAAGCTTTGATCCCTTTAAATAATGAGTTGTCAACCGGACCTTACCGCCACCAAAGACATTACACTCATTTTTAGCTCGACTATTCGAAGAATATGAGAGCTATACTACTCACCCTGGCGTCGGCGTCGGCGTCGGCGTCGCCGTCGGCGTCCACGTCACACTTTGGTTAAGGTTTTGCATGCAAGTTCTTAAATACTACATGTATTGCATTGAAACTTTCTACAACCCTACCAAACTATCACACCAATGTAGATTATCAAGTTAGATAACTCTATCCTGCATTTTATGCAAGTTATGGCCCTTTTTTACTTAGAAATTCTGGTTAAAGTTTTGCGTGCAACTAAAGTAAGAGTCCATATCTCAGTATTTAATTGATGCATTGCATTGAAACTTTATACAGCACTACCCAACTATCACACCAATGTAGATTATCAAGTTAGATAACTCTATCCTGCATTTTATGCAAGTTATGGCCCTTTTTTACTTAGAAATTCTGGTTAAAGTTTTGCGTGCAACTAAAGTAAGAGTCCATATCTCAGTATTTAATTGATGCATTGCATTGAAACTTTATACAGCACTACCCAACTATCACACCTATGTAGATTATCAAGTTAGATAACTCTATCCTGCATTTTATGCAAGTTATGGCCCTTTTTTTACTTAGAAAGTCTGGTTAAAGTTTTGCGTGCAACTAAATTAAGAGTCCATATCTCAGTATTTACTTGATGCATTGCATTGAAACTTTCTACAACCCTACCCAACTATCACACCTGTGTAGATTATCATCTAAGATAACTCTATCCTGCATTTTATGCAAGTTATGGCCCTTTTTTTACTTAGAAATTCTGGTTAAAGTTTTGCATGCAACTAAATTAAGAGTCCATATCTCAGTATATACTTGATGCATTGCATTGAACCTTTATACAACCCTACCCAACTATTACACCTATGTAGATTAACAAGTTAGATAACTCTATCCTGCATTTTAGGCAAGTTATGGCACTTTTTTAGTCCCCTACCGGCGTGCCGAAGGGGACTATTAGGTTTGCACTCTGTCCGTCAGTCAGTCCGTCCGTCAGTCCGTCAGTCAGTCAGTCCGGCAAATTTTTGTCCGGAGCATATCTCCAAAACTGTACTAGCTATGGCTATTAAATTCCATATGTGGATACATCTCATCAATGCGGAGTGCAGTGCATATGAACCAGAACTCTTGCTTCCCTAATTTTTGAGTTATTTCCCTTTCTTTATTTTCATACTTGATTTTTGTCCGGAGCATATCTCCAAAACTGTACTAGCTATGGTTATGAAATTTCACACATGGATGCATCTCATCAAGGGGGAGTGCAGTGGACATGAACCATAACTCTTGCTTGCCTAATTTTTGAGTTATTTCCCTTTCTTTATTTTCATACTTGATTTTTGTCCGGAGCATATCTCCATAACTATACTAGCTATGGCTATGAAATTTCACACATGAATACATCGTATCAAGGGGGAGTGCAGTGCACATGAACCATAACTCTTGCTTCCCTAATTTTTGAGTTATTTCCCTTTCTTTATTTTCATACTTGATTTTTGTCCGGAGCATATCTCCAAAACTGTACTAGCTATGGTTATGAAATTTCACACATGGATGCATCTCATCAAGGGGGAGTGCAGTGGACATGAACCATAACTCTTGCTTGCCTAATTTTTGAGTTATTTCCCTTTCTTTATTTTCATACTTGATTTTTGTCCGGAGCATATCTCCATAACTATACTAGCTATGGCTATGAAATTTCACACATGAATACATCGTATCAAGGGGGAGTGCAGTGGACATGAACCATAACTCTTGCTTGCCTAATTTTTGAGTTATTTTCCTTTCTTTATTTTCATACTTGATTTTTGTCCGGAGCATATCTCTAAAACTGTACTAGCTATGGTTACGAAATTTCACACATGGATGCATCTCATCAAGGGGGAGTGCAGTGGACATGAACCATAACTTTTGCTAGCCTAATTTTTTAGTTACTTCCCTTTCTTTATTTTCATACTTGATTTTTGTCCGGAGCATATCTCTAAAACTATACTACCTATGGTTATGAAATTTCACACATGGATACACCTCATCAAGGGGGGTTGCCGTGCAGATGAACCATAACTCTTGCTTGATTAATTTTTGAGTTATTGCGCGGGCGGAATCCAGTTCTTTGTCCGGAGCATATCTCCGAAACTATACTACCTAGGTCTATGAAATTCCATATGTGGATACATCTCATCAATGCGGAGTGCAGTGCATATGAACCATAACTCTTGCTTCCCTAATTTTTGAGTTATTTCCCTTTCTTTATTTTCATACTTGATTTTTGTCCGGAGCATATCTCCAAAACTGTACTAGCTATGGTTATGAAATTTCACACATGGATGCATCTCATCAAGGGGGAGTGCAGTGGACATGAACCATAACTCTTGCTTGCCTAATTTTTGACTCAAAAGTGCAAACCGGTAGGGGACTATGGTATTGCTTGCAATCCTCCAGTTACTTGTTTTACTTAGAAATTCTGGTTAAAGTTTTGCGTGCTACTAAATTAAGAGTCCATATCTCAGTATTTACTTGCTGCATTGCATTGAAACTTTCTACAACCCTACCCAACTATTACACCTGTGTAGATTATCAAGTATGATAGCTCTATTCTGCATTTTATGCAAGTTATGGCCCTTTTTTTACTTAGAAATACTGGTTAAAGTTTTGCGTGCAACTAAATTAAGAGTCCACGTCTCAGTATATACTTGATGCATTGCATTGAACCTTTATACAACCCTACCCAACTATCACACCTATGTAGATTATCAAGTGTGATAACTCTATCCTGCATTTTATGCAAGTTATGGCCTTTTTGGACTTATAAATTCTGGTTAAAGTTTTGCATGCAACTACATAAAGAGACCATCTCTTAGTAACTACTTGATGCATTGCATTTAAACTAGGGATGGGAACGAATACTGAAAACGATATTCGAACATTCGTTTTACTTATTCGAATATATTCGAATATTCGTTTTTCGAATCAAAAATCGGTATCCGATTTCAGGTTTATTCGAATGCTGGTACTCTTCCATTTCTTTTTTCAAATAATGGCGTTTTCCCAAGTATAAGTGTAAGCTATTGTTTACGTATATATTGCATGTTTTCAACTGTTCTTACACTCTTATTTTTCTTAACAGATATATTTGAATTTCAAGTTGAGGTAAATCAAGAAAAGTATTCAGTCGAAACGATAAACAGAATTGCAACGTTTTCTGATCCGTATAATTATTCAAGTGTCGCTTGGTTACCGAATTTAATATTTAACCGAATCAAATAATTAACGAAGTAATGATATATTTTATTCATACTAAAGCAAAGGAAGTTGTAAGAAAACAAAATTGCAGACGATTCAATTTGTTCGCTGATGTGAATTCGATTTTAAAGATGTAAAGAGGAAAGCTGCATACTTTTGAGATGTACTGCTATGATAAATATGATTTATGCAATTATTGCAATAGCTGTCTATAATGTAAATATCGACTAGGTTTTGGTTAAGCTGGGAGGTTTTTACGAAACTTGACTTTCACTTTCGTAATGATATGCAGACTGTCACCGTTTATACATGTGTCTTTGTTAAAACATATCGATCAAACCGGTCGTCAAGGTGATGTCTGGTTACACATGATACGAACTCGGGTAAACGTACGCGTGACAATTATCGATTTTATAATTGATACTTAAGGTTTGACATACGTTGTAAACACACCACAAACGAAACATACACACTCTTTATCACTTCACCCTTAATCATGATTAGCTCCAACTCGCGACCTCTGTCAGAATTGTACAAATAATTTAAAAAAATAAATTCGTAAACTTTAAACGAATATTCTTATTCGAAAACAGTATTCGAATATTCGTCCTTTTTTCGAATATTCGAATATTCGTATATTCGTTCCCATCCCTAATTTAAACGTTATACAGCCCTTACCAACCAGCATTTTATGCAAGTTATGGACCTTTTTGGACTTAGAAATTCTGGTTAAAGTTTTGCAACTACATTTAGAGTGTAATCTCAGTAACAACTTGAACAATTGTATTGAAACTTTATACAACCTTTCCCAATTGTACAACTATAAACACAACCAATTAAGATAACTCTATCCTGTATATGGTGCAAATTGTTGCCCTTTTTTTACTTAGAAATTATGGTTAAAGGTTTGCGTGCAACTACATTAAGAGTCCATATCTTAGTAACTACTTGATGCATTCCATTGAAAGGTTATACAACCCTATCTAACCATCAAACCTATGAAAATAATCATGTTAAATAACACTATCCTGCATATAATGCAAATTATCACCCACTAAGAAATTGTGGTTAATGTTTTGCATGCAACTACATTAGAGTCCATTATCTCGGTAACTTAAATAAGCGGTGGAATAGTCGAGCGCGCTGTCCTCCGACAGCTCTTGTTATATGTCTTTGCCGCCACCGAATAGATAAAATCGCGACACAAAAACTCGCTTTGAATTTCTCGAGATTGACACAATAAATTATACTTTGTTTCTGAAAATTGAAGTGCCTTGTGTAACGTCATTTATATATATATATATATTTGCACAAAACGTGCAATTTCTCCTTTTGCCACAATGTTTTCCACTTTTTGTCATAGGTTATCCATTCAATTATGGAGATTTTCTAAAAAAAATTACAAAATACGTTCAAAGTCGTCTGCTGCAGAATTGCCGTATGAGGCAAAGGGTTAATGACCGCCGGGATTCCGACATGCGGATGGCATTGATTCTCATTACAAATCAGAACGAAATACTTCGCTGTACGTATACGAGCGAGCGAAGTTTAGGTCTGAAATTAATGAGATTTGGCATAAATATACTGCTAATTTTAATTCTGACAGTGAACGTATGTCGTATCTATTTTGATAAAGGATGCACATGTCTTCATACTACATATTTTACGACCCATTTATTCTGAAATTTAAATGTTTGGCTTGCAAAACGATTTTTACGCACCTGTATATAGTAGCGATGTAATTACAATTAAACTGATTGACAAATCCTGTTGAATACTCTTTAAAATATAATAGTCAAAGATGAATCGTAGATCAGTCTTTGCGAAACTCTTCAGGACTTTCAAACATTCAGGACTTCTGACTGACAATTTTTCATGTTCATATAGTTCATATAGAATTAGAAACCAAATAAGTTTTTTTACGACTTATAAGCATTATGCTTTTATAGGTCAATAATAAATTGAACAAAGAAGGAACTATATGTAAAATGAGCTTTCGGACTGACATATTTCAAAAGACTTCGTCAAGTCTGCTAGAAGATCTACCTTAGTTATAAAAAATATGCAATATGATGTTAGTAGGGTGTTTAAATTATAGCACTCGATAGAGATTGACGGGTTGGCAGTGCGAAATGCAAGGTCATGCGGTGACGTCATCTAATTCAATTTATTCTGGACTCGTCTGCTACCAAACTTAACGAGCTTCTTAAACTGAAGAAACCAAATTATAGCCTTCATGTAAAATGCACTTAACTACTCGCAATGGACTAACAGTTTATTAAACGAGCCAGTATAAAGTGATACCTGCAATGACAATTTAAAACTGATAAAACGAGAAAAGTGTTCCAAATACAGTGTAGCGTAAATAACAATTATGGGCGATGGTGCTACTCTGACTTAGTAAGCTAAAATTTACTTCCCCCCTAAAACAGTTAGATACCTCGTTAACATTTCGTATATGCCGACGATTACATTAGATTAATATAATATAATCTAATTTAACTTTAAAATCCCTAGGGAGTGTTCCTTAGAAAGGAGGAATATACCAGTAACAGTAACACTTCGGTTTGATGGAGAATGCTTTACATTCTTTTACATATCTTTATTCAGCATTAAATATAACATATTTATAGCCAATACACATATTAATATTTTACATAATATAAGGTTGTATACAAGAAAGCCTTTTCCGAGAAGTTCCGATGGAATATGTAGAATGTATTTTTTCTTTATCTAAGGATTTGAAAAAATATTTATGATGTTAATTTTTTTTTTTTTTTAAATAGACTTTTGAAATCAATGTATATTTAGGTTAGGTTAAAACGTTTTGAAAACATTGGGAATAGTGCGAGAAGAGTTACATGACTAGAAACGCTTTACCAGAAGAAAAGGAAACAATATAATACAAATTATCTATGTACAAACCATTATGAATAAACCCAACAGTACATGAGATATACACTCCAAAAAATAACTGAATGTAGGAGGAATACATGAGTCCTATCTGGATCACAAACAAAAATTGAAAACTTGCATGGGTTAACGGCTTCTTTAAAAGTGTTTGCTAATTACTAGTTGATCAGTTTAACTTATTTTAATCGGTCCCAGTCCGGTCTGAACGGCTAATTGATATTTTAATTTTATTTTCGTTTGGGCCCGTTTGTAATTTTCAAACTGTTACAAACGATCTACGCTGTTTAGAAACATTAAAGGTGCGTTTATTTGGAAATGTTATTGATGTCGATAATTATAATTCGATGTTTTATTACTCAAGATTTTCATCGTGTATATATAATGCAGAAGTTTTAAGTGCATTTGTTTCGATACTTTGTTGAAATGGCTCAACGCAACTTACTTGCGATGTTCAAAAAGTCAAATGACCGGATTGGCAACCCGGATCATGTTGTCAAAGAGAACCGGATTGGGGAACCGGTTCATAATGACTTAAACAGATATGTTGGGCTGGCAACTCAATTCATACCATCCGGCCTGGGAAACCGGTTGATCAAATGGGTAACATTAAACGGGATGCGTTCCGAACAAGCTATGTGAAATATGTTGTGCGATACAAAACGAGAACGGTCCCTTTTCAAAAACCATATGTTTGCTAAATGTGGGAGACTGGTCAGAAAAGCAGATCCGCGTGACTCCGTGCGCACTCGCCGGATAAATGATTTCATCGGAAATGAATTTCCAAACATGATCAAGCTTATGGCAATCAGCAGAGTGCTACCTGTTAGTTCTGTGGAGTAAGAGTGAAGTTTTTCCAAACAAAACCTCATTAAGACCCGTCTACAGTGCAGCCTAAGCATCGATTTGCTTGACAAATTGATGCGTGTCTCTATCAATGGACCAAAACCGCCGGCATTTAACCGGATGCTGGATCCTATGGCTATATTAAAGGAAGGCATATATATTCAAAAATACAACTAAAGCTTATACCAGATTTTTATATAAATTTAAGTCGGATTGGCGAACCGACTGAGTTAGTATGTTGGGCTGGCAACTCAATTCATACCATCCGGCCTGGGAAACATGTTGATCAAATGGGTAAAGGTAAACGGGATGCGTTTTCAATCATGCAAAGTAGATCGGTTACATGAGGAAAAGGGTAAAGAAAGAAAAAGAAAGAAAGCTTAGTTGTGGGGCTTCCACCGAACAAGCTACATGTATGTGGAATATTTTGTGTGACATGTATACTATTTATGTATGAACTCGGTAATAAATAAAATGAAACCCCTGTCGGATGTGTTCATAATGACTCAAACAGTCGGATTGGCGAACCGACTGAGTTAGTATGTTGGGCTGGCAACCCAATTCATAGCATCCGGCATGGGAAACCGGTTGATCAAATGGGTAAAAATAAACGGGATGCGTTCCGAGCTATGTGGAATGTTTTGTGTGACTTGTATAATATTTATGTATGAACTGTGTAATAAATAAAATGAAACCCCTGGCGAAGTCGGATGTGTTAGGCCTTGACGTGGCACAGGGGCGAACACTACTTCATTTAATGACTTGCATAATTGAGAAAAGTAGTGGCTAGCTGCAACATAACGCAAACGTTACCTTTGAAGACAAGTGCATAGGCATATATTACTTGCCTAAAAATAGAATTATGGTAGATATATTTTATCATGGTAACTCAAAAACAACAAAGACATTTTTTATTTTTAGTAAAAGGTTTATTCGTATGTAGACAAAGCAATGATAACCGTACAAACAAAGCAGTAAATAAGATACAAATGTATCTTCTGTGCACCACCAATCATTTTCTAGTAAGTACGATATTGGATTACGGGTCGAACATTTTTAAGTACGAACGAGCAAGTAAACAAAATTATTCCACCCGGACCGTTTCGGATTTCAAATTTCCGGAGCCCTGGTAACACCTGATTTATTCCTCTATGCATAAGCACAACAACCAAAATGGCGTTCCGAAACAATAAAGGTAGATAGAGTTTATTGGTGCACGACGATCTCCGTCATGTGTGAGGTCATACCACGTGAATACACTGTATCTCTGTATCAAGTTGAAAGTGTGTCGCGTACTAAGTTTTGTAAGGTGACATTGACCTCTGACCCCTTTTAAATTAAAGACTTGAGCAGACCATATCTCATTTGCATGTAGTCCTACGAAGAAAGAAATCGCGTATGCTCATTTTTAGCTCCACTGGCTGAAAGCCAGTCGAGCTTATGTCATGGCGAATTGTCCGTCGTGCGTCCGTGCGTGCGTGCGTGCGTTAACTTTTTCCTTTAAACGACTTCTTCTCCCTAACCACTTGGCCAATTTGGTTGAAACTTCATGGGAAGCATCCTCTCAATGTCCTCTACTAAATTCCTTCAATTTTTTTTGATCCATTCAAAATTCTGGTTTCCATGGCAACCGAAAGAAAAAAATAGTGAGAACTTAAAAAATCTTCTTCTCCGAAAGTGTTAGGCCGATTTTCAAATAATTTTGTAGAAATGTTCCTTGGGTGACCCTTTATTAGATTCCTTCAAGAAATTTTGATTGGGCGAAAAACATGGCCGCCAGGGGGCGGGGCTTTTTTGCCTTATATAGCTATAGTGAAAACTTAAATAATCTTCTTCTCAAAAAGTGTTCAGCAGATTTTCAAATAATTATGTAGAAATGTTCCGTGGGTGACCCTCTATCAGATTCCTTCAAGCCATGTTGATTGGTAAAAAAACATGGCCGTCACAGGGCGGGGCTATTTTGCCTATATGGCTAAAGAGCAAACTTAAAAAATCTTCTCCTCCAAAAGTGTCAGGCCGATTTTCAAATAATTTTGTAGAAATGTTCCTTGTGTGAACCTTAATTAGATTCCTTCAAGAAATGTTGATTGGGCGAAAAACATGGCCGCCAGGGGGCGGGGCTTTTTTGCGTTATATAGCTATAGTGAAAACTTAAAACATCTTCTTCTCCGAAAGTGTTCAGCCGATTTTCAAATAATTTTGTAGAAATGTTCATTGGGTGACCCTCTATCAGATTCCTTCAAGCCATGTTGATTGGTCGAAAAACATGGCCGCCAGAGGGCGGGGCTATTTTGACTTATATGACCATAGTGAAAACTTAAAAAATCTTCTCCTCCGAAAGTGTCAGGCATATTTTCAAATAATTTTGCAGAAACATTCCTTTGGTGACACTCTACAAGATTCCTTTAAGCCATGGTGGTTGGTAAAAAAAATAGCCACCATGGGGCAGGGCTGTTTGGAGATTTTATTTTTGCCTTATGGCCGTGGAGCGATACTGGCCCTCTTGGGCCTCTTGTTCATTTTTAGCTCGACTATTCGAAGAATATGAGAGCTTTACTACTCGCCCGGCGTCGGCGTCCGGTTAAAGTTTTAGGGCAAATTGGGATTTTCATTCATAAGTATTTGTGCTAGGGCTTTCATATTTGGAATATAGTTACATCTTATACCTTTCTTCACATTGAACGCTAAAGATGCTGAGTGTGACCTTCCTTTTGGGAAAAAAAACATGATTTTCGGGGGTTAAAGTTTTAGGGCAAGTTGGATTTTTTTTTTTTTTTTTCTCAATAAGTACTTGTGCTAGGGCTTTCATATTTGGAATATAATTACATCTAATAATAGGTCAAATTTTAATAATACCTTCAGATCTTTCTATCAGACCTTCATGGAAGTTTACCAGGACATTCATCACTATCAAATATCCATAGAGTCCAAACACTGGGTCACATGTTTTCAAGAACTAGGTCACTGGAAGTTTTCCAAATCTTGTGAAATAATGTGTATCATTCTGTCTTTTATAAGCTCACCTTGGCACGAAGGTGAGCTATTGTGATCACATTTTGTCTGTTGTGCGTCATCCATGGTGCGTCATCAACAATAGCCTTGTTAGCACTCTACAGGCTACATTTTCCATCTGATCTTCATTAAAGTTTATCAGAACATTCAAATCTTTGACAAGTTTGAAACTTGGCCATATGAAGTCAAATTGAAAAAAAACCTTGTTAACATACTGGAGGCCGCATTTTTTATTTGAATATGTTGAAACTTTATTAGAATGTTTGTCTTGATGATATGGAGGTCATGTTTGAACATGGGTCATATCGGGTCAAAAACAAGCTAGGTCACTAGGTCGAATTGTAGGAAAATCTTGTTTACACTATTGGCCGCAATTTTTACTTCAGCAGCTTGATATTTTGTCAGAATGTTTGTCTTAATGATATTTAGGTCAAATTTGAATATAGGTCATATTAAGTAAAAAAATAGGTCACTAGGTCAAATTGAAATAGAACTTGTTAACACACTTTTTTTTTGCTTGAGTAGCTTGATACTTTGTCAGAATGTTTGTCCGAATGATATCTAGGTCATGTTCAAATATTTGTAACACTCTAGAGGCCGCAATGTTTGCGTCAGCAGCTTGAAAGTTTGTCAGAATATTTGTCTTAATGATGTCTTGGTCAAGTCTGAATATGGATAATATTAGGTAAATAACTAGGTCACTAGGTCAAATTGAAGGAAAATCTTGTTTACTCACTAGAGGCAGCATTTTTTGCTTCTGCAAGCTTGAAATTTGGTCAGAATGTTGTGTCTAAATGATATCTAGGTCATGTAAGAAATAGGTCATATTAGGTTCAAAAACTAGGTCACTAGGCCAAATTTAAGGAAACTCTTTTCAACAGTCTGGAGACTACATTCTCAGGTGAGTGATCCAGGGCCTCATGGCCCTCTTGTTTACTAAATGTTTTTAAATCCGTCTGCTGCAGATTTGTTGTATTTGGGGTAAAGGAATTAAACCTTTAATGAGTCATGAATTGTTTTAAACAGTAAACCCTGGCTATGAAGATGTACAGCATGTGGATATGGACATTCCCGGCAGGCCTCATCAATACTATTCGGATACTCGCATACCTCTCAACGAACATCGAGAATCCGAGATAAGTACAAACTCTGATATGGGGGCAAGGTCAAGGTCACAATGGGCAAAGGAAGAAAGTTTAAGGGATACAGCCATCTTACTGGAAAGTTTACCAAGCAAACAATTGGGTAGGTTCAATTAGCAATTTCCTTCATACAGAGGCTTTCTGACACCTCTGCTGCTAACAACTTTAGAAAATATTGTGGCAAAAGGAGAATTCACTTAGAACAAGCAATTTCTCCTTTTGCCGCAATGGTTTCAACTTTATTTAATAATTACGCTTTTTAGCTCACCAATGCACGAAGTGCAAGATGAGCTTTGGTGATCGCTCATGTCGTCCGTCCGTTCACATTTTCCTACAAACGACTTCTCCTCCTACACCAATTAACCAAATTCAAAATAATTTTACAGGAATGTTCCTTGGGTGGATCTCTTTCAAACTTGTTCAAAAAATTCTATTCCATGCAGAACTTTGGCTGCCACGGCAACAAAAAAGGGGAAATTAACCAAAACTTAAAAAATCTTCTTGTCTGAAAGTAGAAGGCCCATGCCTTTGATATTTGGTATGTAGCATCATCTAGTGAACCTCTACCAAGATTGTTCAAATTATAGCCCTGGGGTCAAAAATGACCCCTCCCCAAGGGTCACTTGTTTAACATAGACTCATATAGGGGAAAAAATTAAAAAGTCTTCTTGTCTAAAAGTAAAAGGCCCATGCCTTTGATATTTGGTATATAGCATCATCTAGTGAACCTCTACCAAGATTGTTTAAATTATAGCCCTGGGGTCAAAAATGACCCCTCCCCGGGGGTCACTTGTTTCACATAGACTCATATAGGGGAAAAACTTTAAAAATCTTTTTGTCTAAAAGTAGAGGGCCCAGGCCTTTGATATTGGGTATGTAGCATCATCTAGTGGACATTTATCAAGAGTGTTCAAATTATAGCCCATGTGGTCAAAATGACCCCTCCCCTGGGGTCTATTGTTTTACATAGACTCATACAGAGAAAAAACTTAAAAAAACTTCTTGTCTAAAAGTAGAGGCCCCAGGCCTTTGATATTTGGTATGTAGCATCATCTAGTGGACCTTTACCAGGATTGTTCAAATTATAGCCCTGGGGTCCAAAATTACCCCTCCCCAGGGGTCACTTGTTTTTCATAGACTCATATATAGGGGAAAGAACACTAAAAACTGTTTAAGTTTGATTAAATCAGGTGAGCGATATAGGACCATCATGGTCCTCTTGTATATACAATAACATGTATAATGATTTTACACATTTTTGCCTACATGTTAACAAATTTGTCTTCTACAGATTTGTTGTATGTGCAAAAGGGTTAACACTTTACCAATTACATACCACTTTTGACGTGTTGTGATCAAGCAGTGCTTTCATCAATGGACAGTTCCAGAGTTATAATTTGAGCAATTTCTCCTTATCTCTTTCCCTCATATAGACGCTTTCTGACGCCTCTAGCTGAGCCCCGGTAGCTCAGTCGGTAGTGATGCTGGCTGTCAGTCCAGGGGTTGTGAGTTTGAATCCCGGCTCGGCCTACTTTCTTTCTGAGGATTGTTCAAAGTCGTCTGCTGCAGAATTGTCGTATGAGGGAAAGGGTTAAGAAGAATTAACATCATAACGCCAATTCACAGCAATACAGACATTTAACTTTGCTTTTGTTGTACATTGATTAGAAAGAATGGCAAGTGAAATAGCTCATGGAGGAACCTTGAAACAGCGTAGCAGTAAAAGGAAATCACATTTACATTTACCTCGAAGGAAAGATGTGGCTGATGCAGTCTTACAAAACTGCGAGGATGACACTGATTTCGCCAAAGATGTTGAACATGATATCAAAGAGATGACAATGAATCTATCTGATAAGCGGAAAGTTAGGCAAGTATGGTTACATGTTATTGATTTTGTGTAAAACACTTTTAACCCTTTCCCACATACAGATGCTTTCTAATGCCAATGCATTAGACAGCTTTTATAAACATTGTGGCAAAGGAGAAGCTGCTCATTATGTGTAAATTCTCCTTTTTCCAAAATGTTTTCAACTCTATTCAATAATTATACTTCCCTTTATTGTAGAGAATTTACATATTTTGTTTTCAAAGTCGTCTGCTGTAAATTTGTTGTTTGAGGAAGAAGATTTATCACTCCTGATACTGACAATTTGACACCTTTGGCACTAGATTACTTTTAAAAACGATATGAGACGAGGAGAAAATGATTAAAACGACAATATATCAAATTAACACTCTAATTTATTCTTACATTACATAATTTGGCTCACCTGAGTATGCATTGTAGTGTGTAAGGTGAGCCATTGTGATCATCCTGTGGTTTAATGATATCTCAATTTTTTTTTCAGGAGCGAATTAAGTCTGAAGAAGAAGGGACCAGTAAATGTTTCCAAATGGAAAAGATTCAAATACAGCTGTAATATTGTGAGTATTATATTTCAATGTTAACATGATTTTACGAACAGTGCCGAACTAGGAAATTACTGACACCGAAGATCCCAATAAATTGTAAAGTACAGCTCATTTTCAAAGTGTGCTGAAACAAACTGTATAATCATTGAATAAAGGATTTACTTTTAATAGATTTTTGATATGTGTAGGAGATATTTTGGAATATATACATACATGTACAAGTTTGTTTAGGTAGAAGTAGCAATATTTTACTTATACTTCGGTATGGATCAATGGATTTATATGTGCATGGGAATATGTACAAGTTTGGTGGTGTGAATTGCGTAGATCCAGATCAGCCTGTGCATCCACAAGGTCTTATCAAGATCTACACTGTTATAGATCATAATAGTAATACTCGTAAGAAGCTTCTGCCAACTTGTGTGGACTCTGAAAAGATGGAGCAGAGGTACAGACTAATCTGAACTCACAATGTTCATAAATGCTAATTCGTACCTTTTCCCATGCACAGGCTCATTTAAGCTGTGCTCTTTGACTTTGAGATCCAACCCTTATGGCATATTTAATCAGTGAAGACCCAGATTGACCTGTGCATCCACTGTTTTGCAATAAGACACAGAAGGTTTCAAGAAACTTATAACAAATCATTGTTCTTTTGAATTATATTGTATTTACACTTGTTATAGATAAACTATGTTTGTTCTTTCTTATGTAGATATTGCTATTCCATTTAATTATTCTTTTGTTAGACATGGAAACACTTCAAGTACAACCTGGCTGAGTTTGCCTTCTTTTTCCGACTGTGGCGAGGTCATCTGAAGAAGGTTGAAGGACATTTTGGAACTGGTGTACTCTCCTATTTCCTGTTCCTAAAATGGTTATTTTACATCAACATTCCTGTGTTCCTAATTACCTTAGGGTTTGTAATTCTACCGCAAATCTTGTATCAGTCGACCACGGATCAGGGATATAGTAATGTGAAATTTACTGGAAGAGAGCTACTCACTGGATCTGTAAGAAAGTTTTATTTATCATGTACACAATGTTAACCCTTTCTCTCATATAGATGCTTTCTGACGCCTCTGCAGCAGACAGCTTTTTGAAAACATAGTGACAAAATATGTTCAAAGTCGTCTTCTGCAGATGTGTCGTATGAGGGAAAGGGTTAATTAGAGTCATGGAAAAGGGGAAGTAAACTAATATTATTCCCACAATGTCTCTTATATTACCCAACAACAGCCAGCCTGTTGGGAAAGTATGGGAACCTAGAGAATCTTCTCAATTTGAAGATACTTTTGGGTTCCTACAACATACGGTTTGATGGTCAAATAAATAATTTAGATTTATGAAATGCATGTACACATCTTATTTAGAAGTCTATCTAACTACAGACACCTGTGATTTAGCATGTTTTAAAATATATTCTGTATTTAAAGCGACTGAACTCCAGATACCCAACTGTCGAAAAAAAAAAAAAAAATCCAATTTTAAGAAAATAAGTGTTATTTATGTATTTGGGGCATTAAAATATGATAACTGACATATTACATACCCCTATAATCGGTGAGATTTTCTTGTTTTCGATACTTTTTCCATCGCAAATTCTACCCTGTCGGTAACGGGGTAAGTATTTTTGAATAGGAAACCCCTTCATCGGGACAATTGAAAACGACTCAAGTTCACTTTATTGATAAAAAACGATATATTTTCTACCCTGGTTTTACTTGGATAACATAAAGAATAACATTTAGGGCAAATTCGAGGTGTTTTTTTCCGTGCAATCTGGATTTCTGTCGCTTTAATGTGACAGGAAAAGTTATCTGTTTATCTGATTTGATATTTGTAGATTTGTCTGTTTTGAAAAAGATGTAGTAAATGCGATGTTTGAGAAAATTCTCCTTAAACCAATATGTTTTCAAAAGTCACCTTTAGCAGAGGTGTCAAATGTCTGTATCACATTCAGTGTTTTTAAAATCATGGCAGTTGTAAACTAAAATTTATTGGTAAACAGTGGTGCAGAGGTAGAGCATCGGCCTTTTGTACGAAGGGTCCCGGGTTGAAGTCCTGTGATGAGTGGATTCTGACTTCAGGATTTTTCCACACAAACGGTGCGAGTTCTAGTTGAGTCTCGAGGAAGCAGACATCAATCATGATTTATATAAGCTGGAAGCTTGTTTTTTGAAATTGATGTAAAATAAAAACGTTTGAACTAAACTAAACTAAAATTTTCTTTCATCGACAGTATTGGTTTACAGACACCGAGCTGTATTATGGGTTTTACACCCCTGAGAAGATCACGTTGAATGATGGGGCAACATATTACAACATGAAATACGCTTACTTGTTTACGTGTGGCGGTTACTATATTCTGTGTTTGATCATCCTGGCTATCAGGTAGGAGAGATTGATTGAAGTATACTTTTCCCACACGCAGCAAATATGTATTCAATGACTTGAAATCATCCTGTCAAAAGCATGTCAAATATCTATAAATGAAAGTTAAATTATTGAATAAAATTGAACACAGTGTGGCAAAAGGGGAAATTGCTCATGATGAGCAATTTCTACATTTGCCACATTGTTTTCAAAAGTTATCTGCTGAAGATGCATTTAAATGCGTCTGCAATTGGGAAAGGTTTACGGTTCCATTAGCATATTATTAGTTTGGAAACTAAGAAAAATTACTATATATATTTTAAAGAAAACTATTTGATTTTTTTCAAAAAAAAGTTTCAGTGTATGTGTAATATAAATGTATGGTTGTTTATCTTGGTTGTTCGAGGAGTAATTTTATATGAAATGTTTCAATTAATGCAGATATTTCAGGGTCAAACCACCAAATGTCATGTTAATTGGAGCAGTAATGATGGAATGCAAATGCACTGGCTTTACTATTTGCAAAACCCTGAAATATAACTTTTGAAAATCAAATTAAAGTTCACATTTAGTTCTATGTCTCTACTTTCAGTATTTCAAGATCCTACAAAAAGAATTACATTGAGGGAAGTGGTGCTTTTGACTTTTATTATGTTAGTCGAGTGTTTTGTGGATGGGATTACGGTATTACAGCAAAACAATCAGCAGAGCTCAAACATAAAAGTATTTTTAATGAGTTGCAGGTATGATTTTTATTTCTTTTATTTTTAGCTCCACTGGCTGAAAGCCAGTCGAGCTTGTGTCATGGCGAATTGTCCGTTGTGCGTGCGATAACTTTTTGCTTCAAACGACTTCTCCCAAACCGATTGGCCAATTAGGATGAAACTTAATAGGAAGTATTCTCTCCTGAATTCCTTCAATTTTTAGCTCACCTATGCACGAAGTGCAAGGTGAGCTATTGTGATCACATTTTGTCCCGCGTCCATCCGTCGTGCGTCGTGCGTCGTCCGTCGTCCGTTGTGCGTCGTCAACATTTGACCTTGTTAACACTCTACAGGCTACATTTTGCATCCAATCTTCATGAAAGTTTATCAGAACGTTCATCTCCATAAAATCTTGGACAAGTTCGAAACCGGGCCATATGAGGTCAAAAACTAGGTCACTAGGTCGAATTGAAGGGAAATCTTGTTAACACTCTGGAGGCCACATTTTCAACTTGAGCATGTTGAAACTCAATCAGAATGTTTGTCTTGATGATATGTAGGTCAAGTTCGAACATGGGTCACGTCGGATCAAACAGTAGGTCACTAGGTCAAATTGAAGGAAAATCTCGTTAACACTCCAGAGGCCGCAATTTTTGCTTCTGCAGTTTGAAATTTTGTCAAAATGTTTGTCTTAAAAATATTTAGGTCAAGTTCGAATATGGGTTATGCCGGGTCAAAAACTAGGTCACTAGGTCAAATTGAAGGAAAATCTTGTTAACACTTTTGATGCCACATTTTTTGCTTCAGCAGCTTGAAATTTGGTCAGAATGTTTGTCTTAAAGATATCTAGGTCAAGTTCAAATATGGGTCATATTGGGTCAGAAACTAGGTCACTAGGCCAAATTGAGGGAAAATCTTGTTAACTCTGTAGAAGCCGCATGTTTTGCTTCAGCGGCTTGAAATTTGTTCAGAATGTTTAGCTGAATGATATCTAGGCCAAGTTTGAATATGGGTCATGTGGGGTCAAAAACTAGGTCACTAGATCAAATTGAAGGAAAATCTTGTGAACACTTTGGATGCCGCATTTTTTGCTTCAGCAGCTTGAAATTTTGTCAGAATGTTTGTCTTAAAGATATCTAGTTCAAGTTCAAATATGGGTCATATTGGATCAGAAACTAGGTCACTAGGCCAAATCGAGGGAAAATCTTGTTAACTCTGTAGAAGCCGCATGTTTTGCTTCAGCGGCTTGAAATTTGGTCAGAATGTTTGTCTAAATGATATCTAGGCCAAGTTCGGATATGGGTCATGCCAGGTTAAAAACTAGGTCACTAGGCCAAATTGAAGGGTAAGCTTGCTAACACTCTGGATACTGCGTTTTAAATTTCAGCATGATAAAACTTTATCAGAATGTTTTTCTTGATGATATGTAGGCCAAGTTCGAATATGGGTCATGCTGGTTCAAAAACTAGGTCACTTGATCAAATTGAAGGAAAATCTTGTGAACACTTTGGATGCTGCATTTTTTGCTTCAGCAGCTTGAAATTTGGTCAGAATGTTTGTCTGAATTATATCTAGGTCAAGTTCGAATATGGGTCATATTCGATCAGAAACTAGGTCAATAAAGGAAAATATTGTTCAAACTCCGGAGGCCGCATTTTTACTTTGAGCAAGTTGAAACTTTGTCAGAATGTTGTCTTGATGATATCTAGTCCATGTTGGAATATGGGTCATATCAGGTAAAAAAATATAGATCACTAGGCCAAACGAAGGAAAATATTGTTAACACTGTGGAGGTTGCATTCAGAATAATTGTCTTGATGTGTTTTGCATTGCAGTACATTGTATAATTAAGGTGAGCGATCCAGGGCCATCATGGCCCTCTTGTTTTTGTATCCATGCACAATTCTGGTTTCCATGGCAACCGAAAGAAAAAAATAGTGTAAACTTAAAAAATCTTCTCCTCCGAAAATGTGTCTGGCTGATTTCCAAATAATTGTGTAGAAGTATTCCTTGGGTGACCCTCTATCAGATTCCTTCAAGCCAAGTTGATTGGTCGAAAAACATGGCCGCAAGGGGGCGGGGCGGGGCTATTCTGCCCTATATGGCTATAGTGAAAACTTAAAAAATCTTCTTCTCCAAAAGTGTCAGATCCATTTTCAAATAATTTTGTAGAAATGTTCCTAGGGTGACCCTCTATCAGATTCCATCAGATTCCTTCAAGCCATGTTGATTGGTCAAAAAACATGGCCATCAGGGGGCGGGGCTGTTTGGAGATTTAATTTTACCCATAATACAATATACTGCTTTTGACTATTCCAATTTGGAAATAACAGAAAAATTATACAAAAAATGTTGACAGAATAAAGTTGGATTTCAGGACATGTTACAAAAAAATGTTCCTAGGGTGACCCTCTATCAGATTCCATCAGATTCCTTCAAGCCATGTTGATTGGTCAAAAAACATGGCCATCAGGGGGCGGGGCTGTTTGGAGATTTAATTTTACCCATAATACAATATACTGCTTTTGACTATTCCAATTTGGAAATAACAGAAAAATTATACAAAAAATGTTGACAGAATAAAGTTGGATTTCAGGACATGTTACAAAAAAAACACTGATTCTAATCAAATCATATTGTAGTTAATAATATATAAGATATAATTATTGAAATGAAAACAATTGTAATTTTTCTTTACATAATATTAATATAAAAGGTATAATTACTGTGCACTAATTTTCAGGAGTACTTGTCTGGTAGAAATAATGATGAAGAAGATGACAGTAGGATGGAAAAGTGTAAATGGTTCTTTATCCGTTTATTGACGAATGTTGTCATCTTCTGCCTTATTGGGGGATCCTGCTACCTCATATATTATATCTCCATTGAGGAGTCTCTCTCAGTAAATGTAAGTTCCTTTTTGTCTCAATTAATATTAGTTATTTTAGCTTAAATATTGTTAAAAATAGGGCGGGTAATTCTGCTTGACCTGGCTTGAATAAGGTTTAACTTGTAATGCAATTTTACTATTTATGTCTATGTAACTAAAGCTTTTATTTTTTATAGATTTTGCATATTCTAGCCTAGATGTTTTCAAAGTCATCTGCTGCTCATTACTTGTATATGGGAAAGGTTTAAACCAATGAAAGAATGGAGCTAAGCAGACAAATGCTCAATAGCTCCCTGTGTACATTAAGCTCTGACATACACCATTGGCAGAGATTATGTGATAACAAGGTTGTGGTAAATTTTAGTTTACAAAGGTATTATTTTGTGTTACTGTTTCCATTGCGGCTGTTTTAGTGGAAAACCTTTGGGCTAGGCCCATATCGTAACCTAGTGATGGTTAGTCGCCCAGGGATCAAGAATAAGAGTTTCCTTGCCATGATATAGCTGGAATACTGTTCAAAATTTAAAAGTTTAAATGTGTATTGTATAAAGGCCTCCTGCCCATACACACACACACAAATACATAAATACAAAGTACAGAACATGACAGAAGGTGACAAAGACATAATATGAATCAATAATTTCAGCTTAAGCCTTCTTTAACCCTTTCCCTCATATAAACGCTTTCGGACGCCTCTGCAGCAGACGGCTTTTTGAAAACATAGCGACAAAAGAAGAAATTGCACAAAACGTGCAATTTCTCCTTTTGCCACAATGTTTTCCACTTTTAGTCATAGGTTATCCATTCAATTATAGAGATTTTCCTTTTTTTGACAAAACTTGTTCAAAGTTATCTGCTGCAGAATTGTCGTATGAGGCATTTTTTTTCTTAGAATGCATGATATAAATACATTGCCAAATTTCGTTTTACAGTTGCATTTGGACTGGACATTAACCCTTTCCCTCATATATACGCTTTCTGACGCCTCTGCAGCAGACAGCTTTTTGAAAACATAGTGACAAAAGAAGAAATTGCACAGAACGTGCAATTTCTCCTTTTGCCACAAAGTTTTTCACTTTTAGTCATAGGTTATCCATTCAATTATGGAGATTTTCTATGTTTTGACAAAATACATTCAAAGTCGTCTGCTGCAGAATTGTCGTATGAGGGAAAGGGTTAAACAATAATTATTTTTAGTGTAGGGTGTTCAAATTGGTATAAAACCCCAATCAAACTTTAAACTAATTCCTCTTTTTAAGGCGTTCTTGGGTTTATCAAAGGTTTGTATAGAGATTTGTTGTGTTTCTGAGTTTGTTTCACAAGATTCCCCAAGGGAGCAATGCACTAATAGTAACAGTTACCTTTCATTTTTAAATTTTCCACATACAACAGATCTGTAGCAAAAGACTTTAAAATCATCTACACAAAATATTGAATTTCTCTATTGTCTTTTTATTGAGTTGAAAACAATGAAGAATTTGCTCATTATGAGCCACAATGTTTTAAAATGTCATCTGATGGGTCAAAATGCTTCTGCATGTGGGAAAGGTTAAAACTGCAAGGAGACACTTTATGATTTTTTGTCAGCTTAATACAATACGTTTCAGTTTAATATTTGTTTGCTGCACCTAATGACTAAACAACAACATGCATATGAGAAGGAGGCAAACACATTGCAAACATGTTTGTTAGCCCTCTCTTTAACTCTTTTCCAAATACAACAAATCTGCAGAAGACGATTTTAGGCAAAACTACGGTGGATCTTTATTTATGAAAGTATAATTATTGAAAACAGCAATATCTTGATGTTTATATACTAGGGTTATGTAATCTGTCATTGATCTTATTTTAATGCCCCATATACAAATATAACTCTAATTTTCTTATTTTTATTTTAGCTCACCTAAGCACGAAGTGCAAGGTGAGCTTTTGTGATCACTCACCGTCCGGCGTCGTCTGCATCGTCATCGTCGTCGGTGTCTGTTAACAATTTCGTTGTTAAAACTTTAAAAATCTACTTGTCCAAAAGTACTGGCCCGATTTGAAAATTATTTTGCACAAATGTTCCTTGGGGCACCCTTTACCAAGATTGTTCAAATATTTCCAATCCGTTGAAAAACATGGCTGCCAGGGGGCGGAGCTTGTTTTCCTTATATGTGCATTGTTAAAACTTTGAAAAATCTTCTTGTCCAAAAGTACTGACCCGATTTGAAAATTATTTTGCACAAATGTTCCTTGGGGCACCCTTTACCAAGATTGTTCAAATATTTCCAATCCGTTGAAAAACATGGCCGCCAGGGGGCGGAGCTTGTTTTCCTTATATGTGCATTGTTAAAACTTTGAAAAATCTTCTTGTCCAAAAGTACTGACCCGATTTGAAAATTATTTTGCACAAATGTTCCTTGGGGTACCCTTTACCAAGATTGTTCAAATATTTCCGATCCGTTGAAAAACATGGCCGCCAGGGGGCGGAGCTTCTTTTCCTTATATGTGCATTGTTAAAACTTTAAAAATCTTCTTGTCCAAAAGTATTTGCCCGATTTGAAAATTATTTTGGACAAATGTTCCTTGGGTCACCCTTTACCAAGATTGTTAAAATATTTCCGATCCGTTGCAAAACATGGCCGCCAGGGGGCGGAGCTTGTTTTCCTTATATGTGCATTGTAAAATCTTTAAAAATGTTCTTGTCAAAAAGGTACTGGCATGATTTAAAGATAATTTGACACAAATCTTCCTTGGGGGACCTTCTATCAAAATTGTTCAAATTAATCCAATCCATTGAAAAACATGGCCACCAGGGGCGGGGCTTGTTTGCCTTATATGTGCATTGTAAAATCTTTAAAAATCTTCTTGTCCAAAAGCACCTGCCTGATTTAAAAATTATTTGGCACAAATGCTCCTTTGTTAACCTTCTACCAAGGTTGTTCAAATTAATCCGATCTGTTGAAAAACATGGCCACCAGGGGGTTGCTTGATTTCCTTATATGTATAGAGTAAAAAACTTTGAAAACTATTGAAGTTCTATTAAATCAGGTGAGCGATATAGGGCCATCATGGCCCTCTTGTTTTACAACAGTTGGTCATCTAGATTTCTGTTACTTTTAAGATTATCTAGGTTTAACATTGTTATCCTCAATTGTTTTTGGAGAAAATGGCTAAATAATTTCTTAAAAATTGGTTTACTGAACACTTGCTTTATTAATTATATGCTAACTTGTCTTTATTTTAAACAGTCAGACATTCCTATACTGAGTGAGATGGCCATGCCATTGTGTGTTTCTGGGGTGAACCTGATTCTGCCATTCTTCTTTTCTGGAATTGCTCAACTAGAACAGTACAAAAAACCAAAGAACCAACTTTACATCAATATGACAAGGTTACAGAATCTTACATTTATCCATTATTTTTACCCTCCTAAAGAAAGGTTGAAGGGGGAATACTGCAATCACTATGAAGCAAGTCAATTGTAATGCTTACTCCCGCAACCCTGAGCGCAAAGGAGGGCAGCCATTACTACCCTTTTGAGCTATTGTGATCATATTTTGTCCGGCGTCCGTCTTCAATAATTGCCTTGTTAACACTCTACAGGCTACATTTTGCATCCTATCTTCATGAAAGTTTATCAGAACATTCATCTCCAACAAATCTTGGACAAGTTTAAACTGGGGCATATGAGGTCAAAAACTAGTTAACTATGTCAAATTGAAGTAAAATCTTGTTAACACTCTAGAGGCCGCATTTTTAACTTGAGTATGTTGAAACTTTATCAGAATCTTTGTCTTGTTGATATGTAGGCCAAGTTTGAATATGTGTCATGTCGGGTCAAAAAGTAGGTCACTAGGTAAAACTGAAGGGAAACCTTGTAAACATTTTTACTTTGAGCAAGTTGAAACTTTGTCAGAATGATATCTAGTCCATGTTCAAATGAATATGGGTCATATTAGGTGAATTATCATTGTAGAACTATTCCCCTCCTAAGTGAATTGTAGGCTTATTCAGTCAACATTAAGTGACAATATTAGTTTTCTATGTTTTTAAATGTGACCATCCATGTGAAAAGGTACAAGTTGGCATTCTTTACAGAGAACGTTCAGATCACTATGTCCACCTGCTTAGACTTATCAGAAACTACACAAGACTGGTTCTTTCAACCCTTTCCCACATACAACACATCTGCAGCGGACAACTTTTAAAATATAGTGACAAAAACCTGAAAAATCTCCATAAAAGATAGCTTAATTGTTAAATAAAGTTGAAAGTATTGTGCTCAAAGGAGAAATTGCTCAACATGAGCAATTTCTCTTATGGCCACATTGTTTTCAAAAGTTGTCTGCTGCTATTGCATCAAAAAGTGTCCACAGGTGGGAAAGAGTTAACAAGCTTGTTATTTGAACAGTGTCGGCAAGCGTCTATATGTGGGAAAGGGTTAACTCTTGACTCATTATGAGCAATTGATAACAATATTTGCAGAAGTTGTCTGCTTCTTTAGGTTGTATAATGCATTTTTAACTTTTCAGAACAATGTTGCTAAAAGCGGGTACCTTAACTGTATTGGTGTATTTTTGGTATCGGAAATTAGACGTTAAAGTAAGTCATTTTACGATCATGTAAATTATCTTTTTGCTTTTAACCCTTTACCTGATACGACACTTTGAACATATTTTGTCATAACATAGAATATCTCTATAATTGAATGGATGACCTATGACTAAAAGTGGCAAACATTATGTCAAAAGGAGAAATTGCTCCTTTTGAGCAATTTCTTCTTTTGTCACTATGTTTTCAAAAAGCCTTCTGCTGCAGAGGCGTCAAAAAGCGTCTATATGAGGGAAAGGGTTAAAAAGTCCAATGTACTTGAATTCATACCATGAAAAACTGCTTATAGATATTTAGCATCTCGTGTATAAAGATGATAAGTGTATATTGACAAGGCTGTTACAAAAATCAATGAATGAAACATTTTTTTGGTGGTCTGTAAAGTTTTCCTGTGGCATAACTGATGTAGAATTTTGTAATGATTTAAAAATTGCCAAAAAAACACTGAATGTGTTAAAAAGGTTATTACAATGATGACGTAGTGCATTTGCATCATTCTTTATTGCAAAGACATTTGTATTTCAGCTGCCTTTGCTTATAAGCAGTGTTTTGCAATTACCAAGTTTTCCTTTAAGATTAACTGCCTTTAGATGCCCAGATTCACCTTCTGATCCACTGATCATCAACACAGTGCTTTAGAATGGATCATATTTCATGATATTACCCCTTTCCCTCATTCTCAAAGTTTGCAGCAGATACCATTAAAATATCTATGGAAAAATATGGAAAATTTCTATGAATGAAAGTAGACTTGTAGAATAGTGTTGATAAGATTTGTCAAAATATGTCTTCATATTAGAATAATTTAAATTCTTGTATAATCTATAAATCCTATGTTATGAGAACCACAACCTACAGTTTGTTTAACCCTTTTCCACATGCAACAACATTTAGCACATTTGTAGTAGACAACTCTTGTAAACAAGATGGCAGTATGAAATTGCTTATAATGAGCACTTTCTCTTTTTACCACATCGTTTTCAACTCTATTCAATAATTATTTTTTGCCTACATATTTTAAAAGTAAAATACACCAGATTTGTTGTATATGGGAAAGGGTGAAGTAATGACAGATATATGGGACAACAACCTTTTTACCCCTCTGTAACTTGACCTCTGTTTATATTTACAGTGCTGGGAGACATTTGTAGGACAGGAGATATACAGACTTGTGATCGTAGATTTCATCTTTATCTTATTTACAACTTTCTTCTTTGAGTTTATTAGACGGTATGATTTGCATTATATAATATATTGTTATGTTTAAATGATGTCAATATTTGACCTTGCGTTTCTTTTGTGCTTTTAGACAATAGATTGTGACTGTCCTTGTAATTAATTGGTCTTCTTTCATAATAGCCATGTTACACAAAACCATGTTTTAGGAAACTTTAGACCTGCAAAGATGCAGATTAACCTGTGCCTCTGCATAGTCTGATCAGGATCTGTCCTGTTGGATATCTATTTGCATAAGCTGTCTTGAAACCTCTAGTAAATGGTCATGACATAAAGCTAGTTGTACAAGTATGCAATTTGGTTATGATTAACATTATTTAAAAAAAACACCTAAATTATGGTTTTCATGTTTCATGGCTCAAACCAGGTTAGTGCTGTACACTAAATCAAAAGCATTTTGCCATGGAATCAAGAATTTCTATAAGATTATTGGTATCAATTATTATACAAATCATCTGCATTTGATCTGTAAGTCACAATAGCCTGTGTGTTTCACCTGCCTTTACACCTAGGGAACACTATTCTGTTGTTTGTCTTTATGCTTTACCTTAACCATTTCCCACATACAGACGCTTTCTGATGCCTCTGCAGCAGACAACTTTTGAAAACATTATGGCAAAAGAAGAAATTGAGCAATTTCTCCTTTTGCCACAATGATTTCTAATTTAAAAATTATACTTTCGTATTTAGAGATTTTGAATATTCTTTGCAATACCATTGTTGTATGTGGGAAAGAGTTAATGGCATGTTGGCAGGCTACATGTGTGTTCCTTCAAACATTCCTGTAAAATGTTATTACTATTGGGTTCATTATTCTTCTGCCTTTGTTGCCTGAGGGAATCCGCTGTGGTCGAGTGGTTAGCGTCGGGGGATTTCGAAACCGGGTGTCCCGGGTTCGATCCCCAGTCGCGGCACTACGGTCATGGTGGAGTGCCCTTGGGCAAGGTACATTTTCTAGCCTAGTACTGGTTTGTTTACCCAGGGATCATGAATAATTAAATTTAATTGCGCGCTAAATGACCTTAGCTGTCGATGCGCCATAAAACAATATACATTCATTGTTGCCCGAGTATGTTATGTTTTTGTGTATCTATCTTATTTCACATTTTAATTTTTTTGTTTGCAGGGTGATGTCCCAGTATTGTTGGCCAAACTTTTTAACACAACCAGAATTTGAAATTGGAAGAAACACTCTCAACCTGATCTACTCACAGGCCTTATGCTGGTAGGAGTCCATTATTTTAATGATTACATGTACACAGTATTAACCCTTTCCCTGATACATCAATTTTGCAGCAGACGACTTTGATTTATATTTTGTCAATAAATAGATAATCTCCACAATTGAATGGATAACCTATGACAAAAAGTGGAAAACATTGTGGCAAAAGGAGAAATTGCACGTTTTGTGCAATTTCTTCTTTTGTCACTGTTTTCAAAAAGCTGTCTGCTGCAGAGGCATCAGAAAGTGTCTATATGAGGGAAAGGGTTGATTTGAGGATATTCAAATACTATTAAGTGCAAATTTCCTTCTACTACATTGTATTCTTAGCCATCCTTTTTGTGTTGAAACATATAGATTAAAATATACATGTTTACTTCCCCAATTGTATATATATTTTGTAGCAGACAGCTTTCAAAAACCTTTTTGCCAAAGGAGAAATTGCTCATAATAAACAATTTCTCCTTATGCCAAAATGTTTGCAACTTTATTCAATAGATATCCTTTCATTTAGGGAGATTTTCCGTAGTTTTATCTTGATATTTTCCATGCGGTCTGCTAAAGATTTGTTGTATGTAGGGAAGCTTTAAGCCACTGAATGCATATTCTTAACAATTGTTTTAACTCTTTCCCTCATACGACAATTCTGCAGCAGACGACTTTAAACGTATTTTGTCAACAAATAGAAAATCTCTATAATTGAATGGATAACCTATGACTAAAAGTGGAAAACATTGTGTCAAAAGGACATTGTGTCTTTTGTCACTATGTAAACAAATAGCCGTCTGCTGCAGAGGCGTCAGAAAGCGTCTGTATGAGGGAAAGGGTTACCATTAGTTTAGATACTTTTGAAATCATCTAAAACACCTTGAAAATTGTAAATGTAACTTTCAACACAGAAAACCTTGTGCTTAAAGAAGAAATTGCTCTTCATAAGTAGTTTCCTCTTATAACCACAATGTTGTCAAAGGTAACCTGCTGCAGAGGCGTGCAAACTTGTCTGTATAAGGTAAAGGGTTTGAGATAAAGATTTGTTTATTTCTATCTTTCAGGTTAGGCACCTATTTTAGTCCAATGATGTCCCTCATTATGATCATCAAATTGTTTCTTTTGTTCTATGTTAAAAGGGTAAGTGAATTAACCTGATAGATATTTGGGTGTGTCTTCTTTGAAAACCTGTGAAGAAAAGGTGAACACATGGAAAAAATAGAGGCATAATTTTGATACAGGCTTGAAAAAATGATGTTAAAAAAGGAGAAATTAAATATAACCAAACAGCTTTATACTTGTTGATTACCATTTTCTTCATATTTAAGTACTTTTCAGAAGAAATAAATGATTTGCACATATGAATATCATTATTTACAATTCAGAATACGCTTTTATTCAGTTCTAGAAGGTTGATTGATTGTTTGGGTTTTGACACAGTCTTTCAGTTATATCACATGATCCATAATTTACTTGGCTATCTCTTGCCAGTACTTAACATCAAATTCTTCCCAGGTAACTTACTACCTTTAAATTTGACATGTATTTAGAAAGGTTATATGTGGGTCCAAAATGTCTTTGTGTTATGCCATTGTCTTCTCTATATTATACTTCAAATTTAATTAATTCACATTTATTGACAAATAAGTTTTAGATTAAATTAATCACGCTTGATGTATGCTTCCTGGAGACCTATTCAGTACTAGCACCATTTGTGTAGAAAACTCCCAAAGGCATAACCTCCTCATGACACTTCACGATATCCTTTACGATGGTTTTGTGTATTTATGCCCCAGGGCTGAACTTCACAAATCTCCTTTAAATTATTTGTGCAAGCACTGAGGATTTACAGTCATATATTTAACTAACATTTTTATGTTTTACATAGTCCAGTGCATTGAAGCCTCAAACAGAGGAAGAATATCATGCATTTACCTCTTTGCTTTTTACAGATCAGCGTTGTTCAGAACTGTAAACCGTCGTTACGCCCATGGAGAGCAGCGAGGTCACATACCATATTTCTGGGCTTCTTGATGTGCTTCTTTATATTAAGTACAACTGCTGTAACTTGTGCCGTTTTATTGTAAGTATAGCTGTTTGAGCCCTTTTAGCTTCAATATAAAATATTGGCATTTTTTTAGGAGATTTTAAATGAGTCAAGATTAACCCTTTCCCTTATATATCAAATCAGCAGTTGCCAACTTTGAATCCATCTAGGCATGTCATAAGTCATCTGCATGTTATGTATTAACTCTTGTGATTTCATTTCTCAATTTCAGTTTAAAACCAAGTGATGGATGTGGACCGTTTAGAAACCACACAACGAGTTACGAGATAGTGTCAGACCTTGTAGACGGTTTAAAGGAGAAGTATAATGTGTTACACACTATTATACGAGTTATGTCATCGTCTGGATTTATAGCAGGCTCTCTCGTCTTTTTGTTGTAAGTGTGTTGGTTAGTTGGTTACCTTTGTGATGGTTTAAGATTTAAGAATAATTTGCTTTGAAAACATTGAATGATACTAATGTTTTATTACTTGTTTTAATCTTGCTTTATTGTAATATTATGATAAAAAATATTATGAAACAAGCATTGAAGAATGAGAATTTGTTGGTCAAAGAAAGTTATTTTTTCATAATGTTTTCAATAGGTGTCTGCTGCAGACATTAAATATTGATGACATAAACAAGATTACTTGTATAGTACAAACCTATTCTCAATCTGTATTTATCACAAATAAGCGGTCTTGGAATTCTCGTGTCATCACTTTTTAAAGTTAAGACAAAATTTCATCTTTTGCTTTATTAATTTCAACTACACTTAATAATTAAACTTTCATTTATAGAGGTTTTCCATATTTTTGTCTCAATGTTTTAAAACATCTGCTGCATATGTTTTATACGTGGGAAAGAATTAAGAAATTGCTTGTTCTTCATATTATATGGATTTCATTTCTAGCATGTTGACTTACTACATGAGGATAGTGATGATTGGACATAAGGAAATGGTGGAATTATTGAGACAACAGTTATCTATGGTAAGTCTTACTTTATACCAAGATGCATGATCATGTTGTCAGTAGCAATACCTCAGTAATAGTTATTAACTCAGAAGTCATGAAATCTATTCAAATAGAAAAAAAACCCACCTTCTAATTGTCAGTAGAATTAGCAGGATTCAGGCTGCTTGTTATCCCCTCGGCTGACGAAGTTTTCGAGGGGATATAGTAACAGGACTGTCCATTTGTTTGTTCGTCCGTTCGTGCTTCCGTCCGTAACATCCTTGTGACCACTCTACACTAAATATCCTTTATGACCGATCATAACCAAACTTGGTATACAGTTAGTATATATGGCAAGGTCTAGAAGCCTATTTATTTTCAAGGTCATAGGTTTAAGGTCAAAGTCAAAATTGGACTGACTATTCCATATCAACAACCTTGTGACCACTCTACACTGAACATCCTTTGACCGATCTTAACCAAACTTGGTATACAGTTAGTATATGGCAAGGTCTAGAAGCCTATATATTTTCAAGGTCATAGGTTAAAGGTTAAGGTAAAAAAAATGGACTGACTATTTTCCCATATCAACAACCTTGTGACCACTCTACACTGATCATCTCTTGGCAGATCATAACCAAACTTGCCATGTATGGCAAAATAGTAGTTCATCTATTTTAATATGGAGGGGTTGCATCCGCTTTGCGGTGCCCTTGTTTAAAATATGATCTGCTAAATTGTCATTAGATTGTGTTTTTACCAAAAAATGGGTTTAACTTAACTGCAGGAAGGACGAGATAAAGCCTATTTACTGAAGATGTTACAAGATGCTCACAGAAAAAACAAATCACGACCTGAGGACTTCGCTAAGCAAATGTCTCCAAAAACTCATGGTTTGTCTGGAACTGTAAACAGTACACTATCTCCAGGTAAGTGTCTTAAAGAGATCTTTGTAATTTGTAATTGTTCCTCAACATGTTTTAAAGGGAGGGGTAGGGTGGGAGGTTAGGGATTGAGAGAGAGGGGGAGAGTGACTAAGAGGTGGATTAATTGATCCAGTGCATGAGAAAAGATACAAGTTGGCATTTCTGACAGTGTAAATTCAGATTATCTTGTCCACCCCTCAGTCTTATCAGAATCGACTCAAGTTGACAGAATCTTCTATCAAGCTTATGTAAGTAATATGTGAACAGTGTAGATCTTGGATTAGATTGTTTGGATGTACAGCCTGATCTTGATCTATGCTGTTCTCAAAAGCCAACTTGTACCATTTTTCAACCACTGGCTCATTTATTCATTGTTGCAAGATGTATGGTGGACTGCCAATTGCTTAGGTACGTTTCCTTACCTTCTCTTACCTCATGCAGGCGAATAACAAAAGATTTTCATGAATTGCTGCATTGTATTGGACTAAGCGTCATATCAAAGTTTTCATTTAGGATTTTCTCCTTGCTTTTGTAAGGTATAGCCTTGACATTTTAAAAGCTAATTGATGATTCTCAGGTTATTTTATCTTCTGCAATAGTCATTAGAATGACATGCATTTTGCATGTATAATTTCCGTTTTTGAACTTAAATTTTATGAAAGTTTGCATTGCTTGCAGTTTTTGATATTTCATGCTAGAATTTATAATGTTTAATTTTTGTCTCAATTCGTAAATACTGGAATAATGATTTTTATACAATTTATAGATATTAGTTATATAGTTTCAGTTTTAATGAATTTAGGAGTATTTTTGTTTTCGGAATCACTGCACCATTATTTTTCTATTTTTACTGTTTATTCATTTGTTTTGAAGTATGATTTCATAAATTAACAGGTAAAGTCATTTCATAAATGTTTGCCATATAGTGACATATTATTACATAACAATTAATTCTTATGGACAATCTTTTTAATCCTTTATACTCCTTGCACATTCTTCCGTCACATGTTTATTATTTGAAAAGATCAGTTTACATGAAAGTTATTATATAGTGTATTAATATAAAACAACTCATCATTTTAGGCCTACTTCAGAAACTTAAGTTTTAAAAATATAACACTATAAATAAAGTATAACCATTTCCCTCATACGACAATTCTGCAGGAGACGACTTTGAACGTATTTTGTCAAAAAATAAAAAATCTCCAAAAAATCTCCATAATTGATTGGATAACCTATGACAAAAAGTTGAAAACATTGTGGCAAAAGGAGAAATTGCACGTTTTGTGCAATTTCTTCTTTTGTCACTATGTTTTCAAAACGCCGTCTGCTGCAGAGGTGGCAGAAAGCGTCTATCTGAGGGAAAGGGATAATGTTCACCAACTTATACAGTCACATGATGGATCATACCAGACTTTAAAAATGGTAGTAATGGCTGCCCTCCTTGTCGCTCAGGGTTGTGGGGTTAGCTAGTTTCTGTATTTACTAAAAAATTGTAAAAGGAGGCATAAAAAACAAAATAATCAACACATGATGGCAACAGTTCAATGTGCAGGAGGTATATATAATGTTCACATACAACATATATGTAGCAGACGACTTTGTTTACATATTGGCAAAAACTCCGAAAATCACTTTAATTTAAGAAATAATTATGAAAGTTGTAAACATTGTGGCAAAAGGAGAAATTGCTCATTTTGAGCAATTTCTGCTTTTTGTCAAAATGTTTTCAAAAATTGTCTGCTGCAGAGGTGTCTGTAAGTGACTATATGTTGGAAAGAGTTGAGCCTTTCCCATATGCAGACACGTTTTGATGCATCTGCAGCAGAGAACTTTTTTAAATCACTGTGGCAAACGGTGAAATTGCTCGTAAAGAGCAATTTCTCTATTTGCCAAAATTTCGTCAACTCTTCTCTAATTCTATTGTTATTCATAAATAATTTTCATTTTTTCCCCCATATGATTTCAAAGTCATTTACTGTAGTTTCTTTCTTTGTGGGAAAGCATTTATTTACCAAGATGTACTTTCCAGCATAAAAGGTTGCTTTTGTACCAGGATACCAACGTTTTTATACCAGGACTTACACATTATTCATGATTTTGAATTGTTTATTTATTATTTATTTATTTATGATATGTCATAGGTGCAGCAGAAGTTCATTTTGCCTGGGATGTTAAGGTTTCATAAAGTCTAGGTATAAAGGTAGATTTGTGCAAGTTGTTAGGTCTGTGAGATTTTGAAATCTTTCATCATCACCCTTACTACGCTTCAGTTTCTATCCTTCATAATAATCTGTTGATCTGATATAATATTTTCTCAAGTCATCATTTTAGAAATCTAGATGTATTGATAAATATTTTGAAAACATTGCAAGAAAAAGGGAGATTTATTGTTTTCAGCTCATTTTCACACAATTGCAATGTTTGTGAGGCATCTTAAGTTGTGTATTAAATAAAGGTTATACTATGCTTGATATGTGACTCTTCAAAATTTAAACATTTCTGGAAAAGAGTGGAAACCTGCACAAAATGCTTCATTATTTTAGATGAAGTAGAAAGCATTGTGGATAGAGCAGAATTTCTAAGTGCACTTTTATCCACTATGTTTTCAAAAGCTGACTTTTTAAAACACATTTTTGGGAAATAAAAAGTAATATAGTAAAAAGCGATCTCAAAGATATGTCATATGAACAGATTTCTTTTTTGAAAATACCTGAGGAGGTTTGAAAATACAGGGCTATGAGGGAATGAAACGAGTATATATGTCGCTTGTTAGAAATAAAACTCCATGTCACACAAAAATCAACCCTAGACTGCAAGAGACCAGATCTGTATCAGATTTTACAAAGTGGAGATCTAGATCTCTCCTGGTTGCAGAGTATTGAAGATCATTTCTGTGTGACATGGCCACATTTTGTCAACAGTAAGCCATTTCTATGTAAAGCATGTTAGCATCAACTTTTCAACTAAAACAACTTTAAAGATCAATAAATTATTCAACTTTCCAAACTGAAAAATAGATAGAAAAGAAAAACAATGAAAAATTACCCGAAAAAGTAATTTATTTTACTGTAAAATTGTCACATTAGGCTAACTGTTGAAAACGAAATTGTTCACCATAATATTGTTAAGGCTTTCCCTCATACGACAATTCTGCAGCAGACGACTTTGAACGTATTTTGTCAAAACATAGAAAATCTCCATAAGAGGCATCAGAAAGCGTCTATATGAGGGAAAGGGTTAAGGCTTCCATTGTTGTGGCTAATGTTTATAATATATAAGCTAGTCTATGAATTCAAAATCTCGCAATTTACATGTATACATATGAACAATTACTTGCTGGGATAGATTCAATATAATTATATGCCTTGATTTTTCATGACATACTAATTTGGGACAAATGTGCCAAAATTTAACTCTGAAACTCCAGCAAATAAAATTATCTTTGTTTCTCTCTTATTGAAGTTGTGTAAATGAAATGAACAAATGTAAAAGGGGTATTGTTGCATCCTGATTTTATTATTAACCCTTATAGACGCATTATGACACATCTGCAGCAAACGAATTTTGAAAACCTCATGACAAAAGGAAAAATTGCTCAAAACGAGCAATTTCTCCTTTTGCACAATGGTTTCAACTTTTTCAGTAATTATACCTACAATTATAGAGATTTTCTATATTTTTCAGTAGACATTTTCAAAGTCGTCTGCTGCAAATTTGCTGTATGTGGGAAAGGTGTAAGTTAACCCTTTCCCTCATACGACAATTCTGCAGCAGACAACTTTGAACTTATTTTGTCAAAACATAGAAAATCTCCATAGTTGAATGGATAACCTATGACAAATAGTGGAAAACATTGTGGCAAAAGGAGAAATTGCATGTTTTGTGCAATTTCTTCTTTTGTCACTATGTTTTCAAAAAGCCGTCTGCTGCAAAGGCATCAGAAAGCGTCTATATGAAGGAAAGGGTTAAAGGTGATCCAGTGAAGTCTGTGATGCTGCAATTCCTGTTTGTCATCAATGGTTACATCTATGACTTTCCCAAACACAGGGAAATAGTGAAGTCTCTGGTGACTGCTGTCTGTCTGCACACTGTCACCAGAATCTTCACTGTTTGCAGACAAAACCTAGTTTTGCCCAAGCAGCTCTAATATTTCAATGGCAACGCTTTTTTAGTACCAAGGTTAACTGCGCATGAGCGATATTGTATGTGTTTGTTTTGTCTTGTTTCTTAATGTATTGTACGACATCGTAAGCATTTTGGGCATGCACAGCTTTGCTATGCAGATATATCATGTTTTATTGTAAGGTAGGGTTTGTTTCAGCATGAATTTCATAATCATAGATTTAGTCTCGGGGCCAGGATTACAGGATGATCTGCTATTGTAAAATAAGTATATTGAATAGTGAAGTCTCCGGTGATTGCTGTCTGTCTGCACACTGTTTGTCTGCACACTGTCACCAGAATCTTCACTGTTTGCAGGTGCAACAAAACCTAGTTTTGCCCAAACAGCTCTAATATTTCAATGGCAACGCTTTTTTAGTACCAAGGTCATCTGCGCATGAGCGATATAGTATGTGTTTGTTTTGTCTTGTTTCTTAATGTATTGTATGACATCTTAAGTATTTTGGGCATGCACAGCTTTTCTATGCAGATATATCATGTTTTATTGTAAGGTAGGGTTTGTTTCAGCATGAATTTCATAATCATAGATTTAGTCTCGGGGCCAGGATTACAGGATGATCTGCTATTGTAAAATAAGTAAATAATTTACATAATATTGCTAGCGGGTATGAGGTGCACATATATAGAGTATGCTTGATTTACATATTTTCATATTAACCCTTTCCAACATAAAACAAATCTGAAGCAGACAACATTGAAAATATCTTTGAAAAAATATTGAAAGTCACAAAACATGAAAGTATATTTATTGAATATAGTTGAAACATTGTTGCAATAGGAGAACTTGCTCATTGTGAACAATTTCTCCTTTTGCCAGTGTTTTGAAAAGTTGTCTTCTATAGGAAAGGGTTCTATTTACATTTATTTTGAATTTCAGGTTCTAGTTTTAATTAATTTAGTATATATTTTTCATTCATTTTTAGCTCACATGAACTTTGCTCAAGGTGAGTTATTGTGTAGGCCTTTTGTCCGGCGTCTTGCATGCGTCATGCGTCAACTTCTTCTCCTCAGTAACCAGTGGGTCAATTGGGATGAAACTTCACAGAAAGCATCCTCTCAATGACCTCACCAGATTTCCTTCAATTTTTTGGGATCCGTGCAGAATTCTGGTTTCCATGGCAACGAAATGAAAAAAAAATTCAAATAATTGTGTAGAGATGTTCCTTGGATGACCCTCTATCAGATTCTTCAAGCCTTGTTGATTGGTCGAAAAACATGGCCGCCAGGGGGGGGGCGGGCCTATTTTGCCATATATGGCTATAGTGAAAACTTAAAAAATCTTCTCCTCCGAAAGTGTCAGACCGATTTTCAAATAATTTTGTAGAAATGTTCCTTAAGTGACCCACTATCAGATTCCTTAAAGCCATGCTGATTGGTTGGAAAACATGGCCGCCAGGGGTTAGGGCTATTTTGCCGTATATGGCTATAGTGAAAACTTAAAAAATCTTCTTCTCCCAAACTGGTTGGCAGATTTTTAAATAATGTTGAGTAAAGGTTCCTTGGATGACCCTCTATCAGATTCCTTCAAGCCATGTTGATTGGTCAAAAAACATGGCCGCCAGGGGGGCGGGGCTATTTTGCACTATATGGCTATAGTAAAAACTTAAAAAATCTTCTCCGACGAAAGTGTCAGGTCTATTTTCAAATACATTTGTAGAAATGTTCCTTGGATGATCCTCTATCAGATTCCTTTAAACCATGTTGATTGGTAAAGAAACATGGCCGCCAGGGGGGGGCGGGGCTATTTTGCCTTATATGGCTATAGTGAAAACTTAAAAAATCTTCTTCTCTGAAAGTGTCAGGCCGATTTTCAAATAATTTTGTAGAAATGTTCCTTAAGTGACCCGCTTTCAGATTCCTTCAAGCCATGTTGATTGGCCAAAAACATGGCCGCCATTGGGCAGGGCTATTTTGCATTATATGGCTAAAGTGAAATCTTCTCCTCCAAAAGTGTTTGGCTGATTTTCAAATAATTTTGTAGAAATGTTCCTAGGGTGACCCTCTATCAGATTCCTTCAAGCCAAGTTGATTGGTCTGAAACTTTGGCTGCCAGGGGGTGGGGCTGATAAAGCTAAAGTGAAAAAAAAAGGTGAGCGATCCAGGGCCATCAAAATGATAGATGAAGTGTCAGTTCAAAGGATAACAAATGAATGCCAAGTCATCGTAGTGATGATTGTATATAAAAAGTATTCTCAAGGGCTGCTAATCTAGGCGCTACAAGTTTTATTCATTCATCCCATTTGATTATTAGCTAGTAGTATTTGTATTTTACCAGCCTTTTCAAGGTAGGTAGCCAGTTGCTGGGATGATTTTTGTAATAACCCATTCCCACTAATAGAAGCATTTTGATGCCTCTGCAGCAGATGACTTTTGAAAACATTGTGAGCATTTTCTATTGTCACAATGTTTTAAACTTTATTATGCCTCCTTCGAAGAAGAGGGGTATATTGCTTTGCTCGTGTAGGTCCGTAGGTCTGTCACTAGACCAAAGATTGTACAAGTGTACAATGCCTGGACCTATGGTCCTCAATCTTGACTTGGATGTTGGGCCTGACCAGTAAATGAACCCTATTGATTTTGAGGTCATCGGGTCAAAGGTCAAGGTCACAGTGACCTTGAACACGAAAAGCTTGTCCAAGTGATAACTTGACATTGCCGGCACTCATGGTCCTCAAACTTGACATGGAGGCCGGGGGTGACCAGTAGATGACCCCTATTGATTTTGAGGTTATCGGGTCAAAGGTCAAGGTTACAGGGACCTTAAATGCGAAAAGCTTTTGTCCGATGGATATCTCGACATTGCCTGCACCCATGGCCCTCAAACTTGACATGGAGGCTGGGGGTGACCAGTTAATGACCCCTATTGATTTTGAGGTCATTGGGTCATCAGGTAAGGTCAAGGTCACAGTGACCTTGAACGTGAAAAGCTTGTCTGAGTGATAAGTCGACATTGCCTGAACCCATGGCCCTCAAACTTGATTTATAGGCTGGGGATGACCAGTAGATGACCCCTATTGATTTTGAGGTCATCAGGTTAAAACAAGTCCAAATATTCCTTACATTATAGCGCTCTGGGGGGGCAAAATGTTTGACAAACATCTCTTGTTTTATAATTATACTTTAATTTACAGATGTTTTTCACATTTTGAACAAGATGTTTTCAAAGTCGTCTGCTGAAACATTTGTGTATGTGGGAAAGAGTTAAGTACTGGTCAAAGACAGCCAGGACAAAAATAAGTAGTAAATGGTAGGTGTACCTGAGCGAACAAATTTGTTGGTTAACCAAATGTCGGAACGATTGTTGGTAGTTTTGTCCTAAACAATCTTGTTGCATGGTACATGCTGCATTTTAATGTTGTATTAACTTTTCGATGTAGATCTATCTTACTCTCTCTTTTGTCTCTCCGAAAATGTATGCATCTCACAGTGACGCCAGTCTTCATTGTGTTTACTCTTTTATTAGCTCCACTGGCTGAAAGCCAGTTGAGCTTATGTCATGGCGAACTTTTTCCTTTAAACGACTTCTTCTCCCTAACCACTTGGTCAATTTGGTTGAAAATTGGTCCATAATTCTGGTTTCCATGGCAACCAAAAGAAAAAAATAGTGAAAACTTAAAAAATCTTCTTTTCCGAAAGTGTCAGGCCGATTTTCAAATAATGTTGTAGAAATGTTCCTTGGGTGACCCTTTATTAGATTTCTTCAAGAAATGTTGATTGTTGAAAAACATGGCCGCCAGGGGGCGGGGCTATTTTGCCTTATATAGCTATAGTGAAAAAGCTGATTTTCAAATAATTTTGTAGAAACATTCCTTGGGTGACACTCTACAAGATTCCTTTAAGCCATGGTGGTTGGTCAAAAACATGGCCACCAGGGGGCAGGGCTGTTTGGAGATTTGATTTTTGCCTTATGGCCGTGGAGCGATACTGGCCCTCTTGGGCCTCTTGTTTTATATATATACATGTATGTACCATGTAATTATTTCACATCAGTCATGTTTCATTATACCCCCGATAAACGAAGTTTAGAGGGGGTATATTGGAGTCACCCTGTGGTTGGTCGGTCGGTCGGTCGGTCGGTCGGTCGGTTGGTCCGTTGCGATTTTCCTTGTCCGGAGCATAACTTTAAAACTAATTGTTGGAATTTAATAAAACTTCATAGGATGATAAAACACATTGAGAGGAAGTGCGGTGTACAGGAACCATAACTCTATTTTACCTAAATACAGAGTTATTGCCCTTTGTTACTTTTTCTTGTCCGGAGAATTACTTAATAACTAACAGATGGAATCTAATAAAACTACATACAATGGTAGAGCATAATCAGAGGAAGTGCAGTATACAATAACCATAACTCTACTTTACATAATTACAGAGTTATTGCCCTTTGTTACTTTTTCTTACTTGTAGAGTCTTGTCCGGAGCATAACTTTAAAACAAATTGTTGGAATTAAATAAAACTTCATAGGATGATACAACACATTGAGAGGAAGTGCGGTGTACAGGAACCATAACTCTATTTTATCTAAATACAGAGTTATTGCCCTTTGTTACTTTTTCTTGTCCGGAGAATTACTTAATAACTAACAGATGAAATCTAATAAAACTACATACAATGGTAGAGCATAATCAGAGAAAGTGCAGTGTACAAGAACCATAACTCTAATTTACATAATTACATAGTTATTGCCCTTTGTTTCTTTTTCTTGTTCGTAGAGTCTTGTCCGGAGCATAACTTTAAAACTTATTGTTGGAATTTAATAAAACATCTTAGGATGATACAACACATTGAGAGGAAGTGCGGTGTACAAGAACCATAACTCTATTTTACCTAAATACAGAGTTATTGCCCTTTGTTACTTTTTCTTGTCCGGAAAATTACTTAATAACTAACAGATGGAATCTAATAAAACTACATACAATGGTAGAGCATAATCAGAGGAAGTGCAGTGTACAAGAACCATAACTCTACTTTACATAATTACAGAGTTATTGCCCTTTGTTACTTTTTCTTGTTCGTAGAGTCTTGTCCGGAGCATAACTTTAAAACTAATTGTTGGAATTTAATAAAACTTCATAGGATGATACAACACATTGAGAGAAAGTGCGGTGTACAGGAACCATAACTCTATTTTATCTAAATACAGAGTTATTGCCCTTTGTTACTTTTTCTTACTTGTAGAGTCTTGTCCGGAGCATAACTTTAAAACAAATTGTTGGAATTAAATAAAACTTCATAGGATGATACAACACATTGAGAGGAAGTGCGGTGTACAGGAACCATAACTCTATTTTATCTAAATACAGAGTTATTGCCCTTTGTTACTTTTTCTTGTCCGGAAAATTACTTAATAACTAACAGATGGAATCTAATAAAACTACATACAATGGTAGAGCATAATCAGAGGAAGTGCAGTGTACAAGAACCATAACTCTACTTTACATAATTACAGAGTTATTGCCCTTTGTTACTTTTTCTTGTTCGTAGAGTCTTGTCCGGAGCATAACTTTAAAACTAATTGTTGGAATTTAATAAAACTTCATAGGATGATACAACACATTGAGAGAAAGTGCGGTGTACAGGAACCATAACTCTATTTTATCTAAATACAGAGTTATTGCCCTTTGTTACTTTTTCTTGTCCGGAGAATTACTTAATAACTAACAGATGGAATCTAATAAAACTACATACAATGGTAGAGCATAATCAGAGGAAGTGCAGTGTACAAGAACCATAACTATAATTTACATAATTACAGAGTTATTGCCCTTTGTTACTTTTTCTTGTTCGTAGAGTCTTGTCCGGAGCATAACTTTAAAACTAATTGTTGGAATTTAATAAAACATCTTAGGATGATACAACACATTGAGAGAAAGTGCGGTGTACAGGAACCATAACTCTATTTTACCTAAATACAGAGTTATTGCCCTTTGTTACTTTTTCTTGTCCGGAGAATTACTTAATAACTAACAGATGGAATCTAATAAAACTACATACAATGTTAGAGCATAATCAGAGGAAGTGCAGTGTACAAAAACCATAACTCTACTTTACATAATTACAGAGTTATTGCCCTTTGTTACTTTTTCTTGTTTGTAGAGTCTTGTCTGGAGCATAACTTTAAAACTAATTCTTGAAATTTATTAAAACTTCATAGGATGATACAACACATTAAGAGAAAGTGCGGTGTACAGGAACCATAACTCTATTTTACCTATATACAGAGTTATTGACCTTTGTTACTTTTTCTTGTCCGGAGAATTACTTAATAACTAACCGGTGGAATCTAATAAAACTGCATACAATGGTAGCATAATGAGAGGAAGTGCAGTGTACAAGAACCATAACTCTTATTTACATAATTACATAGTTATTGCCCTTTGTTACTTTTTCTTGCCCGGAGAATTATTTAATAACTAACAGATGGAATCTAATAAAACTACATACAACGGTAGAGCATAATCAGCGGAAGTGCAGTGTACAAGAACCATAACTCTAATTTACATAATTACAGAGTTATTGCCCTTTGTTATCCAAAAATGAAAAAAACAAGAATAACCCGATCCATAACATTGTCCTTTTAAGGTGGGATTTCAAAATAGTTCACAACCTTTCCTATCAGGGTGGCGTTCGGGGGTATTAATCACATTCAGTGATAGTTCTAGTTTTATTTTGATATGATAAACTTTAAATAGGTTTAAGATTTTGTTTTAAGTTCGGGTTTTTTTAAGTTGAGATTTGATTGTGTGTTTGATATAAGTGTTATTTAATATAACAAGTAATCAAGTAGCTTAGCTCAATTTGCTGTTCATTTCTTTCTATTTCCATTAATTTTGTAATTATTTACCCATGCAAAATCATGATCTTTTTCAGGTCAATCATCAGTCTATGGTCAGGCTATGGTGAAGATATCTATTTAACCCTTTCCCTCATATAAACGCTTTCTGATGCCTCTGCAGCAGACGGCTTATTGAAAACAAAGTGACAAAAGAAGAAATTGCACAGAACGTGCAATTTCTCCTTTTGCCACAATGTTTTCCACTTTTTGTCATAGGTTATCCATTCAATTATGGAGATGTTCTATGTTTTGACAAAATATGTTCAAAGTCCTCTGCTGCAGAATTGTCGTATGAGGGAAAGGCCTAAATAGATTTGAGCCAAATCAGGCAAAAGGGGTTCTTGGTTTATTTGCTAAGAATGAAGTCTCAGATGAGTATGCATATTGACAGCCTCACCAGAGACATCACTGTATCGAGGGCTTGGCGTGAAACGGTTGTAACTAAAATTGGTAATTTGTTACCAATGTTAAATCACCTCGCCATAAAGTCTTTATAAGCGTTAAATCATTTTTCTTGGTAAACAATGGAAATTTAGGTGCCATTGCTCATTCTGAGCAATGGCACCTAAATTTCCATTGTTTACAAAAGGGTCAAAATTGCCCCTAAACCAGGGTTTTCAAAATAGGTTTTAAGTTACAACTGTTTCACACCAAGCCCTTGGTATGCTATAGCTTGATCTTCTAACAAAATTCTAGAATTGTATCCCCATTTCTTACACTCAAATATTCAAAACAGGGTCTCGACAAAAATCACTCTAGGGATGCTGACATATTTCCTTTTTATTCTAACACAGGTGGAAGACAGTTTATAAAACAGGCTACAGCTACCACAGATAGAGCTTCAGCACCGGATTCATACCAGAGGAAACCCAAGGGAAACGCTGCTCACAGCAAATTTAGAGGGACCGCACCATCGTAACGCATCTGTTTTGAAAATATCTGCAGAAAATCATGTTATATTTTGTAAGTTGGAGTTTAATTTTGATAGACATCAAAACATTGTCAGAAGTCAAGAAACTGCTTGGTTTTATCAATTTCTCCACAATGTTTTCAAATGACTGCAGCAAGCATTTACAATCTTTTTGCGATCACCTGATTCAAAGGATCAATGTGATCTATTCTGATCATTCTCTGTCCTCCGTCTGTCATTACTTCAAGCTTCGAAAGATACCTCTTTCAAAACCACTTAACTTTTGGCAAAACTTGCTTGCCAGATTTAATGATAATTTGATAGAAATTCCTTAGGTGACCCTCTACAAAAAAGTGTTCAAGCCATATTGATTGGTTGAAAAACATGGCAGCAAGACATCATCGGAAAAAGGGGCAAAATGACAAAACTTTAAAATTCCATTTTTATTACAGTCCTTGTCTGAATTTAAGATAACTTAATTAGATTGTTCCTTCAGTGGCCCTCTACATAGTTTGTTCATCCTATCTTGATAAGTTTAAAAACATAGCCACAAGGTGGTATTAAATAAGGGGTAGAAGGAATAATTAGCTTCACACTACATTTGATCCTTAAACACTGCATCAATATCAACAGAACTCCACAGGAATGTTCCTTTTGTAGTCCTCTTTCAAATTCCGTCAAGGATTTGATGTGTTATTACAAATGTCCTTTACTAACAAGCTGTGTCATTTACAGTGTCCAATATTTGAAGTTAAAAATCCCCAAGCTTGTTAAAAAGAAATCCCAGAGTATTAATTACACATTTGCTACTATACCATCGATCAGCCTCAGGTGGTCGATTACCCCTTTCTCTCATATAGATGCTTTCTGACATCTCTGCAGCAGACGGCTTTTTAAAAACAAAGTGACAAAAGAAGACATTGCTCAAAACGAGCAATTTATCCTTTAGCCACAATGTTTTCCACTTTTTGTCATAGGTTATCCATTCAATTATAGAGATTTTCCAATTTTTGACAAAACATGTTCAAAGTTAGTCCTCTTGTTTTTGTAACTTGTGTAAGTATATGTATATTGATCTATGTTTGACACAATTTATTATATTTATCTCTATTTTTGTATAATCACTTTAAAACAATCATCTATAATTGGATCTATCAACTTTAATCAAATATATGTATGCATTCTTCATACCTCTTCCTTAACCCTTTCCCACTTACAATAAATCTGCAGCAGATGACTGAACATATTTTGTCAAAAAAAAAGAAAATCTCTTTAATTGAATGGATAACATATGACTAAAAGTTAAAAACATTGTAGCAAAAGGAGAAATTGCTTGTTTTGAGCAATTTCTTCTTTTGTCACTATGTTTTCAAAAAGCTGTCTGCTGCAGAGGCGTCATAAAGTGTCTATATGAGGGAAAGGGTTAAGCCTTTCTCACTTACAATAAATCTGCAGCAAACTGCTGAATACATGTGGTTAATTCAATTGAAAATCTGAGTAGTCTTAAAAACATTGTGGCATAAGAGTCAATTATTCATTATATGCAATCATACAATGTCTCAAAAATGTGTCTGCTGCAGAGGCATGAAATGTCATTTGTATCATTTCAAGACTTAACCCTTTCCCACTTGCAGGCACAACATTGTAATTAAAGTATCAACTGCTCCTAATGATCCACTTTCTCCTTTTGCCAGTGTTTTTTCACTCTATTCAATAATTATTTTTTCATAGTTTGTATGCTGCAAATTTGTTTAATGTGGGAAAAGTTTATTAAACAATGTCTGTAAATATAGGGTCCAATATAAACAGATCTGACCTCATGTAATATTATAATGTATATTCTCCTGTTGTTTAGAGATGTTGTTATTGTGATTAGTTTGTTTTATTCCAGCCACTGTCTTACAAAAGGGGGCCTTATTTCGGAAAAAGATTTTACTTTGTGCTGATATGTCTGTGAATTTATCATGATTTGGAGTTTATTTGATTTGAAATATCTTGGGGGGGGGGCAAACAAACATATTATGCAAGTCCTCCATGTCTTATTATGATTAAAGAAATATATGTTAACTGTCAAGGAATGGGTTAGTACCTTGGCTTTTGTTTTGTGTTCATCAATTGGATGTGAATTATTTTGTATTGTGAATTATATACTCAAGAGTCACCGAATGTGTGTCCATTGCAGCTATAGGCTTGGACCTTGTCTGTAAATATGATATGTATGTCCCTCCATGATTCATGCAAATTTTGTCAAGGCATATAAATCTTGGGAATAGGATGTGGTATTGACCTTTGACTGTGCAAACTGCTTGGGAATTGGATTGTCTACACTTAGCAGACGGCTTTTTGAAAACATAGTGACAAAAGAAGAAATTGCACAAAATGTGCAATTTCTCCTTTTGCCACAATGTTTTCCACTTTTTGTCGTAGGTTATCCATTCAATTATGGAGATTTTCTATGTTTTGACAAAATACGTTCAAAGTCGTCTGCTGCAGAATTGGCGTATGAGGGAAAGGGTTAATAATGTTGATGACTTGGAATTCTCCTATTATCTTGTCCATAGAATATGGCCCCACTAAATCTTGTCCAAGGTCAATCTCATACACTTAACCCTTTCCCTCATATAGACGCTTTCTGACGCCTCTGCAGCAGACGGCTTTTTGAAAACATAGTAACAAAAGAAGAAATTGCACAAAACGTGCAATTTCTCCTTTTGTCACAATGTTTTCCACTTTTTGTCATAGATTATCCAATCAATTATAGAGATTTTCCATTATTTGACAAAATATTGTTCAACGTTGTCTGCTGCAGAATTGTCGTATGAGGGAAAGGGTTAACATACATAAGGATACTTAATAAGGTGTGCCGATACATCTTGGACTTGGGAAGTGAAGCATATCAAAATTAGTTCAAAACATGTTATGGAGAGAAAAGGATGTTTACAGTATTTTGTTTTATACATCATCATGTCCCGGTACTTTGTATTCATGCCATTGTTGTTGCTTCAGCAGTTATTCCAGCACTTCTAGTGTATGATAATTAAAGTTTGTCTATTATCATGTAACAAGAACATGATAGTATTGTACCCTTTCCCACATACAAACAACTCTGCAGCAGATGACTTTTAAAACATCTAGGCTAAACGATGACAAATCTCTAGATATGAGAGTATAATACTTGATTAACCCTTTCCCTCATACGACAATTCTGCAGCAGACGACTTTGAACATATTTTGACAAAAAGTAAAAAAATCTCTATAATTGAATGGACTAAAAGTGGAAAACATTGTGTCAAAAGGAGAAATTGCTCGTTTTGAGCAATTTCTTCTTTTGTCACTATGTTTTCAAAAAGCTGTCTGCTGCAGAGGTGTCAGAAAGCGTCTATATGAGGGAAAGGGTTAAGGTTAAAAACATTGTGTCAACAGTAGAGTTGTTCATTATGAGCTGTTTCTCCTTTGGCAAACATGTTTTCAAAATTATTCCGCTGCAAAGGCTTTACATAGTGTCTGTATGTGGGAAAGGATTAATTTGGTTCTGTTAGTCCCATATACATTAACCAATGCAAGTATGAGCACTTTTACATTTTCGAAAATGCATAATTATATGCATTCTGACAATCTGCAGCAAAATACTTTTGTATTGTTGTAAAAGGTGAAATTGCTCATGATGATTAATTTCTCATTTATGTTGCAAATTTATTCAATATTTATACTTTCATTGTTCAATATTTGTACATGAATGTTTTAAAATTTGTCTGCTGCAGACGTGCCAAGTATGAGTTTATATGTGTTAGGTTAGCTTGATTATTTAATTGGAATATGATTCATGTTAAACCGCCAACATTTAATGATTTTGAAGCAGACAGCTTTTTAAAGGAGAAATTGCTAAAACCAACTATTTTTCCTATTCCTTAAATATTTTCAATTTTGTTAACAAAGAAGAAACTTTTTACAAACTTTTTTCAGACATTTAATGATTTTTAGAAGCAGGTGATTAAAAATATGATATCAGGTAAATATTTTAAACATTTCCCTTATACGACAATTCTGCAGCAGACAACTTTGAACATGTTTTGTCAAAAAATAGAAAATCTCTATAATTGAATGGATAACCTATGACTTAAAGTGGAAAACATTGTGGCAAAAGGAGAAATTGCTCATATTGAGCAATTTCTGCTTTTGTCACTATGTTTTCAAAAAGCTGTCTGCTGCAGAGATGTCAGAAAGCGTCTATATGAGTGAAATGGTTAAGATCTTTTAGGCTGTTGATGTTCAATATATTCAGGTTTGATGTGATTTATGTAATACTTATTAGTTTCAGCATTATGTCAAGTCCCATTTACTATGCAAATACAAAATGTGCTTCATTATATGTATTGCCATTGTTTTTGTTTAAATGTACCGTTGTAATACAACCTACTTTGATAATCTTAATAATTACACTATAATGAGAGAGTGGTAAATAGTTGTGGTGGAATAAAAACATAATTACACTGAATTTTTATGCCCCCCCCGGAATCTCCGATTCGGGGGGCATATAGTTTTTGGCCTGTCTGTCTGTCTGTCTGTCTGTCTGTCTGCACGTCTGTCTGTCTGTCTGTCTGCCTGCACAAAAAAAACTTTAACCTTGACCACTTCTTTTGAACCATAACAGGTACGGCTACCATATTTCACATGTGTATTCCTTGTGACATGACCTTTCTGTCAGTACCAACATTTTTGACCTTGCGACCTTGACCTTTGACCTAGATGTAGTTTTTGGCCTGTCTGCACGAAAAAAACTTTAACCTTGACCACTACTTTTGAACCATAACAGGTACGGCTACCATATATCACATGTGTATTCCTTGTGACATTACCTTTCTGTCAGTACCAAAATGTTTGACCTTGCGACCTTGACCTTTGACCTAGATGTTGCCATTCTCGAAAAAATCTTTAACCTTGGCCATTACTTTTGAACCATAACAGGTACGGCTACCATATTTCACATGTGTATTCCTTGTGACATGACCTTTCTGTCAGTACCAACAATTTTGACATTGCGACCTTGACCTTTGACCTAGATGTTGCCACTCTCGAAAAAAACTTTAACCTTGGCCATTACTTTTGAACCATAACAGATACGGCTACCATATTTCACATGTGTATTCCTTGTGACATGACCTTTCTGTCAGTACATTTTTGACCTTGCGACCTTGACCTTTGACCTAGATGTTGCCATTCTCATTTTTTTTTTTAACCTTCCCCACTACTTTTGAACAATAACAGGTACGGCTACCATATTTCACATGTGTATTCCTTGTGACATGACCTTTCTGTCAGTACCAACATTTTTGACCTTGCGACCTTGACCTTTGACCTAGATGTTGCCATTCTCGAAAAAAACTTTTAACCTTGGCCATTACTTTTGAACCATAACAGATACGGCTACCATATTTCACATGTGTATTCCTTGTGACATGACCTTTCTGTCAGTACCAACATTTTTCACCTTGACCTTTGACCTAGATGTTGCCATTCTCGATAAAAACTTTAACCTTGACGACTACTTTTGAACCATAACAGGTACGGCTACCATATTTCACATGTGTATACCTTGTGACATGACCTTTCTGTCACTACCAAAATTTTCACCTTGCGACCTTGACCTTTGACCTAGATGTTGCCATTGGGGGGCATCAGTGTTTCACAAACACATCTTGTTTATTTCTAAAATGAATTATCAAATAGAGAATCCAATTTATTGTTTTCAAAAAATACTATGGCACATCAAATTTATAGCATAAAATCCTTATTATAGTTAAAGAAACCATATCTTGTCTATGCACTCAAATGAAGATTATTACAGGGTTTTCTGACAATATTTGATATTGTTACATAATGCAATACGATTTTGACAAAGCATAGACATTCAGGAGTATCTTCTTCCATATAGTAGTTCATTTTTTAGAATTTTAATGTTTCAAGATTTTGTCGCTCGAACAAAATCTAAATACGTCGCCTAAAACAAACAAAACAATCATGGAATGGAACAATCTTTGTTCAAGTGCATTCAGACAAGGTATGGTATCTATTTGCATTTTTGATAACAGTAAATTGGATTCTCAATTTGATTATCCATTTTAGAATTAAATAATTAAGTGTTATAATCACGTTTAAAATATTGAATTGCCATTAACCGTTTTCCTGATGAAGATGATTTTTGATACCTCTTCAATATATGACATTTGAAAAGGAAATATTCAAAAAGAATAATTTCTCCTTTTCCTACAACAATTTATACTCTGTATCAATAAATCTTAATAACCACACCAGGTAAATGGTTAAATGTACAGTAATTACCATAATGATTAGAAAATATCAGATTATTGCCAAAAATTTGTAAAAAGGTATTTACATGTACCGTATTAACATTGAATTATTTTATTTATCTTTCTCTGAAAACAATAAATCTGCAGCAAATGACTGAGGGCTATTCCAGGAAAAAATGTCTAGGGTGTGAAGAAACGACTAGCCTTTTTAGCTCACCTGAGCACGAAATGCTCAAGGTGAATTATTGTGATCACCTTTTGTCCGGTGTGCATCGTTTGTCAACTTCTTCTCCTCAGTAACCAGTGGGTCAATTGGGATGAAACTTCACAGAAAGCAACCTCTCAATGACATCACCAGAATTTCTTTAAGTTTTTGGGATCCATGCAGAATTCTGTAGAAATGTTCCTTGGATGACCCTCAATCAGATTCCTTCAAGCCTTGTTTATTGGTAGAAAAACATGGCAGCCAGGGGGCGGGGCTATTTTGCCTTATATGGCTATAGTGAAAACTTAAAAAGTCTTCTCCGACGAAAGTGTCGGACCCATTTTCAAATATTTTTGTAGAAGTGTTCCTTTGGTGACCCTCTATTAGATTCCTTCAAGCCATGTTGATTGGTCGAAAAACTAGGTCACTAGGCCAAATTTAAGGAAAATCTTGTTAACACTCGGCCAAGTTCGAATATAGGTCATGTCGGGTCAAAAACTAGGTCACTAGGCCAAATTGAAGAACAAACTCGTAACACTTGGAAGCCGCATTTTTGGCTTGAGCATGTTGAAACATTGTCAGAATATTTGTCTTGATAATATCTAGGGTAAGTACGAATATGGGTCAGGTCAGGTCAACAACTAAATCACTAGGCCAAATTGTAGAACAATCTTGTTAATACTATAGAGATCACATTTTTGACTTGATCTGCTTGAAATTTTGTCAGAATGTTTGTCCATTCTCAGGTGAGCGATTCCAATGCCTCATAGCCCTCTTGTTATAATTTATGTAAAATGGATGTAATAGATAGATAAGGGAAATGTACGCCATGTTTCAACACTTTTCGGGATACAAAATTTGTCAACAAATCTGTAGCAGAGAATTTTTACAAACACTGTTAGAAAGTCAGAAATAACTTTTTTAACATTTAATATTAATTCCCATCTTCAGCAATGTTAATATCTTTTTATTCTCAAATTATCAATGGTACTTGTCCCGATTTACTCTAATGTACCTTGTTGGTTTGAGTAATAAAGTTCCTGGTATGTTATGTTTCAGGTAATAAAACAAAGGAATATGGGTATATAGGAAACTCTTCCACACATGCAGACACATTTTGGAGTTTCTTCAGAAGATGACTTTTTGAAAGCCTTGGTGCAAAAGAAGAAATTACGCATCATGAGCAAATTCTCCTTTTGCAACAATGTTTCAACTCCACTTAAATATATGTAAAAGTGTCAATGGATCATCATCATAGTTATCTGACATGTCTTCTTGCAGGCAACAGATTATGTTCCTCCTTAGAACACATTTCACTTGGATAGGGTTTAACCCTTTCCCACATACAGACGCTTTCTGAAGCCTCTGCAGCATACAACTTTTGAAAAAAAATGTCACAAAAGGAGAAACTGCTCATTATGAGCAATTTCTCCTTTTGTCACAATGTTTTCAGCTTAATTCAATAATAGTTTTCTGTTCTTTGATTTATAGAGAGTTTCCATATTTGTTACTACATATCTTCTGCTGCAGATTTTCTGTATGTGGGAAAGGTTTAGCAGTTTTCCCAGTTGTGAAATATATTTGGGATCGGGTTTTAAGGTTGTGATATGTATTCAAAATATTTTCTTGGATAAGTTTACCATGGAATTTTGCCTTGTCTTTTTTCATTTAACCCTTTCCCTCATATAGACGCTTTCTGACGCCTCGGCAGCAGACGACTTTTTGAAAACATAGTGACAAAAGAAGAATTTGCACAAAACGTGCAATTTCTCCTTTGGCCACAATGTTTTCCACTTTTTGTCATAGGTTATCCATTCAAATATGGAGATTTTCTTTTTTTGACAAAATATAGTCAAAGTCGTCTGCTGCAGAATTGCCGTATGAGGGAAAGGTTAACATGTGAGCTGTGTGAGCCAAAAAGGAATATAATTGCTTGTATGTACAATGAAGACTTAGTTCAGTCTGTTCATAAACAGTTTTACCAGCACCTTTACTATGTTTGTCTACATATCTCACAACCTTGTTTCTATCTTTGGACAAAAAGAAAACGTAATAACAGATACAAGTTGTCTTATTGGTTTTATGCCTATTACATTGTATTTCTTTTCGAAATGCATCTGCAGTAGACAAACTTTTAAAACACAGTGGCAAAAGGAGAAAGTGCAACCTTATTTAAAAAAAATCATACTTTCATATACATAGAGCGTACATGTATTATAGTTTATACAACTTAAAGGTTGTCTACTGTAGGTTTGTTGTATTTGGGAAGAGATTAACTATTAGGTGATGTTGAGATGCAACAAGACCCCTTTTTGTCTGTTGTGGCTCATGGACTCATTCAGAAGCATAATATTTTAAGTATAATCATAATGAATGTATTGATGTGTTGATGCAAAACTGCTTTACTTATATCCCTGCAAATAGCATGAACTTAGTTTCCTCAAGTTATTTTAATTTAACCCTTTCCAACTTGTATAGCTATTCTGGTGCATCTGAAATGGACAACTTTTGAAAACATTGTGTCAAAAGGAGAAATTGCTCATCATGACTATCGTTAACTATATTCAATCGTTCATATAATGTGATGGTCCCTAGTTTTGCCCAAATGCTTTCAAAGTTGTTGACTGCAGGCTTGTGGTATGTGGCAAAAGGTTAACTTGTAGAATGTTGTCATCCATTCTTGAATTTCGTCTCTTTAGCCCGCCTGTGCACAAAGTTCTCAAGACGAGCTATTGTGATCGCCTTTTGTCCGTCGTTAGTCGTGCGTCATCCACAATTTCTTTAAATGACATCTCCTCCAAAACTGCATGACCAAGTTTGATTTAAGAATTAAACGAGACTTACCTTGGTTAAGTCGATGTTTGATTGTAATTCTATGAGTTATAGAATCACGGAGGGATTAAATGAGATGTGTACCGCACATGCGCAAATCAGTCTTCAACCGTTTTTGGGCGTTATTATCCACTATTATCCATTCGCAATCCAACGTAGTTATTCTGTATGCACTACTATCTAATATACATAAGCTATCCCTAAGTTGGGAGGGAGGGTGGCATTTAATCCCTCCGTGATTCTATAACTCATAGAATTACAATCAAACATCGACTTAACCAAGGTAAGTCTACTACGGTATTAAATGAGATTTTAAAGCTGAATAACGTCAAAAAACATACCTTAGCAATCCAAAATACAACTCACGAAATCATTTTCTTTTTGTATTTTCTTATGGTAGAACTTAGTAAATGTACTTTCTCGAGTCCATCCAGCTCTAGCCAATATCTCTTTCATAGCTACTCCATTGAAATTTGCTTTAGACACTACTGCTGCTCTGGCACTGTGTGCCCCAAACGAATCATCTATTCCAGCTCGAATCATAACAGTTTTTACCCATCTAGCAATAGTGTCTCTAGTGACTGCAGTATGTGGCCTAATATAACTAATCAGAAGTGCCTCTTCCTTATTTCTTAAAGTTTTAGTTCTATACAAGTATTCTTTCAACACTGTAAACACACACAGCCTCCTGTCTGGAGGATATGCCTTTAAACTCAAAACTGAAAAATTAAAACCTGGTCTACTTTGCTTAAGTAAACTACTGAACTGTAAAATAAATTGTGATTTAGTCTTTAACAAATTCTTAACAGTTAACAAATGTACAGTCTGAACCCTCGCTGCATTCGTAAGCACAATAAGCATAGTTAACTTTAGTGTTAAATCTTTCAGACTTAACTGTTTAACAGGAGACAGTGTTCTCAAATAATTAAGCACTATGTCCACGTCCCAAGTATGTGAATATCTAGGTTTAGATGGTCTTCTGTTAAAAACTCCTTTCATGAATCTAATGACAATCGGATGCGTTCCTGCTGTAAATGAATCCAACATGATGCCTAACGAGGACAACGCAGCTCTAGCTGTATTAATAGAACTATAACTCAATCCCTTATCGAATTCACAAGTTAGAAATTCAATCACATCTTGAACAAGAACTGAAAATGAATCAATTTTCCGTCTATCACAGAACTGTAGCCATTTTGAAATATAGACTTGATACTCGCGTTTTGTTGAACTTCTCCATGATGACATAATAATGCTGGTTGCCTTTTCAGAAAAACCTCGTTCTCTAAATGCTTTCCCGACACTTTGCATGCAACGAGTACCAGTTTCTTTGACATGGGATGTTTTTTGTCTTTGTTTGGTGCTATAAACAGCCGTGTTGTCCTCGGTAGAATCTGTGGCACATCCACCAGTATTCTCATTAGACTTGAAAACCAAGCTTGAGTGGGCCATAATGGCGCAATTATCAATGCCTCTGTCTGATCTTTCTGTACTTTCCGAATGCAGCGGCTCACAACACTGAAAGGAGGAAACACATATGGAAATCTAAAGTTTCCCCAATCAACAGTAAATGCATCGATATATGAAGCATTGGGATCTGGCTTCCATGAACAATAAACAGGCACCTTATTATTTATTCTAGACGCAAATAAATCAATATCTGGCTTTTTCCAAATATCACAAATCTTCTGAAAAATATCATCTTTCAATTGCCATTCTATATTATCCTCGAATTTACGAGAGGGTGCATCAGCCTCATTTTCCACCCCTGGTATATGTGCACATGTTATCCAAATGTTTTTAGACATACAAAACAGCCAAATCTCCTTACTGATCTCATTGCATTTTTCAGATTTAATGCCTCCCATACTATTGATATAACATACTGCTGTTGAGCTATCAGATAGTATTTTCACATGTTTATTTTCTAAATCTCCAGCAAGTGCCTTGAGTGCAAAAGAAATTGCAATCAATTCTAAAGCATTGATATGATATCTACTTTCTTCACTTTTCCATCTACCTCCAAATTGTTTCCCTTGAAACACAACACCCCATCCAGCTAGACTACTATCTGTCTGAATTTCTAGAGTGGGGCTGCCCCTATCAATGTGTCTGACTTGTGTGTGAATGTTTTCAATCCACCATTCCAACTCAATTTTCATGCTATGAGAAATCAACATTTCTGATTCGAAATTGCCGTAATGCTTCTGCAATGCCTTAATCTTTTCTTTCTCTAACTCTCTATAAAAAATTCTGCCGTACTCTACTGCAGGGAACGAGGAAACAAGAACTCCAATGACTTTAGCTACTTCTCTAATTTTTGCAGTCCTCAACATTTTCAAATGCTTACATAGAACTACAATATGTTCCATCTTTTCCTTCGTCAGCATTACAATCATTAATTGTGAATCAATCATAAAACCCAAATATATGACTTTTTGAGATGGAACCATCATTGACTTCTCCTCATTCATAATAAAACCCAATTGTTTCATTAAATCATGTGACACATTAACTGTATGGAGACAACTGTCAAACGAACTGCCTCCCAAGAAACTATCATCAATATATCCTGAACAGATGTGTCCATCTGCTCTTAATTTTGAAAAAACAGGTTTCAGTAATTTTGTAAACAACCTTGGGCCATCCCTAAATCCATTTGGAATGCATGTATATTGAAATATTTTTCCCTTCCATTTAAATCTTAGAAATTTTTGATCTCCCTCTAACACAGGGACAGAGTAATATGCATGTCTAATATCAGATGTACACATGTACATGTCTTTCCTTACTAACGAAAGAGCAGTTTCAAAAGTGTCCATTTTGAAATGTTGATATGGGACATATTCATTAAGTTTTTTCAAGTTTAAAATCATACGGTACTCATTAATATTTTTCTTGGGTCGCAAGAAAATAGGTGATGAGAATTGTGTTCCAAGTTCTTCTACTTGCACAATAACTTTTAAATTTATCAATTTTCCAATTTCTTTATTAATAATGAGTGACTCTTTTTCATTGTAATTTTGCTGAGAAAAATAATTCTGTATTGGAGGATAATTATTTGTGAAATTTATTCTGCAGCCTGATATCAGTTCTAAAATAACTGGATCTTGGGTTATCTTTTCCCATTCCTTTTAAAAATATTTCAATCTACCTGCCTTAAATTCCTCACTTACCTCTAATTCTGCATCTTTCTTCCTCCCCCTCGTCTTTGGGAGTTTTTTGGAAACTGGTAATCATTTGTACCATAAGTTCCACGACCACGAAAACCACCTCTCGACACACCACGACCTCTTACACGACCCCCTCTAGGTCTGAAATGTCCTTGTTGGCCTCTACCAGAACCGTACTGTAATTTATACCCGATTTTCGAACATTCTTCGATTTCTTTCGCCGTTTTTGAAACGTCGTCCCCAAACAACTGGTTTGTATATGGTAGGGAATGAGTACATAAATGAGCGTACTCATTTCTCATCTCTGGTTTGAGTAGATGATCCCTTCTTATCATGTTTACTTGCTTGTTAGCATGACCCAGCAAGGCAAGTGAGTCATTGATACCCTCAATTGTTGGCTCGAGATCAAAGCTACAGCTACTGTCCCCTTTATGGATCTCCTTTTCTAACTTTGCAACTCTATCAACAGTTTTCGACGAAATGCATGCGGATTTCACAATAGAGGATTCCAAATTCTGTAACTTTTTGTCCCTAGTTCTTGCATTAGGGGATACCACATCCCAAACTAATTGGTTCAATTTCACAGTCACCAACCCATCGCAATTCGATGGTCTTGGACTGAACTCGTCCTTGACCATTTCACTGTATTGTTCTTCCGCCATGCCTTTCGTGAACAATTCATTTACATTATCTGCAAGTACTGTATCTATATTATCAGTACACGTTTCTACCGACTTAAAACGTTTTGCCAAGCTGGCAAATCTACTTGTCTCACCCTCTTCAATAGGGCTTTCTTCAATCTTTCTCTTTCTAACCAATTCATTCTGATTGCAATCCTCACCGTCATATTCATAGATCGGATCTTCCTGATCATAATAATCGCAATCCTCATACGTTTCGATCTTATGCATTCTATTGTCAAATTCCTCTAATTTACTACTAGTTCTCAATTGCTCATTTCGCAATTCTTTCAAGATGGATATATCATTTCTTCATCCCGATCTTTCGGCTTGGGCTTAGCAGATTTAGACGTGGTAGCTCTCGGCCCCACTTCTGCAGCCCGCTTCTGGGTTGGTTTACCCTTTAGCTTTGATTCTTTTAACTCTCTCGCACGAGTGGCTATCATTATTTCGCTATCCATCGACTCGCGAACTACTTTGTCCGCCATTGTGCCCCACCACGTGTGACAACTCAAAATTTTAAAACACCTCAATCCAGGAAAATCCCGCGTGACACAGTTTGTACAGCGTACAAACGAACTACTGTGGCAGTAATAAACACTTATGTCAACTAATAAAGCGAACTACGTTCGTTTTTGCCACGTTAAATCCAAAAAGAATTCCTACGAATTCAAAAACGCCTCGCTTATATCGGAAGCGCAGGTACACTGATTTGCGCATGCGCGGTACACATCTCATTTAATACCGTAGTTATTCTATTATACGAAATAGAATTAAACTTCACAAGCATGTTCCTTGGGTGGTGGGTGCCCTTTCAAATTGTTCAAATTATGACAGTGGGCCTGGCCTCTTGTATTAGCTTACCTGACTGCATTTCAAATCATATCGCATAACTCAGGTGAGCAATCCAGGGCCATCATGGCCCTCTTGTTAGCTCACCTGTCCGTCAACAGGTCCGTCAACTTCAACTCCTCACTAACCAGTGGGTCAATTGGGATGAAACTTCACAGAAAGTATCCTCTGAATTACCTCACCAGAATTCCTTCAAATTTTGTAGAAATGTTCCTTGGATGACCCTCTATCAGATTCCTTCAAGCCATGTTGATTGGTCGAAAAACATGGCCGCCATGGGGGCGGGCTATTTTGCCTTATATGGCTATAGTGAAAACTTAAAAATTCTTCTCCTGAAAGTGTCGGGCCGATTTTCAAATAATTTTGTAGAAATGTTCCTAAGGTGACCCACTATCAGATTCCTTAAAGCCATGTTGATTGATCGAAAAACATGGCCACCACAGGGCAGGGCTATTTTGCCTTATATGGCTTTAGTGAAAACTTAAAAAAATCTTCTCCTCCAAAAGTGTTTGGTCGATTTTCAAATAATTTTGTAGAAATATTCCTAGGGTGACACTCTATCAGATTCCTTCAAGCCATGTTGATTGGTCAAAAAACTATGGCCTCCAGGGCTAAAGTGAAAAAAAAAATCAGGTGAGCAATCACGGCCCTCTTGTTTATTATACACTTCATGCAGTTGGGTGGGGTATTAAGTCTTCTTTTATGAGATGAAGTTAGAAATGCTATGCACTAAGATATCAATATAAATATTCTTTATTTGTCAAGCATTCCAAAATTGATACTGTATACTATTATATTTTCCATTATTAATATTTGGCATTAATGTTACAAATACTGCTGAAAGAATTACTGTATTTACACAGTCTTACTTTGTGTTTGTATAAGTGTCTTATGTAGAGGGATTATTATACATGTATATCTATTTTTTCTATATCTGTACATGTTCACCCTTTCCCACTTACAGCATATTTGCAGCAGACCACTTTGGAGACATCTAGTATAAAATAAAAAAATGTCTTCATAGATGAAGTTATAATTACTAAATACAGTTGAAAACGTTGTGGCAAAAGGAGAAATTGCTTGTTTTGAGCAATTTCTCCTTTTGCTACAATGTTTTCAAGACTCATTTGCTGCTGATCTGTCAAAATGCATCTATAGGTGAAAAAGGGTTCAAGAATAAGATGTGTTCAACAGCAGACAATCAAAACGGTTTGTTACTTGTATGGACACTACTGTTCAAGTAGAGCACAAATTATTTACTTTAATAGCTGTTCAAATTATCAACTTCTTCAGACTTGACACTTTTGACAGATTTAACCCTTTCCCTCATACGGCAATTCTGCAGCAGACGACTTTGAACGGATTTGTCAAAAAATAGAAAATCTCCATAATTGAATGGATAACCTATGACAAAAAGTGAACAACCATGTCAACCTAATCAGTTAGCTTAAATCTTTCCCTCATTTCTGCAGCAGACGACTTTTAACATATTTTGTCAAAACATAGAAAATCTCTATAATTGAATGGATAACCTATGACTAAAAGTGGAAAACATTGTGGCAAAAGGAGAAATTGCTCGTTTTGAGCAACTTCTTCTTTTGTCACTATGTTTTCAAAAAGCCGTCTGCTGCAGAGGCGTCAGAAAGCGTCTATATGAGGGAAAGGGGATGCTTCCTGACGCTTCTGCATCAGACAACTTCACTTATGAAAACATGTTGACAAAAGGATAAACGAGCAATTTCTTCTTTTGCCACAATGTTTTAAACTTTTTTTAGTGATTATAATAGATACCATCATTAACCCTTTCCCTCATACAACAATTCTGCAGCAGACGACTTTAAACATATTTTGTCAAAAATCTATATACTTGAATGGATAACCTATGACTAAAAGTGGAAAATATTGTGGCAAAAGGAGAAACTGCTCGTTTTGAGCAATTTTTAGCTCCACTGGCTGAAAGCCAGTCGAGCTTATGTCATGGCGAATTGTCCGTCGTGCGTCCGTGCGTGCGTGCGTGCGTGCGTAAACTTTTTCCTTTAAACGACTTCTTCTCACTAACCACTTGGCCAATTTGGTTGAAACTTCATAGGAAGCATCCTCTCAATGTCCTCTCTTAAATTCCTTCCAATTTTTTTGATCCATCCATAATTCTGGTTTCCATGGCAACCAAAAGAAAAAAATAGTGAAAACTTAAAAAATCTTCTTCTCTGAAAGTGTCAGGCCGATTTTCAAATAATTTTATAGAAATGTTCCTTGGGTGACCCTTTATTAGATTCCTTCAAGAAATGTTGATTGGTCGAAAAACATGGTCGCCAGAGGGCGGGGCTATTTTGCCTTATATGACCATAGTGAAAACTTAAAAAATCTTCTTCTCCGAAAGTGTTCAGCCGATTTTCAAATAATTTTGTAGAAATGTTCATTGGGTAACCCTCTATCAGATTCCTTCAAGCCATGTTGATTGGTCGAAAAATATGGCCGCCAGAGGGCGGGGCTATTTTGCTCTATATGACCATAGTGAAAATTTAAAAAATCTTCTTCTCCGAAAGTGTTGAGCAGATTTTCAAATAATTTTGTAGAAATGTTCTTTGGGTGACCCTCTATCAGATTCCTTCAAGCCATGTTGATTGGTTCAAAAATATGGCCGCCATGGGGTGGGGCTATTTTGCCTTATATGGCTATTGTGAAAACTTAAAAAATCTTCTCCTCCGAAAGTGTCAGGCCGATTTTCAAATAATTTTGCAGAAACATTCCTTGGGTGACACTCTACAAGATTCCTTTAAGCCATGGTGGTTGGTAAAAAATATGGCCACTAGGGGGCAGGGCTGTTTGGAGATTTGATTTTTGCCTTATGGCCGTGGAGCGATACTGGCCCTCTTGGGCCTCTTGTTTCTTTTGTCACTATGTTTTCAAAAAGCCGTCTGCTGCAGAGGCGTCAGAAAGCATATATATGAGGGAAAGGGTTAAAATAGACCTTTTCTATATTATTCAAAGGCATCTGCTGCAGATTTGTTGTATATGGGAATGGGTTAAGATCCTGAGGTACTTTACTAATGAATTCTTATCAGTGCTTTTCAAAATGGGGATTCAATGAAACTTTATAGGAAAAGTTAACACTCAAAACTTGATTGGATTATCTGCAGCCTGTTTCATTGTGACATTTTTATGGATTTGTTCTAGAACTGCAAGGCTATTTCTTAGTAACTTCTGTTTGGATTTCAATGACATTTTATGTGAAGCTCAAGTTCTCAAAGAAGATGCATTTTTTCAGCATGTTTATATTAGCCAAGTACGGCAGTATAAAGGTTCGATACATCAATGTTTTCCAACATATTATGTTAATATTTTAATTTTTATAAATTCTAATGCATCATCTAATTTCTCCAGACATTAAATAAATGATTGCATTGCTAATCAGTGGATAAATAATTGAATTACTAAGTAGTGTTAAATGATTGAATTACATCTACAGTCGAACCTCATTAATCCAGAATTTCGCGGTCCGGAAATATTACCTCCAATCTGACTGATTCGTTAATCGGGAAAATTTGTTTGCCCGGAAATATAAGTGGGGAACAAAGGTGTCCGGATTAACGAGGATCGACTGTTCTTATTAGAATATTGTAATCAAATAACTTTTTATTGGTTACAAATAATAATTTAGTAATTAAATAACTTAATATGTACACATGCCAACAGTATAAAAAAAAATATCTTGGATGTTATTTATCTACATTAATGTCAGATCAGATTTCATTTAGAAATCCTCAACCAGGTTTTCCCAAGTTATGTATTCAAATATGCAAAATATTTTAAGTTGTTACATAGATGTAAGACTGTTACACAATATACTATTAAACACTAACTAAAATATGTTACCAGCTTTTTTTCCTTTCACAATTGTCCATGTAACATGAAAACCAACCTATGTGTGACCAGTGAAGATCTACATCAGGCTGCCCAGGATCTTTTTTATAACATCATTTTTGTCGAGCCCACTGACATAGCTGTCACTGGCGGTTCAGTGTATGACTATGTATGTGCGTCCCTCTGTCCAAACCTTGTCTGGTCTGCATCTTAAACATCCAAGACACTTGGAACAACTGTTCACCATGATGAGGCGGCGTGTCACTCACAAGACCCAGGCCTTTATCTCAAATGTCAAGGTCACACTTACAGGTCAAAGATCAAAATGAGTACTGTTTAATAGGACTACATTGTCCGGGCCGCATCTTAAACCAGCATCATAGGATTTCAAAGAAACTTGGCACAAATATTCACCATGATGAGGTGGCGTGTTGCACACAAGACCAAGGCCTGTACCTCAAATGATAAGGTCACACTTAGAGGTTAAAGATCAAAATGAGGGATTTACCTTGTCCGGCCCTCATCTCAACTATGTATCATAGAATTTCCAAGTTACTGGGCACACATACTCACCATGATGAGGCGTTGCTCATTAGACCTATTAATGTACCTTAAAGGTCACATGTCAAAATGAGAAACCATGCATCATAGAAATTCACCATTAACTGGGCACACATGTTCACCATGATGAGTTGACATGTGGCGCACAAGACCCAGGTCTGTACCTTAAAGGTCAAAGGTTGAAATGAGAAAAATTTGATAGGACTACCTTGCCGTCCCACATCTCATTCATGCATCATAGGATTCCCAAGTAACTGAACACACATGTACACCATGATCAGATAGCATGTCAAATGAAGACCAAGTCTATACATGGAAGGTATAGGTCACACGTTTTAAAGATGCATTTTGACAATTGATTGTTTGACTTTGAGACAAAATTGAAAGAGGTCATTTTCTTTTAAACGTGTTTGTTCTGTCAACTGAGATTACATTTGTTAACGTTATAGTTATTAATGAATATATAATTCTAAGTTATTAGTACTTGGTATAAGCAGAAACCCTCCTACATTAAATATACATTTTGACATTTTACAACCACTTCGGTAGTACAGAAGGCCCTTAAATAACTGCTATCAGGTCAACTCTTTGCTGCAAGTTTTGAAGTCTTGTTTACAAATACAAAACAATAATTCTCTCATTGAGTGTTCTATCACTTGAAAACGCATGCAAAATGTATAGATAAACAAGGGAATTTAACCCATTCCCATATATAGACACTTTTTGATGCCTCTGCAGCAGACAACTTTAGAGAACATTGCAGCAAAAGGCAAAATTGCTTATGATTATGAATTTCGCCTTTAGCCACAATATTTTCAACTTAATTTAAAAAGTGTACTTTTTTTATTTGCCTAGATGATTTCAAACTTGTCTGCTGCAGATTTGTTGTATGTGGGAAATAAACAGACAGAATGATTTAACTAAACGGCAACATGTAATTGCTCTATGCAAAATGCACAGATTCTGGTACATCAAGCCCGAAACGCGAAACCTGAAATTAATGAAATGTTTACAGCTTTGCAACTTTATTTTAGTACAAAGATACTTTCAATACACACAGAATAGATCTCAATTTGATCTCCACCTTTATGTAGAAAAATATTGCATCAAGTTAACATTGCGAAAGATTATTTAAATCGTCTAAAGGAATATCACAAACAATGGAAGAGCTGAATTGTTTGGGATATTTTTTTATTTCTATTTGTGTAAGACAGAGAGATGCAACTAAACATATTAAAATATTAATAAACAAGAAATATAACATATATCACAGACGATTGGTCATTATATATACTACAACATTCAATGTTTACACCTGTTCACAAAATGGACGGATAACTGAACCTAATCAGTTAGCTTAAATCTTTCCCTCATTTCTGCAGCAGACGACTTTTAACATATTTTGTCAAAACATAGAAAATCTCTATAATTGAATGGATAACCTATGACTTAAAGTGGAAAACATTGTGGCAAAAGGAGAAATTGCTCGTTTTGAGCAATTTCTTCTTTTGTCACGATGTTTTCAAAAAGCTGTCTGCTGCAGAGGCGTCCGAAAGCGTCTATATGAGGGAAAGGGTTAAATCTTTTTTATAGACTCCTCCAATTTGAATGCATGTTAGGAAAAAAAGTGGCAATCTTGACAATTTTAAAACTAGAAATCATTGTGAGGAAAAAAATGTGCATCATATATAATTTCTACTGTTTCAAAAGTGTTTTCGAAAGTAATTTTCTGCAGATACAACACAAATTTATTCAATAAGGGAAAGAGATCATGATCACATGATTTCTCAGTGCTGCAGACAACATTTAAAGCCCCGTGAATAGTCATAACATGTCATTCAAAATAGAAACGTTAGCCAAATTGAGCATTAATACACAATTATTTATTGATCTACAAAAAGTTGCCTGCTGAAGTCGTCTGCATGATGATGAAAAAACTTAGATTTGACATAACTATATCATAAAGTCACAACTTGGCACTAATCATCTAAACACAAAAATAAAATACAAACAAAATAAATACAGTCTATTTTATAATGAAGGCCTACATCTCTGATTTGTTTTTCTTTTTTCAATTGTTTTAAAATGCAATTACCCTTATTGTTTAAATTGTTAACTCCTTCCCACATATGGACGCTTTTGAATCTCCATTTGCCACAATAATTTCAACTCTATTCCATAAATGAACTTTCATTTATAGAAAATTTCCATATATTTTTATAAGACATTTTCAAACTCGTCTGCTACAGATTCGTTGCATGTGGGAAAGGGTTAACTTTTTAACTTATAATAATTCTGGAGTCGTCCATTTTGTAAATGTCTGAGAAAAGCTCTACACTGTTCACATGTTATTTTCACTAGCTCGTTAGAAGATTCTGTTAACCCTTTCCCTCATATGACAATTCTGCAGCAGACGACTTTGAACATGTTTTGTCAAAAAATAGAAAATCTCTATAATTGAATGGATAACCTATGACCAAAAGTGAAAACATTGTGGCAAAAGGTGAAATTGCTTGTATTGAGCAATTTCCTCTTTTGCCACAGTATTTTCAAAAGTTGTCTGCTATAGAGGCATTCGAAAGAATTTATATGTGAGAAAGGGTTAAAATGGAACTCTTTATCTTAAATAATCGGGGCACCTCGGTCATGGTGGAGTGCCCTTGGGCAAGGCACATTTTCTAGCCTAGTACTGGTTTGTTAACCCAGGGATTATGAATAAGTAAACTGTCGCCATGATATAACTGAAATAATGTTGAAAACTGCGTAAAACCCCAATAAATAAATAAAATCTTAAATAAGCAAAACCTTCTTTACTTTGCTTTGGGTTGTAAATATTTGATAAAATTTTTTAAAAAAGTGGTGTAGCAGAAATTTTACACAATTTCTGCTTTAAATAAAATATGAAACATCTTAACAAAATTTATAATTAAAACCTTATATATTTTACTAAACTACTGAAAACAATTATTCTACCTTTCTGTTAGATATAGATCATCTGACGTTATTTCCCAAACATGTTTTTCAACATAAACCGCTTGACAGGCACTTTTCCTTAAAACATTGAGGGAAAAGGAGAAATTGCTCAAGTGGAAAAAAAATCCTCCTTTTCCCCGGAAGTTTCCTTCTACCTGATAGTTATGCTATTATATGTTTTTGTATTCATCTCTGCAGATGCTTTCAATTTTGAATAGTCTACCATGAAGAAGTTGGTCAATACAAGAGATTCCTCACAATTGCAAAAATCTATTTGTATATTAAATTATATAAATATGTAAGCAGATCTTGCATTTGAGAGAGCACAATTATTGTAGAATATTCGATGTTTACATTTGCCAAATTATGAAGTAAATTTAGCAATAACGAGTGTTGCAATTAAGACACTTAGAAAGCCTGTCTACAAAACGATTGATTGATTGGTGTTTTACGCAGTTTTCAACAATTTTTCAGTTATATCACGGCATTTCCTGTTTAACCCTTTCCCTCATATAGACGCTTTCTGACGCCTCTGCAGCAGACGGCTATTTGAAAACACAGTGACAAAAGAAGAAATTGCACAAAACGTGCAATTTCTCCTTTTGCCACAATGTTTTCTACTTTTAGTCATAGGTTATCCATTCAATTATAGAGATTTTCTATTTTTTTGACAAAATACGTTAAAAGTCGTCTGCTACAGAATTGTCGTATGAGGGAAAGGGTTAAGTTACCAGTACTTCAGCTCCAAATATCCAGACACCAGTCAGTCAGTTGTAATGCTAACCCCGCAACGCTGAGCACTAAGGAGAGCAGCCATTACTACATGTACCATTTTACAGAATTTGGTATGACCAGGCTGGGGATCAACCCTGCAACCTCCCACACTGAGGCGGACGGTTTACATAATGAACATGAATTATAATATTACATAGGTTGATAAATCAACATTTGTGGAGACTGTTTAGTGTTTTCTCTGACACAGATGACTTTTATAACCTCTGAAGCAGGTGCCTCTATTGAAAAAATTCGGGAGGAAGGAGAAATTTGTCATTTTAAACAATATTCCCTTTTTCCACAATTTTGTTCAAAAGTCAACTGCTGAAAAGAGATTTAAAATAATTCTATAAAGAGTTATTAAACCAACCCTGTCAACAACTTCAGATAGTAAAACACCCTGTTGAGCAAAGTTTATAATAACTAACTTTTAAAAAATGAAATTTGTAAACAATAGATCTTTTATATAAATAACACAAACCCCTAAATGCATCTAAAACACTAAGTAATATCACCTAATATACAGAAACAAACAACTGTATTTGTATATAAAATATAAAAAACAATAACATTACTTCAATTTCTAAAACATAAATAAATAATTAACTTGATATGACATATTTAGTACTTTTTTTGAAAAACATATGGATAAAAAATACACTTTCAGTATAAAACTGTGTGAAGAGAATTAATTACTCATTTTGAGCAATTCTTCCTTTTATCATGATTTCAAAAGTTGTCTGCTGATATGTCTCTGAATCTTCAAAAACTGAATCCATCTGATGAACAGCATAAATACACTACACAAAATGAAGAATAGTTTTGTGGCAGGATGAAAAACTGTATGTGGAATGGAAAAACATTGCTCATCATAAGAAATGTTTTCTTTTCCTGCAAGTTATCAAAAAAACATTATTTTAAAGAAAAGGATTGTGAAACATTTAACAATATACTTGTAAATATAATGACCTACACCAAGATGCAATTCTGCTTTAGCCCTTTCCCACATATATAGACATTTTTGTTATGCCTTTGCAGCAGAAAAACTGATTATCTTTGTTAACATTTCTCATGATGAGAAAGTTCTTCTTTTGCCACAATTGTTTTCAACTTTATTCAATAACTGTTCTTTCTTTTATAGAGTGTAACCATATTTTTTATTTAATGTTTTCCAAATTGTCTGCTGCAGAGTAATTTTATGTGGAAAAGAAATAAATCAAATACATTCTATTGTGAAATTATTCACAAAATATTGCGTATTCATTTTTTACATGAACCCTTTCCGACATACATAAACAAGAGGGCCATGATGGCCCTGGATCGCTCACCTGACTTATGCAATGTTATTTGTCATGCCAACCACACAGTCAACCACATTAACTCATTTTGTGGTCAGGTAAGCTAATACAAGAGGCCCAAGAGGGCCAGTATTGCTCCACTGCCATTAGGCAAAAAATAAATCTCCAAACAGCCCGCCTCCTGATGGCCATGTTTTTTGACCAATCCAACCAGTCAGGTAAGCTAGGACAAGAGGCCCAAGAGGGCCAGTATTGCTCCACTGCCATTAGGCAAAAAATAAATCTCCAAACTGCCCGCCTCCTGATGGCCATGTTTTTTGACCAATCAAAATGGCTTGAAGGATTTTCGTAGAGTCACCAAAGGAACATTTCTGCATAATTATTTGAAAATTCGGAGTAGATGATTTTTTAAGTTTTCACTATAGCCATATGAGGCAAAATAGCTCCACCCTCTGGCGGCCATATATTTCGAGCAATCAACATGGTGTGAAGGAATCTGATAAAAGATCACCCATGGAACATTTCTACAAAATTATTTGAAAATTGGCCTGACACTTTCAGAGGAGAAGATTTGTCAAGTTTTCAGTATAGCCATATAAGTCAAAATAGCCCCGCCCCCTGGAGGCCATGTTTTTCGACCAATCAACATGGCTTGAAGAAATCTGCTAGAGGGTCATCCAAGGAACATTTCAACAATATTTTTGGAAAATCGCCAACCAGTTTAGGAGAAGAAGAATTTTAAAGCTTTTTTCGCTTGGTTGCCATGAAAACCAGAATTCTGCATGGATAAAAAGAAATTCTGGTGAGGAAATCAAGAGGATGCTTTTTGTGAAGTTTCATCCCAATTGACCCATTGGTTACTGAGGAGAAGATGTTGACTGACGCTGGACAAAAGGTGATCACAATAACTGAAGCAGATAATTTTGAAAATGCCTAAGAAAAATATGAAAAAATATCTATAAATAAAAGTGTTATTATTGAAGAGTTAAAAACATTGTGGCAAAAGGAGAATTTGTTCATAATAAGCAGTTTATCCTTTCACCACAATGTTTTCAAAAGTTGTGTGCCATAATAGTGTCAAATCGTCTACAGATTTGAAACCAATTGAGAAAAAGTATCTTGACATCTAAAAATCGAAAGGTAAAACTTTCATGAGCAATTACTTCTTTTCAATCAATGTTTTTTCAATTCTATTTCAAAAATATTCTTCTTAATTTTCACATGTTTTGCCCTGAGGTGTTTCGAAAGCAGACAACTCTGTTTCACATCAGGTAAAAGGCTAAACTTAAGTTGAAATAAAAATCAGTCTTTTGTGGCACGTGAGCGGGGTTCAAATAGCGAAAGTGAAAAGTTTACTTCACTGATATTTATAAAACACCTTCTTAATTAACCTTCTTTTCACACTTGCAGATGCATATTGAGGCAAACACAATACATTATTATTGAAATCATTGTAACTCAAGGTTTTTAATTCTATTCAATAATCATACTTTCATTTATAGAAATTGTCTTTATTTTAGCTAGATACAAGATGTATTATCAAAGTCGTCTGCTGCAGATTTGTTGTGCGTGGGAAAGGGTTAAACAAAGAAATACATGATAATGTAAAAAAAAACTCTTTGCCACATACAGCAAACCAGCAGCAGACGACTTTGAAAACATCTCAACAATAATATGGAAAATCTCTCTATATAAAGACATACTTATTGAATAGAGTTGAAAACATTGTGTCAAAAGGAGAAATTGCTCATTTTCTCTTTTCTCACAAAGTTTTCAAAAGTCGTCTGCTGCAGAGGCGGCAGAAAGCAGCTATATGTGGGAAAGGGTTAAATGGATAACAAAGAGATGAGTTTTGCAGAAAACTGGCAGTTTTGTTATTCGGGTCTAGTGGATGGCCTCTGTCCGAATACTGTCAAGAAACGATGTGTTGGTACGCTCCATCCTGGTATGGTGTTCATCATACACCTTTCTTTTTGTCTGGAATGAAAAAGGTTGGCGATTGAATTTCCATTTCTAAAACATAAAATTCCAACATGAAGACAGCTGAGAATGCTAACTTATTGAAAACATTGTGACAAAAGGAGAAATTGCTCAATATGAATATGAGCAATTTTACATTTTGTAATAATGTTTTCTTCCTCAATTCAACAATTGTACATGGGCATTTTTTTTTTTTTTTTTTTTTTTAACCATGGCTCTGTTAGATATTAAGATATAACATGTTTGCAATAGATTATTTTAGAAAAAAATACATTGTTTATAAATAATTGAGTACATCTCTTTTTCATTTAAGTATTTTCCAATCTTCTATTCTTCTATTATATTTCATTAATGATAATATTATAAAAATGTTGAGATGTGCTTTTATTCGCAAAGGTTTTAGCAGCAGACAATTCATGAAATATCATAGCAGGTAAACTTTATTTATCTGAAGTAAATGCTGCATTTAAACCTTTACCACATACTGAATTATCAGACGTCTTTTTAAACAAAAATGTCAAACGAATAAATTGCTCATAATGAACAATTTCTCCACAATGTTTTCAACTTCACTTAGGGAGTTTCAATATTTATGACAAGATGTTTTCAAAGACATCTTCTTCAATGTGTTGTAAGAGGGAAGGGTTAACAAATAATTAATAAATAAATATCTTTGATCATAAAAAAAGGCTGCTGTGCTTATATATACAGCCTCCAATACAGCCCATTCACACATACAGGCGCTTCCTGACGCCTCTGCATCAGATGACTTTTGAAATCATTGTGGCAAAAGGAGAAATTGTTCATAATGATTTCAAGTCTATTCTATAATCGTACTATCATTTATAGAGATTTTCTATTTTTTGGACTTGATCATTTTAAAGTTGTCTGCTGCAGATTTGTTGAATGTGGGAAAGGGTTTAATGCTGCGATATTTAAAGCATAGCACCATGTATTATTTGAGACTTGAGACCCATGAAGATCTTGATCAACCTGTGTATTTGGCACAGTCTGATCTAAATCTGCACTGACAACTAATCTGTAAATACTGAATTCCATTGCACAAATTCTGTAATCAAAATTGGATTTAGAAGAAACAAAACTTTTGATATATTATACGTTCACTTAAAGCTAAATGCAAAATACATTTTTTTGTCATTTTAAGACATGTTAACCTTTTCCTCATATAGACGCTTTCTGAAGCCTGAAAAAAAGTGACAAAAGAAGAAATTGCTCAAGACGAGCAATTTTTCCTTTCGCCACAATGTTTTCCACTTTTAGTCATAGGTTATCCATTCAATAATAGAGATTTTATATTTGTTTACAAAATATGTTCAAAGTCGTCTGCTGCAGAATTGTCGTATATGAGGGAAAGGGTTAAGTAGCCCTTTCCCATATACAGATGCTATTGGAAGTTTTTGCAGCAGAATAATTTTTTTTAAACATTTTGATATATGGAGAAATTGCTCACCATGAGCAATTTCTCCTTTTACCACAATATTTTCAAGTCATTTCAATAATCATACTTTCATTAATAATTATTTTCCACATTTTAAAAGAGAGATGTGTTCAACGTGAAGAATTCTTTTATTTTGGAAAGAGTAAGAAAGAATCTTATAATAACAAATTATCACTCTCTCACATGCAGGTGAATTTCATATAGGCATTTACAGAATACATCTTAGAAATTTATTTATTTATTTTTGGGTTTTACGCCGCTTTCAACAAACATCTTAGAAAACAAAGTGGCAAAAGGAGAACTTGCTCCTTCTTAGAAATTTCTCCTAATGCCAAAATGTTTTCAACTCTTCATTAATCAATCAAATAATAGATGGCAAAAGGAGACTAAAATTTAATAATAATTAATTATTTCTGTGTTAAAAATTTAGGTAAAAATGAAAAGATCAAAACAAAATCTAAAAAGATATTTACTTACCTGTGACAAGTAAAAGTGTACCTATATATCCAATTTTATTAAAGTTGACAGTAATTTTAAATCTACTCATTAATAAATTAATTTAAAGTGTCCATGATAAAAGCATGTTAACCCTTACCCTCATACGACAATTCTGCAGCAGACGACTTTGAACGTATTTTGTCAAAACATAGAAAATCTCCATAATTGAATGGATAACCTATGACAAAAAGTGGAAAACATTGTGGCAAAAGGAGAAATTGCACGTTTTGTGCAATTTCTTCTTTTGTCACTATGTTTTCAAATAGCCGTCTGCTGCAGAGGCGTCAGAAAGCGTCTATATGAGGGAAAGGGTTAACCCCTTTCATGGTACAGATGACATTTGATGTCTGTGCAGCACACAACTTCTGAAAACATTGATGGAAAAGGAGAAATAACTCAAAACAAGCATTTTCTCCTTTTTCCTATAATGTTTTCCAACATTGTATCAGAGTTTTCCCACTAGTAGATGCTGTTTGATGCCTCTGCAGCAGACAACTTTTAAAAACATTATGGCAAAAGGAGAAATTGCTCATGATGAGCAATTTCTCCTTTTGCCACAATGTTTTCTAATTCATTCAATTATTGTTCCATCATTTATAGAGAGTTTCTATGTTTTGTACTAAATGTTTTCAAAGTTGTGTGCTGCAGATTTTGCTGAATGTAGGCCCAGCAAACACATGACGTTGGATCAACGTCGGATATACGTTGGATTTAGGTCGCGACGTCGGCGACTTAAATACAACGTTGTATCAACGTCGAAATCACGATGTCAGTTCGACGTCGCAATTAGACGTCGAACCGACGTTGTGTTTTGGTCATAGTTTGTAATAAGTAGTATTTTATCAAGTTTATACATTTTATACACATGATAAGACAAAAAGTTGCTCAATAATCGTGATATTGCTGCAAATGAATACTAAAACTCGATCATTTTATTTATTCAAGTTGCTTCCCTTGCTTGTGCCCTTGGTTTCTGAAATTGGAATTTCCACGTGGTGTCGCATTTTTTTTACTTTTGTCTTTCTTTTAAAATATTTTGTTTGAATTCATCTTGTTGAACAAAGATTTGCAGAAATATTTATAAAGATAGCTTCTTATCATGTAATTTCGATAATTCAGAAAAAAAAATCATGTTTACTTTCCTAAAAATAGATCGGTGCGCCGCTTTTGAACCAATTTTGACCGCCATTTTGTTAACCGTGTGCGAGAGAGAAAAGATTCAATTACAGCTCTACTGTTCATATTTAAAATAATACAACTAGGTAAGTTGATGCAATGTATGTTTAAATGTATATAGCACTCATGCTCTGTTGTTTAACACGGCTGTTTCAATGAAAACTTAGCGTAAAGTTCCTTGCACAATTCAACCCGATTCGGCATCGCGCCGATTCGTACCATTTTGTGTGAGAAAACAATTTCTCTCTTAAATAAGCCATACAATCTCTATTTAGAGATAAATATTAGTCCTGTTTGTTATATAATGAATGTAGTAAATCTTGTACTAATTACAGTCTGGGATACTGTCCAGATATAGGAAATAAGACGTGCGTATAATTCCTTATTACATGATGCCTGTGTGGTTTGCATGTTTATAAGTTAGATTTTGGTCGTTATCACGACGTTGATACAACGTCGTGATTCCGACGTTGATCCAACGTCGTGATTCCGACGTTGTTCCAACGTCGTGATTTCGACGTTGTTCCAACGTCGGAGTCTGACGTCTAACAAACTTTCATTTTCAACCAATATACAACGTCTATCCAACGTCAGTTTCTGACGTTGTTACAACGTCTATCCAACGTCAATTGTTTGCTGGGGGATAAGGTTTAAATATAGTGGATAATTAAGGAATGAGTGATATTCAATGGACTTATAGCTGTTAACCCCTTCCCACTTGTAGACACATTCTGACGCTTCTGCAGCAGACGACTTTTGAAAAGACTGTGACAAAAGGAGAAATTGCTCAAAACAAGCAGTTTCTCCTTTTGCCACAGTAATTTCAACTTTATTCAATAGATATTCTATTATTTATAGAGATTATTCACATTTTTGCAAATATTTTTTCAAAGTCGTCTGCTGCAGATTTGCTGTAAGTGGAAAAGGGTTAAATACTTAAAATAGGGGTACATGTTGTAAAAGTAAATTACAAGAAAGTCATGCATCATGCAAAATACAATTTTAACTTCTACTAGAATCAGTTCATTAAATTACAACCTTGAAACATTTTATGCAAATGATTTCTCTAATGCATTTTATTCTCTTATTAACCCTAAGAATATTATTACTTGAGTATATTTTTTGTTGATAGAAACAAAGGATCAAAATATCCATATTAAGTCATGCATCGATAACAAGATAAATCATGATTTCAATTTTCTGATTAAATCATATATATGAGCCGTTCCACGAGAAAACAAACATTATGGCCTCTGCATAATGATAGATACCGGTAGATAGATAACTTATTTTCAACTTGTACAAAATAAGTACATCATTGTTACAAATACAAATACAAATTCAATTTCTTATTGTCCGTGCAGGTTAATTCGGGCTGACACATTTTGTCTCTAGGAGATAGAGCTATAGAGTAATGATTCCTGAAACAGAAAATCCACAGGAGGCGAAAACTGTCTGTCCGAGACTGATCCGGGTCGATACTTTACGCAGAGTCCATAATGTTAGTTTTCTCACGGGATGGCACGTATGTACTTGGCTTAAATCTACTACTTGTAAAAAGCTCGTAGAATTACCTGATTTTGTATCTAGAAATACAATATGATACTTTTTAAAAGAAATATTGCATTTATGTAACTCATTACATGTATGAATATTTTGAAATAAGTCTAAATTGAACGTATGTGCATATTTTGTTGAAACTGCATGTAAATGCCTGATGACAGATTTTCAAATGTTTAATAAGTGCCAATTTGAAAAGACTATACAACACAATTCAAAACAACGGTAACTTGGTGCAATGGTGACACACCTTCAAATCCTTTGACTTTGTTAATCTACTTTCACTTTCACTGCCTGCGTCCGCCCGTGCAGAGTCAGGGTTAGTCTGAAAGAAAACACACCACAACTGAAAGCTTAAGAAAAAGTTAAAGTGGATAAAAGCTTCAGCTTCAATGCAAAAGAAAAACTAAAATAGTAAAACAGTCTGGCTCTTTTAACCCTTTCCCTCATATAGACGCTTTCCGACGCCTCTGCAGCAGACGGCGTTTTGAAAACATAGTGACAAAAGAAGAAATTGCACAAAACGTGCAATTTCTCCTTTTGCCACAATGTTTTCCACTTTTTGTCATAGGTTATCCATTCAATTATAGAGATTTTCTATGTTTTGACAAAATACGTTCAAAGTCGTCTGCTGCAGAATTGTCGTATGAGGGAAAGGGTTAATCCTTTTCCCACATAAAACAAGTCTACAGTAGATGACTTTGTAAACATCTTAGTGAAAATATGAAAATTCTATATAAATGAAAGTATTATTATAATAATAGAGTTGAGAACAATGTAACAAAAGTTGTCTGCTGCTTTGGCTGATGCATGTGGGAAAGGGTTAACATACTAGATTTTGAGAGAGAGATTTTCGCCCTTGGCCAATGTGGCAATACTTACACCACCCCTTTGAGGCCTTCAAGTTTATAGAAAAGACTCTTTGTTATATTAATTTTGTTTCTAAATAATTTATTAAATTCCATATCCATAAAATAACACTTTATCTACTTTATCTCTGATACAGATGACTGTCTACATGTTCTACTACTGAAGTATTCGGTTCAGAATGAAAGCAAAAATTCTGTTAAAGCTATTATCCCTTTCTCACATGTGACAAATCTGCAGCAGACAACATTAAAAACATGTTGGTAGTTAAACTAAAGAAAATTTCCAGAAATTAGAATGATAATTGATAGAGTTGAATACATTCTGACAAAAGAAGAAAATGCTCATCATAGGCATTTTCCTTATTTTGCCACAAAAAAGTATTCTGCTGGAAATGTGTTAAACTGTCAGTCTGCAGCTAACAGATTTTTGAAAACATAGTGACAAAAGAAGAAATTGCTCAATATGAGCAATTTCTCCGTTTGCCACAATATTTTCCACTTTTAGACATAGGTTATCCATTCAATTATAGAGATTTTCTATTTTTGACAAAATATGTTCAAAGTTGTCTGCTGCAGAATTGTCATATGAGGGAAAGGGTTAAAATTTAAATCAAAGCACCACAAAACGGTAAGAGAAATAAAGGAAAATAGCTCCTTAAAGTTGATTGAAAACTCAATTATCACACAAAAATGCAACAAGCATATTTAGTGTAGCATGCTCCTTTGTGCCAGTTTCCCAAATTTTGTTTTAATATTCAAAAGCAACATTAAAAGTCAATGGCAAGTTGTATGGTAACATTAATTTAATTTGAATGATTTCTTTTATATATATAGACCTATCAACATGGCTTGAAGGAATCTGATAGTGGGTCAGTTGAGGGACATTTCTGCAAATTTATTTTAAGATCGTATGACACTTACGGAGAAGAAGATTTTTTAAATTTTCATTATAGCCATATAAGGCAAAATAGCCCCGCTACCTGACGGTCATGTTTTTTCGACCAATCAACATGGCTTGAAGGAATCTGATAGAGGGAACATTTCTTGATTTAAAATTATTTGAAAATCTGCCAATCAGTTTGGGAGAAGAAGAATTTTAAAGTTTTTTGCGTTTCGTTGCCATGGAAACCAGAATTCTGCATGGATCCCAAAAAATTGAAGGAATTCTGATGAGATCATTGAGAGGATGCTTTCTGGGTAGTTTCATCCAAACCGACCCACTGGTTACCGAGGAGAAGATGTTGACGGACGCACAACGCAAAGGCGGACAAAAGGCGATCACAATAACTCACCTTGACAAAGTGCTCAGGTGAGCTAAAAATAATTTTTTTACGATAAGGACAAGGACAAGGACCTGGACATTACAATTTCAATCAATTAGGGCTCAAACCTCAAGAAAACTTGTCTATAGTTAACACTTTCCCACATATAGCAAATCTGCAGCAGACAACTTTAGAAACATTTAGATAAAAACACAGAAAATCTCTATAAATGAAGGTATAATAACTGAAATCAGTTGAAAACATTGTGGCAAAAGGAGGAATTGCTTGTTTTGAGCAATTACTCCTTTTGTCACATAATGTTTTCAAAAGTCATCTGCTGCAGAGGCATCATAATGCGTCTACATGTCAGAAAGGGTTAAGGGAAAGCTGTAAACTAATACAAGACATGTGTCTCTTTGTGAGGTGTATTATCAAACTGTAAATATCATTCTATGACACATATCTAATTCTACCTCTTTTTCTTTTTCTTTGTCCTGTTTATTTTTTAAATAGAGAAAATATTATCCAACAGATATAAGGAGATGTCAAGATACATCCAATTTAACAAGCTCATTAGACCAAAAGACATTCAGACTTCCTTTGCTCATTACACAAACAAATAGCTTCCTGTATCAATAAAAGGAATTGACATATCAGCTTAACCCTTTCCCTCATATAGACGCTTTCTGAAGCCTCTGCAGCAGATGGCTTTTAGAAAAAATGGCAACAAAAGAAGAAATTGTTCAAAAAGAGCAATTTCCCCTTTTGTCACCATGTTTTCAACTCTATTCAATTATCGTATTTTCATTTGAAGGGAGTTTCCAATTTCTTTTGGGTGTGTTTTCAAAATTGTCTGCTGCAGATTTGTTGTATGTGGGAAACGGTTAAACCATATTTTAGCTACAAACATAGAAGACTCTAGCGAGTCTGAACATCATCACAGTCTTACCAGAGCATTCAATGTAGTTTCGTTTAAAATGTATTTTTTTGGCAAAAAACTAAAACTAAAGCACCATTAAATTTTACATAAATTTTCCTTCAAAATTATGATCTTGTTACGGATAAGACCCCAATTTCGCTATGTGTATCTTGTCTAGAAATGAAGTGATTCGTTTTAACCCTTTCCCTCATATAGACATTTTCTGATGCCTCTGCAGCAGACGGCTTTTTGAAAACATAGTGACAAAAGAAGAAATTGCTCAAAACAAGCAATTTCTTCTTTTGCCACAATGTTTTCCACTTTTAGTCATAGGTTATCCATTCAATTATAGAGATTTTCTATTTTTTGACAAAATATGTTTAAAGTAGTCTGCTGCAGAATTGTCAACTGTACCTTCAGTTATCTCAGAATGTTTCCTGGGTTAATTACTAGTACTACAGGTAACATTTATCCTGACAACGATGCATCAGTCATATTGCTATCCCCGCAACTCTGAGCGCCAAGGAGGGCAGCCATTACAACCATTTTCAAAGCGTTTAGCATGACTCGACCGGAATTGAATCCTGATCTCTCGCTCCCAAGTTGTAAGATATGAAGAAAGCAAGACTTTCTATGTGTGAGGGACATATGTTCCAGAGTTCTTTATGGAATGATGAAGTTTAATGTTCAGTAACTAGCCATTCATTCTGTTTTAACTAGCTTAGCAAGCATTCTTAGAGGTCTGGATAAAGGGAGTTACACAAGGATAGATCTTACATTGTTGATGTATTTCTTACCATACTTTATGTTGTAGGTAGTCAGAAGTTATCTCATTCATTTCCTACTTAGCAAAAATGTTTTGTGAATATTTAACTTTTCCCACATACATACGCTTTCTCACGCCACTGCAGCAGCAGACAACCTTTCAAAATATTTTGGCACAAGCTTTTTAATTTCATTCAATTATATTTCTTTCATTTATAGAGTTTCCATTCTTTTGACAAAGTGTTTTCAAAGTTATCTGCTTCAGATTTGTTGTATGCGGGAATGGATTAAACCTTTCCCACATACAGCAAATCTGCAGCAGACGGCTTTGAAAAACATAATAGGCAAAAACATGAACAATCTCCATAAATGAGGGTTTAATTGTTAAATAGAGTTGAAAATATTGTGGCAAATTGAGAAATTGCTCATGGTGATTAATTTCATCCTTTGCCACGATGTTTTCAAGAAGATGTCTGCTGCAGAGGGGTTAAACATTGTCTATATGTGGGAAAGGGTTAAGAAGTACAAAATGGATTCTCCCCTTATCTTGACCTCATTGCATCTTTAATAAAACTCTCACTCCAGTCCGGCCAAGCAAATCATGTTTATACCGTTTAATTGTGATCCTTTATTATATTCCTACATGTATTTCTACAAAATAATTATGGTACACATATATATAAATCAAAATATTTACTGCATTGTGCAAATATTAAATCTGTCTATATTTCAGTATATCAAAAGGAGTCAATATAAATTAATGTAAATTAATCATATTGGTGTGGAAAGAATCAGACACATAATATAGTAATAATATATTCAGGTGGCATAATTATGCGTGAAGCACATTAAGGTAAATGCCCAAAAGAAGAATAACAAGATGTGTTTGTGAAACACTGATGCCCCCCAATGGCAACATCTAGGTCAAAGGTCAAGGTCGCAAGGTATACACATGTGAAATATGGTAGCCTTACCTGTTATTGTTCAAAAGTAGTGGGGAAGGTTAAAAAAAAAAATGAGAATGGCAACATCTAGGTCAAAGGTCAAGGTCGCAAGGTCAAAAATGTACTGACAGAAAGGTCATGTCACAAGGAATACACATGTGAAATATGGTAGCCGTATCTGTTATGGTTCAAAAGTAATGGCCAAGGTTAAAGTTTTTTTCGAGAATGGCAACATCTAGGTCAAAGGTCAAGGTCGCAATGTCAAAATTGTTGGTACTGACAGAAAGGTCATGTCACAAGGAATACACATGTGAAATATGGTAGCCGTACCTGTTATGGTTCAAAAGTAATGGCCAAGGTTAAAGTTTTTTTCGAGAATGGCAACATCTAGGTCAAAGGTCAAGGTCGCAAGGTCAAACATTTTGGTACTGACAGAAAGGTAATGTCACAAGGAATACACATGTGAAATATGGTAGCCGTACCTGTTATGGTTCAAAAGTAGTGGTCAAGGTTAAAGTTTTTTTCGTGCAGACAGGCCAAAAACTACATCTAGGTCAAAGGTCAAGGTCGCAAGGTCAAAAAGTTTGGTACTGACAGAAAGGTCATGTCACAAGGAATACACATGTGAAATATGGTAGCCGTATCTGTTATGGTTCAAAAGTAATGGCCAAGGTTAAAGGTTTTTTTCGAGAATGGCAACATCTAGGTCAAAGGTCAAGGTCAAAAATGTTGGTACTGACAGAAAGGTCATGTCACAAGGAATACACATGTGAAATATGGTAGCCATACCTGTTATGGTTCAAAAGTAATGGCCAAGGTTAAAGGTTTTTTTTGTGCAGACAGACAGACAGACCAACAGACAGACCAACAGACAGACAGGCCAAAAACTATATGCCCCCCCGAATCGGAGATTCCGTGGGGGCATAAAAATAAGATTTGTTTTTGTTGTATTGACAATCATTAAACTTATGAATTAATTTCACACCCTGTAATAGGTTTCAAAATAGAGGCCACATTTACTGTTCAAATCAATTTAACCCTTTCCCTCATACGACAATTCTGCAGCAGACGACTTTTGACGTATTTTGTCAAAACATAGAAAATCTCCATAATTGAATGGATAACCTATGACAAAAAGTGGAAAACATTGTGGCAAAAGAAGAAATTGCACGTTTTGTGCAATTTCTTCTTTTGTCACTATGTTTTCAAAAAGCCGTCTGCTGCAGAGGCGTCAGAAAGCGTTTATATGAGGGAAAGGGTTAAGAAATCTTCATATTTTTTCTGTGTTTTGAGTAGTGCTCAAGAATAGCAAACCTATAATTATTAACTCTTTCACTGCAAAATCGACTCTTCATTGCAGAAAATTGGACCATTTTTTGTCTAACGGGAAATTTGGTAAAATATAATGTCTAAGTTCCAAACAGTGCAGATTTCAGGAGAAATAGTTCTGTCTCACCTGATAGTACTCTGCATTGCTTACAAAACCCTTTAACCCTTCCCCTCATACGACATTTCTGTAGCAGACGACTTTGAACGTATTTTGTCAAAACATAGAAAATCTCTATAATTGAATGGATAACCTATGACGAAAAGTGGAAAACATTGTGGCAAAAGGAGAAATTGCCAGCTTGACAGCTTGTTTCCAATCAATGTAAAGAAAATAAGTTTAAACTAATATAATTGGCAAACAGTGCAGAGCAAGATCTGGGTCTACATTTGTCCAAATACCCTTAGATTGGTCTTCCCAGAGAGGCACTCATTTAATCTGTTTTATTAACCCTTTCCCTCATATAGACGCTTTCTGGCGCCTCTGCAGCAGATGGCTTTTTGCAAACATAGTGACAAAGGAAGAAATTGCACAAAACGTGCAATTTCTCCTTTTGACACGATGTTTTCCACTTTTCGTCATAGGTTATCCATTCAATTATGGAGATTTTCTATGTTTTGACAAAATACGTTCAAAGTCGTCTGCTGCAGAATTGTCGTATGAGGGAAAGGGTTAATACATGTTTACTTTTGCATTATAAAAACATTGTAACAGAGACCATTGACTCTATCAATGACAAACTATTAAAACATTCCTTTTTTTCTGAAAAATCTAATGATTTAACCCATCATCACATGAAAAGATTGATTGAAAGATTGAATTAGGATAAAGGAATTGAAACTAACATAAGAAAAAAGATTGATCTGATTAATTGAAAATAAAACTTGAAAAATTCAAATCTAAGATTAAAATTCACTTCTAAAATTTTGACTTGTATGAAAGGTGTATTAAATATTATCAACTGTTTAGAAGGTTAACCCTCTTCCACATGTAGACCATTTGTAATGCCTCTGCAGCAGATGACTTTTGAAAGCATTGTGGCAAAAGAAGAAATTTTCTCACAATAAGCAATATCTCCTTTTCTCACAAAGTTTTTAAGACTTTTAAAATATTATCCTTTCATTTATAAAGATTTTTCCTATTATTGCCAAGATATTCTTCAAAGTCAAGTGCGGTAGGTTTGTTGTATGTGGGAAAGGTTTAACAGGGTTAGAGATAACTAGAGGAGAGTAACAGATCTGTTTATGAATTAGGTTCCGTTTATAATGTATCAATGAAAACTCACGTCATTCTGCCAGACTCCACCCTCTCGACTACTGTCTTCTTTAATGGGATCTAAACTGAATAAAGAAACAATACGTTATATGAGTCGTCCATTGAAAAAAGTACAAGTTGCTTTTTAAACGGTGTTGATCCATATCAGTCTGTGCATTTGCTAAAACTGTGAACAGAGGACTAGATAAGAGGGAAGTTAGCAGGTCTTTCCCACATAATATTTCTCTTAGTACCCACAACATAGGGTTTGAAGGTCAAATAGTGAATCTAGATCACGAAAAATGCCCCTTATATAGAGCTCTGTCTGAATATTCTGATGAGACTAGTCAGATGGACAGGCTGTTCTGAACCTACTATGATTTGACTGAGAATTGAAAATATTATCTTAAAAAGATGAATTGTTTATTTCAAGCAGGGACAATATATACATGTTATACATGGTCCCTGTTTCAAGTAATCTCTCCTTTACCAGTTGTCATTAAAATAAGACGACTGCAGGTAAATCAAAATGTTCCTCTGTCCTAAAAAGGCTTCACAAATCAATACTATTTGCACAAATTATCCTCTCAAGTAAAACAATTGAGACATCCCTCAAGAAACCAACATTGTGCACTCTGTGTAAAGTATGGACCCGATCAGCCTTAGCATACCGTGCAGGCTTACCCGGATAGACACTTTTCGCCTCCTGGAGATTTTCTGTTTCAGGAATAATTACTCTGTACCTCTATGCCCCCGAGACGGAATGTGTCATCCCGGATCAGTCTGTGTGGACTGTGCAGGCTGATCTGGGTTGATACATTACGCAGAGGACATAATGTTGGTTTTCTCTAGGGCAGCTCAATTATCCTTTTTTCTTCCATTTAAATTTTACATGGCCTAGCAAATTAGAAATTATTTAAAACTAAGCATAGAAATAGAAATATAAACATACACAATAAAGTCTAAAAACAAAAACATACCCAATAAATAGTCCAATATATTTCCCTCATATAGACGCTTTCTGACGCCTCTGCAGCAGACGGCTTTTTGAAAACATAGTGACAAAAGAAGAAATTGCTCAAAACGAACAATTTCTCCTTTTGCCACAAAGTTTTCCACGTTAAGTCATAGGTTATCCATTCAATTATAGAGATTTTCTATTTTTTGACAAAATATGTTCAAAGTCGTCTGCTGCGGAATTGTCGTATGAGGGAAAGGGTTAGATAAAAGAAATATAACCTGTCTACTCACTTTCTACTGCTCATCCTTAAGGCATGCAGGCTGCTGTTTGGATCAGTGGACTCGTCTAGGCACTTTTTTATAAACTTCGCACATTCTTTATGTTGGTACTCCTCCGCTAGTTCAAGCGGCGTTCGTCCCATCTGGTCCTCAACACTGAGACTGGACCTGTTCGCAATCAACCATTTCACACACTCAAGATGTCCACTAAAAGGAGAATAAGAAGCATATGATTATAACTATTATATACATTCTTAACACTTTTGCACATAAAACAAAACTGCAGCAGTCAACTTTGAAAATGTCTATGCAGTAATCTGGAAAATAGAGATTTTTATTATGAAGTTTTAACAAATTATGGCAATAGGAGACATTGTTCATTATACGCCATCTCTCCTTTTGCCACATTGTTTTCAAAAGTCCTCTGCTGCATATGTGTGTATAGGGGTAGGAGTGGGAAAAGGTATACTAAGAACAGTGTTAAGCTAAATAGGGGTGGTTTCGCAAATACAAAAAGAAAATACTCTGGTTAAAGCACAATATTTTCCTTATTCAAATTCTATCAAACTGTACCTGAACAAGAACACAAATATTATGTATATAGGTTTGTCTCTCAGTAAGATTAGGAGAAATATCCTACGACATTTTATCCTTTCATTTTGTCTTGTGACATGTATATATCTGGGATATGGACTTAAAACATAAAACTCAAACCTAAGTCAAGCATAATCTTAGTCTATCAAACAGTACCAGATAAAGTTTACATTATGTTGTGTATAAAGTATAAATATTCTATGACTTTTCATCCTTTTATCATGTCTTGTGACATGTATATATCTGAGATACGGACATAAACGCAAATCTTAATTAACCCTAGTCAAGTACAAGATAAGTCATCAAAAACATTATATGTATATTGGAAAGTGTAAGTAAGTGACTTACTTCATAGCGGCCACATGTAAAGGCGTTTGTCTATCTACAGACCGACATGTTATAGTAGCTCCCATCGCAGCTAAAACCTGTAACAATGAAACATATAATCATCTTTTTTTATCTCAATAACCATCGTAAATTTTGTTTATCACTTTTGTATCAGTGACATCATAGGCAAATAGATGCTTTAGTTTAATTTAGTTTAGTTTATATTAATCTGCTTCCTAAAGACTAAACAATATCCCACCTGCAGACGCATTTTGATGCAATAGCAGCAGACGACTTTCATGGAAATTTTTTAGGTTTTTGTAACTATGTTTTCAAAGTGGTCTGCTGCAGATTTGTTGTATGTGGGAAAGGGTTAACCTGTACTCAGGCTATTTGTGTCCCAAAATACCAAACCCAGAACCTGTTCATCAGAGGATTCTAGGCTGGGATCTTTGGTGCGAGAGACCGACTCTCTATAACTGCACCACTGTCTTCCACATAAAGATGGCTTTTCTGATACTGCATATCATTGTTGAATCAAATGGTTTTTGATGCCACTTACAAATCTTTTTCCATGATCTCCCCTGTAACAATTGTGTGGAGTTTCCAACTCATATCCTATGAGAATATATGACTGCAACAAACTATTTTATTATATCTCTGTAATATGTTTCGATTTCATTTTTCTGCCAACTTTTGAACACAAGTGTTTGCCACTCTGCTAGTTTTGCTATGAAAAGTTACCGGTACTCCTTTTGTTGGATTTAGCAGCATAAGAAAGATTCAACCATAGAGAGGTTCAAAAGAGCAAGTGAGAATCCCTACCAAACACAAAAAGCATCTGCATTAACCTTTTGTGACAAAGGGTAAAAAATTCAATCCATACTAATGAGGTACATGAATGAATGAATGAATGTATATTGTTTTATGGCGCATCAACAACTAAGGTCATTTAGCGCGCAATTAAATTTAATTATTCATGATCCCTGGGTAAACAAACCAGTACTAGGCTAGAAAATGTGCCTTGCCCAAGGGCACTCCACCATGACCGTAGTGCTGCGACTGGGGATCAAACCCGGGACACCCGGTTTCGAAATCCCCGATGCTAACCACTCGACCACAGCGGATTCCTATGAGGTACATGCATGTGCATATGTACTTACAATAAGACAATTAACATGTCCATTCATGGCGGATAAATGTATTGCTGTATAACCGGTTCTCGTTTCTGTATTTAGATTAATACCAAGTGCTGTTAGCCATTTTACAATATCAAGTCGACCAAGCTGGGCAGATATATGTAGGGGTGTTGAACCTGTCTCATCTTTTGATCTGAAAAGAAAAAATATTTTTTACAGAATAACTTAACAATAGCTTCTCTAAGAATTCTAATAACGGAAAAGAATCTTTTGTAATTTTTGCTCTTCTTATTCTTATTTTTTGGCAAACTTGGCTATTTCATTTACTTGATATGTAATTGTCAACAACTTTAAACAAGAGGGCCATGAGGCCCTGGAATCGCTCACCTGAGAATGGGCTATTTAAGACATAACTCTCTCATGCTCAAGCCAAACATGTGGCTTCCAGAGTGTTAACAAGATTTCCCTTAAATTTGGTCTAGTGACCTAGTTTTTGACATGACATGACCCATATTCGAACTTGGCCTGATATCATCAGGACAAACTTTCTGATAAAGTTTCAACATGCTCAAGTTTAAAATGCGGCTTCAAGAGTGTTAACGAGATTTTCCTTAAATTTGGCCTAGTGACCTAGTTTTTGACCCGACATGACTCATATTTGAACTTGGTCTAGCTATTACTTAGACAAATATTCTGACAAAGTTTCAACATGCTCAAGCCAGAAATGTGGCTTCTAGAGTGTAATCAAGATTTTCCTTAAATTTGGCCTAGTGACCTAGTTTTTGACCGGACATGACCCATATTCGAACTTGGCCTAGATATCAAAAGACAAACTTTCTAATAAAGTTTCAACATGCTCAAGTTTAAAATGTGGCTTCCAGAGTGTTAACAAGATTTTCCTTCAATTTGGCCTAGTGACCTACTTTTTGACCGGACATGACCCATATTCAAACTTGGCCTAGATATCATCAAGACAAACTTTCCGACAAAGTTTCAACATGGTCAAGTTTAAAATGTGGCTTCCAGAGTGTTAACAAGATTTTCCTTCAATTTGGCCTAGTGACCTAGTTTTTGACCTGACATGACCTATATTCGAACTTGGCCTAGATATCACTATGACAAACATACTGACAAAGTTTCAATATGGTCAAGTTTAAAATGTGGCTTCCAGAGTGTTAACAAGATTTTCCTTCAATTTGGCCTAGTGACCTACTTTTTGACCCGACATGACCTATATTCGAACTTGGCCTAGATATCACTATGACAAACATTCTGACAAAGTTTCAATATGCTCAAGCCAAAAATGCAGCTTCAGGAGTGTTAACAAGATTTTCCTTAAATTTGACCTAGTGACCTAGCTTTTGACCCAACATGACCTATTTTCGAACTTGGCCTAGACATCACTAAGACAAACATTCTGACAAAGTTTCAACATGCTCAAGCCTAAAATGCGGCTTCAGGAGTGTTAACAAGATTTTCCTTAAATTTGGCCTAGTGAGCTACTTTTTGACCAGACATGACCCATATTCAAACTTGGCCTAGATATCATCAAGACAAACTTTTCGACAAAGTTTCAACATGGTCAAGTTTAAAATGTGGCTTCCAGAGTGTTAACAAGATTTTCCTTCAATTTGGCCTAGTGACCTAGTTTTTGACCCGACATGACCTATATTCGAACTTGGCCTAGATATCACCATGACAAACATTCTGACAAAGTTTCAATATGCTCAAGCCAAAAATGCGGCTTCAGTAGTGTTAACAAGATTTTCCTTAAATTTGACCTAGTGACCTAGCTTTTGACCCGACATGACCTATTTTCGAACTTGGCCTAGATATCACTAAGACAAACATTCTGACAAAGTTTCAACATGCTCAAGCCAAAAATGCGGCTTCAGGAGTGTTAACAAGATTTTCCTTAAATTTGACCTAGTGACCTAGATTTTGACCCCACATGACCCAGTTTCAAACTTGGCCTAGAGTTGATCGAGATATATGTTCTGATAAACTTTTATAAAGATTGGATGCAAAATGTTGCCTCTAGTGGATTAACAAGCAAATGTTGACGACGGACGACGAACGACGAACGACGGACGACAGACAAAAGGCGATCACAATAACTCACCTTGAGCACTACGTGCTCTGGTGAGCTAAAAACAAGATGTGTTTGTGAAACACTGATGCCCCCGAATGGCAACATCTAGGTCAAAGGTCAAGGTCGCCAGGTCAAAAATGTTGGTACTGACAGAAAGGTCATGTCACAAGGTATACACATGTAAAATATGGTAGCCTTACCTGTTATGGTTCAAAAGTAGTGGTGAAGGTTAAAAATTTGTTTGAGAATGGCAACATCTAGGTCAAAGGTCAAGGTCGCAAGGTCAAAAATGTTGGTACTGACAGAAAGGTCATGTCACAAGGAATACACATGTGAAATATGGTAGCCGTACCTGTTATGGTTCAAAAGTAATGGCCAAGGTTTAAGCTATTTTCGAGAATGGCAACATCTAGGTCAAAGGTCAAGGTCGCAAAGTCAAAAATGTTGGTACTGACAGAAAGGTCATGTCACAAGGAATACACATGTGAAATATGGTAGCCGTACCTGTTATGGTTCAAAAGAAATGGCCAAGGTTAAAGTTTTTTTCGAGAATGGCAACATCTAGGTCAAAGGTCAAGGTCGCAAGGTCAAAAATGTTGGTACTGACAGAAAGGTCATGTCACAAGGAATACACATGTGAAATATGGTAGCCGTACCTGTTATGGTTCAAAAGTAGTGGTCAAGGTTAAAGTTTTTTTCTTGCAGACAGACAGACGTGCAGACAGGCCAAAAACTAGATGCCCACCGAATTGGAGATTCCGGGGGCATAACAACAAGAGCGCCAAATGTCACAAAATACGCGCATCTTATTTTTTTGAGACCAAGTATAGTGATAATTGGTTGTACGTCAGCCAAATATAGAGAGCGGACACTGTTGATATAGTTTTGGCCATTTCGAGGGATATAAGTGTGGAGTGAGTAAGATAACGTGGTTAGTAATCAAACCTGATCAAGATATTCTGCCAATACACATTCTGACCAAATTTGGTGATGATGGGACAAAGGCTTCTAAAGTTATTTAGCTGACAAGACCAATTTTAGGTAATTTCTATAATTAAAGAGCGATAACTCTTGATTGACTAAAGTGATATGGCTAGTTATCAAACGTGTCCAAGATATTATGCCAGTCAACATTCTGACCAAATTTGGTGATTATTGGACAAAGGCTTCTAAAGTTATTCAGCTGACAAGACCAATTTTAGGTAATTTCTATAATTAAAGGGCGATAACTCTTGATTGACTTAAGCAATATATAGCTAGTTATCAAACTTGTCCAAGATATTATGCCAATACACATTCTGACTAAATTTGGTGATGATTGGACAAAGGCTTCTAAAGTTATTGAGCTGACAAGACCAATTTTAGGTAATTTCTATAGTTAAAGAGCGATAACTCTCGATTGACTAAAGCGATATGGCTAGTTATCGGACTTGTTCGAGATATTATGTCAATACACATTCTGACTAAATTTGGTGATGATTGGACAAAGGCTTCTAAAGTTATTGATTGATTGATTGATTGAATGGGGTTTAATGCCGTTTTTAAAAAAATTTCAGTTATATCACGGCGGCCAGTTCACCTACTCATGCATTTCCTGGTTTTCTCACACCAGTACTCCACACAACAATCTTCCCAAGCAACTGGCTGCTTTTCCACATAGACTTAGCCCATTGGTGGAAGACGAATGACGCATGTCACATTGACTTTTGTCAATCGTCGGAAAGAAAGTTGGCCGAGCCGGGATTCGAACTCACAACCCCTGGATTGACAGCCCACGTCGCTACCAATTGAGCTACCGGGGCTAGGCCCTAAAGTTATTGAGCTGACAAGACCAATTTTAGGTAATTTCTATAATTAAAGGGCGATAACTCTTGATTGACTACAGCGATATGGCTGGTTATCGAACTTGTCTGAGATATTATCCCAATACACATTCTGACAAAATTTGGTGATGATTGGACAAAGTCTTCTAAAGTTATTGAGCTGACAGCATACTGAATGCCGCCTGTACGCCGCAGGTAAAACTTAGAGCTATTTCACCTATTTCTACTTTTCTTTTAATACTTTATAAAAACTAAAACTAGAAAACACCATGATATTGTTGCAAGATGAAAACATGTAGAAAGGAAATTTGGATCCAATTTATACTTTAGACTGTGGATCAGATGAATAATGTAAATCATAATTAAAAAGTCATAGCTTCCGATCTTTATCAACAAAAGTAATAACAGTATTATTTGAGTTGTCTGCCATAATATTATATGAAGAAAAATTTGTGAAGCAATTTGAAAGTTAAATTTTGTAAAGACATTTTCAAAACCGTCTGCCGCAAAGGCATTGAACCTTTCCCTAATATAAACACATCTTGATACCTCGGGGTCTGCAGCAGAAAACACTTGAAAACATTGAGGCAAAAGTAGAAATACCTCATTATGAGCAATTTATCCTTTTGCCACAATGTTTTGACTGTAATAATAAACTTTCATTTCTAGAGATTTTCCATATTTTTGCAGTGATATTTTTAAGTCGTCTGCTGCAGATTGGTATATGTAGAAAAGGGTTTAACATTGTCTGGCTCAGGGAAAGAGATTATATAGACATAAAGTAAAAATTACTCTTTCATTTCTGGGTAGTGGTTGATAAGTTCCTGCATTCGTTCCAGATGACCTGTCCGTGCTGCATCATGGATGGACATTCCATTTAAAATCCTTTTTTTATCTTTTTCATCCTTTTCAGTCAATTGCTTCTTCTCGTTGCTAGCTGCATTCAATCCAGCCTGTAATAGGAGAAATAAAAAAATGTCAATGTTGCTCATCATTAGTATATTCTCTCTTATCTAGGAATCAATTTTTTACAGTTGAAAACATAGTGGCAAAAGATTAAATTCCTCCTTATAAGCAATTTCTCCTTTCGTCACAATGTTTTTAAAATTGTCAGCTGCAGTGGTGTTAGAAAGCATCTGTATGTGGGAAAGGATTAAACAGTATAACCTTTTGATGAATATCAAAGAAATATTGTTATCACTTAACCCTTTCCCTCATACGGCAATTCTGCAGCAGACGACTTTGAACATATTTTGCTTAAAAATAGAAAATCTCTATAATTGAATGGATAACTTATGACTGAAAGTGGAAAACATTGTGGCAAAAGGAGAAATTGCTCGTTTTGAGCAATTTCTTCTTTTGTCACTATGTTTTCAAAAAGACGTCTACTGTAGAGGCGTCAGAAAGCATCTATATGAGGGAAAGGGTTAAAAAAGTTAAGGATCAGATGGATGATTTCATGTAGTAAAATTCGTGCTTTTACACACCTTATATCCCGTCAAATATTCTTCCTCCGCAGTTTTACCATCCTCACTGTAACTTCTAAACGTAAAAGTTGGTCCAGATGATTTGTCAAAGAAATCGTCCGGTTCTTTCTTACGAGGGGGAGATAATTCTCGTGTAGGAGTTTTAGTCCTTGGCGGTGGACTGGCAGATTTACGACCACCCTTCTTCCTTCTGCTTCCTGTAAAGAGAGTTACCGGTTTCCCTGATATGAAATTATCATTGTTGAGAAAAAGAAAGTTGAAAAAATGAAAGAATTATTGTCATTTCCCCTATTCCCACACTGTTTGTCTAAGATGTCCTTTGCAAATGCCTCAAACAGTGTCTGTATCCGGGAATGGATTAAGCCATTACCTACAGTGCTATTGTTTAAACTTTCACCAATAGTTACATTGGCTGCAGTTCATCCAAATGTAGCAAAACCGCGAGACCTCTGGCAAGACTGCATGTCAAGGGCACTCCACCATTACCGTAGTGCCGTGACTGGGGATCAAACCCGGGACACCCAATTTCAAATCCCTGATGCTAATCACTCGACCACAGCGGATTTCCATCAATTTGACAGAGTGACCTAGTTTTTAACCAGACATGACCCATATTCGAACTTGGCTTAGAAATCAGCAAGATATACAAACTGAAGGTTTCATGAAGATAAGATGATAATAGTGGCCTCAAGAGCGTTAACAAGCAAATTGTTGACAACGGACAACGGCGATCACAAAAACTCGCATTGGAAGTGCTCTGAAGAGCTAAAAAAAAAATTGCTGTAACGAAAGCTCTATTCTTCTCTTTTGCACAATACACTCTGATATTTAAAATAATTGAAAATGTGCAAGTATTGCTTCTGCTTTAATATGATACAAGCAAGTCCTAATTTGAACAGCTATATATATATAAGATAATAATTTAGAACTACATTCACTTTCAAAAGCAGATGATTATTATAATTCATATTATCATACTAATACTATGGTTTCCTGATTATTCTATGTAGTGTTATTCAGATAGTACACTAAAATAAATATTACTACTAAAATGTGCTGTCTATTAACCTTTTCCAACAGATAGCAGTTTTTGGTGCCTCTGCAGCAGACGACTTTTGAAAACATTGTGGCAAAAGGAGAAATTGCTCATTATGACCAATTATTCCTTTTGCCACAATGCTTTCAACTACATGTATATTCAATAGGTATACATTCATTTATAGAGATGTTCCATATTATTTCCTAGATGCTTGCAAAGTCATCTGCTGCTCATTTGTTGTATGTGGGAAAGGGTTAACCCTTTCCATCAGACAAGTGCTTTTGGTGCTTTCTGCAGCAAATGACTTTTGAAAACATTGTGGCAGGAGGAGAAATTGCTCAATATTGCAATTTTGCCACAATCTTTTCAAAAGTTGTTGACGTCAGAAAACGTCTGTAAGTGGGAAAGGGTAAAGTGTAATGAGACAGGACCCCTATCTATCGTACCTGAGGATGATGATGAGGAAGAACTTGAGTATGACGTTGATGAGTCAGAGTCATCATGCTGCTCTCCTTTACTACCTTGTATAGACTCCATGCTACGTTTGTCGTCTTTTGAAGCTTTCCCTTCACTGGAGTTCTCGTCTTTTCTACGATCCCGGCCAGCTTTTGGAGATTCCCCACCTCTTACGTCGTCATAAGCTTGAAATGATTCCATGGGTTAAGTAACAATTCTTATATAATTCTAGCTATAGTGTCACAATGAATAAGAAATGAGTGTTATTAGGGAAACATTGTGTTGACTGCCAATAAGCTCAGTACTTAACCCTTTCCCCTTTTATAGAAGCATTCTGACGTATCTGCAGCAGACGACTTTTAAAAACATTGTGACAATTTATAAGGAGAAATTGCTCAAAACAAGCACTTTTGCCACATTGTTTTCAAAGTCGTTTGCTGTAGATTTGTTGTATGTAGGAAAGGGTTCAAACAAAGTAATAGTGTTATGGACTAAGAAAAGATTTCGAGAAGAGATCCCTTATTAAATAGTATTCTGCCATGGCAGACAACACAATAAAAATGTTGTTAGTTATTGCTTTAAGAATTAACAAATTTTAGCTGCTTAAAGATTCAATTTAACCTGTTTCCACTTGCAGACGCATTTTGGTGCATCTGCATTAGACACATTTTTGAAAACATTGTGACTTAAAGAGAAATTGCACAGCATGGGCAATTTCTCCTTTTGCCACTATGTTTTTGACTCTATTTAAGAATTATACTTTCATTGATCAAATTTGTTTACATGTTTGCCTGGATGTTTTCAAAATCGTCTGCTGCAGAATTGTTGTATGTGGGATAGGGTTAATAGATATTTTGCAAGAACTTCCCTTCCTCTATCAGGAAACATTGTGTTAATAAACCTTTCCCACATACTGCAATTCTACAGCAGACAGATTTGCAAACATATAACCAAAAGAGGAAAAATCTCCATAAATAAAAGGATAGTTTTCTAATAGAGCTTAAAACATTGCGGAAAAAGGGGTAAATTGCTTTTTATGAGCAGTTGCCCCCTTTGCTACACTGTTTTCAAACGCCATCTGCTGCAAAGGTGTCAGAAAGCGTCTGTATGTGGGAAAAGGGTAATCAAGCTGCTCTTAGAAATTGATCAATGGTCAATCCAGTGCAGATGTGCAAGCAAGCAAAAAAAAAATCCTTTTAACTCCAATAAATATGTAGCAAGTGCTTGTTGTTGTTTAAGCTCTAATGAAACAAAACATCAAGTCTGCAATGGTGATAGTGTATTATGAAAATATGCAAACAATAGCCCTAACTTCACAAAGGTGTCGCTCTTTATATCTGTTGAGAATGTGATATTCTCTAGCAGTCATTATCACAGGCCTAAACAAGGTGGAGAGAACTGACACCCTCCCCTACAATATCTTTCTTATTACTGAATTACATCTTATGTTATGGGGTAAAGGGTTCAGAAGACAAACTATGCCTCTGATCTCAAGCCATGTATCAATGAGTTTATTTGTTCTTTTCCAAATCAGTAAATGAACTTGACTTTTATAAAATTGTCTTCACTGTTCTTGGAATGACATATCAATAATTCAATTATAGCAGTCCACACGTCTCATCAAATATGAACTCCTTTATGGTTACGGCTATTGAACATTGTCAACCTAACAAAGCTTACACCAACCTTCAACAAAAGCTCTCTCAGACATCAGTGTCAGAGTTTTATAGGTCTGTCGGTCACCCTGTTGTCTGGCTACCCAATCTTTTAGTTCAAAATCATAAATTCTTTTATCCGTCATGTCGTATACAGACACACCGTCCAAAAACCATGCATAATCTGGAAATAAAGTTCAACAATTACAATAATCACAGAGCTGTAAATAAGTGGCGTTTTGAATGTTCTTAAATCCTTATTTGACCTTATAACCCTATGTTGTGGCTACTCAAAAGAATCGTCTCATTGAGACGATTCTTTTGAGTAGCCACATCATAGGGTTTGGTTGGATAATAAGAGTGTTGTAGGGAAAAGAGCTGTGTAAGCCTCCTTATCTGGAACTCTGTATTAAAATCATTATATATCATATCAATTATAAACAGGCCATATCAGTTTTCCTTTCCCACATACAGATGCTTTCTGATCCCTCTGCAGCAGACGACTTCTGAAAAAATATGGCGCATAATGAGCAACAACAATATTTAATAATTGTTCTTTTATCTATAGCGAGCTTCCAATATTTGTCTATATATTTCAAAAGTCATCTGCTGCAGATATGTTGTATGTGGGAAAGAGTTAACCTAATACAGATGATAAATGGCATCTCTGTACTTTATTATTTTTGTAGAACACTGGGAGAAAGAGAGAATAGAAGCTATACCTTCATTTATAAGGATTTTGCATAGGTTTGCCAAAAATTGTTTAAAGCTTTCTGCCTAATATTTGTTTTATGTGGTATTGGGGTTAGACAACAAACTTACTTATTTCTTGTCTGTCATGACCTATCTTCACTTTTCGAAGTTTACCGACATGATGTGCAGCAAATAAAAACAAGTCCTCCTGAAAAATAAAATACACAAGTCATGTTAACCCTTTCCCTCATATAGACGCTTTCTGACGCCTCTGTAGCAGACGACTTTTTGAAAACATAGCGAAACATAGCGACTAAAGAAAAAATTGCTCAAAACGAGCAATTTCTCCTTTTGCCAAAATGTTTTCCACTTTTAGTCATAGGTTGTCCATTCAATTATAGAGATTTTCCATCTTTTGACAAAATATTTTCAAAGTTGTCTGCTGCAGAATTGTCGTATGAGGGAAAGGGTTTATACATTATTATCTTGTTCTACATACAACAAATTAGCAACAGACAAACTTATAAAAGGCAAAAAATTTATAAATGTAAGCAAAATTACTGAACAGAGTTAAAAACATTCAAGCAGAAGGAAAAATGATGAGCAAATTTTACTGTTTTTACAATATTTTCCAATGTTGTCTGCTGTAGATGTGTCAATATACATCTTTACTGAGAAAGGGTTTAAGCATTGTTGTATTCTTTAACCCTTTCCCTCATATAGATGCTTTCTGACCCCTTTGCAGCAGACGACTTTTAAAAACAGTGTGGCCAAAAGTGAAATTGATCATCATGAGCAATTTCTCTTTTGGTCACAATGTTTTCAACTTTATTTAACAATTAAGCTATCTTTCATCGACATTTTTCAGGTTTTTGTCACAATGTTTTCACAAGCGTCTGCTGCAGATTTGTTGTATGCGGAAAAGGGTTAAATCTTATTACCGTCTCATTTTGAGCACATAGAACTATAACAATATGTATGGCAGGAAATGGCACTTGAAAATAACCAGAAAACGCCTAGACATTATGCCCACAAACATTTTCAACAAGTAAGGTGAAGATCGGATGAAATCTGTTTGAAACAGAGATCAGATAACATGTGGACGATGTCAAACCGCGCATCTGACATGTGTTCCCATAATATGGCTCATATTAATACAGGCATATAACAAGAGCACCGCGTACGGCACAGACGCTCAACTGATAGGGAAAAAACAGAAAAAAAAATGAGCTAAACAAAAAACCTTAACCGGACGACTACGCCGCCGCCGCCGACCACGCCAGGGTCATGACAATAGCTCTCGATTTTTTCAAAAGTTGAGCTAAAAAGGGATGAAAAGTTGGTGAATGTAGGATGACAATTATACAGCTATTTTATATGTTGGTGGATATAAATTCTCTATCTTATAAAATTGAAAGAAATCCTTTTTGAAAAAGTACTCACTTTTCCCCTCTGGAATCTGACTTTATTTCTTTCCGATTTTCCCAAAGTGATCTCTCTTGAACGTCCCTTTTCTCCATACAAGGTTACTCTGACATCAGCCTTTGTTGCAGCCCCTATTGTGTCCCCTGTCCTTACATACACCTGGTACTGAGTCCGGGGTCCATCTTTTACTTCATCTTCCATCTGTTAATTTTTGATACAATAAATTAAATTTATTAAATTGGCAAAATGAGGAATGTTTCTCTTTTGTCCACAATGTTTTAAAATATATACAGTAATTATTCATTTATTGAGAGAGATTCTGAATTGCTTTGCATAGATATTTTTAAAGTTGTCTGCTGCAAATTTAAACCTTTCCCGCATGTAGACGCTTTCTGATGCCTCTGCAGCAGAAGACTTTTGAAATCATTGTGGCGAAAGGAGAAATCATTTATAGAAAATTTATATAATTTGGACTTGATAATTTCAAAGTTGTCTGCTGCAGATTTATTGTATGAGGGAAATGGTTAATGCATGTTTGGAAGGGCTATATATAAATAAATACTGCTTCAACATTGTTAGTAAGTGAAAAATATAGTTGCTCACCGCTATATAGCCATTTGGCGAGCAGAAAATCCTGAGTAACAAACAGAATAATTATTTTGAGCAAATCTATTCTAGTTGTGTGTTTAGTATGAAATTGAAAGGACTGACATTTACCTGGTACAGACGACTTTTGAAGCCTCTGCAGCAGACAAATTATGGAAAAAATAATGACAAAAAAGTTGCTTAAGTCGTTTTCAAAGCAGATGACATAAATTATCATTTAACCCTTTCCCTCATATAGATGCTTTCTGACTTCTGCAGCAGACAGCTTTTTGAAAACATAGTACAAAATTAAGAAATTGCTCAAAACGAGCAATTTCTTCTTTTGCCACAGTTTTTTCGACTTTCAGGCATAGATTATCCATTCAATTATAGAGTTTTTTCTATTTTTTGACAAAATATGTTCAAAGTGGTCTGCTCCAGAATTGTCTTGTATGAGGGAAAGGATTAAGCCATGAATTCTACTATGTCATGAAAACAATGAGTTCAACTAACCAGTAAAAAACATTGTAAATATCAATCATATTTGTAGAAAATATTGGAATAAGTTACAGGTGATGTACATGTATTAGAAAGAACCTGTGCGAGATATGAAATATCTAGAATTCATTTTTTTCAATTGGGGTATAGTGTGTGCATTTGAGAAGCTTTTGAATGTGCAAAAACACAACACTTGTTTTTAACTCCTTCCCACATACAAAATATTTGCAGCAGATGACTATAGAAACATCGAGACATTATTTTGGAAAATCTCCATCAAAGAATGTATAATAATTTAATCAAGTTAAAACATTGTGGCAAATGTAGAAATTGCTCATCATGTTCTCTGAAAGCGTCTGTATGTGGGTAAGCGTTGAAACCCATTTAACTGCAATTCATGGAACAAATGACTAGAACAGATTAATGTGTGGATGAGTCAGACTACATTAATTATTGGCAGAACAAAAATAATCTATCTTTTCCTTCATGCAGAAAACTTTTGATGCAAATACAGCAAAGGACTTTTGAAAAATGGCGCATGGAAATATTGCTCACTATCTACTCTTTTCAAAAATTACACTTTTATTCAGAGATTCATCATGTTTCAAGTTGTCTTCTGCAGATTTGTTGTAATATAAGGAAAAGGGTTAAGGTAAATATTTGTTTCTTGCTTTGGCAGACAACAAAATGCTCTGATCAGATTATGTGTTGGAGTGCTCGAAGCTAAAAAACTGTAAAAAAGAAAACATTGCAAAGGTCCATATCAAAAGATAAAGAAATCTACTTAGACTATCAAGATACATAAGCTGACTATCGGTACCCTCCATTAAAGCCCCATTTTCATTGTACCGGATTGGTGCCCCATAAGTCTCGAATGAAAGTTTGGGAGAAACCTTGTCAAACAAGGAAGACAACTGCGGCGGCACCATAGAATTTTCAAATGGTGTGTAATGAACCCTTTTGTTCCAGCTATATCTGGCAGATTCTCCTGGATGTTTCAAAATGTTTAATACAACTTGGAGACACCGTAAGAAGTTTCCAGAACCGTAAGACCCAGGCATGTCTGGCACAATGCTGGTATATGCTGTTGCAGGACTGGGTCTCTACTGTGATAGTCCATGGTAATCTGGGGGTAGTCAGAAGTACTCCATGCAAGGTAGACCAATGGGGGCCAAGGGGTGCCACTGGAGCTCCACCAGCGCATGACCAGGGCAATAACAGGTTGGACCGGCAACCAGGACACCACCTTGGTCACACCAAGTTATACCGGGATGGAACTAACAGGCCAGCACAATAACGTAACTGAACCTGCCAAACCAGAACCTAACCGGGGAAATCCTGAATCAAACAAGGACATCCTGCTTCTAAACCGGGACCTCAAGAGCTACTGACAAGAATGTGAGAATGCAATTATTTCTTTTGGCAAAAACATCCTGGATCATCCCGGTATACCAGCTTTTTTTCACCAGGAGAAACCAGGACCAGTACCGGGTGGTGAGAATGAGGCTTTACATTTCATATTTCCTTAAAGTAACGGATCCACCAAACAAATGATAAAAGCTTTAAATTAATTGGTTGATTCCCTTTTGTTTAACCATTTAATGCCTCTGTGACAGGCAACATTTGAAAACAGTATGGCAAAAGGAGAATATTGCTCATTATGAATAATTTCTCTTTTTGACTCAATGTTTTAAATTTTATTGAACAATAATTCTTATTTCATTTTAAGAGTGTTTTACTATGTTTTGGCTTATTTGTTTGCATATTAATAACACCTAGCTGTATTGGGGTTCATAAACATGATAAAAATTTGTTTAAAAAAAAAATCAACAATACCTATCGAAAAACCGATCGAAAAACAACAGTTATACATTTTACCTCAAATGACACAGATTTTCGAACTCTAGATCTACATGCAGATTTACATCTCACCTAAATACAACATTAAATTCAACATCTAAGTTATGCATTTAAAACAAAACTTAAAAATTAAAACAGATGTTTGAGAAGTCAACAGTTTTATACATAGCATTATGTTCTTCTGATCTTTTAACCCTTTCCCTCATATAAACGCTTTCTGACGCCTCTGCAGCAGACAGCTTTTTGAAAACAGTGACAAAAGAAGAAATTGCACAAAACGTGCAATTTCTCCTTTTGCCACAATGTTTTCCACTTTTTGTCATAGGTTATCCATTCAATTATGGAGATTTTCTATGTTTTGACAAAATACGTTCAAAGTCGTCTGCTGCAGAATTGTCGTATGAGGGAAAGGGTTAAATATGTTTACAAAGTTTTTCATGAAAAGATTTTTAAAAAGTGAATAGTATTATAAAAGCCGTCATTGCTTTTTGTTTTAACCCTTTCCCACCTACAACAAATCTACAGCAGAAAACGTTAAGTAAAAATTATGACAACTCTCTACAAATGTAAGTACAATTATTTAATAAAACTGAAAACATTGTGGAAATCATGAACAATGTCTCCTTTTGTCACAATGTTTCAAAATTTGTCTGCTGCAGAGGCGTGAGAAAGCAACTGTAAGTGGTAAAGGTTGGATTTTTTTTTTTTATCGTTTACCAATATGAAATACATAGAATCATGTACATGTTCATGCTTTGAAAATGAAGGCAAAAAATGTAACACCAGGAAAAATTGAAAGATTAATTCTGATACAAAGATGAAAACATCGTGAGTTATGAAAAAAATTGCTTGTTTTGGTCATAATGTGGCAATAGGTAAATGTTCAGTTTGATCAATTTTTCCTTTTTGTTAATGCTTATGATTTCAATAGTTGTCTGCTGCTAAGCAAAGTCATTATTGTGTAGTAGTTAACCCTTTCCCACATACACCAAACATGCAGCAGACGACTTTGAAAATACCTAAATAAAAATGTGGATAACTTCTCAATATGATTGTATAACCATTGAACAAATTTGAAAACAGATTTTGCCACAATGTTCTCAAATGTTGTCTGCTGCAAAGGCAACAGAAAGTGTTTATATTGTGTGAAAAGGTTAAAAGTGTATGATTTCATTTATGTTTTTCCTTTCCCCAATGTAGATGCCATGCCTATTGTAGCAGGTAACTTTTGTAAAGATTATCGAAAAAGTAAAATAGCTTTCAATCAGAAATATCTCCTTTTCTCACATTTTTTAAATCTCTGAATCCAAAGCAAACTTCCAATTTTCCAGACATTACAATTTGTTCTCCAGATATTTTCAAAACAGACGAATCTGAAAATATGATGTCGCGTAAATGGTGAATATACTCACATGATCATAATCTTCTAACAGCTTTTTTTCTGTTTGTATTCCCACTGTGTCTGCTGTTTGAGTCCCCTCATTCACAGCTACATCATTTTGAACGCTGGGCTCCGGTACATTGATAACTGTAGGTTTTGGTGAAAGAGCAACATATTCTCGCTGACGAAACTTTGCAGATTTTGGTCTCGGTGACTCAACAGGCTTTGGTTCAGGGGAGCGTGGTCTCTCTTCCTTTTGTTGTCTCCTGTTATCAACAAATAAGCACCATGTAATTTAATCAACAATACATAAATTGAAAATAGTAGTAACTAAATAACTGAAAAGTAGAGTTATACAGCAGTTTTGCATGCTATTCTTGACATATACACAATGTATCTTGCATTCAATTGGCATTGTACAATGTTATGAAAAAACTAAGGGGTTTTATTATTTCAGTCTTAATTAATGCCTTCTCACACAGTCATATTCTGAATTAACAAGAGGGCCAATGTGGCCCATGAATGCTCATCTGAGTATAATTGCCCTTATAATCTTAATTAATGCCTTCTCACACAGTCATATTCTGAATTAACAAGAGGGCCAATGTGGCCCATGAATGCTCATCTGAGTATAATTGCCCTTATAATCTTAATTAATGCCTTCTCACACAGTCATATTCTGAATTAACAAGAGCGCCAATGTGGCCCATGAATGCTCATCTGAGTATAATTGCCCTTATAATATAGGATAAGGTGTACATAAATGATTTTTCTTAACCCTTTCCCTCATATAGACGCTTTCTGACGCCTCTGCAGCAGACGGCTTTTTGAAAACATAGTGACAAAAGAAGAAATTGCACAAAACGTGCAATTTCTCCTTTTACCACAATGTTTTCCACTTTTTGTCATAGGTTATCCATTCAATTATGGAGATTTTCTATGTTTTGACAAAATAAGTTCAAAGTCATCTGCTGCAGAATTGTCGTATGAGGGAAAGGGTTAAACTTGGCATGATGACCTAGATTTAGACCAAACATGAGGCATATACAAACTTAACTAAATTATAATTAAGACAAATATTCTGACAATCTTTTGTAATGGTAGAATAAAACAAGAAAATGTGTCCATGGAACACGGATGCCCCGGTTGTTAACTATATTTTAAAACAAAACTTTTATCTAAATAAAAAACACAAAAAAATGGAATGGACGAACAGACAGACAAACGGACGGACGAACAGTTGGTCCAACCTCAAATTGATACAATTTTTTAAACAATGATATGTTGATTGTCATTTGTGTGAAGTTTCATAATGATAGGACATCAGGTTCACTAAAATCTAACTTGACCAAAAACTTTAACCTGAGAATGGAATGGACGAACAGACAGACGAACAGACGAACAGACGAACGGACGGACGAACAGTTGGTCCAACCTCAAATTGATACAATTTTTTAAACAATGATATGTTGATTGTCATTTGTGTGAAGTTTCATAATGATAGGACATCAGGTTCACTAAAATCTAACTTGACCAAAAACTTTAACCTGAGAATGGAATGGACGAACAGACAGACGAACAGACGGACGAACAGTTGGTCCAACCTCAAATTGATACAATTTTTTAAACAATGATATGTTGATTGTCATTTGTGTGAAGTTTCATAATGATAGGACATCAGGTTCACTAAAATCTAACTTGACCAAAAACTTTAACCTGAGAATGGAATGGACGAACAGACAGACGAACAGACGGACGAACAGTTGGTCCAACCTCAAATTGATACAATTTTTTAAACAATGATATGTTGATTGTCATTTGTGTGAAGTTTCATAATGATAGTACATCAACTTCACTAAAATCTAACTTGACCAAAAACTTTAACCTGAGCGGGACGGACGAACGGACGGACGAACGGACGGACTAACAGACCGGAAAACTATATGCCCCTCATACTTCGTATGCCGGGGCATAAAAATGCAGCCTCTAGTGTTCACAGGATTTTCTAAAATTTCACCAATTTTTTTTTTTTTCATCCAATATCACCCATATGCTCAATAAAACATTGCTGTCTCTCATGTGTTAAAAAGATTTATCTCAAATGTGGCCTAGTGACCTAGTCTTTTACCCTGGATGACCCTTATTCAACATAGCCTAGATATCATCAAGAAAAACATTCTGAAACAGGTTCAACATGCTCAAGTTAAAAATGTGGCTTCCTAAATAAAGTAATCAATATCTTTCTTAAACATGACCCATATTAAAATGTGGCGTAGATATTACCAAGGCTAACAAACTGAAAAAGTTTCATGAATACTGGATGAAAACTTCGAACTCTAGAAAGTTAACAAGCAAATTGTTGTTAACAAACCACAGACAAAAGGCTTTCACAATAACTCACCTTGAGCATTTTGTGCTAAAATGAGCTAAAATAATTAAATTGCATTACCGCAATGTGGGCAGCACTTTGAACTTTGTCTATAAGTGTGATCAAAGTAATGGTTTATCATTTTGAAGTTCAGTTCCTGACCTTTTTTTCCCATTGAAGTCACATTCTAAATATCGGGGAACGATAAAGAAATATTTTACTTACATTATCCAGTCAGGAATGAAGCTGTCATCATAAGCCTACAATTATAAAACATCACAGAATATAGAAACATTAACTAGATGCTCTTTTCTCATCTGTCTATAGTGAAAATACATTGCGGCAAAAGGAAAGAGCAATTTCTCCCTTTTTATAGAGATCTTCCATCTTTTTGTATTAATGGTTTCAAAGACATCTGCTGCAGATTTAATGCATTTAAGAAACAGAAGGGTAATTATCAAATTACACTCATAATGGTTGTTTGTATCTGAAATGTAAATGAATACCTCATTATTAAACATATAACAAGCATTCTTTTTCAACAATGAAAGGAAAAAAATGATTTTTTACTCTTAAACGATTTCTTAAACTTGAAATAAATGAGTGACTTAAAAATGTATAATTGAGCTGAGTGCTCCAGAAGAACCAATCTTACAACATTTGTGACAAGTGAAGATTCAGATTAGCTTGTACATCTGCACGGTTTAAGCAGGATCTGCACTGTTTGCCAGACATCTTTCTATCAGATAACTGAATAGACAGACAGATTTATACCTATAATTGTTGTAAATACGCCAAGGTTGGTTTTTAAAGAGGCTGACTCAATCACATAAACTACTGAATAAGAATCAAGCAATGAAAATATTACATATACTTAAGTGTTTATAACCGTTATTTAACCCTTCTTACATACCAAATTACCAACATATATTGCACGAATCAAGCAATGAAAATGATGTTTATTTACTTAGTGTTTTAAACAGTTATTTAACCTTTCTTACATACTAACTGTTATTGCATGAATCAAGCAATGAAAATATTCCATATACTTAGTGTTTACAACAATTATTTAACCTTTCTTACATACCAAATTACCAACATATATTGCACGAATCAAGCAATGAAAATGATGTTTATTTACTTAGTGTTTAAAACAGTTATAAACCTTTCTCACATACAGACATATATTACACACAAGCAGCATAAGACTTTTGAGAGAATTAGGGCAAAAGGAGAAAATTTCTCATAATAAGCGATTTCTCCTTTTGCCACAAAGATTTCAACTGTATTCAAAGATTATACTTTCATAGGTAGAGATTTACAATATATTTTATGTTTTTAAAATCGTCTGCTACAGTTTTGTAATATGTGGGAAAGGGTTGATCATAGTGAAAAAACATATCTTTTGCCTGCTTATAACAAACAAGAAACGCCGCAATGTGACGAAAACCAGGTTTTCAATGATTGACAGAAGGACTTCAGTCTGTGTTTTGAGAATTATAATTAAACTTCTTTGTTGTATAAATGTATACTGTAACTATATATAAAGAACTGAGTTTCCTCGGTTTTTCTTTCTTAGTAACAGCAATCTTGACCTTGCGCCTGGGGCCCCAAACTTAATCCAATTAAAAGTCTCCATAAATTCTTTCTGAATTCCAAGTTTGGCTACAATATCTCAACTGTAACTCAAATTATTCAGTTTCAACTGTTTTTCTACAGCCACCATGACCTTGTACCTAGGGGCAATCTCATGGAAGGTCACGCTGAACTCTCTCTACATAACGACTTAGGTTACAATATGTCAACCGTAACTAAAGATATTCAGTTTCAATCCAATTCAGTTAAGCCAAAGCAGCAATGAGACAAAAAGATTACAGAAGTGATCAAGTGTCAACCTGCCAAGGCCGGCTATACTAAACTTAAAATTGACAGGACATCATTATTTTAATTATTTTATTAACCATTACCCACAGACGGACACTTTCTGATACCTCTGCAGCAGACAACTTTTGAAAACATTGTGACAAAACGAAAAATTGATCAAAACAAGCACTTTCTCCTTTTGCCAAAATGTTTTCAAATTCATTCAATAATTGTTTTTTATCTATAGATTCCATGTTGTTCAGATTTGCTTTATGAGAGAAAGGGCTAATGCACCTTAACACTTTCTACCATTAAACTTAAACATGTTCTTACCCCTTGGAGCCAATGCTTTCTTAATTACAAAAATAATTTGAGGGCCATCTTAGGAACATTCCTGCTAGTGGGGCGGCTAAGCATAAAATCGTGCACTTTGGGTTAAAAGCATGTTACTTGGCACACATATAAAACATCCCTGACTGATTATTTTTAGATATGGACCCAAGTCAGCAGCACCACCTGGTGACCATGGCGGCCATTTTTCAAAATGGCCGCCAAAATGGCCGACCATTTCTTCAAATGCTTTTATCTTTATAACTATATGCAGTATACTCATATTCCTGGTGTCTAGATATACATATTTCAGGCCAAGGAAGCCATTGGGCACACAAAAAGTATGATATATAAAGTATTTTGTTTTAGAAAAAACTTTTATATCATTTAAAATGGCAATTATTTGGCAAAATCACCACCGGCTATTAAACGATCATGATCGTGTTACAGATACGTTGCTGAAAATCTAATAAATTTTCAGGAATGATATGATATTCCTGCAGGTGTCAATATACAACACTTGAATATTGACACAGGATTAGAAAATGTATTGTATGAACAAAGCGCAGCATGGCATAAATCTTGTAGAAATAAAATAGGCAATGACAAGCTTCAAAGAGTAAGCAAGAGAAAGACGGAGAAATCACACAATGCAAGTCCAGTTAAAACTAGGAGATCTTCATCGGAACACCAACAACACACACAGGTAAAAGATGTGTGTATCTTCTGTGATAATCCTGCTGGATCCGTTGGTCTTCACAATGCTTCCACGTTTGAAGTTGATTTCAAAGTAAGGACGTGTGCAACAGAACTGTGTGATACAAAACTGCTAGCAAAATTGGCTGGTGGAAACATGGTAGCTATAGATGCCAAGTATCATGCCAAGTGCTTGGCAAAACTGAACAAACGTGCATAACTGTCGCGGAAGGACCAGGAAGAGAGTTCAGAAAAGGTGCTACACGGCATAGTTTTTGCTGAATTGGTTTCATATATTGAAACCGATAGGGGTTCATTGGAAACGAGGCCAATTTTCACAATAGCAGGACATGGAAGAACCTTTACATGTCCAGGCTAAATGAGCTTGGTTTGGATCAAGTGCAAGTTCATACAACTAGGCTCAAGGATCGGATACTAGCTGCCATTCTAGATCTGAGATCGCAGACTGAAGGCAGGGACATTCTACTAATATCATTGCATGCTCAGTAAACAGGAGCTGACCAAAGAATATGTTGTATCATGGTCTGCATACCATGCTTCTATACAGCAGGTTGTAGCAGCTCCTAGCACAGTTGTGGCCCTCATGCCCCTGTTCCTTGAATGCGCACATTCGGTAACCATGATAAAATACTCAATGAATGTATAGTTAATGCTGCAACAGAATACCTCAACCCTGGACAAATTCCAGTGCTAGTAATGGATCAACCACTGTTTGAAATCTTAAAAACAATATGTGGAAGACAGTGGTGCAGGGGTAGAGCGTCGACCTCTCGTATCAAAGGTCCTGGTTCGAGTCCCGTGATGAGCGGGTCCTGACTTTGGTTTTTTTTCCACACAAACGGTGCGAGTACTGGTTAAGTCTACAGGAAGCAGACATCGAGCGTGATTAATATAAGCTGAAAGCTTGTTTCGCAATCGATGTAAATAAATAAATTTAAACTTAAAAACAATACAGTGGAACTTTACTGCAACACATGGAGTAGATAAATATCTTATCATGGCTGGTGGACTACACATAGAGATGACAGCATTCAACGTCATTGGCGACTGGCTTGATGGGTGTTGTTGGACAACTGCCATCTTTAATGCCGGGATTGCAACGAGTGGAGTCGTCGACACATGTAACCAGGACAAGGCATGCTCATCATATAACAGCTGCTGCCCTCTTCAACCTGCAGCATTAAGCCTACGATAGATACAAAGAAACTCTGTTAGCGGGAGAGAATTTATTGAATTTCACAGACTGGTGTGGCAAGATGACAGCAGGGCAACCACAGTTTAAATATTGGTCCGTTGTGCTTGAAATGAAACTTTGTATATTTCTGATCATCAAATCAATCAAGACATGACACTTTCTGAGCTACTGAGAATCACTTGCAATGTTCATTCCATGGGTATTCAGCTCTGACCATATCAACTATGCTAGATGGCTCTATGTGCATGTCAGAGACATGTACTCTCTGTCAGAAACACACCCTGCCATCTACCAAAAGTTTGTCGCAGGAAGGTTCGTTTCACATAGAACAAACCGTCCATTCTTTGCCACGGCACTCGATCAAGCCCACGAACAGGCAAATGCCAATGTGAAAGGTGATTGTGGGGCTGTGCGCTTGACTGACAACCCAAGTGCGCTACAACGCTGGATGGTTGCAGGCCTCGAAATATCAAGAATGGTGGCAGAGTTTGAAGATGGCACCATTCATGGTTCAACTAAACACCATGAACAAACTACAGTTGTTCAAACCTCATTTGCCAAGGAAGTGAAGGCTCTTGTTGAAGTCTTTGAAGAAATTGGAAATCCTTTCAAAGACGACAGTGGTGACCTGCTTACACTGGACACAAAGCTCATTATGGACTCTGACGTACATACAATTGTAGAAAAAGCGTACACAGTGGGCCAGGAGCAGTATGTCCGTTTTGTCAAAGAAAGGTTTGTTAATCAAACAAAGTCAATCAAAGACCCAATACAGAAAAACAAACTCCAGGTGTTTACCAAAAGGCCACAGAAGCAAAAGTTCCAGGTTGCAACAATGAAGGAAGACAGTTTCCTCTTTTCCAGATTATACATTGCATGCCAATCCAGGGAAGGAAATCTTTTTTAAACACAAAAATCGGCCATGGCCTCCAGCACTCTCGAAAGGTGGGGCACTGAGATCTGGAAACAATGCAGACTGACTTGTAGAACTTGAAGCTCGTGCGCGACCAGTGGACGCAAACCCACAAGTTACTGCACATATACTGGATGGTGCAGTAATAGTTCAAATGCTGTCCCCAAGAAACTCACAAACATTTGAAGACTATTCCAAAACAGTATTCATGCTATACATTGAGCAACGGCTGGAACATGCCGATAGAATTTATATAGTGTGTAATGTTTACAAACAAGGCAGCCTGAAGGCAGCAACCAGAGAAAAGAGAGGGAAGGGGCTAGGAGGAGAGTGGAGCTTTCATCACAGTTTCCAAGTAACTGGAAAAACTTCATTCGTGTTAATGAGAACAAGACAGAATTATTTCAGCTGTTGGCAGAAGCGGCTACATGTAGAGACCTTCCAGAAAAACAAGTCTTCAGCACATATGGGGACAAAGTGCTTTCAGCACCAAGGAGAGGAGATAAAGTGCAGATTGAACCATGCACGCATGAAGAAGCCGACACAAGATTAGTACTTCATCTTCTTGATGCGGCACATGCTGGTCATAAGAAGATAATGATCAGGACATGCGACACTGATGTAGTCGGGATCATACTGTCCAAACTAGCAAGTATTCCAATGGCACATGAAGTCTGGCTATGATTTGGTGTAGGGAGGTACCATAGGTACATTGCAACACATACTATTGCAGCAAATTTGGGCTCATCTGAAGCACCATCATTGGCAGTATTTCGTGCGTCCACGGGAAGTGACACAACGTACTTTTTTGCAGGCATCGGCAAGAGGACAGCATGGAAAATGTGGGATGTATTTCCGGATGTCACTGATACATTCTCGTTACTCGCTGGTGCCCCTCCAAGTATACTTGACAGCACATTTGAAGTTCTAGAGAAATATGTTGTTCTCTTGTACGACAAACCATGTCAACTGACTGAGGTAAATGAAGCAAGGCAGCATCTCTTTTTTGCAAGTCGATCTAGATTCTTGGAAAATATTCCCCCAACACAGGCAGCTCTGATACTGCATATACTACGAACCGCCTACCAAGCAGGGCATGTTTGGGGGGGCAATCACTACAAAATGAACCCATATTACCAAGTCCTGCAAACTGGGGATGGCACCAAAGTGATGGTTCATCGAAACCAAAATGGACCACCATTGGTCAGGCACAAGACATGTGTTATGAACTGATACACTGTAACTGCCGCAAGGTATGCAGGGGTTTGTGCAAATACAGCAAGGCTAGCCTCCAGTGCAAGGCCCTATGTCGTTGTGAGTTGTTACAAAGAGTGTCTTTAAATGTGTAGATTTGATAGTGATATGTACCTCAATCCATGACACTTATGTGTGACGTACAATACGCGACGAATGCCCGTAGTATACTATGTTTTCATACAATAACTTGTAATATGGCTCGTATTGGATGTATAGTATTAATTCAACACTGTTATTTGCTGTGGAAATACAGATCCTTTAATAGTTTGTTACTTTTATTTCGTAACATATCATGTATATGTAAGTTGATTGGTTGATTGGCAAAATTCAAACAGTTGTTACTATTATTACTTCTGACAATGATTCACTGGTTGTATATAAATGGCCATTTTAAAAGATATAAAAGTTATTTCTAAAGCAAAATACATCATATATCAAATTTATTGTGTGCCCAATGGCTTCATTGGCCTGAAATCTGTATATTAAGACACCAAGAATATGAGTCTACTACATATAGTTACAAAGATAAAAGCATTTGAAGAAATGGTCAGCCATTTTGGCGGCCATTTTGAAAAATGGCCGCCACGGTCACCAGGGGGCGCGGCTGACTTGGGTCCATATCTAAAAATTATCAGTAGAGGATGTTTTATATGTGTGCCAAGTGTCATGCTTTTAACCCAAAGTGCACGATTCTACCAAAAATGGCCCTTAACAGCCCCACTATGCCTCATTATCTTGAAATTACACAGTGAAGCACTTTGAAAAGTGTTGTCATTTTATTTCTTTTCTGATACCACTTAGTAGCTATGTTTTTTCTATAAATTAAAATGGCTTGGACAGTTTTTATAGAGAGTCATTTAAGGAACATTATCAAAACCTGATAACCACTTTCAGGAGACGAATGTAATAATAATAGTTGTGTTAACTTGCCTCCTTACTGATGGCATCTGGTGGCTATGTTAATCAAAATGGGCCACACTTTTGCAGACCGTATCTTAAGGAGCATTTCTGCTAAAACATTTTAAAATTAGACCTACATTCTAAAGGTGGAGAATTGCTTTCTGATGCCATAGCAACAAGCATTCTAAATAGAATTAAATTTTTCACACAATCTTTAAAGAGGACCACCATATTAGGAATGTACCTGTGAAGTTAAGTTGAAATTAGCTCAGTTATTAAAGAGGAGATGTTGTTTAAAGAAAATGTAGAAGTCAAGCATAATGAAAGACAATGGACACAGGATGATCACATTAGCTCACCTTCAGCACTTTGTACTCAGGTGAGCTTTAAATGCCAATAAAAAACATTTAGTAGCTAAGTTATGGTTACACTATTTTGAAATAAAGCCATGGTTAAGCACAATATAACAGTTACTTATGACACTTATCTACATCATCATCATTTAAATTATGTAAAGAAAATTAATAAAGTCAAAGTCATAATAAGAAAACCATTACAGAGTAGAAGATATGGCTCTTTTTAACCCTTTCCCACATACAACAAAACTGCAGCAGACGACTTTGAAAATATACTGGCAAAAACACGGAAAAGCTCTATAAGTATACTTACTGAAAAGAATTGAAAACATTGTGGCAAAAGAAGAAATTACTCATTTTGAGCAATTTCTACTCTTGTCACAATGTTTTCAAAAGTCGTCTGCTACAGGGGCGTCCGCAAGCCTCTGTATGTGGGAAAAGGTTAAGGTGTCCTTTAGAGTTGTATTCGAGTTAAATGAAATATGATTACAAGAAGACCATGATGGTCCTATATCACACAATGTAAATGAACTTTAACCAAACAGCCATATGCATCTATGTGGTGGCCAACTTTTTTAACAATGAACAATATATCAGATATATTGAATGCAAGAACCCAAAAACAATATAAACTAAAGGGTTCAAAAAATAAATGAGCTGAAATGATGGAAAACATTTTTCAGCAAAACTTTGGGGGAGACTGACAATCATCAAAAACTGTTTGAATTTGCAAATAATAATCAGACTGGGAAAACACAGACACAAATATTAAACCTTTGCTTTCAATTATGATGGTTCTGTAGCAAATGACTTTTTAAATCATATTTTTCTGAACAAACTTCTCCTTTTCTGTCAATGTTCTCAATTATGTAGATTTTTTTTCTTTTCGAATCAACGAGATGTCACTAAAAATAGCACAATGTCATGAGGTAAGCAGTCAACTAAACCAATACATGAACAAAATAAATATTTGCTTCAAATATATTGTTATTATGAAAATAACTAAACTAAGTGAAATACAGGCAAAGTTAACAAGGTGACAAAGCAGATAATCATTTAAAGCATTTCAAAACAGTGAATGTAAATAATTGAATGTCATTGAATGTGAAAAGCAAAAATAATGAAAAGTGTATCATTTTAGGAACTCATGTGTTGCCTGCAGGGAATTAAATTTATTTACTTATGATCAATCAGCCCTTTTCAACATACAACAAATTGACAGCATATGACTAAAAAATAGACTAAGAGTAGAAAATATTGTGGGAAAAGTAGAAAAAGCTCATCTTGAGCCATTTCTCAATTTGCCACAAAGTTTCCAAAAGTCGTCAAATGTGTCCAAATGTATCTGCAGGTTGGAAAAGTTAAAGTGAAATTGTGATGGAGATTGTCTTTTATACTTTCCCTGCTTTACGGGCAACATAAAAAAATTAATATATGATTTTTTAATACTATGAACTGAACTGTATCTAAATAAACACTGCCAAATGTTTTTTAAGTGTTTTGAACTGAAAATGTCCTAAATTGGTAGAATAAAAGCCTCGTAATAAAAAATTTGTTATGCAAATTGTTGCGTTCCTGGATGAATTTCGATTGACATCATTTACGTTGACTGACATACACAAGCAATACGACAATGGTACATGTAAAATGCAAATGTTATGACAAAATGAGTACCCTTCTCTTCTCTGATTGGGGACGCCCTGAATCTGAACTGCTCTCAACGTCCTGTAAAGTTTATGAATATCATAAACCTTAAACTTTTACCACATGCAGACGCATTTAAACACATCTGCAGTTGACAAATTTTGAAAACATTGTGGCAACAGAAGAAATTGCTCATGATGAGCAATTTCTCCTTTTGCCGCAATGTTTTCCGACTATATTGAATTATATATATATACCTTTATTATTAGTTTTTAGCTTTTCCAATTTTTGCCTAATTATTTTTGTCTGCTGCAGATTTGTTGTATGTGGAAAAGGATTAACTTTCTTTTTAACAAACAAATTGAAAGCTATTTTGAAAAGAAAACATAATTTTCATCCAATCGGAACTTTTAGGTTGTTCCTCACTGCATTGAAGGCTCATTATTTCTCAAAATTATGAAGTGATGTCTTTTCTCTCACAAGTATAATGATTGAATAAGAGTTGTCACAATATTTTCAAGACGTCTGCTGCAGAGGCATCAACATTCTTCTGTATGAGGGCAAGGGTTAACATAATAATGTCATGTATGAAACCAAAGAAATGTGTTTTTTCATTAGGAATATGATTATGGACTAAAAATGAATTAGTTATCACATCCCCTTGAACCAACCATCAGAGCTCTAGATAAGGGGCGTTTTGCAGGTTCTAAAATCCTTATTTGACCCTTTAACTCTATGTTGTGGGTACTCAAAAGAATCGTCTCAGTGAGACGATTCTTTTGAGTACCCATAACATAGGGTTTGCTTTAATGTTAAAAGAGAAATTGTGGGAAAAAGAGCTGAATACCCCTCTTTATCTGGACCGCTGAACCATGTATACATCTACTTTTTCATAAAATGAAAATAATTATGACTGAGCTTCATCGCATACAAACCAACCTTCAAGACTGGTTGTGAAATTAACCCTTTCTCACTTACAACAAATCTGCAGCAGATGACTTTGAAAACATACCCGAAAGGAAACTCCCTATAAATGAAAGTACAATAATTGAAAAGAGTTGAGCATTTCTTCTTTTGTCAACATGTTTTCAAAAAGCCGTCTGCTGCAGAGGCGTCAGAAAGCATCTATATAAGGGAAAGGGTTCATGGCATTTACTATTAGGTCGTATTTTGTTAAATCTTGTTTAATAATTTAGCCTTTCTTTTAGCCTTTCCCACATACAGACTCTTTTTGATGCCTCTGCAACACATGACTAACATTGTGACTAAAGAAGAAATAGCTAAAAACCAGCACATTCTCCTTTTGCCACTATATTCAACTCTGTTCAATAATCATCATATTTTCATGAATAGAAGTTACATTACTTTATCATAGATGTGTCCAAAGTCATCTGCTGCAGATTTGCTCTATGTGGGAAAGGATTGACCTTATATCCAACATACATCAAAGGAATTGTTGATTATGAGCAATTACTACTCTTGCCACAATGTTTTCAAATTCTGTCTGTTTTAACCCTTTCCCTCATACAACAATTCTGCAGCAGACGACTTTAAACATATTTTGTCAAAGCAAAGAAAATCTCTATAATTGAATGGATAACCTATGACTAAAAGTGGAAAACATTGTGACAAAAGGAGAAATTGCATGTTTTGAGCAATTTCTTCTTTTGTCACTATGTTTTCAAAAAGCCGTCTGCTGCAGAGGCTTCAGAAAGCGTCCATATGAGGTAAAGGGTTAAAGTATGTGTTCATGTGAGAATTGATTGAACGCTTGGGCACTGCTTGTATGATGTGATGGAGAATTTGGAAGATCCTGCTAAGACTGCTGGATGCTAAATCCTGAAGGTTGGTGTGTGGTGCGGCCCATGCAATCATCCAAAGAAATAAAAAACCTCCCCAAATAAAGGCCCTCATCGTCTATCATACAGACCTTAGACATTATTAAACTTAAATATTGCATATGCTGTAAATAATAATTAAATATATTAAACTAAATCTGTATCAGTAGCGTATTGTTTGGCAAAGCTATCTTACTGCTTGCAATAATATAACTAAAGTGCTATTCTGATGAACTGGAGGTGAGAGCATAGCTGGTGTTGAATTGAACATTTTATAGTTTATTTTTCAATATCCATGTTTCAGGATAAATAAACCAACATACCAAAATCATTCAAATATTGTCTTAACCCTTTCCCAACTGCAGAGGCATTTTTATGCAAAAGCAGCAGACGACTTTTGAAAACCTTGTGGCCAAAGGTGAAATTGCTCATCATGAGCAATATCACATTTGGCCACAATGAAACATTTCAACTTTATTTAACAATAAAGCTATCTTTTATGGAGATTTTTCAGGTTTTTGTCACTATGTTTTCAAAGTTGTCGGCTGAAATTTGTTGTATGTGGGAAAGGGTTAAATTATTGTTGGTTGCATCGCTTTCAAATATAACGTCACAATGGTTCTGACAGGTTAAGGGAATACAATCACAACATTTATTCTCCACTTGAATAACAAGAGCTGTCGGAGGACAGCATGCTCGACTATTCCACCGCTTATTTGATTACTGAGATAATGGATCCTAATGTAGTTGCATGCTAAACATTCACCTTAATGTCTTAAAGGGTGATAATTTGCATTATATGCAGGATAGGTATACTTAACTTGATTATTTTCATAGGTGTGATGGTTGGGAAGGGTTGTATAACGTTTCAATGGAATGCATCAAGTAGTTACTAAGATATGGACTCTTAATGTAGTTGCACGCAAACCTTTAACCATAGGGCAACAATTTGCACCATATACAACTAGTTCAAAATTACTACAAAAAATAGTGTTTTTTTCGTTAAAGGTCAAAGTGACCTTGACCTTATGATCCCATGACCTGTTTCAGTCAAGTGCTGATCATGACCATTACCCAAACTAAGTTTCAGGGTCATAGGCCTAAGCAATCAGTAGTTTTAAAGCAAGGAATGTTTCTGTATTGAAGGTCACAGTGAACTTGACCTTTGACCTATTGACTCCAAACTCTCTAGGCATCACCAACTTGCTATGATGTATGTCCATATGCAACTAGTTCAAAGTTATTGCAAAAAATAGTTTTTTTTTTGTTAAAGGTCAAAGTGACCTTGACCTTTGACCTTATGATACCATGGCCTGTTTCAGTCAAGTGCTGATCATAACCATAACTCAAAACTCTCTAGGCAAAACCAACTTCACAGGCCTAAGTGTATGTTAGTTATAAGGGTAAATGCTAGCTTGCACAAAAACTTTAACCATAAACTGTTTCCATATAGAAGGTCACAGTGACCTTGACCTTTGACCTACTGACTCCAAAGTTTATAGGCATCACCAACTTGCTATGAAGAATGTCCATACAAAGTTTAAAGACCATAGGCCTAGGCGTATGTTAGTTATAAGGGTAAATGCCAGCTTGCACAAAAACTTTAACCATGAACTGTTTCTATATAGAAAGTTACAGTGACCTTGACCTTTGACCTACTGACTCCAAACTGTGTAGGCATCACCAACTTGCTATGAAGTAAGTCCATACCAAGTTTGAAGATCATTAGCCTAGGAGTATGTAAATTATAAGGGTAAATGATAGCTTGCACAAAAACTTTAACCAACGGCGACGACGACGACGCCGGGGTGACTACAATAGCTCCCCTTATTCTTCGAATAGTGGAGCTAAAAAACATTTAAATCTAAAAACATAGACATCTGTATCACACAGAATAACTCATAATTCAATTTTTTGAACAGTGACAACAGTCAACAGATGCTTTAAATGCCATAGAAGAAAATGATTTATGAAGAAAGAATAAATTGCTGAAAAAGATCAAGTTCTCCTTTTTCAAAAAATGTTTTTTTAAATCTGCATCAAACCCATACATTATTTCTGAAATGTTTTCAAAGCAAATGACTTAAAAATATAATATCAAGTAATCAGTTAAAATCATTGATGTATTAAAATCAAGTCCATTAACCTGTTCCCACATACAACAAATCAGCAGCAGACACTTTTGAAAAAATCTAGGCAAAGTTATGATTAATCTCTATCAGGGAAAGTTTATTGATCAAAAAGAGTTAAAGACAAATTGTTCCAAAAAGGAGAAATTTCTCAGTAGGAGCAATCTCTCCTTTTTTCACAATTATTTCAAAAGTTGTCTGCAGTACATGTATACGTCAAAAAGCATCTACATGCTGGAAAGGGTTAACCATTTAAATTACTATCAATGAGCTATGAGCAATTTCTCCATTTGCCTTAAATGTTTTCAGCACTTGTCAATAATGATACTTTCATTAAAAGATATTTTGGTTTAGATGTTTTGAAAGTGGTGTGCTGCAGATTTATTCCAAGTGGGAAAGGGTTAAAGAACAATTTCTCCTTTTCCCACAATGTATGCCAATTGTCTGCATCAAATACATCAATGTTGTATGTCTCATGTAGGGAAAGAGGTTGTACACATGTACATCTTATAAATAGCTTACCTTGACTCGGTAGTGTCTCCTGCCATGTATGTCCCAGGTATATTTAGCGGTCGATGGCCGCTTCTTCTATAATTAGAACCATTTAAAAGCATAAACAAATGAAAATATTTACGGATGGTTCTTCATCTACAATTTGAAATATCAAATACATAAACAAAATGAATATTTAACTCTTTCCCTCATATGACATATCTGCATCAGACGACTTTGAAAACATACATGAAAACATTTGGTAACTGCCTTTAAATGAAAGTACAATAATTGAATGGAGTTTTAAACATGGTGCCAAAAGGAGAAATTGCTCTTTTTTGAGCAATTTCTTCTTTTATCACCATGTTTTCAAAAAGCTGTCTGCTGTAGATCAATTTCTTCTTGCAACAATGTTTTCCACTTTTAGTCATAGGATATCCATTCAATTAAAGAGATTTTCTATTTTTTGACAAAATATGTTCAAAGTCGTCTGCTGCAGAATTGCAATATGAGAGAAAGGGTTAATTACAGAAGTTGTGTCATAAGAAAACTTACTATATAGGTAATAGTATAATAATTATATTACATCTTATTAAAAAATTATTTCCTGATGAAAATGACATCTGCAGGAGATGAATCATGAAAACATTGTGTGAAAAGGAGAAATTGCTAAAGATGAATGATTTCTAACTTTCCAAACTGTTCAGAATGTTATCCTATAGAATGTTTTCAAAGCATACACATCTTAAACTAGTATATCTGAGGTAATTCTATTCTTCTAACAAGAAAAGGTATACAAATATTATATCTCCCATGGGACAAAGTAACAAAAACACAGCTTTTTTAGTCAAATATTTCACCTGTAACAAGAATGAATGAATGAATGTATATTGTTTTATGGCGCATCGACAGCTAAGGTCATTTAGCGCGCAATTAAATTTAATTATTCATATTCCCTGGGTAAACAAACCAGTACTAGGCTAGAAAATGTGCCTTGCCCAAGGGCACTCCACTATGACCGTAGTGCCGCGACTGGGGATCGAACCCGGGACACCCGGTTTCGAAATCCCCGACGCTAACCACTCGACCACAGCGGATTCCCCTGTAACAAGAGACACCACATTTCATCATCTGCATATTAGTAGATTATATAAATTATTTGACATTGAACTTTTTTCACAGATTTAACATTGTGTGCTTCAGTCATTTTTGCAAATAAGCATTTGCAATTGACCCTTTTCCCACATACAACAAATCTGCAATGGACTGATTTGAAAACATCCAGGCAAATATTATGAAAAATCTCTAAATGAAAATGTAGATGCGTCAAAATACGTTCATATGTCTGCTGACTATGATACATTACATCTTGTATATCCCAGACAAACTATTCTAACTGTTAGGTACACACTACAGAGCTTTAGATAAGGAGCTTATTTCATGATCTGTTTGATTGATTTGGGTTTAACAATTTTTCAGTGATATCACGACGGCCAGTTCACCTACCAATATGTTTCCTCACAGGCTTTCTCAAACCAGTACTCTACACAACAGTCTTTGTCCAAGCAACTGGCTGCTTTTTCAAAGAGACTGTTAACAATTTTTCAGTGATATCACGGCGGCCATTTCATCTACCAATATTGTTTCCTGGCTTTCTCAAACCAGTACTCTACACAACAGTCTTTCCAAGCAACTGTTGCTTTTTCAAATAGACTGTTAACCCTTTCCCTCATTCGACAATTCTGCAGCAAACGAAAAATAGAAAATCTCTATAACTGAATGGATAACCTATAACTAAAAGTGGAAAACATTGTGGCAAAAGGAGAAATTGCTCGTCTTGAGCAATTTCTTCTTTTGTCACTATGTTTTCAAAAAGCCGTCTGCTGCAGAGGCATCAGAAAGCGTCTATATGAGGGAAAGGGTTAACCTGTTAGAAGAAAGATGAGTGTCACATTGACTTTTGTCAAACGTTACAAAGAGTGTTGGCCAAAACTTCAGAACCACCCATGGCTTGAAAAACAGCATGAATTATCAACTGAGTTATCAGGGCTTGGCGTTTCATGATCAGTAATACTTATTTAACTTTCTAAAGTTTAACACTTTAATATGGGTTCTCAAAATAATTGTTCCATTGAGTTGATTGTTTTTGTCTATCCTCTAACACTTTATAAGGTTATCACTGTTGATTAACACTTTTCCAACTTGCAGAATTATTTTGTTTGATGTATCTGCAGCGTACACAATTGAAAACAATTAGGTAATAGCATAATATGAAATCTCTAAAAATGTAAGAGAAATTATTGAAAAGAGTTGAAAATATTGTGACAAAAGAAGAAATGGCTCATTTTTCTTTTGCCACAATGTTTTCAACATACATCTGCTCCATATGCATCCATCTGCAAAAGGGTAAACCTTACTTTAAGAGAGATAGTGTATGAAACAGATCACTATACCCCTCCTTATCTACATCTCTGTACTAAACACTCACAACTCTGGTTAATTATCAAGCATACAAATATATCATCTAATTATGTATACATTCCTTAGGATTATAAATATTTAATATCATTGATAGCTAATCAATATAATTGAGCAGTTAGGCAAAACAGAGTCTTCTTGTGGATGCAACACAAAGACAGATGGGTATGTGCAGCCTCTCGCGACAGCACTGTTCACAGACATGCAACAGTTGGTCATTTAACTGTTGTCATATTGTAGCCATGCTGGAAACCAATACTCCGGTCTTCTCAATATAGCTGGTAAAATAGGTACATCACTGTGGAAAGACTTAATCAGTCACACACAAAAAAAAGATTCCTATTTTCTAACGATTACTTGTGGAAAAGTTCACCTGGTATGCTTTTAACCCTTCTTTCCCACATAAAGCAAATCAGCAGCAGACGACTTTAAAGACATCTAGGCAACGATATGGACAATTTATTTCAATAAATGTATGATTATTGAATAGAAGTAAAAATATTGTGGAAAAAGGAGAAATTTCTCATCATGAGCAATTTCTCCTTTTGTCACAATGTTTTCAAGTCTTCTGCAGCAGAAGCATCAGGGATTAAGCCTCCGTATGCGGGAAAGCGTAAAACTGTAGAATAATTTGGTTGGACAAGATTTTTTACAAACACACAAAATGATGTACATATTTCCATATCTATAGAGTTTACCCTCTGCAGGAGATAGAATTGAAAAACAAAAAAACATGCAGGGTAAAGTGTTAATTTCACATCACATAGAAGTAGGATATATACTGAGGAGTTACCTTGTCAGTTTGTCGAGGGAGGGGTTTATCAGTCTACAAATATGGATAATTTAAAGGCATGCAATGTAAACAAACATGGGTAAAATTAAACAGTGAATACATTGTGTTAACCCTTTCCCTCATACGACAATTCTGCAGCAGACGACTTTGAACGTATTTTGTCAAAACATAGAAAATCTCCATAATTGAATGGATAACCTATGAAAAAAAGTGGAAAACGTTGTGGCAAAAGGAGAAATTGCACGTTTTGTGCAATTTCTTCTTTTGTCACTATGTTTTCAAAAATCCGTCTGCCGCAGAGGCGTCAGAAAGCGTCTATATGAGGGAAAGGGTTAAGAACCTATTACCTTCTGAACATTTGGGAATTTTGACAATCAGTCTATATATCAATGCAGTTTGAGATGCAATAGTGGTTTTAACCTTTCCCACACTCAACACATCTCCAGTAGACAACTTGAAAGTGTTTAATGACAAATATGGAAGTTGTCGGCTGCAGAGGTATCGGAAAGCCTCTGTATGTAGGAAAGAGTTAAAGGGAAAGGGAGAACACAATAAATTTGTTAAATATTAAGTAAACTAAGATTTGTTTTAAAACTACATCTAAACTAGAGAAAGATATCAAACATAGTCCTTATTGATAGGAAGTTAAAATGCAACTTTGTTTAATCATGTTCCTAATACTTTCAAAGGCTTCTGCTTAGAAAATCTCGTTCAAGAAATCCAAGTGATTATTTTTTTGAAAAGTTTTCAATAAGTTTGCCAGCTGCAAAAGGTGTCAAGTTATCCTCAGAAACAGGGTGAAGGTTAACCTTCAGAGTGACTGATTGATTTGGGCTTAATGCCAGTTTCAACAATTTTTCAATCATATCACGGCAGCCTGACTTGTGTTGCCTAGCTTTCTCACACCATTACTCCACACAACACTGGCTGCTTTTATACATAGACTGTAAGCCCATGGATGAAAGATGAATGATGCTTGTCACGATGACTTTTGTCAAAGGTCAGAAAGAATTTTGGCCGAGCTGGGATTCAAACTCACAACCCCTGAATAGACAGCCCGGAGCTCGGCTCACAGAATGACAAAGATGAACCTGTCCGTGTATAACCCTTGATCTACATAGGACAAATCTGCAGCAATTCGGTGACAAACTATAAAATCATGTAGGGAAAATTATGGAATACCTGATTGATTAACGATTATATATTTACGGTCAAACTTGTTTCAACAGCAATCCAGGGGGAGCCAAACTTTGGTTGTTGAACACAGGTGGTTGTTAAATATAAGTTAAAGAACAAAAATCTGGCAGCTTATAATACAAGTTGGCTGCTTAACAAAGGTAAATGCTAACACAAGCTTGACAGTATATATATTGAATAGTTGAAAACATTGTGATATTTCTAGATAATTTTCCTTCCACAAAATCATTTTTAACTTTAATTCCTTCACCTGATGCATTTATAGACAACTTTTAGCGCATCTGCAGCAAATGATAATTTGATAATTATGTATATTATTTTATGTTTTACATTTAATGATTTTCTTCCTTGAATATTTCCAAACGAGACATTTCTAATAATAGCATATCATGTTAACAAGTAAACAAATATCTTCTTGGTAAATCAAGTAAACCTTTTTTCCACAATCATCAAACCTGCAACAGACGACTTTGAAATCATACAAGCCAAAAATTTGAAAATATCTATCAAGGAATGTTTAATTGTTGAATAGAACTATGTGCACTTTGTCCTTTGTCACAATGTTTTCAAAAGTCGTCTGCTGAAGAAGTACAAAGAACATCTGTGGGTGGGAAAGGGTTAAAGATTGAAATGGAGATGTGACTTTTATTAACATTGAGAACACCAACTAAAAGAACGTAGATTCAATTTCATATTGATTGTGAATGAGATAATATACAGTGAAGTGATATCATAAAATACATGGGGAGTTACAATACTGATCTAGTGATGTATCTATCTGGTAAAACTCACCTCAAAAGGTTGTGGGGCGGTCTGTCTGGAGACCGGAGTGACAGGACGAGACTGGAGGTCATGGACTTTTTCCTGGAAATTTAAAGCTGCATATTTATACAAATATTAACCCTTTCCCACATGAAGACGCTTTCTGACGCTTCTGCAGCATTAAAATTTTGAAAACATTGTGGCTAAGGTAGAAATTGATCTCAAAGAGCAATTCTCCTTTTGCCTCAATGTCTTTAACTCTATTTAATAATTTAGCTGAATTTATAGGTTTTGCATATTTTGGTTCAGATATTTCCAAAGTCGTCTGCTGCAGGTTTTCTGTATATGGGAAAGTGTTAATGAGTTATAACATGACAATAGTTTAATTTCAGTGCTCCCTAGTAAACATTTACCTGGTACATCACTTTGACGCTTTCCATAAAACATATTGACACCTTGACCTTAACCGTTTCCCTCATACATCAAATAATCCACAGACAATTTAGAAATCAACGAATCAAAACCATGGAAAATCTCTATAATTGATAGTGAAGTTATTTAATAAAGTTTAACCCATTGTGGCAAAAGGAGAAAATTCTCATAATAAGCAATTTCTTTTTTTGGCACAGTGCTTTCTGAAGTCATCTGCTGTAAATGTGTCCAATTTGTTCTGCATATTGGAATTGGAAAGATTCTTTACACCAAGTGCTCTTATCCATGTCACCGGAAGAATAACCAGTCCTATGCCAGGAAAAGTGCCTTTCCTATGAGCGCTCCTCCATAACTTCCGCAAGCAAAATATATCCTGGGAAGTACAAACTGTTTACTTACCGAAGCCACCAGTACTTTGGTAGCCATATCTATCAGTCTGTGTGCCTCTGCTTGTGATATATCGTGACTGGGTACTGTCCTCAATACTGGGAAACCACCTTTAATTTGTCTGGAAAACAAAACATAAACAAACTAACTTTATATTACCCCCTGATGGATACAGATGACTTAACATGACATTACATGTCTCTGCAGCAGACACATTTTTTATAACAATGTGAGAAAAGGAGAAATTGAAAGGTAGTAGATTTGTGTAAATAATTTACCCTGTGTGACAGTCGACTGCTGGATTCAGTAGGCCTGTTTAAAACACGTTTAGCCAGAACAACTGACCCCTAACTAGATAGTTCCAAGCAATGTGTAAAAACACTCCTGCCTTGCAAACGGACCAACATATTGGTAGTCTATGGATGGATGTTTGATTAAAAGCTAAAGTAAACTCTCCAATTAACTGAAACGGCCAAGATATTAAGTCACTACATTTTGCGATGACACTTAAAGCAATTTAACTGCTCCACCTTATTTGGTAGTAAATTGGTCAAGTTATTTTGTAGTTTTCCTACATTGGTGATGAAAGCAATCAAACTGGTCAATTTTAATCAATGGCTAGTCAAAGGTAAATAAGTAAGTTTGTGTTTAGAGACACAATGAATCTTTAGATTTGGAGAAGAAATACCTGGTTCCTTAACTCATACAACTTGACTGTTGTCTGTTTCACAAATACATGTCTACACTATCTGACGCCTTAATTTTGCAGCAGACTACTTTTGAAAACTTTGTGACAAAATGTCTTCAACCCTAGTCTGTAATAAAACCTTCATATATAGAGACTTTTCAAAGTTCTGCTGGACATGTTCAAAGTTATCTGCTGCAGATTTGTTGTATGTCAGAAACGTTTAAGAAGTTTATAAGCAAAGGAGAGGAGCCCGGGCAAAGATGTCCTTGTCTCATAATATCTTTCTAAAATTGTATGTCATGCTGTGGGTACTCAAGAGAAGGTATTGGCAAGTACAAACATCAAAGGATTTAGAGGTCAAATATGAATCCCTCATATAGACGCTTTCTGACGCCTCTGCAGCAGACAGCTTTTTGAAAACATAGTGACAAAAGAAGAAATTGCACAAAACGTGCAATTTCTCCTTTTGCCACAATGTTTTCCACTTTTTGTCATAGGTTATCCATTCAATTATAGAGATTTTCTATTTTTTGACAAAATACGTCCAAAGTCGTCTGCTGCAAAATTGTCGTATGAGGGAAAGGGTTAAGGACATGAAAAAGCTTCCCTATCGTAAAATCTTACTTTCTTTTCTGTGATTTAAGTCCAACCCCAAATCCTACAAACTCTGGTTTAATAACATTTCCCTTTTTAGGCTGGTATTTATACATCCATTCTGGCATGGTTGGATGCTGAAATATAAAACAGGCACCTTTAATGATCCAGTCTTTTTATTATTCAACAACAGGCATCTGAATTTCCATTCATAATAATGTTACTTAATATAGCATGATAGTAAAACACGATCCCTATCCATGATATTACAAGTTGTGTCAGGCAAACAGAGTCAATTGGTATCCAGTAAAAGCTTCTTAATATTATAAGGGAAATATAAATGTAACCATTTATAGGCTTCATTAGAAGTTGTACAGTCAGAGGTCTAGATAAGGGGGGTTATCCAGCTCTCTCCCCCACCCCCCAAATATCTCTTATTATCCAACCAAACTCTATGTTGTTGATACTCAAAAGAATCGTCTCATCGAGACAATTCTTTTGAGTACCCACAACATAGGGTTACAGGATCAAATAAGGATTTTAGAACACTGCAAAACGCCCCCTATCTAGAGCTCTGGAACCTGTACTTACTACCCTTCTACACTTAAGACAGACGGAGAAGGTTCTGATTACACTGTGCATTATGTACATGCTTGTCTGAGCCTTCACTGTTTGCATATCCCATGTCTCCTTTCCCCCTGACTTGGCTCTAGTATTAAAATGGCTAAATCAACGGAAGGTACTACAGAGCTGTTTGTTATAATTATGTAGGGGATGGGGTTTTACAGTATCTGCTGTGCTATGTTAACACTTTATTAACGTATTTATGAACTGAACTTCAGATTCCTGTCATTCACCTATCTGTTATACTTTCTAACCAATGATTGTTGTGATTATGTGATAAAAGAAGCCTTGTTAAAGCCATATCAGTTTTATTTTACAATTGTCTAGCAATTGATTAGATGATGAAACATGATCTCTTTCAGAAATCACAGCTTTTATTATAACCCTTCCAAACATATTGTATGATTATTAACACTTTCAGGGGCGTAGCTCCCTTTAGGCACGTGCCTACACATTTTTTCTAAAAATGCCCCAAAAATGCAGCTGCGGCGATACACATCTGCGTAATGTATCGACCAGATCAGCCTGTGCTGTCCGCGCAGACTGATCCGGCCGATACTTTACGCAGAGTCCACAATGTTGATTTTCTCACGAGACGGCCTACACATTGATTATTGCCAAGCTACGCCCTTGCCTTTCCCTCATACCACAATTCTGCAGCAGATGACTTTGAACATATTTTGTCAAAAAATAGAAAATCTCTATAATTAAATGGATAACCTATGACTAAAAGTGAAAAACATTGTGGCAAAATGAGAAATTGCTCGTTTTGAGCAATTTCTTCTTTTGTCACTATGATTTCAAAAAGCTGTCTGCTGCAGAATCGTCAGAATTTAGCGTCTGTATGAGGGAAAGGGTTAAATAGAGTTGAAAACATTGTGACGAAAGTCATCAGCTGCAGATACATCAAAATGCAGGGGAAAAGGATTAAAATTTAAAATGTAACATCAGAATTCTGCCCTAAACAAAGATACATGTACTTACAAGACTTAAATGGCTTTTTAGCATTTTACATTATTGAAGAAAACAAGTAAATAAATTACATGGATTAAATCCTTGTTTAAGTTATTAAGTTATAAATACAGAAAAATTATCTATGATTCATAAAAGCATGCTAGGCAACACAATAACGATCCTAACAACTAATCTATTTATCTTTCGAACTTTACATAGGTTCTAGCAGGTATCAAGTATGAACAATCACAAATCATGATATACGAGGTGTCTCAGAAGTACGTGGACTTATCTCATAAGATTTGTATTAACAGATAGAATAACTTAAAACGTTAAACAATCTTTGGTCTTCATGGAATGAAATACATGTAAATGTAAAATTGGTGCATTTACATTCCTATTATACCTATGATATGTTTCTATGGAAAACCTAGTAACCTCCACCCGCGCACACCAATTTTACATTACTTATTACAAGCAATTTCTTCTTCTCCTAAATACGCAAAATAGTAAGTTCTCGCTGTGTGTTGTACGCGCAATTTCATCTGCCATTAATGCGACGTCACGATATCATAATATCCTGTTATTTTAATGTTTGTAACAATTGCATATACAGAAATATCGTAAAAATAACCACGTTGTATCTAAAAGAGACTTAAAAAAATCTCGAGCGCTTCACAAAACTGTATCACTGCCCGTAGTTTTACATCGCGACTTGACGTCATGATTTTTTTAAGTCATTTTATTTCTTGCTGAAAATGATATGAAATCAAGTACACCTGTAAAGAATTATTAAACTTAATTCACATGAAAATAATCAATAACAAGTCAGAATATGGTCACAATGATAACCAAAGGATGTGATGGAAATAATACTGGTCACAATGGATTTGTTAACATATGTCACAATGATAAACAAGGGATTTGTTGAAATATGTCACAATGATACACAATGGATTTGTTGAAATATGTCACAATGATACACAATGGATTTGTTGAAATATGTCACAATGATACACAATGGATTTGTTAAAATATGTCACAATGATAAACAAGGGATTTGATAGAAAAGGTCACAATGATAAACAAGGGATTTGATTGAAAAGGTCACAATGATATACAAGGGATTTGATGAAAAAGGTCACAATGCTAATCAAGAGATTTGATCGTAAATTTTTACGATTATTCTAAAATTGGATGGAGTGACTTACTTGTTAACCCACATGACCAAATTTCAAACATGACATGGATGTGATGGAAATAAATATTCTGAAATTGTTCATAAAGTTTGGTTGAAAAATGTGGCCTCTAGAGTGCTTGTTCACAAGGTTGTTTTAAAGTTAAAACTAGTGATCTAGATTATGACCCCACATGATCCAGTTTTGACCTTGATAGAGATTTGATGATGATGATTGTTCTGATTTTCATAAAGATGAAAAATGTGTCCTCTAGTGTTCAAAAGGTTTTTTTAACCCTTTCCCTCATACGACAATTCTGCAGCAGACGACTTTGAACATATTTTGTCAAAGAATAGAAACTCTCTATAATTGAATAGATAACCTATGACAAAAAGTGGAAAACACTGTGTCAAAAGGAGAAATTGCTCGTTTTGAGCAATTTCTTCTTTTGTCACTATGTTTTCAAATAGCCGTCTGCAGCAGAGGCGTCAGAAAGCGTTTATATGAGGGAAAGGGTAATACAAATTGATCTAGTGACCTAGTTTTTCACCAAATCTGACCAAGTTTGGGACTTGACCAAGATTTGATGGACATACAATGTTCTGATGAATTCTCATGAAAATTGAACGTAAAATTTGGCCTCTTAGAGTGTTCACAAGGTAAATTGTGATAATTCAACCATATTATACCAATAAACAATATAAGTTCAAGGGGACATAACTCCTGAGCCAATCTTAGGGAAATTTGATACATCAAATTTCCCTATGGTGATTAGAATTTTCATATATTGTATAAATCAGGTCCATCCAGACAGTCGGATGGATGACACATGATCAAACCAATATTCCATCATACTTTGGCAGTGGATAACAAGGTATTTTAAGGTAAAACAGTCGAAATGTGTTTGCTTGAATGTTGTTTTATACCACTTTCAGTAGTATTTCACTGCCTTTTCAGGGCATGACTGATAAGTTTATGCTAACACCAAAACATCAGTTGTAATGCTATCGTTCCTTGCAAACCCAGAGGGCCCGGAGAAGGAAAGCTATATACCTATTTAAAGATTTAAGCTTGACCATGGTCTTCTGCTCTTGAGGTGGATGGTGTCACTTAACTACGATGACAATGATGCACTTAAAATGATAATGAAAGGATTGTGTGTTAACTGGTCAATTTGGGAATTATTATGGTAAATAATTGACTGTATAGATACTTCAATTTCATACTTGGACCATTACTTTTGAAAATAAGTAGTTCTTCTCTACTGCATTATGAATATCTCTTTTCTGTTCCATTATGAAATGTAGCAAGTAATGTTATTAATACCTATTTTTAAATGAAGTAACATATACAGGTGTACGTTAAACTAGATGGAAACATTTCTATTGAGGATGTTGGTCAATGCATATACATGTAGTTCATGATACCTTCTCAACCCTTTCCCTCATACGACAATCCCGCAGCAGACGACTTTGAACGTAATTTGTCAAAACATAGAAAATCTCTATAATGGAATGGATAACCTATGACAAAAAGTGGAAAACATTGTGGCAAAAGGAGAAATTGCACGTTTTGTGCAATTTCTTCTTTTGTCACTATGTTTTCAAATAGCCAACTGCTGTAGAGGCGTCAGAAAGCGTCTATATGAAGGAAAGGGTTAAAAAGGTAGCAAATGTTGCTGTGTTACATCAGTTTATTTTTTAATGCTTTCCCACATACAAGAAATTTACAGCAGACAACTTAGAAAATGTCTATGGAAAAGTATGGAAATTGCTTTAACCATTTACCACATACAATAATTCAGCAGCTGACAACTTTGAAAACAATTATGCAAACACATGGAAAAGAAATAAAGTTGAAAACATTGTGACCAAAGAAGAAATTGCTCATCAATTTCTACTTTGGTCACAATGTTTTCAAAAGTTGTCTGCTGCTGTTGCATCAAAAGGCATATGCAGGTGGGAAAGGGTTAAATAAAGTTTACTTATTCTTTAGTTTTATAAAGATTGTGGTAAAAAGACAGTAATATGATAACTAGAAATTTCTCCTTTTGCCGCAATGTCTTCAATAGTTTTCTGCAGCAAATGCGTTAACATGTGTCTGAAAGTGGGAAAGGATTAATTAATCATAATTTAATTATAGTTAAGTCAAACTTTTTCAGACGCTTTCAGAATCTGGATTACCTGTTGCAATAACAAGTTACGTTCAAACTGTTATAAAAATAAAAATAGCCTAAAAGTTATATTACACAATAATTGACTGATAGGATCAGACAACTGTACTGTACAAAACAAAGGGAAGGATTATATGTGTGTACACTGCTTTGCCCAATTTTGGAATTTTGGAAATTTATTTATACATGTAATATATAATAGCTAATGATTGACAGCAAGCTAATATTCACAAGCTTGTTGATAACATATCACTATAACTTCCTTTTTTTATATAACCATGTAAAGTTCTTAAGTCTTAAGCATTTTTTTTATTACGGCCACAACTTTTGAAATCTTACATAACAGCATTTGTAACAGACCTATATGGGTCTGCATAAGTGTTTTATCAGATCAGTGTAAATCCTTTCAAGCTTATGGCACAGGCTTAACCCTTTCCCACTTACAGATACATTTTGACGCATTTGCAGCAGGCAACTATTGAAAACATTGGGGCAAAAGAGGAAATTGCTAATCATGAGCAATTTCTTCTTTTGCCAAAATGTTTCAACTTTATTTGATAGATATACTAAATCTATAGAGATTTTGCATACTTTTGTAAGATCTTTCTAAGGTCGTCTGCTGCAGATTTGGTGTATGCAGGAAAGGGTAAACCTGAACTCTTTCCCACATACATCAAATCTGCAGGAGATGATTTTAATCCTTTCCCTCATATAGACGCTTTCTGACGCCTCTGCAGTAGACGGCTTTTTGAAAACATAGTGACAAAAGAAGAAATTGCTCAAAACAAGCAATTTCTCCTTTTACCACAATGTTTTCCACTTTTAGTCATAGGTTATATGTTTTGAAAACATATGTTCAAATTCGTCTGCTGCAGAATTGTTGTATGAGGGAAAGCGCTAAATGCATATGAAATATTTCTTTAAAAGAAAGTTCATGTGTAGTTATTGAATACAGTTGAAAACTTTGTGGCAGAAGGAGAAATTTATCATTGGAAGCAATTTCTCCTTACTGGTATGTCATAATGTTTTAAAAAATTGTCTGTTGCATATGAGTAACAAGAGGCCCATGAGGGCTCTACTGGGATGATTTTTTGGTCATTTTCAATCAAGAGCATGTATGTATGGTGAAGATCGGATAGTAAATGGAGGCTCTATAATTGTGTTCACAAGCTGTTTTATAGCAAATTTGACAATTTCAAGGGCCATAATCCAGTCTTGCATGGGCGGATCTGGCTGGTTTGCGAAAGGAACCGAGCTCTCATCAATATTTAACTACTATCTAAGTTTGGTAAAGATCGGATAGTAAATGGAGGCTCTATTGTGTACCAAGCTCTATTGTGAACCAAGCTCTCATAGATACTTAACTACTGTGTAAGTTTGGTGAAGATCAGAAAGTAAATGAAGCCTCTATTGTGTTCACAAGCTCTATTATAGCAATTTGATAATTTCAAGGGCCATAATCCAGTCTTGCATGGGCGGATCTGGCTGGTTTGCGAAAGGAACCGAGCTCTCATGGATATCTAACTACTGTATAAGTTTGATTGAGATACAAAACTGAAGACTGTATCGCGTTCACAAGCAATTGTTTACGGACGCACAGACGGACGGACACACAGACGCACGGACACACGGATGACGGACACCACGCCACGGCATAAGCTCTTCTGGCTTTTGGCCAGTAGAGCTAAAAATGCTCCTATATGTTTGAACGGATTGAACATCCATTACTCCATTTTATTATCAAAGAAATTGTACATGTTAAGAAGATTGGGTCATCTTCCAAAATTGGGCACAACATACTGTAAATATATACGAAATGTCTGGAATATAAATTGTCTGGCTAAAAAGGGATTACCATCAATACCACTACACAATTTAAAGACTTGTAAAGAAAACCTTATTTAATAGGGGTTGAGGTGGCAGAAGACATTTTCTCCAGCTGTCTCGATCTCGTTCGTCTCGATCAAGTCCAACAATCTTTGGTGGCTGGTTTACATTAAAACCGTAATCGGCTTCAACTTGGTAAGTCTTTGGAAAGTGTGTGAAATATGAAGAATTAGTTTATGAATCAATGTGATTAGATAAAAGGTTATAACTTCCTTCCCACATAAAAACAAATCTGCAGCAGATGACTTTGAAAACATCTGGGAGAAAAATGTGAAAAATCTATCTTTATCAAAGTATTATTATTGGACAGGGTTGAAAACATTGTGGCTAAAGGAGAAATTGCTCATTATGTGCAATCACTCCTTTTGCCACAGTGTTTTCAAAAGTCGTCTGCTGCACAGGCGTCATAAGGCATCTATATGTGGGAAAGGTTTAAAGAGGGATACTTTCTATGAGAGTAGAGTCATATATAGCAAAGGACAACAGATGGTGAAGCTACCTATATCATCATATGATGGAACAGCTAACCTGATATCGAGGGCTTGGCGTGAAACGGTTGTAACTAAAATTTGTATTTTGTTACCACAGTTAATCACCTCGCCATAAAGTCTTTATAAGCATTAAATCATTTTTCTTGATAAACAATGGGAATTTAGGTGCCATTGCTCGTTCTGAGCAATGGCACCTAAACTTGCATTGTTTACAAAGGGGTCAAAATTGCCCCTAAACCAGGGTTTTCAAATCTATAAAAGTTGAATCGTAATTTTGATACAAGTTTGAAAATATTCAGACTAAAGGGAAAAACTGTAACCTATTGGATTTTTTTCCTTTTCTCATGATGTTTTCAATCGTTGCCTGCAGCAGAGACAGCTTAAGTAAACAGATACTCCAGGCATTCCAGTTGTCTTTCATATTCTATGAACAGAAAATATTGAATGTCACTGCATTTGGTTGCAAGCAGGAAATTTCAATTTGTGAGAAAAAACCTATTTAAAATTGTAAAACAGAATTACCGTATCTAAGTGAAAATAGAAAACTAGACTCTACAACAAAACAAGAGGCAAGGCACTATTGAAGATGTCTCTACATGCAATTACAGGACTGCGACTGTGATGGAATTAATGATGCTGTGGCTTGATAAATCATAAATAATTCAGGTAAAGATGTAATAAAGTTTGATAACCCTACAATTATCTCATATCTTTTAGCAGTCACTCGGTTAATGGCTGATATTTCATGTTAACGGTTTCCCACTTGCAGATGTATTATTGCCACATTCTGCTGTTGACATCTTTTGAAAACAATTTGGCCAAATGGGGAAATTGCTTATTTTAGTAATTTATCTTTTTGCCACAATATGTTTTTCTTCTCTATTTAATACAGATTCCTACGAAGATTTTCAAATAATTTGCCTGGATGATTTCAAGGTAATCTGCTGCAGATTTGGCGTATGTAGGACAAGGGTTAACCATAATGCCAGTTTCTTTTCTAATCTTTCATAAAATCCACAAATAATGGTTTGCTATATTGAACCACTGCTACCATGTTCTGATACCGATCCATAGACTTAATGGTCTGATGCACATTTGTCATTGCGTTTGAGATATCGTGTATCGACTAGTACGCGTTACAGAACATTAATGTGACATGCAAAATAACTCTTCTGGGAAAAGCAGCCATGTATGACTATCAAGGCAGTCGTGATAAAAAAAAAGTTTTTAATTATGCATCTAAATATGTCACAAAAATTTGATCTATTTATCTGTTCTGTTTTTACAATAGTTTATTATAATGATAAAGATTGATACAGAATTAAAGCAACAGTTTTTTATACTGCTGAATCCAACAAAATTTATTATTTTAATGATGTGATGCAGAATTTGTAGCGAACTGTATAAAGAAAGTGTAATTGTAATTAAAGAAATTGATTAATTGTTTAATAATCCGTTACAGATTACTGCTTTATAATGCCTCTGTGGCGGACATCTATTGAAAACATTGTGAGAAAGCCAAAATTGTTTGTGATGACCAATAGATACTTCTTTTGGTAATATTGTATTGACTATTTGTCAAAAATCATAGACTTTCAAAAAAAAATACCAATGTTTTCAAAATGGAATAATCAGGTTCAGGGCAAGCCAAATATGTTAAACCTTTCCCTCATACGAATGCTTTCTGACACCTATGCAGCAGCCTCAGGACTTTTGAAAACATTTTGGCAAAAAGGGAAATTGCTTTTGATAATCAATTTAACATTTTGCCACAATGGTTTCAACACTATTCAAAAATTATACTTTCATTTAAAGAGATTTTCCACATTTTTGCCTAGATATTTTTGTCTGGTGCAGATTTGTTGTAAGTATCTGCCACAATGGTTCCGAAGGTCATCTGCATCAGGTAAACAGTTAAATGGTTGGATAGAGATAAAATAAAGAAATCTTGGTTAGTAAATATATAAAGACTATAATCTAATTACTAAATGGAATGATGTAAACAGTTGAGTCAATGAAAGATAATAATGATTTTTTTTAATGGGATATTATAGATATGAGTATTAATGCAATAAACACGCTATATATAGACACATGTCTAATATGCAATTAGTAAGAAAATCGCTGTATTCTAAAATTAAGAGAAAACCAGACCAGGCAGTAGGTGGTTAAGAGTTAGTAGGTTTATGATACACCTTAGGTACCTAAAAAGATTATTCCCAATCAAGGCAGACATATGATGAACTACAACACTACAATACTCACTATAAATCTATGTTTGTACATGTAACGTTTTAACATTCTCTTCATATCTCCTTTGCGTTCACCATCATCTTCCTGTTTATCGTTTATAAAAAAACAATACATGTAACACATTAGGAATTATACTGTTATATATTTTCCTATATTTATTTGTCTGTTTTGGTTTTTTGGCTTTTTACGCCGTTTTTAACATTATTTCAGTTATATCATGGCGGCAGTTCACATATGCATGAACTCTGGGTAAACAAACCAGTACTAAGGCTAGGAAAAATGTGTCTTGCCCAAGGGCACTCCACCATGACCTCAGCGCTGGGACTGGGGATCGATGCCTGGTTCCAAATCCTCGACGCTTAACCCTTTCTCTCATATAAACGCTTTCGGACGCCTCTGCAGCAGACGGCTTTTTGAAAACATAGTGACAAAAGAAGAAATTGCACAAAACGTGCAATTTCTCCTTTTGCCACAATGTTTTCCACTTTTAGTCATAGGTTATCCATTCAATTATGGAGATTTTCTATGTTTTGACAAAATACGTTCAAAGTCGTCTGCTGCAGAATTGTCGTATGAGGGGAAGGGTTAAACCACTCGGCCACGGCAAGTTACTTATACTTAAATGAGTTGTGCCTGGCAGTTTAGTGGGGTCTTCAATTGCTTCCCATGTATGACATCATTAAAAGTTACATCAGTGTTCAACTACTAGGATTACACTTTACGTCTTTTGTCAGAAGATGCATTCAGGTCCTTAACCCTTTCCCACATACAACAAATCTGAACCAGATGACTTTGAAAACAGCATAGCAAAAATATTGAAAAATCTCTATATATGTATCAGTGAATAATTATTGAAATAGAAGTGAAAAACATTTTTGCAAATAGGGAAATATTAGCTCATTATGAGCAATTTCTCCTTTTGCCACAATGTTTTCAAAACTGATCTGCTGCAGAGGCATCAGAAAGGGTCTGTATGTGGTAAAAGGGTTAATACATTTAGGTATACAGTGAAGACTCTGGAAAGACAGTACAAAGAGGCAATAAAGACCCAAATTGCCAGACATGGCTCATATAATTATAGGGAATACTATGTTGCAGTAACGATATCTGGTTTGTCAATTTTCTACGAGAGGCGTTGACAAAATATCTCACGAGTCCCCAAAGGTCAAGAAATGTCCAAGTTACCCACGCCCAGAGTAAACAATATCAAACCCAATACCGATACTGCAACATAAATTTACTTTTATTGTATAGTCTTCTTAAACTGTTAAGACAGAATTAAGAAAAAATAAACAAAATTCTATTTTGAAATAAATTAAAATTAATAATTGGCATGTGAACCGCACACCACTTTCTCATTTTGAATGATGTGAATTCATATTTCAATTACATCACATCAAGATTCAGAGACATACTATTAACATATTTGGTAACCAATATTAATTGACCTAGTCAAATACAGAATTTTAATCTGTCGGGTTTGAACTGTGAATGACCATCTGCATGTATTTGCGCCGGAAAATGTGAAGATATATAACAAAATTAAATACAACAACAAGAGTATATGATTGTATGTTTCTGAAAGTGAACAAGAGCGCCAAATGTCACAAAATACGCCCGTCCTGTTTTTTTGAGACCAAGTATAGTGATAATTGGTTGTACATCAGCCAAACTTAGAGAACAGACACTGTTAGTACAGTTTTGGCCATTTCGAGGGACATAATTGTGTAGTGACTAAGATAACATTGTAAGTTATCAAACCTGACCAAGATATTCTGCCCATCAACATATTGTCTAAATTTGGTGATGATCGGATAAAGGCTTCACAAGTTATTTAGCTGACAAGACCAATTTTAGGTAATTTCTATAATTAAAGGGCGATAACTCTTGAGTGATTCAAGCGATATGGCTAGTTATTGAACTGGTCCGAGATATTATGCCAATACACATTCTGACCTAATTTGGTGATGATTGGACAAAGGTTCTAAAGTTATTGAGCTGACAATACCAATTCTAGGTAATTTTTATAATTAAAGGGCGATAACTCTTGATTGACTATAGCGCTATGGCTAGTTATCAAACTTGTCTGAGATATAATGCCAATACACATTCTGACTAAATTTGGTGATGATTGGACAAAGGCTTCTAAAGTTATTGAGCTGACAAGACCAATTTTGCCATCTAGTTGAAATGTTAATGTTTATCAAACTTATTCATACGAATCACCAGAAAAAAATCCTGGTATTACTTAAAGGGAGGTAATATGAAGTATACGGACAATTTAGCTAAGTGAAGCAAATATTTTTCCCATTTGGTCTGACACCTTTGTCTAATAATACACATGTATGACGATTTAAATAAACAATTTAAAGGGAATACAAATATTTAAATACATGTTCAACAGCTAACCGTTTCCCACTAGATTTTCATTTTCACAATTGTCATCCCAAAGTGCAGACATGAACATATATATAAACCACAGAAATATCTGTTTCAAGATAAGTTTTGCCGTCTAGTTGAAATGTTAATGTTTATCAAACTTATTCATACGAATCACAAGAAAAAAATCCTGGTATAATTAAAGGGAGGTTATTTGAATTAGGCACAATTTAACTAAGTTCCCATTTGATCTGACACCTTTGTCTAATAATACACATGTATGACGATTTAAAGGGAATACAAATATTTAACAGAGTTAAACATTTAAATACATGTTCAACAGCTAACCATTTCCCACATACAACAACCAATTTGGTAGGAAGTTCACGTTGTGCCGGCTTAGCTAGTCTTAATATAGAATCGCAAATATTGAAAATATACTTAAACACAAACGGACGTTTCTAGTTTTAGTACATACAAGAACGGTTCATACTTAGTTTTACTTTAACATGTATGGGTGTTCCTGCGAGATTCACAGTCAACAGCCTTAGTATGTTGAAATGAAAATGTGTTTATAAGTTTATAAATTTTATATTCATACCTATACATTAGGGTATCTATAAACAATTAATGAAATGTGTACACATTTATCTTGGCTTAAATTTAATTTTGATGTTGTTACTAATTTAAATAATAGTTTTCATTCATATAATTTCAATGTTTGTCAATCTTATTCATACAAATCACAAGGTAAAAATCCTGGTATTGCTTAAAGGGAAGTAATTTGAAGTATACAACAGAATATATCAGCATATTACCATTTACAGTTTAAATTGTTCTAATGTTTGTGGATTTAAATGTTCTTTTTTCTTATTTAGAACTACATGTACAGCGAAAAATTGCGGCTTCTCTTTGACGCTTTGCGTCAAACATTCGTCTTGTTAGTATTAAAGAATCATATCAAAATATTATTAAACCCTTTCCTATGCGTATATAGGCTCTTTTTTAAACTGCCTCATAGGTTTTCACACCAGTCCTACACACAATTATGTGATGTCTGAATACTTGACCCTTTCCCACATACAGCAAATCTGTAGCAGACGACATTGAAAACTTCTAAGCAAAAATATGGGAAATCTCTACAAATGTAGGTTTACTTATTAAAAAAAAGTTGAAACATTGTGGCAAGAGGATAAATTGCTTGTTTTGAGCAATTTTTCCTTTTGTCACGATGTTTTCAAAAGTTGTCTGCTTCAGATGTGTCAGTCAATGCGGTTACAGGTGGGAAAGGGTTAGTTAATAGTGATGGCACAATTAAGACTTCTTTTTGCATGATACAGGTCATACACAGCTGACATCTTGTACAAGAATGAAGTCAGCTACAACGTTTCAAACATTGTAACATGTAAACATGGTTCATTTCCTTTGAACCCAATCCCACATAAAACAAATTTGCAGCGATTGAAAATCTCTATAAATGAAAGATCAATTATTGAATAGTGTTGAAAACATTGCGACAAAAGGAGATATTGCCACAATGATTTCAAATGTCATCTGTTGCAGAGGCTTCAAGATGCATAGATCTGCATGTGGGAAAGGGTTATTGACACCATCTCAGAAAGTAATCACAATAAACATTCATTGATTTACCCTGTCCTTGCAAAAATTGATATAATACTACTTTTAGAATAATCTGCCATGAAGATTAAACTCAAAGCAAAACAAAATGTAATGGTTATGGAAATTGTGATACAGAACTGAAACATATTAGGAAAAGGAGAAATTGCTTAACATGAGCAATTTCTTGTTTCTACCGAAAGGTTTTCAAAAAGTCCTCTGCTGCAGAGGCACCATGCCGACTGCCTAAGGGTAAGGGTCTGTGTCATTGATATTCAGGAATCAATCTCTCTCCCCGTGCTAAGAAAGTAATTTCTGCTAGGATATCTTGTGTCTTAATGTTCTTGTAGAACATTAATTGATTGTTTGGTGTTTAGCACCAATTTCAACAATTTTTCAGTTATATCACACTGTTTTCTAGGTATTACGAGTTACCCTTACTACTGATCCATTCATCCTGACACCAGCCAGTCAGTCGTCATGCTAACCCCACAACCCGGAGTGCATAGGAGGGCAGCTATTTCCAAGTAACTGGCTGCTTTTCCACATAGACTTTTAGTCCATTGTTGGTAGACAAGTGACCCTTCTTTTTACGTGGAAAAGCAACAACCAGTTGCTTGGGAAGATTGTTGTGTGGAGTACTGGTGTGAGAAAACCAGAAAATGCATGAGTAGGTGAACTGGCCGCCTTGATATACTGAGAAATTGTTAAAAACGGCATTAAACCCCAATCAATCAATCAATCAACCCTTCTTTTTACATTGACTTTAGTCAAACATCAGAAACAATGTTGTTCAAGCTGTTTACTGAGCTACCGGGGATCATAAAAGACTCACTCACTAGGAATATGTCCAGTTAAAGCAGGATGATAATGAGATCGAAAAGAAATTAAAAGGAAAATTATGATTCCCTACTAATCCTTAACTGTTGACTTTGACTTTATAAACTAATTCTTGCGCCTCTGCAGTAGACTAGACGTTTTTTGAAAACATTGTGGAATATTTCTATAACTGATAGTTTAGTCAATGAATAGAGTTGCAAACATTGAGGCAATAAGGAGAAATTGCTCATTATGCCAAAATGTTTTCAAAAGTCGTCTGCTGCATGGGTGTCAGAAAATGTCTATAATATGTGGGAAAGGGTTTACGCACACAAAAAAAAAGATAATTTTTGTAAACACGGAAATAATTTGGCAAAAGTAGTAGAAAGAGCATCATTCAGCATGCTCACCCAATAATTATTGACATTCACAATTCTACCTCTAAATATAGTTGTTTATAAGTTTCTTAACATTAAATTGTAAAACCCAATTTACCCTGCATTGAATTTTATTGTACAAGCATTGTGGTCTAATTCTTTAAAATTCAAATCTTTTTTTATTTTAGGAATAAATTAATCCTTTCCACCATGCAGAATTATTGTGGCGTATTTGCAACAGACAACATTTGAAAGCATTGTAGGGAAAGGTGAAATTGCCCATCATCACCAGGGCAATATATCCTATTGCTACACTCGCTTTCAACTCTATTAAATAACTTTACTGTCATTTTGAGACAATTTCCATATTTGGCATAGATGAACTTTTTAGTTGTCAGATGCAGATTTGGTGTATGAAAATCCGCTGAAGACGACTTTGAAAACATTTAGCCAAAATTATGAAAAATTTCTAAAATGAAAGATGAATTATTGAATCAAGGAGAAAAAAAATTAGAGCAAAAGGAGAACTTGCTCATTATGAGAATGTCTCCTTTGCCACAATTTTTCAAAAGTCGTCTGCTGCAGAATAGTCAGAATGTGGCATTATGTGGGAAAGGTTTGAAATATAATTCTTATCTGTGTGAAAAAGGATCACAGAAGGTCTATTTACATTACCGGTTATATTTATTTTGTAAGATGTGACAAGATGTTTTAATACTCATCTACTTTAAAAACACCTGTTAAAAATAAAAAATCAGCAAAATAAAAAATATGAAATTGATACAAATTAAACTGATAAACATTGTTGGAAAAGTAGAAATTGTTAAGCTTAATTATGCTATTTTTCTTGAAATGTTTTCAAGTGCTGAGGTAGCAATCATTTTCTGAGGTGAGTATTATAAGGGAAATGGTTAAGTCACTCATAATGTATGTACTCTTTTATCATGTTGAAACTCCACAAATTAAAACTGTCTGAATGGAAGAAATTATTAAAAAGTCTAGAACAAAAATATTGGAGTTAAAAAAAGTTGAAACATAGCCAATAAAACATTGTTGGAAAAAAATTAAATATAAGATTATCAATTATAAACTCTTTTCCTCATGATATTTCCAAATTGTCAGCTGCAGATTATCACCAAAACTTACCTCTGTCAGATAAAAGGTTTAGTTTACAGGAGAAATAGTTTTGCCCAGGAACCATTTAAAATTGTAGAAGGGATTTATCTGCCATAGTGACAAATGATTGTGTTTGCTGTTTGATTATCAAACATTGACACTTAACTGACTTGTGAAAACCCTTTTTTTTCCTGATCTGAGATTTTTAGAATCTTCTGAAAAACACTAAATGTTAAAATAGTAACAAATGGAAAAGTCATGTGAAGTTGAAAATATTTTGGAAAAAGGAGAAATTGCTCGTTATCAGCAATTCCTCCTTTTTTCTCAATATTTTCTAAGTCATAAAAAGTCAAATGTATTAAAAATTGTTTAAAAGATCATATGTACGCAACACAATATTTGGATTATATATTTGCAAATTGCTTTAATTTTGTGGCTTTTATTAAAAATGACTTGGGTATAATAAATAAACAAAATTTAATTCTATCTTTATGAATGAAATATTATCCCCTTACTATATAATTATATTAGAGTGCCAGTGTGTTTTGTCTTCATTTAACGATATCTCTCATTGTTAGAAAACATCAGATCCCTTTGCAGTGGAGACCTTTTCAAAATTGTATCAGAAGAATACTTTCCACATGATACATGCTTTTCTGTAAATGTTTGCAAAGCGGATTACTGAAAGCAAATTACCAGATAAGACTATGCTGTTTGCCAATTGGTCAGTAACGGACAGTAAGTAAATGTGATGGACAGACAGACAACAAAAATGATCTCCGTATGTCAACCTAACAAGAGCTGTCCGTAAGACAGCGTGCTCGACTTTTTTTAGTGCTTGACAATAAAACTAAACCTTTTGCAGTATTAGGCAAAATAAAAATCTCAAAAATAGAGTTACCTTCTCTTGTCTACAGGTAGGGGTCATGATGGTAAATAACTATATCACATTTCATAGCAATATTTTAAAGGGTTAAGTCAATAATTGGATTTTACCCAGATTCAATGTATTATCTAAGTTGAAAAACAGCCATAATTCTTACAAATACCTTGACAGAGTTATGTACTCTTGTCTGTTGATGGAGGTAATGATGCTGAACAAGAAGTGTAAGTTTTATAGCAATATATCTAGGGAGGTGGTACAAAAAACTAATCCAAAATTCTAAGTTGAAAAAGGGCCATAATTCTTACAAAAACTTTGACAGAGTTATGAACTCTTGTCTGTTGATGAAGGTAATGATGGTTGACAAGTATTGTAAGTTTCAAAGCAATATCTCTAATGGTTTTGAAAAGAAGTGTGGTGGACCAAAAAAACCACCAAGTGTGACACCAAGGCCAACGCGAGTAGGATAGCTTGCCTTAATTTTCTTTGAGAAATCAAAGCTAAAAGGCAGGCAACAAAAAATCTGCATTTGCATTCTTAAACATTATACAATAATAATCTATTATATTCTAAAATAGAAAACATTATAGCCCTGAAGATGGACAACTGACCTTGACCCTTTTTGGTACAACCCAAACTAATTAGTAACAAATACATTGTGAAAAAGTGGTTAAAAACACACTTATTGACATCTTGCAGCATATGCTGTTGAAGATAATAAATTTACACAGCTGATGTTATTTCTTCTTAATTTACACCTTCATCTTTACCACAGAAAACACGAATATAATCAATCCAAGGTAAGGTCTTGTTGGTCTTGCTGAAAGCTTTTAAACTTCTTGTTAAAGTTTTTGCTGGAAAATATTTCATGAATGGCTTATCCTATGATCTGAAACTAAGACCTTTATAGCATGTGACTAATAAGGCCTTTTCTACATGCGACAAATCCGAAGCAGACAAAAGTATGAAAACTCTCCATAAATTAAAGAAGAGTTATCAAATAAAGTTGAAACTCTGTGGCAAAAGGAGAAATTGCTCATAATGAGCAATATTTCCTTTGGCCACAATCATTTCAAAAAGTCATCTGCTGGAAACATGTCACAATTGGTCTGCAAGTGGGAAAGGTTTAAAGTTGATAACAATTTATGCACTGTATAATGACATTTAGATTAAATAGTCAAATAATATCAGGCCTTAGCCCTTTTCCACATACAACAAATCTGCAGACATCCTTGTTAGAAAAAACTGAATTCTATAAATAAAAGTACATATATTATTATTAAATTGAGTTGAAAACCTTGTGGCAAAAGAAGAAAATGTAAATTATGAGCAATTCTTTCCTTTGCCACAATGATTTCAAAAGTCATCTGCTGGTGAAACACATCAAAATGTGCCTGCAATAGGGTAAGGGTTACAGCTGATAAAAATTCTTATATCTTATAATTTATTATTATTCAAAATTCAGGCTCAGGTCAATTTTGTCAAGTTATATCAGCCATTAACCTTTTTCCTTACATAGACACTTTCTGACAACTTGGCAGCAGACGCCTTTTGAAAACATTGTGGCAAAAGGAGAGATTGCTCAAAACAAGCAATTTTTTCTTTTGTTTGCCACAATGTTTTCACCTTTTTTTTCCGTAATAAAACTTACATTTAGAGTTTCTACTTAATTTCTGGAATTTTTGAAAGTCCTCTCCTTAAGATTTGTTGTTTGTGGGAAAGGGTCAATTTAAAATATTGACGAAGCATAAAAGTAATTTGTTATAACATTCAGTGTCTTGATACAAGAATAAAGAAATCGTGGAGGCAGTGAGAAACAAGTTACTTACCGGACGCAGCTGTGTTAATCGCGTTTTCACCTCTGGTTGACTGAAATAGTGCTTTAAGGCCCGATCATGGAGGCCGTCATACTGAAGGGTGGACCGCTACCAAAAAAAGCAAATACTGTGTGGTTCAATCGAAAACAAAAAGAAAGGTATAGAAAACAAGAGGGCCATGAGGCCCTGGAATCGCTCACCTGAGAATGGGCTATTTAAGACATAACTCTCTCATGCTCAAGCCAAACATGTGGCTTCCAGAGTGTTAACAAGATTTCCCTTAAATTTGGTCTAGTGACCTAGTTTTTGACATGACATAACCCATATTCGAACTTGGCCTGATATCATCAGGACAAACTTTCTGATAAAGTTTCAACATGCTCAAGTTTAAAATGCGGCTTCAAGAGTGTTAAGGAGATTTTCCTTAAATTTGGCCTAGTGACCTAGTTTTTGACCCGACATGACTCATATTCGAACTTGGCCTAGCTATTACTTAGACAAATATTCTGACAAAGTTTCAACATGCTCAAGCCAGAAATGTGGCTTCTAGAGTGTAATCAAGATTTTCCTTAAATTTGGCCTAGTGACCTAGTTTTTGACCGGACATGACCCATATTCGAACTTGGCCTAGATATCAAAAGACAAACTTTCTAATAAAGTTTCAACATGCTCAAGTTTAAAATGTGGCTTCCAGAGTGTTAACAAGATTTTCCTTCAATTTGGCCTAGTGACCTACTTTTTGACCGGACATGACCCATATTCGAACTTGGCCTAGATATCATCAAGACAAACTTTCCGACAAAGTTTCAACATGGTCAAGTTTAAAATGTGGCTTCCAGAGTGTTAACAAGATTTTCCTTAAATTTGACCTAGTGACCTAGCTTTTGACTCGACATGACCTATTTTCGAACTTGGCCTAGATATCACTAAGACAAACATTCTGACAAAGTTTCAACATGGTCAAGTTTAAAATGTGGCTTCCAGAGTGTTAACAAGATTTTCCTTCAATTTGGCCTAGTGACCTACTTTTTGACCCAACATGACCTATTTTCGAACTTGGCCTAGATATCACTATGACAAACATTCTGACAAAGTTTCAACATGCTCAAGCCAAAAATGCGGCTTCAGGAGTGTTAACAAGATTTTCATTAAATTTGGCCTAGTGACCTACTTCTTGACCGGACATGACCCATATTCGAACTTGGCCTAGATATCATCAAGACAAACTTTCCGACAAAGTTTCAACATGGTCAAGTTTAAAATGTGGCTTCCAGAGTGTTAACAAGATTTTCCTTCAATTTGGCCTAGTGACCTAGTTTTTGACCCGACATGACCTATATTCGAACTTGGCCTAGATATCACTATGACAAACATTCTGACAAAGTTTCAATATGCTCAAGCCAAAAATGCGGCTTCAGTAGTGTTAACAAGATTTTCCTTAAATTTGACCTAGTGACCTAGCTTTTGACCCGACATGACCTATTTTCGAACTTGGCCTAGATATCACTAAGACAAACATTCTGACAAAGTTTCAACATGCTCAAGCCAAAAATGCGGCTTCAGGAGTGTTAACAAGATTTTCCTTAAATTTGACCTAGTGACCTAGCTTTTGACCCGACATAACCTATTTTCGAACTTGGCCTAGATATCACTAAGACCAACATTCTGACAAAGTTTCAACATGCTCAAGCCAAAAATGCGGCTTCAGGAGTGTTAACAAGATTTTCCTTAAATTTGACCTAGTGACCTAGATTTTGACCCCACATGACCCAGTTTCGAACTTGGCCTAGAGTTGATCGAGATATATGTTCTGATAAACTTTTATAAAGATTGGATGCAAAATGTTGCCTCTAGTGGATTAACAAGCAAATGTTGACGACGGACGACGAACGGCGAACGACGGACAAAAGGCGATCACAATAACTCACCTTGAGCACTACGTGCTCTGGTGAGCTAAAAACACAGAAGCAAATTGGCAAGCTTTATAACTTTTTAATTACTTTTTGAAAATTATTTTTTTTAGAGCTGATCATCTGCTTTGAAAACATCTAAGGAACCTGGGACTACTAATACGTATTAGTAGTCCCAGCTACAATGTTGAGACATCTTGAAAATTGGAAGATTTTTATTTTAAAAAAGTTAAAAACATTATGGGGACAGGAGACTTTTTCTTCAATTTCTCCATTCCCTGCAAGTTTTCAGGAGTCATCTGCAGCCCACAGGAATTTTAGTCGTCTTATAATAAACAAGAGGGCCATGATGGCCCTATATCGCTCACTTGAGTAAGTGTTTTAGGGTCCTAATTTAATTGCTCTACAAAAATAGATAAGAATTTTGCCAATTTTAAAGGGTTTTCAAAAGGAACCAAGCTCTCATGGATATCTAGCTACTGAATAAGTTTGGTAAACATCAGATAATAAAGGAAGTTTTTATTGTGTTCACAAGGTCAATTATAACAATTTTGCCAATTTTAAAGGGCCATAATCCCGTCATGCATGGATGGATCTGGCTGGTTTTCAAAAGGATAATAAATGATGACTTAAACTTGTTCACAAGGTCAATTATAGCAATTTTGCCAATTTTAAAGGGCCATAATTTTTTTCAAAAGGAACAGAGTTCTCATAGATATCTAGCTACTGAATAAGTTTGGTAAACATGGGATAATAAATGAGGACTTGATCGTGTTCACAAGAAATTGCGGACAGACGACGGACGACAGACGACGAAAGAAGTGTGATCACAAAAGCTCACCTTGTCACTATATGACAGGTGAGCTAAAAACAAAGAGAGAAGATAACAATAAGTTTTTCTTCATACTCTTCGTTTCAGGATTATTTAAATTTTAGTAATAATAGATTTTATTGCAATGTATATAGGCCTACAAGGCCTACATGGAAATGTTTCTACATTGTTTAAAAATATATCATTGGTGCAGACAAAAAGTTACTTGTTAACCTTTTTCCACATGCAGATGCATATTGACGCATCTGTAGCTGACATCTTTTTTGAAATATTATGGCAAAAGAAGAAATTGCTCATGAGGATCTTTTTCTTCAACTCTATTCAATAAATATAATTTAATAAATAGAGATATTCTATTTTTGTGCGTATTTATATATCAATGTGGTCTGCTGCAGATTTACTCTTTGTGGGAAAGGGTTGAAAATTTACCTTTTTCCTGACACTATATCTGTAGACAATTTCAATTTACTCCAAAGAATCATCTCAATGAGCCAATTTTCTAATTAACCCTTTCCCACATGTAGATGCATTTGAAGCTTCCGCAGCAGACAACTTTTGAAAACTAAGTAACTATTAGAGAAATGCTCATAATGAGCAATTCGCCAAAATATTTTCAACTCTTTTCAAATAATTAAACTTTCCCTTATAGAGATTTCTATATTTTAACTAGATGTTTTTGAATTCGTCTGCTGAAGGTTTATTGTTTGTGGGAAAGGAAAGGTTTAACCCTTTCCCTCATACGACAATTCCGCAGTAGATGACTTTGAACATATTTTGTCCATAAGTAGAAAATCTCTATAATTGCATGCATAACCTATGACTAAAAGTGGAAAACATTGTGGCAAAAGGAGAAATTGCTTGTTTTGAGCAATTTCTTCTTTTGTCACTATGTTTTCAAAAAGCCGTCTGCTGCAGAGGCGTCAGAAAGCGTCTATATGAGGGAAAGGGTTAAAGTACCAACATGAGCATTTTTTTCTATTCCCAAAATATTTATCAAAAGTTATAGATGCTGACTGAAAGTAGACCGTAACAGGATAAAGGTTTAAAAAAGCTACACTATGCAATCTATAAAACAAAATCAAGCCTATTCAAGAATAAGAAAAGAAAAACAAACAACGTCAAAATTAATGGCCTTTGTGCACTTCCCTACCTTGGAATCTGTTTTGACAGATTTCTTTTTGTCAGATTTAAGATTTTTAGCCGATTTTGGGGACTTTTGTTGATATGGAACTATTTTGGGAGGAAAAGGCAGGTGCTGTTGAATTGAAACAAAATAGGATGAAAATATCTTTAACAAAATTGGAATTTTAATTTAACCTTTCCCATTTACAACAAATCTGCAGAAGACAACTTTGAAAATGTTTTTTGCAAAACATTTGATTTTATTTCTTGATGCTTTTGTATGCTGTTGTTTAAAACAGTATTCTAGTTATATCATGTTGATTCCTAGGTAATTTACCAGGACTACCAATATCATTTATTCCGAAAAAGATGCATCAATTATAATGCTTTTATATATACTACCATTTTTAAAGCACTTGGTGTGACGTGACCAGAGATTGCTCCCAAGGCAAGCTCTCTAACAACTACTGTACATGACAGTGACAGTCATCAAAAATATGAAAAAATCACAATAAATGAAAGTATAACTTTTTAGCAGAGTTCAATGCAGCACAATGAGAAGTTGTTCATTATGAGCATTTTCCCTTTTGTCAAAATGTTTTCAAAAAATGTCTTCTGTAGAGGTTACAGAACGCTTCTGTATATGGGAAAGGGGGTTAATTCATATGCAGAATTTAAGACCTCCAGGGTAGCAGGTTTGATCTGTACTTGCAGTACTTGCTGCCATCCTGGTGGAGAACCCAATTACCCAGTAACATTTCCAAGTTTTGTACTAATAAGCCACCCAGGGATCATGAATAAGTGTATGTTACTGCCCTTAACCCTTTCCCTCATATAGACGCTTTCTGACGCCTCTGCAGCAGATGGCTTTTTGAAAACATAGTGACAAAAGAAGAAATTGCACAAAACATGCAATTTTTCCTTTTGCCACAATGTTTTCCACTTTTTGTCATAGGTTATCCATTCAATTATGGAGATTTTCTATTTTTTGACAAAATACGTTCAAAGTCGTCTGCTGCAGAATTGCTGCATGAGGGAAAGGGTTATTTATAATATAACTCCATTTAAAAAACATTAAAAAGGCAAAAAAAAACAATGAATACATAATTATCAATAACTTTTTAAGTCCTTGATTGATTTTATAAGGTGAATGCACATGAACAGAGAATAAATACTATTGGGTTGAGGTTCAAATTGTTTCAGAGCTATTAACCCTTTCCCTCATACAGACGCTTTCTGACGCCTCTGCAGCAGACGACTTTCGAAAACATTGTGGCCAAAGGAGAAATGGCTCATGATGAGCAACTTTTCCTTTGGCCACAATGTTTTCAACCCTATTCTATAGATATACCTTCATATATAGATATATTTCATATTTTTGCCTTATAGAAACCATCTGCTGCAGATATGTTGTTTGTGGGAAAGGATTAATTAGTTCCTATTAGAGACATAGATTAGAAGGTCAAAGAAGGAATTTAGAACATCCAACCCTTTCCAACATACAGCAAATTTGACATTTTTGAAAACTGCTGCACATATCTGTAAATGTAACCTGAACTAATTAATAAGTAGCATATGAGCAATTTCTCCTTTTGCTACAAAGTTGCCTGCTGCAGACTCATCAAAATGCATCTATGTATGGGAAAAGGGAGGGTTAGCCCTTTCCCACATACAGCAAATCTGCAGCAGACCACTTTGAAAGCATCTAAGCAAAAGTATGGTAAATTTCTATAAATGAAAGCATAATTACTGAAAAAAGTTGAAAATATTGTGGCTAAAGGAGAAATTGCTCATTTTAAGTAATTTCTCCTGTTGTCACAATGTTTTAAAAGTTGTCTGCTGCAAGGGCGTCAGAAAGCATCTACATGTGAGAAAAGGGTTAACCTTTTCCCTCATATAGACACTTTCTGACGCCTCTGCAGCAGACGGCTTTTTGAAAACATAGTGACAAAAGAAGAAATTGCTCAAAACGAGCAATTTCTCCTTTTGCCACAATGTTTTCCACTTATAGTCATAGGTTATCCATTCAATTATAGAGATTTTTAATTTTTTGACAAAATATGTTCAAAGTCGTCTGCTGCAGAATTGTTGTATGAGGGAAAGGGTTAAAGATGCCCAGGATCTAGAGCTCTGCGAAAAACAATCAAGCTGTTGTCATTACTTACAGATTTGAGTGGCGGGTGGTTAAGCTGGGGCGAATGAACACCGGACAAGTCAAATCCATCTTCTAAGCGCTGTACTTCAAAGTAATATCGCCTGGAATGAAAATCAATCACAAACACAAATAAGAACATATATTTCCTTGAATTTATTTTACAACATTGAAATTATATACTACGTAATTTTGCGAGTAATGACAGATACAACAAGAGCGTGTAAAGGACTCCTACTTGTGCGTGCCAATAAACAATAACTATAATAAGTAAAGTAAAATAGCCTTGACCCCTAAAACACAGTTCGATTGAAGATATTCATAATATGTTGAAAAACATTATGTTTTTATTTGTTTAGGAAAAATTTGAAATCAATGTAACAACAAATAAAGAAACTATGTCCAATTCTCATAAACGACCAAAATACATCAAAATTTATGTTTTTCACCCCAAAAAACAGGCCCACTCAGCGTATTTATCATACAATAGTATTGATAGTTTCCATGTAAGTGACCTAAACGGAAAACGTAATTCTTAAAATCAACCAAAACTCATAAAAATTTATGTTTTTTACCCCCCAAAAAAGACCACATGCAATGTGAAGAAGGGTATAAGATGAACAAGTTTTTAAAGTTTCAATGTATTAGGTTTGATAGTTTCCATGTAAGTGACCTAAATGCAAAACTTAACCAACTCTGCCGACGATGACAACGATCAAGTGACGACAATAGCTCGTCTTTTTTTCCCAATGTTTTCAAAGCACCTTTATCATAGCAGATAACCTGAGGTTCAGTTAGTTTCTAACATTTTCAAGAGGCTTTAACCTTTCCAACTAACAAACACATAACATTGAATTACAAATCTGCAGCTGACAACTTTTGAAAACATTGTTTCAAATTTGAGAGGAGAAATTGCTCATAATGTGCATTTCTCATCTATGCCGCAATGTTTTAAATATTTCTATTCAATAAAGATACTTTCCTTAAGAGAGGTTTTAGGAAGTTATGCCTGTACATATTTTGAATCATCTGCTGCATATTCTATGTAGTGAAGGGTTAAAAGGCCACTTAAATCATTTCTCTAGTCTAAAGGAAGCAACAGTAAACTATTTTGTTTACTTTGAAGATTAAGAGCACTTCAAACTGAACATCAAGAATAATAAGCCTTTTAGAGCTGATTATTTTTCAAAAGTGAAAACTTTCTCTGAAAGACATTTGACACCTCAGGTTAAGTCTGACACCCACAGACAGGTTTTGAAAATCATTATGGAAAAAAGAGAATTTGCTAAAAAAAGACCAATAGTTTCTTCTTTGTCAAATAGTCATCCTTATTAACCCTTTCCCTCATACGTCAATTCTGCAGCAGACGACTTTGGAACATATTTTGTCAAAATATAGAAAATCTCCATAATTGAATGGATAACCTATGACAAAAAGTGGAAAACATTGTGGCAAAAGGAGAAATTGCACGTTATGTGCAATTTCTTCTTTTGTCACTATGTTTTCAAAAAGCTGTCTGCTGCAGAGGCATCCAAAAGCGTCTATATGAGGGAAATGGTTAAGACTTTCACAAATACGGACGCTTTCTGATGCCTCTGCATTAGACAACTTTTGAAATCACTGTGGCAGAGGGATAAATTGCTCATAATTATCAATTTATCCTTTTGCAACAATGTTTTAAACCCCATTCCATGCTAAGACTTTCAAATATAGATATTTTTAATAGTCTGCCTAAACCTTTTTTTCAAGTTGTCTGCTACATAATTGCTGTATGTAGGAAAGGGGACTAAAAATATTGAGGGTTTGGCGTGAAACTGTTGTAACTAAAATTGGTATTTTGTTACCAAGGTTTAAATCACCTCGCAATTAATAGAGTCTTTAAACGCGTTAAATCACTTTTCTTGGTAAACAATGGAAATTTAGGTGCCATTGCTCGTTCCTAAATTTTTTTAAAATGTTTACAAAAGGGTCAAAATTGCCCCTAAACCAGGGTTTTCAAAATAGGTTTTTAGATACAACCGTTTCACGCCAAGCCCTTGACATGTTGATTATTGTTAGGTCCTGTATGTAGCTTTTAACAATTTTTCAGCTATATCACAGCCTTTCCGTGGTACGTTACCAGTACTATACAGATCCATTTATTCTGATAGCAGTCAGTCGTAACACTAACCCCGCATCCCTGAGCAATAATGAGGGCGGCCATTACTACCATTTTTAATGTCTTTGGTATGAGTTAAAGAAGTTTAATCTATGAGGTAGATGTTGACTCATTAATTACTGATACTTAACCCTTTCCCTCATATAGACACTTTCTGACGCCTCTGCAGCAGACGGCTTTTTGAAAACATAGTGACAAAAGGAGAAATTGCTCAAAACGAGCAATTTCTCCTTTTGTCACAATGTTTTCCACTTATAGTCATAGGTTATCCATTCAATTTTAGAGATTTTCCACTTTTTAACAAAAATATGTTCAAAGTTGTCTGCTGCAGAATTGTTGTACGAGGGAAAGGGTTAAAGAAGTATAATCTATGAGGTAGATGTTAACTCATTTATTACTGATACTCAACTCAGAGCTCTAAACACAGTGAGGCTCGTCATCATGCCAGTTTTACAATGCCCTTATATTTAGCTAGATGGTTGTTGATTGATTGGGTTTAACGCCATTTTTAACAATTTCTCAGTTATATCACGGCGGTCAGTTCACCTACTCATGCATTTCCTGGTTTTCTCACACCAGTACTCCACACAACAATCTTCCCAAGCAACTGGCTACTTTTCCACATAGACTTAGCCCATTGGTGGAAGACGCATGTCACATTGACTTTTGTCAATCGTTGGAAAGAAATTTGGCCGAACCGGGATTCGAACTCACAACCCCTGAATTGACAGCCTGCATCGCTACCGCGGCTCGGCCTAGATGGTTGTGATTGGATTCTCAGGACCTATCAGTGTCTGATCTTGGATTCGGAAACAAGTGGGGCATTTTATCAAAAAGTTGATTGTTTGAAGAATTGAGGCATATTTTCCTTCTTTGTCTATGTAAATGATTCCCCCCTACCATACACATTCAGGGGAGAATATTCAAAACAGTGAGAGAAAAGCACAATTCCCCCCTCCTTGATTGGACAGTGCATAACTGCAGCCTTTGCAACTGCATACACCATACTAAAAGATTCTATTAGTTTTGAAACCTTCAAAAAACAAGAAGCAGTTTCAAACCACTGTCTGTTTTGCTTTTTCATGGGGCATTACAAACTTTTTTTACTGGATACAGATATCATTAGAGTCAACTGCTTTAACACTTTCCCTCTTGTAGAAGCATGTTGATGCATCTGCAGTAGACAACTTTTAAAAACATAGTGACTAAAGGAGAAATTTCTTCTTTAGGCACAATGTTTTCAAATCTATTCAGTAAGCATACTTTCATTGGTAAAGATTTTTTATAGTTTTTCCATGATGTTTTCTAAGCCGTCTGCTTCCGATTTATTGTATGTGGAAAAGGGTTAAAAACTTATGAGGGTAAAAGTTAACATTTGAAAGAAATTGGTAGCATAAATTAGTAACAGAGGTGAAAACATCAAGGAAAGGGTTTACTCAAATTATAAATTAACACATTCCCCACACACAACACATCTGAAGCAGACGAATTTGAAAACATCTGCCATTCTGGCTAAAATATATGATAAACCACTACAAATGAGAGTTTAATCATCGAATAGAGTTGAAAACTTTGTGGCAAAAGGAGAAATAATTGCTCATTACGAGGATTTCTTCTTTAACCACAGTGCTTCAAAGAGTCTGAATGCGCCTGTTTGTGGGAAAGGACGAAGATGTAGATATGAGGGAATAGGTCAAAACCCATGTGAAGAGCAATGTAAATAGTAGACTTTATTCTCAGTGGGGAATTTGCCTTGCTGGTTTTATGGAGCCAATATCAGTAAATTACACTAGTTAAGCAGAGTTTTAATGGCTTGAACATGAATTTGATTTAAATTTGTCCTTCCTACTTAACTTTGAGAGCTGTTAAGATTTAATGCAATATTTATGTGAAATCTTTTTGAGGAAAAACATTTTTTGCACACTGAGAAAAAACTGAGTGTGATTTTGATACAGACATGAAACTATTGTTAAACTTTTTAGCATATAACAATGTCTTCTTTTTTCCCCAATGATTTCAAAAGTTGACTACAATAGATTCATCAAAAATTGTCTGGGTAAGAGTTCAATCCGTTTATAGCTAGATCACAGCTCCAGAAAGGGGCGTATAGCTAGCTTGGTTCTAAAAAATACCTACTTGTCCTACAAGCCCTATGTAATGTTGTGGTTATTTAAAAAGGATTGTCTCAGTGAGACAATACAACAAATCTGTTGCAGACGACTTTGAAAACATCTGACAAACAATATGGATAAAATGAGGTTGTATTAATTTAAGTATTTAATTGCTTATCATAAGTAATTTATCCATTTGACAAAACATTTTCAAAAATCATCTTCTGCAGATGTGTCAAAAATCAAAATATCTCTACTTTAATTTAAACCCTTTCCCACATACAACAAATCTGCAGCAGATGCCTTGAGATCATCTAAACATAACAATGAAAAATCTCCATAAATGAAAGTATATTTATTAAATAGAGTTGAAAACACTGTGGCAAATGGGGAAATTACTAGCAGTCTTAACCCTTTCCCTCATATAGACACTTTCTGATGCCTCTTTGAAAACATAGTGACAAAAGAATGTTTTTCCACTTTTAGTCATCCATTCAATTATAGAGATTTTCTATTTGTTGACAAAATATGTTCAAAGCTGTCTGCTGCAGAATTGTTGTATGAAGGAAAGGATTAACCTAACTATAGCTTATCTTTATGACCAGGGATATAGATCTATGTTCCTGATAGGACTTGCTGGTCTGTAACAAAACCCATAAAATAGAGCTGAACATTTTAATAATAGAACAATTAGTAGCAAGCGTGTTTCATCAAGTGATGCTAAATTACAATTATCCCTGTGATGGAAATGTACAGTCGTAACTATATCTATTTACAAAGTAGTGGTAGAACTGTTTTACATCAATGTCTAAATTTGTTGCTGTGGGGAAACAAAACAATCAGTAATGAATTTTCCCCCAAAGTCCTTAATGCAACTTTCTAACTATCAAAAGAATCCGCATTCTAAAGTTTAAGAAAATTAGACAAATCTAGTTGGTAAGTAACATTGTGGAACACAGTTCTGAGAAACTGCTCATTTTGCCAAATTACTTCTTTTACCACAATGTTGATGAAAATAGAAGCTCTGCGAGAGGTGTAAAACTGAACAAAGAGAAGAGGGAGAAGTGACGTGATCAATAGTGTTATTTATTATTGATACAAGCCAAACACAACTTGATGCTTCATATCCTGTTGATGTCACCCTTTCTATTTAGCATGAAATTATCCGTTTGGTTTGGTTAGTGCTTTATGCTTCTTTCAACACTGTTAAGTATTTCAATTAACACTTTCCCATATAAAGCAAATCTGCAATATACCCCTTTGAAAACATAATTTAACATGTAGGCAAAAATATGGTAATTCTCTATAATAATGATACTTTCACTTATAGAGAATTACCATATTTTTGCCTACATATTAAATTATTTCCCTCATATAGACGCTTTCTGACTCCTCTGCAGCAGACAGCTTTTTGAAAACATAGTGACAAAAGAAGAAATTGCACAAAACATGCAATTTCTCCTTTTGCCACAATGTTTTCCACTTTTAGTCATAGGTTATCCATTCAATTATGGTGATTTTCTATGTTTTGACAAAATATGTTCAAAGTCGTCTGCTGCAGAATTGTCGTATGAGGGAAAGGTTTAAACTGAGTTTAAACAAATGGCAAAAGGAGAAATTTTTCATATTAAATGAGCAGTTTCTCCACTTGTCACAATGTTTTCAAATGACGTCGGTTGCAGAGGCGTCAGTACATAATGTTTCGAAACTTTCCTGATTAAATTACCAATAAATGATCTTGACACCTTTATTATATCAGTCATATTGATAGTGGTGTTGTGGTAAACCGGTATATTTCAATGTGATATTGAACTTCAACTGTATTGTACCGGGATATGAAATTATTTTACTAGTATTGAGCAATATTTCCCCCAACACCAAAGTTTAAAAAAAAGTATAAAGAGAAAGAAATTGCCATGTAGAATCGATGGTCACGAATTGAAGAAATATCTTTAGAAATTGTTTCTTTAATTAGTGACCATACAACATCATTACAGCATGCAGCATAACAGCTGCCCTTTCACGTTTAAGGACTTGGATACAGTGCTAATGTCCTTATCTATGCTAGATTCTAAACCCTAAGTGTGGTAACAACATTTGGAATCTCCAAACATACTCAGTGGTAGATTTATCTAGGAAGCAGTCTCTATCATAGTCATACAATTCTTTTGAGTACCTATGGCATAGGGTTCAATTGAGTACTAAAACAGATATTGAGACCATTTTTTTACTCCTTCTTTAAGCCCATTAAAATTGTATTTTCATACTTCTATAATATTTTGCTCAGATTATTTTCTGGGAATGTTTTCAGTTTGGAATCCTTTGCCGATCCCGAAATACATATTTTTCGATAATAAGTACAAAATGATGTTAAAAAATGAATTTAATTTGTTATAAATCCATTTATCATGTGTTGTTTAAGTCATATTTAATGAAAAAATATGGTTACATGGGTTTTAAAGTCATATAAAAAGTTTTTTTCGTGACCGATAAGTTGTTTTCTAGCTATACCCAAAGAAAATGATGAGCGAGTTCTACTTTTTCCATCATCAATTTTCAATTTCTCTATCAAGTTCACTCATGTTAACTGAAAAGTTGGCTTTGTATGTTGTTGTTTTTACAGATGATCTAAAAGCAGAGACCTTTTTTTATTATCGAAGAAAAATATGTATTTCGGGATCGGCATAGGATTCCAAAATGTCATATCACAATAATCGGACAATTCTGAACAGACTTCCAAAGATAAAATATGAGCAATTTCACCCTTTACACAATGTTTCCTGATAAATAACAATACTTTTCATTGAGAAATCCTTGCTTAAATATTTTCAAAGTAAACATATGTAGATTTGTTCTATGTGGGAACCAATTAAGATTACAATATATGTAATGGAACAAAGGGTAAGGTTAACAGTCTGTAAATATAGGGTCAAGTGCCATGTATTTTAACCCCGCGTGAGTCCCATTTTCTTAAAATAACTTTTCTAATAGAGTTACAAATGTCTTCATATAGACAGGATATGCTCAATTTATATTTCATACAAATAAATAAAAACTGACACTTTCGCATGTGTGAAATATACCCGTAGACAGGTAAGGGCAAACATCGTCAGCTAAATTGTAAATATTAGTGAAACTGGAAGACGTTAATTCGTAATGTTTTCTATATCGTTTTATTTTAATTGAAAAGACGGCTTTACTCACAGCTTCTTTCCGACAGCCTTTGCGACGGTTTCCGACGACATCCTTGTTTTTGCTGGACAGAATCACACCAAAATATTCCAATTAGTAAACCCTTTACAAAATTAAACAACCATGGTGTTTTGAACGAATCACACAGTAAGTGTATACAACTACTTCCGCGGTAGCTCCTGAAAAGGAAAAGTAGTTCGCATATGCTGTACTAATAACACTATAAATGAAGCTTATCATTGATTTGTTTCCTAACAGTAATCTAACATTATAGTTTTAAATAATCATACAATGTCAATATATCTATAAAATACAGAAAACATTAATATTTAAAATACAAAATAAACAGTGCATGTGTTTGGTAACCATGTAGTAACTGGTTCCCTATGTCAATTCAATTAGTTATTCGTACTATTTACTGTTCGCTCTCTCGCATTGATTTCATTCATTCGCTCTGTTTTTCGTCTCACTCACCCATTCGTTTTTATCTCGTCCTGGCTTTTTTTATTGTCTTTTCGACATGTAAAAAATGGCACATCAATAATGTGATATTATCGGGCAGACAGAAGTCATTCAAGTGGAAGAACTGTGGCCATGACGTTTATAATTTACTAATATTATCTGACAGTAAATACATACATATACAATTCAATACACAATATACAGTACAAGCCGACCCGGATTCTAGGGCAGCAATCTTCCGTCCTGCTGTCCTGGACCATCTTCTGGACTGCCTGATCCACGTTCTTCGTGTAACCCCGTTCTATAAATATGCCGCCATGTCTTTAGTAGCCTTCTTCTTTTTCTTTTACCTGCCAATGTAGAAATAGGAGAAGTACTTATTGCACTAATAACTTATTATTTTACCAAAAAGTTGTCTAAAGTAATAATTATTAACGAAATAGTAAGATTTATTCAAATACATTTTTGAAGGTTAAAAATGGTCGGTAATTTCCTTGCGTACTTATTATTATAGTATTCTATCAGGGATACTTTATGATTATTTTAACTCAAATCAATGGGTCTTTGTTTAACTCTACTTCTATATCGAGGGTTTGGCGTGAAACGGTTGTAACTTAATTTGGTATTTTTTTACCAAGGTTAATTACCTCGCCATAAAGTATTTTATAAGTGTTAAATCTTTTTTCTTGGTAAACAATGTAAATTTAGGTGCCATTGCTCGTTCTGAGCAATGGCACCTAAATTTGCATTGTTTACAAAGGTGTCAAAATTGCCCCTAAACCAGGGTTTTCAAAATAGGTTTTAAGTTACAACCGTTTCAAGCCAAGCCCTCGATATATATATATCTGTATCTCTGTATCTATGTCTGTCTGTCTGTCTGTCTGTCTGTCTGTCTCTCTCTCTCTAGCTCTATGTCTTTATCTGTATCTCTATGTATCTCCCTCTCTCTATCGTTCTCTCTCTCTCTCTCCCCCCCTCTCTCTCTCTCTCTCTCTCTCTCTCTCTGTATCTCCCTCTCTCTATCGTTCTCTCTCTCTCTCTCTCTCCCTCTCCCTCTCTCTCTCTCTCTCTCTCTTTCTCTCTCTGTATCTCCCCTCTCTCTATCGTTATGTCTCTCTCTAGCTCTATGTCTTCCTCTGTCTGTGTGTCTTTATGTATGTCTGTGTATGTATGTCTGTCTGTATGTGTGTCTCTCTGTATGTATGTATGTCTTTCTGTCTGTCTGTCTGTCTGTCTGTCTGTCTGTCTGTCTGTCTGTCTCTTTCTCTCTCTCTCTGTCTCTCTCTAGCTCTATGTCTTTCTCTGTATGTATGTCTGTCATTCTGTCTGTCTCTCTCTCTCTCTTTTTTTTCTCTCTCTCTCTCTGTCTCTCTCTAGCTATATGTCTTTCTTTGTCTCTCTGTCTATATATATGTCTGTCTGTATGTCTGTCTGTCTCTCTATGTATCTCTCTCTCACTCTCTCCATCTCTCTCTCTCTGTCTGTCTCTCTGTCTCTCTATGTATATATCTGTCTCTCTATGTCTCTCTATGTTTAAGTATATGTCTCTCTCTGTCTCTCGCTATGTCTCCCTCTCTCTTCTCTCTCTGTCCATGTATGCCTGTCTGTTAGCTTTGAAACCACATTCCATTTTTAATTAATCTGTCAGCAGTAACGCATGAGGTAGTTCAATGTATGTTTCGCTTCTCACGCTGATCGAGATACTATTGTACTAATTCATTCTACCTCCATCCTGTTCACACGTTGCATGTTTTATGTTTAGAATTAAATCTCTTGAAAAGGGTCAATTTGGTGGTGTTTTCCTTATATATAATAAGCTAAATTAACATTTCTTATTTGTCGAGAGGAAAGGATACATTTGATAAATGACTTTTTCTTGCACTAGTGGTTGTCATTTGTATAGAGTACAGTTATTTCTTTATATCGTTATTAATGGTCAAACAGGACCAATTGTATTATTTCATAGAGACTCCATTTTTATTTTATAAATAGATAATTTCGGAAAAAAGATGTAAACATGGCAACGGATTTGAAACATTCGGAAAAGGTCGAATATGGTTGGAACAGTTGTTGTTGGTATTGACTTACACAGACCGTTTTGGGCCTATAAGTGGGAAACTTATCTTTCCCATATGAATCAACAGTTAATGTGAGAACTGGTTGTTATTACCAAGGGCTGTTATCAACAGTCAAAAATTGCTGAGAAATAGCCCCAAACAACAACGGTACGAACGAACGGACGGACATAGCGGCAACTTATATACTCGTGCCGAAATATTTTCGGGTAGCATACGAACTGATAATAATAACAGTTCCTCATACAAATACAGATAATTCATGGTGGAGTCTACACGAAACGATTTCCAGATTTAACCCTAATAACCTTATTTTACTGCTATGATGGTGAGTGGCAAAGTCGCGTTTCTAAATTCCCATGTGCATTGTCGATTACTTGAATTCTTCGGATTGAAACTAGCTTTCAAAATATCTATAATCGACAACGCATTCGTTTTAAAGACATATACACACATATACACACAAACTACTATTTTCCTGGTTTAGATGTGTCTCTGTAACGGGAGCATTTGTTCATATACTTCTTTATATCATTTATGTTCTCAGTTTATTACCAAAACAGACAGAGGAGCAAATCTGCTTCATGGTTTGGGCATAAACAGCTGAAAAGTGAACACTGTTCAAATGTTAAATTTGACTAAGTGAGAATAGAAGTACATACGAGGTTTGTTCTGCCAATTTGTATGAAGCATCTTCTCAATGTCCTCTCCTAAATTCATTCTATATTTGGGGATCCATGCACAATTCTAGTTTCCATGGCAATCAAAAGAAATGTTTTTTTTGGTGACGCCCTTCTCCTCCGGAAGTATGAAGCTAATTTTCAAACGAACAAATGTTCCTTCAATTCAGATTCCTTCAAGCCATGTTGATTGGTAAAATGTCTTGGCCGTTAGGAGTCGGAGCTGTTTTGTTGTGTATTTCAAAAGTGAATTAACTTTTACCTAATGCTAATGGATACATACTGACCCTTTTGATTGATGACACCTTGATTTATATGCTTAAAATTGTATGATGCAGTTTCTGGCTGATACCAGATTTGGTTGGCTGGTATTTACCACATTGGCATATACTGGTTCAGGATTCGTTAGATCACAACAAGGAGGTCATATTCTTAAAATCCTCCACAAATATGAATAACATCATAATACCCATTTATATGTACAGAAACAAGTCCACGTATCTCTCCTGTAAGTGAATAAAATTTGAAGAAAATTTCCAATACAGAGTTCTCTTGATTACATAGCGATTGAAAACTTTTAAGGACATTTCATTTCAAAATATAACTGTGTTAAATATTGTATACAAATATAATACAAAGCTTTCTTTGCAATTTGGAGTCTTAATTTATTAAAAACATGATAATTATATGTCAAATGATTCAGAATTCATGATGTTACATTTTTTTCTTGTCATTGAAAACAAATACATGTAGATTAAAACTCAAGTTCACATGATAACACGTACAGTTTGATACTGACACAAAGGTCTTTGTACAAGTAATACAAAGGTCAACTATGAAAGCCCAATGCCAAGGGTTTCATGTTAAAGATTTTATCAAAGACAGAAAGTATACCAAAGGTCAATGCCACATGGCAGCAACTGTGTTTCATACAGAAGGTATTTGCAACAAGCAGTAAACTTACCAAACACGAAAGGCCTATGTCAAATGATTGAAAAGTTATGTCAAACTCTTTTGTCAAAGACAAACAGACCAACAACTATATTTGACATCATAATCTACTGAGGGCATAACAGAAAACGGAATAACATATATACCTACAATATTGATTCCACTGAGGTAGTGGATGTTCACCAGTAACATGTTACAGCTGGTATTTTATAGCTGTAGCTCAGGGCAGAGTGGAATACAACCCCCGACTCTAAGTTATCAATGGTATAATCTTATAACTGTTTTATTGTGAAAAAGAACGTAATTGTACAGCCATAATCGTTAACCTCCTTTTTTATATACGAATCTCTTTCCTCGAAAGATTTTGCTACCACAAATAAAACCCCATTTAATTTCTCATTTACTATCGTAATCTCAACAGACTTATTGCTCATAAACTATATTTCGGTTTAAACACGGTGATACAAGTTAAAACTTATGATAACGTATCCTGGATGCAAGTATGAGCTTATAATGTCATGATTTGTTGGACAAATAAGAAGTTGCACTATCAATTTATGTGATATTGACCTTTAATATATGAATTGAAACAAGGTCATGCATGGACGACAATGAGGTAATAAACAAATGTGTGTCAAGTATATTTGTCACATGATCAACGATTTCAGGCTTAGGTTTTTATGAAACTTTGCGAAAATAATCTCTTTATATGTGGAAATCATGAGTTAACCAACACTAAAAAATGAGGTTGGACATCTCAGATTTTAAAAGTTTTCTGGGAACCAGTCAGTTGGAACCAGTCAAATGGCCACCATTTCCCGCCGAGGTTAATGGATCTTACACACCACACCCCACTCCCTCTAATTGCAATCTACCTACATACTAAGTTTTAGGTCAATGACAGTAATACAGATAGCATAATTTAAGGCATTTTACTTATACCAAACTCACAATTTATAGACTGAAGTCATGATGCCTTGCAATTGGCATTGTTCCTGATAAGCTTCGCTCATAAATCTTAAAAGCTGATATCAAGATCATGGTGCCGGAGGCAGTGTGAGGATTCAAATGGTTACTTCGAATTATTGTGAAACGTTAAATTATTTAACGTTGCGTTAGAATTAAGCCTTTCGACGAAGTACTCTCTATAAATTTTACACGAGACATCCACATTGGCAAAAAGAAATGTACACGATCGACAAACGAGTCGCTAGCATAGTCGCAGCACTTTTTTTTTCGATTAACCGTCGATATCTCTCAATGAACTTTGTCGGAAAGCCAGAGAACATCAAACCGTTAACGTCATGGGATCACCAAGGCTTATTTTTCTCGAAAAGAGATGGCGAATACGTGATCAGGGGATGGTTGCTTCGTCGAGCAGAAGCATGGATGACACACGCGCGTCTCCACGCACACAATTTTTAATGATAGCACGATTATTCAATAGAATATGTCTCGTATACGTGTATAGCCGTATATCTGAAGACTTTGACAGAGTACTGCACTTAGAGAACTAACGCGTTAGGTCTTTCAGAAATCCCCAAGATTGCTCCTCTGTAGGCCTTATTATGAGCCTCACAGAGAACTGCAGGCAGGCGAAATAAGGTATTTTTAAATGTACGAATTGTGAAAACCCAGATGAGTGTGTTTTGGTTGACACTCTCAGTTATAAATCGATGCACCCTTTTGGTAAAACTTCAAGCTTTAAAACATGATAATATATTAAAACATTCTATTCCGTAGGTAATAAATATATATAGATCAAAATAAAAAAAAACACTCATGAATATCTTGTAGAGGTCAAACAAGGAACGTTTGTACTCAATTATCTTGAAATCTGAAAAGCAGATTCAGTAAAGAAGAATTTAACAAATATTTATTTTGCTCCCTTCCATCTGCCGCAGCAACAACAGTTGTGTATATAATTTATATCTTTAAGCAAATTTGAAAGGTGACCACCAAAGGAACTTTCTGTGAAGTTTTGTTGAAATTTCCCAGTGGATCAGGATGATATATCATTTGAAGCTAAAAGTTCAATTTACCCCTTTTCTGATGCCGCCTGGTAACTATGTCTTCCAACAAGTCGTTACTTATGAAGAGTGTCTATTAGGAAACACATAAGACAAGCACTTTGATAAGAATAGAGTTTGAAAATGTTGTCATTATGCCTCGTTCCTCTTTTTTCAAACAACTGATATGGCTTGAACAATTTCGTAGAGAGTCTCTGAAGTAACATCTCTACTAAATAACTGGAATCGGACAAGAACTTTTGATATTGGGCATTTTACTCCCTTTCTTATCTACCACACAAACAAGAGTTCTACACATATCTTTGAACATAATTAAGAAAAGACCGCCAAAAGAATATTCCTTGATGTTTTGTCCAGTGGATAAGGATGAGAGGCTATTTGAAAATAAACACGTTCAATTTCCACTTTTTAGATGCCACCGGGTTTATACGACTTTCATCCAATCAATAAGACTTAGAACATGTAAAGAGTCACTGAATGAACAGTTCTGCTATATTATCTTGAAATCAGACAAGCACTTTCATAAGAATGTAGTTTTAAAATGGTGTCATTTTACCCCTTTTCTTATAACGCCTGATTGCCGTGGTTAACAACCAATCGATAACATTATACAACATGATATTGACGCTCTTTGGTATAAACTTATACAATCTGGTATCAGTTGTAAAATGACAAAAATGATTAAATCGATGTATGCAGAGGTCCAGGCATGTGTCAAATTAACAAATAGTTCTAATTTATCTGATTTTTTCAATGTTACAATTGGCTTGAAGCAAGGTGAGCCTCTTTCCCCGTTATTATTTTTGCTTTTCATAAATGATATAATGGAAAACATTGATTTCAATGCACTAACCGATTCTGATATACAACTGCTGTCAAAGTACCTTATTTTATTTGCAGATGATATTGTTTTATTTACAACCGATCCCGTAAGTCTTCAAGCACAGATTGACTGCATATACGATTATTCTTGTAAATGGAGTCTTGAAATAAACATAGATAAGACTAAAATCTGTGTTTTTGAAAAGACAATCACCCAAAGATCAATTGTTTCATATTAATGGAATAGTAATCGAAATTGTCGACAGTTTTACATATCTAGGCATTGTCTTCAATTACACAGGCACGTTTAATTTAGCAATAAAAGCATTACAAGGACAAGATTTAAGAGCTTATGGCAATTTGTTAAACATATTTGATAACAATCCATTAGATATTAAAACGAAAAACGAAAAACGATGCGATGGTTGTTCCTATTTCATTATATGGTGCAGAAGTTTGGGGTGTCTACACTTTCAAAGATATTGATAATTTGCATTTAAGTTTTCTGAGATATCTACTGGGTGTTAAAAAGCAAACGCCAAATAACGCAGTTTACGGTGAATTTGGAAGACTGCCTCTATCTGTTATCTGTAAACAGCGTTCTTTGAAGTTTTGGTGCAAGATAATGTCGAACATAAACTCTTCTTTATATGACTCATATTGGGATCAATGTGATACAATTAATACTAATTGTTGGGCAAAGAAGATTAATTCAGTAATTGATCATCTGGGCCTTAGATTAAATTTTGATACAAACTGTAATTATTTTACAATCTTTAAAAGAAGAATATATATCCAATTTATTCAAAGTTGGCATATGTCAATTAATAACTCGCCAAAGTTAGAATTATATTGTAAGTTCAAAAAAGAATTCTCTTATGAAAGTTATCTGGATATTATTTCGAATAACAAATGGCTGAAAGTATTTGCTCGTTTTAGATTAAGCTCACATAAGTTAGAGATTGAATCTGGTCGTTTTAATGGTATTCCAAGAGAACAGAGGCATTGTAAAGTTTGCTCTTCCAACTTGATCGAAAATGAATATCATTTTCTTTTGTGTTGTCCACAATATTCAGTTATCAGACAAAAACATCTTGGTAATATGCAATGGCCCAACATAAGTAAATTTATTAAATTACTGTCTAGTTCAAAACAGAAAGTATTAATAAATCTATGTAGATATATTTCGGAATGTTATGCTATTCGCGATGACGTAATAAAGCTAGTTGCTGTTCCCTAACATATTCTTATTGTGTACCTTTTTCATTTGATATACTAAATATTATTTATTTGATATATTGTATAGTTGTATATGTATTTTCTTTTGTCTAAGCCATATTCTTCCACTTTGTAAATGGCCAAAGACAAAAAAATTCGATACTTGCCAATAAAGGATTGAATTGAATTGGTATCAGACAAGCGAATTCTGATTAGAATATCATTAATAATAGGGCAAATTTAACCCTTTCTGATGCAACGGCAAATCCTTCGTAGAAGATAAATATACCGCACAGTTCTTCATTTGCCATAATATTTCCAAATGTCGTCTGCTGCAGAGGGGTCACAAAGAGGCTATATGTGGGTAAGGGTTGATATATCAGGTTAATTTATCCTTTATTACACTGAAATATGATATTTACACGTTCAGAGACTTGTAATTTTATTTGGTTACCAAGACTAAGGGGAATTTGTTTTACATACTTTACCTTTGATAATGTTTGCATTCGTAATTTGTCTAGAATTTTGGGCACTCTGTCTGTCTGTCTGTCTGTCTGTCTGTCTGTCTGTCTCTCTCTCTATCTCGCTCTCTATCCCTCTTCTCTCTCTCTCTCTCTCTCTCTCGCTCTCTTTCTCTCTCTCTCTTTCTCTGTCTCTCTCTCTCTCTCTCTCTGTCTCTCTCTGTCTCTCTCTCTGTCTCTGTCTCTCTCTGTCTCTCTGTCTCTGTCTCTGTCTCTGTCTCTCTCTCCCTGTCTGTCTGTCTGTCTGTATGTCTGTCTGTCTCTCTATGTCACTCTTTCTGTCTCTCTCTCTCTCTCTCTCTCTCTCTCTGTCTCTCTCTGTGTCTCTCTCTGCCTCTCTCCCTGTCTCTCTCTGTATCTCTCTGTCTCTCTCTCTCTCTGTCTCTATATATCTCTCTCTGTCTCTCTGTCTCTCTCTGTCTCTCTGTCTCTGTCTCTGTCTTTCTCTGTCTCTATGTCTCTCTCTGTCTGTCTCTCTCTGTCTCTCTCTCTCTCTGTCTCTCTCTCTGTCTCTGTCTCTCTCTGTCTCTCTGTCTCTCTGTCTCTCTGTCCGTCTGTCTGTTTGTCTATCTCTGTCTCTGTCTCTGTCTCTGTGTCTCTCTCTGTCTGTCTGTTTGTCTCTCTGTGTGTCTCTGTGTCTCTCTGTCTCTCTCTGTCTGTCTGTCTGTCTGTCTGTATGTCTGTCTGTCTGTCTCTCTCTCTCTCTCTCTCTCTGTCTCTCTCTCTCTCTCTGTCTCTCTCTCTGTCTCTGTCTGTCTCTCTCTCTGTCTCTCTGTCTCTGTCTCTGTCTCTGTCTCTCTGTCTCTCTCTCTGTCTGTCTGTCTGTCTGTCTGTCTGTCTGTCTGTCTGTCTGTCTGTCTGTCTGCCTGTCTGTCTCTCTCTCTCTCTCTCTCTCTCTCTCTCTCTCTCTCTCTCTCTCTCTCTCTCTCTCTCTTACTCTCTCTCTCTCTCTCTCTCTCATCTCTCTCTCCCTCTCTCTATCTCTTTATCCTCCCCGATACACTTCCCCTTCTTTGACGTGACATTATATGTATTTGATTATTTTGTACATGATATTGTTTTTTTCATATGTCTCATTTTGAGAAAATACGTTTGAACTAAATTAAGACAAATTACACAAATTTTATTAATGACTTTATTATTTTACACGTGAAATAAAAACACGCGAACTACCATCTGTTTCTTCGCTGCCCGGTCCTTCTCTGCACCTTTGCTCATGCCACTTAAACCGGTGCACACTTCTAGAACATTTATCCATCGTGTGTTCATCTGTACTTCTAGGGCCCGGTGGTGTAGTGGACATGCGTCCGATTTGAGAGCGGAGACCCAGGTTATATCCCCGGTCAGTTCACACTAAATACTTTAAAATGGTAGTAATGGTTTGGCACTCTTGGTTGCATGCTAAATTGAGTATTACGACGGATGCGCTAGTGTCAGCATAAGCTGTATTGTTAATTTATCCCAGAACGCCGTGATAGGACTGAACTACTATGAAAGCACCCACACACAATATAAAAGAACAAGTTCGTATTCCCCTTGTGATTTGGTGTAGTCCATCACGTCTGAGGAATTATGGAAGCACTATCCGTTGTATGCTCATCCATTTGTCAGTCTGTATTGCTCTCAAAATTTCACTTAATAACATATTGGTTGTTCCTTTGCACACGGATATGTAGTCATCATGTCTTTAAGCTTGTCTATGCCGTCCATCCGTCAGTCTGTATTGCTCTCAAAACTTCACTTAATAGCATATTGGTTTCCTTTGCATATGTATGTGTGGTCTTCATGTCTTTACGATTGTCCAATGGTATGATTGGTTGTCGACACAGGAGTTCCTTTGCACACGCATGTGTGGTCTTCTTGTCTTTAAGATTGTACAAAATTGAGCCGTTCCGCAAAAAAAAAAAAAAACATTATGGCCTCTGCATAATATATCTAGACAGATCAGCCTGCACAGTCCGTGCACACTGATCCGGCCGACACATTCCGTCTCAGGGGGACAGAGGTATAAAGTAATGATTCCTGAAACAGAAATCCACAGGAGGCGGACGGTGTCTATCCGGGTTCGCCTGCGCGGCATGCTTAGGCTGATCCGGGTCGAAACTTTACGCAGAGTACTCACTGTTGGTTTTCCCGAGGGATGGCTCAAATGTTTTTGTTTTGTTTATATACAGGGTGTACTCTACCCGTTGGCCGGTTGGTGGTACTTCCACTCTTACGTTCAGGAACTTCCTAGAGAGAGATGCGGGACTGTATATGTGTAAGGCCTGGTTGGGTGCGGTACACGGCTGGTAGAGAGGAATGTGGAGATCAGAATCGGTAAGACAACGGGTCGTTGTCCTTTACTTATTTGGTTGTTTTGTTGTTTGATTGGGGTTGAACTCCGTTTTCAACATTATTTCAGTTATATCATGGCGGTAGTAAACTTATTCATGATCACGGGTCAACAAACCAGTTCTAGGCTAGGAAATGGGCCTTGCCAAGGGAACTTCACATGACCGTCGTGCCACGACTGGGGATCGAACCTGGACAATTATTATCCATGAGTGTAATTCATATTCGACCATTTCACAAGTGCATCTGTATTTTAGAACGTTTGCAGCAGATATAATTTATAAAAAACATTCTGACAAAAGGTAAACATATTCATAATAACTGTTAGGGTGATAGGACATAAATGCTGTTGAAAACAACCCATAAACCCCAACAATGCAATCAAATTGACCTTTGAAAACATAATGAGCAATGGCTCCTCTTACCACACTGTTTTCAGTCCTATTGCATAGCTGGGTCGATTCACCCAAGACACATGATTTTGTGAACTGTGAGAGTGATTGGACATAAATGCTTTTGAAAACGGCTTAGAACTCCGTACAATGGAATCACATTGACCTTGGAAAACATGATGAGCAATGGCCCCTTATACCACACTGTCTTCAGACGTGTGTGTGAGCAATGAGGGTTATTTAACATAAATGCTGTTGTAAACGGCCTACAAAACCCAACAACGCAATCAAAACGACATTTGAAATCACGATGTGCAATGGCTCCTCTTACCACACTGTTTTCAGTCATATCGCATAGTTGGATTGATTCACCCAGGACACATGCTAAATGTGAACCGTGAGGGTGATTGGACATAAATGCTGTTGTAAACGGCATACAACATTCAACAACGCAATCAAAACGACCTTTTAAAATATAATGAGCAATGGCTCCTTATACCACACTTCAGTCCTATCACGTAGATGTGTTGATTCACCAAGGAATCATGTGTGTGTGTGAGCAGTGATGGTTATTTAACATAAATGCTGTTGTAAACGGTCAAAAAATCCCAACAACGCAATCAAAACGACCATTGAAAGCACGATGTGCAATGGCTCCTCCTATCACACTGTTTTCAGTCCTATTGCCTAGCTGGGTAGAATCACCCAGAAAACATGAGTATGTGAACTGTACTGGCTATTTAGCACACATGCTGTTGAAAACGGCATAAAAACCAAACAATGCAAGCAAAACGACCTTTGAAAACATGATGAGCAATGGCTGTTTTTATCACAATGTATTCGATAGTTCATTTATAGGGAGTTTATGCATGTGGGAACGGGGTTATAGGAAGATCGTTCACTGTACCGTCGAAACGGATATGGCCTGCAGAGGTGAGAAGACTAGTGAACACATACTAACCCTTTCCAACATGCAGTTATTTTATGCCACTTTCCACACTTATTTAGTCATGCAACAACTCGCTTCCAAGATCAAAACAACTACAATGCAAACAAAACGACATTTTAAAGCATGGCGGTCAATTGCTCCTTTTGTAACAATGTGTTCAGTTCTATTGCATAGTTGGGTTGATTCACCCAGGAATCACGAGTGTGTGAACTGACGGGGTGGTATGACTTGAATGATGTGGAAAACGGCATAAAACACCCAACAATACCAACAAAACGACTTCTGAAAGCAGGACGGGCAATTGCTCCCTTTGTCACAGTGTGTTCAGTACTATTGAGTAGCTGGGTTGAATCACCCAGGACGCATGAGTATGTGAACAGTGCGTGTGATTTGACATCCATGATGTTGAAAACGGCGTAAAACACCCAACAATACAAACAAAACGACCTTTGAAATCATGATTAGCAATGGCTCATCTTTCCACACTGTGTTCAGTCCTAACGCATAGCTGGGTTGAATCACCCAGGAAGCATGAGCATGTGCAAACAAAACGACATTTTAAAGCATGGCGGGCAATTGCTTCTCTTGCCACAATGAGTTCAGGTCTATTGCATAGCTGGATTGATTCACCGAGGGATCACGAGTAGGTGTACTGACGGGGTGGTATGACTGGAATGATGTGGAAAACGGCCTAAAACACCCAACAATACCAACAAAACGACCTCTGAAAGCAGGGCGGGCAATTGCTCCCTTTGTCACAGTGTGTTCAGTACTATTGAGTGGCTGGATTGAATTACCCAGGACGCATGAGTATGTGAACAGTGCGGTTGATTTGACATATATGATGTTGAAACCGGTGTAAAACACCCAACAATACAAACGAAACGACCTTTGAAATCATGCTTTGCAATGGCTCATCTTTCCACACTGTTTTCAGTCCTAACGCATAGCTGGGTTGATTCTCCCAGGTCCCATGAGTTTGTGTACTGTGAGAGTGATTGGACATAAATGCTGTTGAAAACGGCCTAAAACTCCGTACAGTGCACTCAAAACGACCTTTGAAAACATGATGAGCAATGGCTCCTTATACCACACTGTTCTCAGTATTATCGCGTAGATTGATTGATTCACCCAGGAAGCATGTGTATGTGAGCAGTGAGGGGTATTAAACAGAAATGCTGTTGAAAACGACCTAAGACAACCAACAACGCAATCAAAACGACCTTTGAAAACATGATAAGCAATGGCTCCTGTTACCACACTGTTTTCAGTTCTATTGCCTAGCTGTGTAGAATCACCCAAAAAACACGAGTATGTGCACTGTGACGGCGATTGGGCATACATGCTGTTGAAAACGGCCTAATACCCCAACAATGCAAGCAAAACGACCTTTGAAAACATGATGAGCAATGGCTGTTTTTATCACAATGTTTTCGATAGTTCATTTGTAGGGAGTGTATGCATGTGGGAACGGGGTTATGGGAAAATCGTTCACTGTACCGCCGAAAGGAATTTGGCCTGCAGAGGTGCGAGACCCGTGAACAGATTCTAACCCTTTCCCACATGCCTATACTTTATGCCACTTTCCACACTTATTTAGTCATGGAACAACTCGCTTCCAAGATCAAAACCCATGCAATGCAAACAAAACGACATTTTAAAATATGGCGGGCAATTGCTTCTCTTGCCACAATGTGTTCAGGTCTATTGCATAGCTGGGTTGATACACCCAGGAATCACGAGTGTGTGAACTGACGGGGTGGTATGACTTGAATGATGTGGAAATCGGCCTAAAACACCCAACAATACCAACAAAACGACTTCTGAAAGCAGGACGGGCAATTGCTCCCTTTGTCACAGTGTGTTCAGTATTATTGAGTAGCTGGGTTGAATCACCCATGACGCATGGGTATGTGAACAGTGCGTGTGATTTGACATACATGATGTTGAAAACGGCGTAAAACACCCAACAATACAAACAAAACGACCTTTGAAATCATGATTAGCAATAGCTCCTCTTTCCACACTGTTTTCAGTCCTAACGCATAGCTGGGTTGAATCACCCAGGAAGCATGAGCATGTAAACAGTGCGTGCGATTCGACATATATGATGTTGAAAACGGCGTAAAACACCCAACAACGCAATCAAAACGACCTTTGAAGACATGATGAGCAATGGCTCCTCTTACCACACTGTTTTCAGTCCTATTGCCTAGCTGGGTAGAATCACTCAAAAAACATGAGTGTGTGCAAACAAAACGACATTTTAAAGCATGGCAGGCAATTGCTTCTCTTGCCACAATGAGTTCAGGTCTATTGCATAGCTGGATTGATTCACCGAGGGATCACAAGTGTGTGAACTGACGGGGTGGTATGACTTGAATGATGTGGAAAACGTCCTAAAACACCCAACAATACCAACAAAAGGACCTCTGAAAGCAGGGCGGGCAATTGCTCCCTTTGTCACAGTGTGTTCAGTACTATTGAGTAGCTGGATTGAATTACCCAGGACGCATGAGTATGTGAACAGTGCGGGTGATTTGACATATATGATGTTGAAACCGGCGTAAAACACCCAACAATACAAACGAAACGACCTTTGAAAACATGCTTAGCAATGGCTCATCTTTCCACACTGTTTTCAGTCCTAACGCATAGCTGGGTTGATTCTCCCAGGTCCCATGAGTTTGTGAACTGTGAGAGTGATTGGACATAAATGCTGTTGAAAACGGCCTAAAACTCCGTACAGTGCACTCAATACGACCTTTAAAACAGGATGAGCAATGGCTCCTTATACCACACTGTTCTCAGTATTATCGCGTAGATTGGTTGATTCACCCAGGAAGCATGTGTGTGTGAGCAGTGAGGGGTATTTAACATAAATGCTGTTGAAAACGACCTAAGACAACCAACAACGCAATCAAAACGACCTTTGAAAACATGATAAGCAATGGCTCCTGTTACCACACTGTTTTCAGTCCTATTGCCTAGCTGTGTAGAATCACCCAAAAAACACGAGTATGTGCACTGTGATGGCGATTGGGCATACATGCTGTTGAAAACGGCCTAAAACCCCAACAATGCAAGCAAAACGAACTTTGAAAACATGATGAGCAATGGCTGTTTTTATCACAATGTTTTCGATAGTTCATTTGTAGGGAGTGTATGCATGTGGGAACGGGGTTATGGGAAAATCGTTCACTGTACCGCCGAAAGGGATTTGGCCTGCAGAGGTGCGAAGACCCGTGAACAGATTCTAACCCTTTCCCACATGCCTATACTTTATGCCACTTTCCACACTTATTTAGTCATAGGACAACTCACTTCCAAGATCAAAACCCATACAATGCAAACAAAACGACATTTTAAAGTATGGCGGGCAATTGCTTTTCTTGCCACAATGTGTTCAGGTCTAATGCATAGCTGGGTTGATTCACCCAGGAATCACGAGTGTGTGAACTGACGGGGTGGTATGACTTGAATGATGTGGAAATCGGCCTAAAACACCCAACAATACCAACAAAACGACTTCTGAAAGCAGGACGGGCAATTGCTCCCTTTGTCACAGTGTGTTCAGTACTATTGAGTAGCTGGGTTGAATCACATAGGACGCATGAGTATGTGAACAGTGCGGGTGATTTGACATATATGATGTTGAAACCGGCGTAAAACACCCAACAATACAAACGAAACGACCTTTGAAATCATGCTAAGCAATGGCTCATCTTTCCACACTGTTTCCAGTCCTAACGCATAGCTGGGTTGATTCTCCCAGGTCCCATGAGTTTGTGAACTGTGAGAGTGATTGGACATAAATGCTGTTGAAAACGGCCTAAAACTCCGTACAGTGCACTCAAAACGACCTTTGAAAACAGGATGAGCAATGGCTCCTTATACCACACTGTTCTCAGTATCATCGCGTAGATTGGTTGATTCACCCAGGAAGCATGTGTGTGTGAGCAGTGAGGGGTATTTAACATAAATGCTGTTGAAAACGACCTAAGACAACCAACAACGCAATCAAAACGACCTTTGAAAACATGATAAGCAATGGCTCCTGTTACCACACTGTTTTCAGTCCTATTGCCTTGCTGTGTAGAATCACCCAAAAACACGAGTATGTGCACTGTGATGGGGATTGGGCATACATGCTGTTGAAAACGGCCTTAAACCCCAACAATGCAAGCAAAACGACCTTTGAAAACATGATGAGCAATGGCTGTTTTTATCACAATGTTTTCGATAGTTCATTTGTATGGAGTGTATGCATGTGGGAACGGGGTTATGGGAAAATCGTTCACTGTACCGCCGAAAGGGATTTGGCCTGCAGAGGTGCGAAGACCCGTGAACAGATTCTAACCCTTTCCCACATACCTATACTTTATGCCACTTTCCACACTTATTTAGTTTATAAGACAACTCGCTTCCAAGATCAAAACCCATACAATGCAAACAAAACGACATTTTAAAGCATGGCGGGCAATTGCTTCTCTTGCCATAATGTGTTCAGGTCTATTGCATAGCTGGGTTGATTCACCCACGAATCACGAGTGTGTGAACTGACTGTGTGGTATGACTTGAATGATGTGGAAATCGGCCTAAAACACCCAACAATACCAACAAAACGACTTCTGAAAGCAGAACGGGCAATTGCTCCCTTTGTCACAGTGTGTTCAGTACTATTGAGTAGCTGGGTTGAATCACCCAGGACGCATGAGTATGTGAACAGTGCGTATGATTTGATATACATGATGTTGAAAACGGCGTAAAACACCCAACAATACAAACAAAACGACCTTTGAAATCATGATTAGCAATGGCTCCTCTTTCCACACTGTTTTCAGTCCTAACGCATAGCTGGGTTGAATCACCCAGGAAGCATGAGCATGTAAACAGTGCGTGCGATTCGACATATATGATGTTGAAAACGGAGTAAAACACCCAACAACGCAATCAAAACGACGTTTGAAGACATCATGAGCAATGGCCCCTCTTACTACACTGTTTTCAGTCCTATTGCCTAGCTGGGTAGAATCACTCAAAAAACATGAGAGTGTGCAAACAAAACGACAGTTTAAAGCATGGCGGGCAATTGCTTCTCATGCCACAATGAGTTCAGGTCTATTGCATAGCTGGATTGATTCACCGAGGGATCACGAGTGTGTGAACTGACGGGGTGGTATGACTGGAATGATGTGGAAAACGGCCTAAAACACCCAACAATACCAACAAAACGACCTCTGAAAGCAGGGCGGGCAATTGCTCCCTTTGTCACAGTGTGTTCAGTACTATTGAGTGGCTGGATTGAATTACACAGGACGCATGAGTATGTTAACAGTGCGGGTGATTTGACATATATGATGTTGCAACCGGCGTAAAACACCCAACAATACAAACGAAACGACCTTTGAAATCATGCTTATCAATGGCTCATCTTTCCACACTGTTTTCAGTCCTAACGCATAGCTGGGTTGATTCTCCCAGGTCCCATGGGTTTGTGAACTGTAAGAGTGATTGGACATAAATGCTGTTGAAAACGGCCTAAAACTCCGTACAGTGCACTCAAAACGACCTTTGAAAACAGGATGAGCAATGGCTCCTTATACCACACTGTTCTCAGTATTATCGCGTAGATTGGTTGATTCACCCAGGAAGCATGTGTGTGTGAGCAGTGAGGGGTATTTAACATAAATGCTGTTGAAAACGACCTAAGACAACCAACAACGCAATCAAAACGACCTTTGAAAACATGATAAGCAATGGCTCCTGTTACCACACTGTTTTCAGTCCTATTGCCTAGCTGTGTAGAATCACCCAGAAAAACACGAGTATGTGCACTGTGATGGCGATTGGGCATACATGCTGTTGAAAACGGCCTAAAACCCCAACAATGCAAGCAAAACGACCTTTGAAAACGTTCACTGTACCGCCGAAAGGGATTTTGCCTGCAGAGGTGCGAAGACCCGTGAACAGATTCTAACCCTTTCCCACATGCCTATACTTTATGCCACTTTCCACACTTATTTAGTCATAGAACAACTCGCTTCCAAGATCAAAACCCATACAATGCAAACAAAACGACATTTTAAAGCATGGCGGGCAATTGCTTCTCTTGCCGCAATGAGTTCAGGTCTATTGCATAGCTGGATTGATTCACCGAGGGATCACGAGTGTGTGAACTGACGGGGTGGTATGACTGGAATGATGTGGAAAACGGCCTAAAACACCCAACAATACCAACAAAACGACCTCTGAAAGCAGGGCGGGCAATTGCTCCCTTTGTCACAGTGTGTTCAGTATTATTGAGTGGCTGGATTGAATTACCCAGGACGCATGAGTATGTTAACAGTGCGGGTGATTTGACATATATGATGTTGAAACCGGCGTAAAACACCCAACAATACAAACGAAACGACCTTTGAAATCATGCTTAGCAATGGCTCATCTTTCCACACTGTGTTCAGTCCTAACGCATAGCTGGGTTGATTCTCCCAGGTCCCATGAGTTTGTGAACTGTGAGAGTGATTGGACATAAATGCTGTTGAAAACGGCCTAAAACTCCGTACAGTGCACTCAAAACGACCTTTGAAAACAGGATGAGCAATGGCTCCTTATACCACACTGTTCTCAGTATTATCGCGTAGATTGGTTGATTCACCCAGGAAGCATGTGTGTGTGAGCAGTGAGGGGTATTTAACATAAATGCTGTTGAAAACGACCTAAGACAACCAACAACGCAATCAAAACGACCTTTGAAAACATGATAAGCAATGGCTCCTGTTACCACACTGTTTTCAGTCCTATTGCCTAGCTGTGTAGAATCACCCAGAAAAAACACGAGTATGTGCACTGTGATGGCGATTGGGCATACATGCTGTTGAAAACGGCCTAAAACCCCAACAATGCAAGCAAAACGACCTTTGAAAACATGATGAGCAATGGCTGTTTTTATCACAATGTTTTCGATAGTTCATTTGTAGGGAGTGTATGCATGTGGGAACGGGGTTATGGGAAAATCGTTCACTGTACCGCCGAAAGGGATTTGGCCTGCAGAGGTGCGAAGACCCGTGAACAGATTCTAACCCTTTCCCACATGCCTATACTTTATGCCACTTTGCACACTTATTTAGTCATAGAACAACTCGCTTCCAAGATCAAAACCCATACAATGCAAACACAACGACATGTTAAAGCATGGCGGGCAATTGCTTCTCTTGCCACAATGAGTTCAGGTCTATTGCATAGCTGGATTGATTCACCGAGGGATCACGAGTGTGTGAACTGACGGGGTGGTATGACTGGAATGATGTGGAAAACGGCCTAAAACACCCAACAATACCAACAAAACGACCTCTGAAAGCAGGGCGGGCAATTGCTCCCTTTGTCACAGTGTGTTCAGTATTATTGAGTGGCTGGATTGAATTACCCAGGACGCATGAGTATGTTAACAGTGCGGGTGATTTGACATATATGATGTTGAAACCGGCGTAAAATACCCAACAATACAAACGAAACGACCTTTGAAATCATGCTTAGCAATGGCTCATCTTTCCACACTGTGTTCAGTCCTAACGCATAGCTGGGTTGATTCTCCCAGGTCCCATGAGTTTGTGAACTGTGAGAGTGATTGGACATAAATGCTGTTGAAAACGGCCTAAAACTCCGTACAGTGCACTCAAAACGACCTTTGAAAACAGGATGAGCAATGGCTCCTTATACCACACTGTTCTCAGTATTATCGCGTAGATTGGTTGATTCACCCAGGAAGCATGTGTGTGTGAGCAGTGAGGGGTATTTAACATAAATGCTGTTGAAAACGACCTAAGACAACCAACAACGCAATCAAAACGACCTTTGAAAACATGATAAGCAATGGCTCCTGTTACCACACTGTTTTCAGTCCTATTGCCTAGCTGTGTAGAATCACCCAGAAAAAACACGAGTATGTGCACTGTGATGGCGATTGGGCATACATGCTGTTGAAAACGGCCTAAAACCCCAACAATGCAAGCAAAACGACCTTTGAAAACATGATGAGCAATGGCTGTTTTTATCACAATGTTTTCGATAGTTCATTTGTAGGGAGTGTATGCATGTGGGAACGGGGTTATGGGAAAATCGTTCACTGTACCGCCGAAAGGGATTTGGCCTGCAGAGGTGCGAAGACCCGTGAACAGATTCTAACCCTTTCCCACATGCCTATACTTTATGCCACTTTCCACACTTATTTAGTCATAGAACAACTCGCTTCCAAGATCAAAACCCATACAATGCAAACACAACGACATGTTAAAGCATGGCGGGCAATTGCTTCTCTTGCCACAATGAGTTCAGGTCTATTGCATAGCTGGATTGATTCACCGAGGGATCACGAGTGTGTGAACTGACGGGGTGGTATGACTGGAATGATGTGGAAAACGGCCTAAAACACCCAACAATACCAACAAAACGACCTCTGAAAGCAGGGCGGGCAATTGCTCCCTTTGTCACAGTGTGTTCAGTACTATTGAGAGGCTGGATTGAATTACCCAGGACGCATGAGTATGTTAACAGTGCGGGTGATTTGACATATATGATGTTGAAACCGGCGTAAAACACCCAACAATACAAACGAAACGACCTTTGAAATCATGCTTAGCAATGGCTCATCTTTCCACACTGTGTTCAGTCCTAACGCATAGCTGGGTTGATTCTCCCAGGTCCCATGAGTTTGTGAACTGTGAGAGTGATTGGACATAAATGCTGTTGAAAACGGCCTAAAACTCCGTACAGTGCACTCAAAACGACCTTTGAAAACAGGATGAGCAATGGCTCCTTATACCACACTGTTCTCAGTATTATCGCGTAGATTGGTTGATTCACCCAGGAAGCATGTGTGTGTGAGCAGTGAGGGGTATTTAACATAAATGCTGTTGAAAACGACCTAAGACAACCAACAACGCAATCAAAACGACCTTTGAAAACATGATAAGCAATGGCTCCTGTTACCACACTGTTTTCAGTCCTATTGCCTAGCTGTGTAGAATCACCCAGAAAAAACACGAGTATGTGCACTGTGATGGCGATTGGGCATACATGCTGTTGAAAACGGCCCAAAACCCCAACAATGCAAGCAAAACGACCTTTGAAAACATGATGAGCAATGGCTGTTTTTATCACAATGTTTTCGATAGTTCATTTGTAGGGAGTGTATGCATGTGGGAACGGGGTTATGGGAAAATCGTTCACTGTACCGCCGAAAGGGATTTGGCCTGCAGAGGTGCGAAGACCCGTGAACAGATTCTAACCCTTTCCCACATGCCTATACTTTATGCCACTTTCCACACTTATTTAGTCATAGAACAACTCGCTTCCAAGATCAAAACCCATACAATGCAAACACAACGACATGTTAAAGCATGGCGGGCAATTGCTTCTCTTGCCACAATGAGTTCAGGTCTATTGCATAGCTGGATTGATTCACCGAGGGATCACGAGTGTGTGAACTGACGGGGTGGTATGACTGGAATGATGTGGAAAACGGCCTAAAACACCCAACAATACCAACAAAACGACCTCTGAAGGCAGGGCGGGCAATTGCTCCCTTTGTCACAGTGTGTTCAGTACTATTGAGTGGCTGGATTGAATTACCCAGGACGCATGAGTATGTTAACAGTGCGGGTGATTTGACATATATGATGTTGAAACCGGCGTAAAACACCCAACAATACAAACGAAACGACCTTTGAAATCATGCTTAGCAATGGCTCATCTTTCCACACTGTGTTCAGTCCTAACGCATAGCTGGGTTGATTCTCCCAGGTCCCATGAGTTTGTGAACTGTGAGAGTGATTGGACATAAATGCTGTTGAAAACGGCCTAAAACTCCGTACAGTGCACTCAAAACGACCTTTGAAAACAGGATGAGCAATGGCTCCTTATACCACACTGTTCTCAGTATTATCGCGTAGATTGGTTGATTCACCCAGGAAGCATGTGTGTGTGAGCAGTGAGGGGTATTTAACATAAATGCTGTTGAAAACGACCTAAGACAACCAACAACGCAATCAAAACGACCTTTGAAAACATGATAAGCAATGGCTCCTGTTACCACACTGTTTTCAGTCCTATTGCCTAGCTGTGTAGAATCACCCAGAAAAAACACGAGTATGTGCACTGTGATGGCGATTGGGCATACATGCTGTTGAAAACGGCCTAAAACCCCAACAATGCAAGCAAAACGACCTTTGAAAACATGATGAGCAATGGCTGTTTTTATCACAATGTTTTCGATAGTTCATTTGTAGGGAGTGTATGCATGTGGGAACGGGGTTATGGGAAAATCGTTCACTGTACCGCCGAAAGGGATTTGGCCTGCAGAGGTGCGAAGACCCGTGAACAGATTCTAACCCTTTCCCACATGCCTATACTTTATGCCACTTTCCACACTTATTTAGTCATAGAACAACTCGCTTCCAAGATCAAAACCCATACAATGCAAACACAACGACATGTTAAAGCATGGCGGGCAATTGCTTCTCTTGCCACAATGAGTTCAGGTCTATTGCATAGCTGGATTGATTCACCGAGGGATCACGAGTGTGTGAACTGACGGGGTGGTATGACTGGAATGATGTGGAAAACGGCCTAAAACACCCAACAATACCAACAAAACGACCTCTGAAAGCAGGGCGGGCAATTGCTCCCTTTGTCACAGTGTGTTCAGTACTATTGAGTGGCTGGATTGAATTACCCAGGACGCATGAGTATGTTAACAGTGCGGGTGATTTGACATATATGATGTTGAAACCGGCGTAAAACACCCAACAATACAAACGAAACGACCTTTGAAATCATGCTTAGCAATGGCTCATCTTTCCACACTGTGTTCAGTCCTAACGCATAGCTGGGTTGATTCTCCCAGGTCCCATGAGTTTGTGAACTGTGAGAGTGATTGGACATAAATGCTGTTGAAAACGGCCTAAAACTCCGTACAGTGCACTCAAAACGACCTTTGAAAACAGGATGAGCAATGGCTCTTTATACCACACTGTTCTCAGTATTATCGCGTAGATTGGTTGATTCACCCAGGAAGCATGTGTGTGTGAGCAGTGAGGGGTATTTAACATAAATGCTGTTGAAAACGACCTAAGACAACCAACAACGCAATCAAAACGACCTTTGAAAACATGATAAGCAATGGCTCCTGTTACCACACTGTTTTCAGTCCTATTGCCTAGCTGTGTAGAATCACCCAGAAAAAACACGAGTATGTGCACTGTGATGGCGATTGGGCATACATGCTGTTGAAAACGGCCTAAAACCCCAACAATGCAAGCAAAACGACCTTTGAAAACATGATGAGCAATGGCTGTTTTTATCACAATGTTTTCGATAGTTCATTTGTAGGGAGTGTATGCATGTGGGAACGGGGTTATGGGAAAATCGTTCACTGTACCGCCGAAAGGGATTTGGCCTGCAGAGGTGCGAAGACCCGTGAACAGATTCTAACCCTTTCCCACATGCCTATACTTTATGCCACTTTCCACACTTATTTAGTCATAGAACAACTCGCTTCCAAGATCAAAACCCATACAATGCAAACACAACGACATGTTAAAGCATGGTGGGCAATTGCTTCTCTTGCCACAATGAGTTCAGGTCTATTGCATAGCTGGATTGATTCACCGAGGGATCACGAGTGTGTGAACTGACGGGGTGGTATGACTGGAATGATGTGGAAAACGGCCTAAAACACCCAACAATACCAACAAAACGACCTCTGAAAGCAGGGCGGGCAATTGCTCCCTTTGTCACAGTGTGTTCAGTACTATTGAGAGGCTGGATTGAATTACCCAGGACGCATGAGTATGTTAACAGTGCGGGTGATTTGACATATATGATGTTGAAACCGGCGTAAAACACCCAACAATACAAACGAAACGACCTTTGAAATCATGCTTAGCAATGGCTCATCTTTCCACACTGTGTTCAGTCCTAACGCATAGCTGGGTTGATTCTCCCAGGTCCCATGAGTTTGTGAACTGTGAGAGTGATTGGACATAAATGCTGTTGAAAACGGCCTAAAACTCCGTACAGTGCACTCAAAACGACCTTTGAAAACAGGATGAGCAATGGCTCCTTATACCACACTGTTCTCAGTATTATCGCGTAGATTGGTTGATTCACCCAGGAAGCATGTGTGTGTGAGCAGTGAGGGGTATTTAACATAAATGCTGTTGAAAACGACCTAAGACAACCAACAACGCAATCAAAACGACCTTTGAAAACATGATAAGCAATGGCTCCTGTTACCACACTGTTTTCAGTCCTATTGCCTAGCTGTGTAGAATCACCCAGAAAAAACACGAGTATGTGCACTGTGATGGCGATTGGGCATACATGCTGTTGAAAACGGCCTAAAACCCCAACAATGCAAGCAAAACGACCTTTGAAAACATGATGAGCAATGGCTGTTTTTATCACAATGTTTTCGATAGTTCATTTGTAGGGAGTGTATGCATGTGGGAACGGGGTTATGGGAAAATCGTTCACTGTACCGCCGAAAGGGATTTGGCCTGCAGAGGTGCGAAGACCCGTGAACAGATTCTAACCCTTTCCCACATGCCTATACTTTATGCCACTTTCCACACTTATTTAGTCATAGAACAACTCGCTTCCAAGATCAAAACCCATACAATGCAAACACAACGACATGTTAAAGCATGGCGGGCAATTGCTTCTCTTGCCACAATGAGTTCAGGTCTATTGCATAGCTGGATTGATTCACCGAGGATCACGAGTGTGTGAACTGACGGGGTGGTATGACTGGAATGATGTGGAAAACGGCCTAAAACACCCAACAATACCAACAAAACGACCTCTGAAAGCAGGGCGGGCAATTGCTCCCTTTGTCACAGTGTGTTCAGTACTATTGAGTGGCTGGATTGAATTACCCAGGACGCATGAGTATGTTAACAGTGCGGGTGATTTGACATATATGATGTTGAAACCGGCGTAAAACACCCAACAATACAAACGAAACGACCTTTGAAATCATGCTTAGCAATGGCTCATCTTTCCACACTGTGTTCAGTCCTAACGCATAGCTGGGTTGATTCTCCCAGGTCCCATGAGTTTGTGAACTGTGAGAGTGATTGGACATAAATGCTGTTGAAAACGGCCTAAAACTCCGTACAGTGCACTCAAAACGACCTTTGAAAACAGGATGAGCAATGGCTCCTTATACCACACTGTTCTCAGTATTATCGCGTAGATTGGTTGATTCACCCAGGAAGCATGTGTGTGTGAGCAGTGAGGGGTATTTAACATAAATGCTGTTGAAAACGACCTAAGACAACCAACAACGCAATCAAAACGACCTTTGAAAACATGATAAGCAATGGCTCCTGTTACCACACTGTTTTCAGTCCTATTGCCTAGCTGTGTAGAATCACCCAGAAAAAACACGAGTATGTGCACTGTGATGGCGATTGGGCATACATGCTGTTGAAAACGGCCTAAAACCCCAACAATGCAAGCAAAACGACCTTTGAAAACATGATGAGCAATGGCTGTTTTTATCACAATGTTTTCGATAGTTCATTTGTAGGGAGTGTATGCATGTGGGAACGGGGTTATGGGAAAATCGTTCACTGTACCGCCGAAAGGGATTTGGCCTGCAGAGGTGCGAAGACCCGTGAACAGATTCTAACCCTTTCCCACATGCCTATACTTTATGCCACTTTCCACACTTATTTAGTCATAGAACAACTCGCTTCCAAGATCAAAACCCATACAATGCAAACACAACGACATGTTAAAGCATGGCGGGCAATTGCTTCTCTTGCCACAATGAGTTCAGGTCTATTGCATAGCTGGATTGATTCACCGAGGGATCACGAGTGTGTGAACTGACGGGGTGGTATGACTGGAATGATGTGGAAAACGGCCTAAAACACCCAACAATACCAACAAAACGACCTCTGAAAGCAGGGCGGGCAATTGCTCCCTTTGTCACAGTGTGTTCAGTACTATTGAGAGGCTGGATTGAATTACCCAGGACGCATGAGTATGTTAACAGTGCGGGTGATTTGACATATATGATGTTGAAACCGGCGTAAACACCCAACAATACAAACGAAACGACCTTTGAAATCATGCTTAGCAATGGCTCATCTTTCCACACTGTGTTCAGTCCTAACGCATAGCTGGGTTGATTCTCCCAGGTCCCATGAGTTTGTGAACTGTGAGAGTGATTGGACATAAATGCTGTTGAAAACGGCCTAAAACTCCGTACAGTGCACTCAAAACGACCTTTGAAAACAGGATGAGCAATGGCTCCTTATACCACACTGTTCTCAGTATTATCGCGTAGATTGGTTGATTCACCCAGGAAGCATGTGTGTGTGAGCAGTGAGGGGTATTTAACATAAATGCTGTTGAAAACGACCTAAGACAACCAACAACGCAATCAAAACGACCTTTGAAAACATGATAAGCAATGGCTCCTGTTACCACACTGTTTTCAGTCCTATTGCCTAGCTGTGTAGAATCACCCAGAAAAAACACGAGTATGTGCACTGTGATGGCGATTGGGCATACATGCTGTTGAAAACGCCTAAAACCCCAACAATGCAAGCAAAACGACCTTTGAAAACATGATGAGCAATGGCTGTTTTTATCACAATGTTTTCGATAGTTCATTTGTAGGGAGTGTATGCATGTGGGAACGGGGTTATGGGAAAATCGTTCACTGTACCGCCGAAAGGGATTTGGCCTTCAGAGGTGCGAAGACCCGTGAACAGATTCTAACCCTTTCCCACATGCCTATACTTTATGCCACTTTCCACACTTATTTAGTCATAGAACAACTCGCTTCCAAGATCAAAACCCATACAATGCAAACACAACGACATGTTAAAGCATGGCGGGCAATTGCTTCTCTTGCCACAATGAGTTCAGGTCTATTGCATAGCTGGATTGATTCACCGAGGGATCACGAGTGTGTGAACTGACGGGGTGGTATGACTGGAATGATGTGGAAAACGGCCTAAAACACCCAATAATACCAACAAAACGACCTCTGAAGGCAGGGCGGGCAATTGCTCCCTTTGTCACAGTGTGTTCAGTACTATTGAGTGGCTGGATTGAATTACCCAGGACGCATGAGTATGTTAACAGTGCGGGTGATTTGACATATATGATGTTGAAACCGGCGTAAAACACCCAACAATACAAACGAAACGACCTTTGAAATCATGCTTAGCAATGGCTCATCTTTCCACACTGTGTTCAGTCCTAACGCATAGCTGGGTTGATTCTCCCAGGTCCCATGAGTTTGTGAACTGTGAGAGTGATTGGACATAAATGCTGTTGAAAACGGCCTAAAACTCCGTACAGTGCACTCAAAACGACCTTTGAAAACAGGATGAGCAATGGCTCCTTATACCACACTGTTCTCAGTATTATCGCGTAGATTGGTTGATTCACCCAGGAAGCATGTGTGTGTGAGCAGTGAGGGTATTTAACATAAATGCTGTTGAAAACGACCTAAGACAACCAACAACGCAATCAAAACGACCTTTGAAAACATGATAAGCAATGGCTCCTGTTACCACACTGTTTTCAGTCCTATTGCCTAGCTGTGTAGAATCACCCAGAAAAAACACGAGTATGTGCACTGTGATGGCGATTGGGCATACATGCTGTTGAAAACGGCCTAAAACCCCAACAATGCAAGCAAAACGACCTTTGAAAACATGATGAGCAATGGCTGTTTTTATCACAATGTTTTCGATAGTTCATTTGTAGGGAGTGTATGCATGTGGGAACGGGGTTATGGGAAAATCGTTCACTGTACCGCCGAAAGGGATTTGGCCTGCAGAGGTGCGAAGACCCGTGAACAGATTCTAACCCTTTCCCACATGCCTATACTTTATGCCACTTTCCACACTTATTTAGTCATAGAACAACTCGCTTCCAAGATCAAAACCCATACAATGCAAACACAACGACATGTTAAAGCATGGCGGGCAATTGCTTCTCTTGCCACAATGAGTTCAGGTCTATTGCATAGCTGGATTGATTCACCGAGGGATCACGAGTGTGTGAACTGACGGGGTGGTATGACTGGAATGATGTGGAAAACGGCCTAAAACACCCAACAATACCAACAAAACGACCTCTGAAAGCAGGGCGGGCAATTGCTCCCTTTGTCACAGTGTGTTCAGTACTATTGAGAGGCTGGATTGAATTACCCAGGACGCATGAGTATGTTAACAGTGCGGGTGATTTGACATATATGATGTTGAAACCGGCGTAAAACACCCAACAATACAAACGAAACGACCTTTGAAATCATGCTTAGCAATGGCTCATCTTTCCACACTGTGTTCAGTCCTAACGCATAGCTGGGTTGATTCTCCCAGGTCCCATGAGTTTGTGAACTGTGAGAGTGATTGGACATAAATGCTGTTGAAAACGGCCTAAAACTCCGTACAGTGCACTCAAAACGACCTTTGAAAACAGGATGAGCAATGGCTCCTTATACCACACTGTTCTCAGTATTATCGCGTAGATTGGTTGATTCACCCAGGAAGCATGTGTGTGTGAGCAGTGAGGGGTATTTAACATAAATGCTGTTGAAAACGACCTAAGACAACCAACAACGCAATCAAAACGACCTTTGAAAACATGATAAGCAATGGCTCCTGTTACCACACTGTTTTCAGTCCTATTGCCTAGCTGTGTAGAATCACCCAGAAAAAACACGAGTATGTGCACTGTGATGGCGATTGGGCATACATGCTGTTGAAAACGGCCTAAAACCCCAACAATGCAAGCAAAACGACCTTTGAAAACATGATGAGCAATGGCTGTTTTTATCACAATGTTTTCGATAGTTCATTTGTAGGGAGTGTATGCATGTGGGAACGGGGTTATGGGAAAATCGTTCACTGTACCGCCGAAAGGGATTTGGCCTGCAGAGGTGCGAAGACCCGTGAACAGATTCTAACCCTTTCCCACATGCCTATACTTTATGCCACTTTCCACACTTATTTAGTCATAGAACAACTCGCTTCCAAGATCAAAACCCATACAATGCAAACACAACGACATGTTAAAGCATGGCGGGCAATTGCTTCTCTTGCCACAATGAGTTCAGGTCTATTGCATAGCTGGATTGATTCACCGAGGGATCACGAGTGTGTGAACTGACGGGGTGGTATGACTGGAATGATGTGGAAAACGGCCTAAAACACCCAACAATACCAACAAAACGACCTCTGAAAGCAGGGCGGGCAATTGCTCCCTTTGTCACAGTGTGTTCAGTACTATTGAGAGGCTGGATTGAATTACCCAGGACGCATGAGTATGTTAACAGTGCGGGTGATTTGACATATATGATGTTGAAACCGGCGTAAAACACCCAACAATACAAACGAAACGACCTTTGAAATCATGCTTAGCAATGGCTCATCTTTCCACACTGTGTTCAGTCCTAACGCATAGCTGGGTTGATTCTCCCAGGTCCCATGAGTTTGTGAACTGTGAGAGTGATTGGACATAAATGCTGTTGAAAACGGCCTAAAACTCCGTACAGTGCACTCAAAACGACCTTTGAAAACAGGATGAGCAATGGCTCCTTATACCACACTGTTCTCAGTATTATCGCGTAGATTGGTTGATTCACCCAGGAAGCATGTGTGTGTGAGCAGTGAGGGGTATTTAACATAAATGCTGTTGAAAACGACCTAAGACAACCAACAACGCAATCAAAACGACCTTTGAAAACATGATAAGCAATGGCTCCTGTTACCACACTGTTTTCAGTCCTATTGCCTAGCTGTGTAGAATCACCCAGAAAAAACACGAGTATGTGCACTGTGATGGCGATTGGGCATACATGCTGTTGAAAACGGCCTAAAACCCCAACAATGCAAGCAAAACGACCTTTGAAAACACGATGAGCAATGGCTGTTTTTATCACAATGTTTTCGATAGTTCATTTGTAGGGAGTGTATGCATGTGGGAACGGGGTTATGGGAAAATCGTTCACTGTACCGCCGAAAGGGATTTGGCCTGCAGAGGTGCGAAGACCCGTGAACAGATTCTAACCCTTTCCCACATGCCTATACTTTATGCCACTTTCCACACTTATTTAGTCATAGAACAACTCGCTTCCAAGATCAAAACCCATACAATGCAAACACAACGACATGTTAAAGCATGGCGGGCAATTGCTTCTCTTGCCACAATGAGTTCAGGTCTATTGCATAGCTGGATTGATTCACCGAGGGATCACGAGTGTGTGAACTGACGGGGTGGTATGACTGGAATGATGTGGAAAACGGCCTAAAACACCCAACAATACCAACAAAACGACCTCTGAAAGCAGGGCGGGCAATTGGGCTGGAAAACGGTAAAAGTGAGTACAGCATTGAACTTTTGAAAGAGTTGTGTGATAAATTAAGGGTGAGAAACAAGCACATTCGTATTGCTGATTCATCAGATGGAGGCTGGGAAACGGTGCGCCAGTATATGAGAGCAATCCGTTAGCGAGTGACAGCGATGACGAGTCGAAAATTAACCGTGCGGAATCACGCGCCCTCAAGCGGAAGAAGAAGCAAGGTAAAGGGAGACACCTCAAAGTCAAGCCATCGGCTACGTTTAGTTACAATGACATTTATGGTGGTAAACGTAATGAGGGTTCTACTCCAAACCCTATCACCGGTCAACCGGCCCAGCCCAGACAGGGCTCTTTTCGTCCCTTCACAGCTACATACGGTCGAGGGGTCATCGGACCATGCTTCGCATGCGGCGAATTCAACCACATCAGACGCACGTGTCCACACATTAAAGCGGCAGAGCAGCCTGACTACCCCGTCAAAAAGTGAGATTAGCCCAGTGAGAAGCAAAGACACTGATATTGAAGATGAGTATTTCAGTTTTTGCGAACAATTTTATGACGGTAACAGATTTACAGATGACTTTTATGAATATGAACAGGGTCAAAAAGACATTATTGTTAAGGGCAGATTAAGGCGAAATATTGAATTTTGGGAAAAAATTGGAACGAACAAATTTATTTTAGACATTATTACAAATGGCTATAAGATACCTTTTTTATCAGTGCCAGAAGAGTCTATTTCGAATAATAATATGTCAGCTCTGAGAGAAAGTGATTTTGTAAATGAAGCTATTACTGACCTTATAGATCGAGGTTTAGTTAGCAAATGTGACCAGAGACCAAAAGTTGTTAATCCCTTATCAGTGTCTGTGCAAAGTAATAGAAAGAAACGGTTAATTTTGGATCTGAGGTTGGTAAATAAGCATATATGGAAGCAGAGTGTAAAATATGAAGATCTTAGGCTAGCTCTAATGTATTTAGAACCAGGCTGTTGGATGGTAAAATTTGATATTCACTCAGCTTATCATTTTGTAGATATTTATCTGCCACATACAGAGTTTTTAGGCTTCAGTTGGACAGATGCTGATACGGGAAAGTGTGTATTTTTTAAATTTCTAGTCTTGCCATTTGGTTTGTCCTCAGCCCCTTATCTGTATACCAAATTGACTCGGCCTTTAATAGCAAAATGGAGGGGAGAGGCAAAAAAGGCTATAATGTTTTTGGATGATGGGTTTGCTACATGTGGGGCTTATGGGAGTACAGTCATTAGCTGTTGACATGAAACAAGATTTGCTGGATTCGGGTTTGATTCCGAAGGCAGGTAAATGCATTTGGCAACCGACACAGAGTTTAGAGTGGTTAGGGGCCATTTTAGATAGTAAAGAATTCACTATTTATATACCAGATCGTAGAATTAAAAAAGCGTTAGATACGCTGAAGTTGTTACAAGAATTAACATGGGTACCTGTAAGGAAAGTAGCTAGTTTTGTAGGGCAAATCATTTCTATGGGAATTGTCATAGGGTCCGTTTCACAAATTATGACCAGATCTCTGAGTATAGATATCCTTAAGGCCAGGAACTGGAACTCATACATTAAACTAGCAGATGAAAGTAAATTACAAATGGAATTCTGGGAAAGGAATTTGGGCATGTTAAATAAGAGAAATTTATCTACCTCTAATAAGTGTTCGAAACTTGTATATAGTGATGCCAGTAATACTGGTTTTGCTGGGTTTGAAGTAAGTACTTTAAATGGAGTTTCACACGGGATGTGGTCTGTTGAAGAGGCGGCAAAATCTTCCACATGGAGGGAATTATGTGGAGTACATAAGATTCTCTCTTCCCTAGTACATGTTTTAGCAAATCAAAGGGTAAAATGGTTTACCGATAATACTGGGATTTGCAGTATTGTTCAGAAAGGTTCTATGAAAGTAGAATTGCAAGAAATAGCACTGAAAATTTATGAATTTTGCTGTAAAATTCTATTCATTTGGAGGTAGAATGGCTTCCGAGAAATCAAAATAGTCAAGCTGATTATTTGTCGAAAATTGTTGATAAAGATGATTGGGGAATTTCTTTTGACATGTTAAATTTGATTGAGCAGAGATTGGGGTAAAATCCAAGTTGATTACTTCGCATCAGAACATAATGCGAAAACTAGAATATTTTATTCTAGATTTTGGTGTGTAGGTGCATCAGGTGTTGATGCCTTTACTTATGATTGGAATGGTATTTATGGTCTGTTTGTACCACCAGTTATGTTAGTCACACGAGTTATATGTAAGATGGAAAGTTGTCAGGCAAGAGGAATTCTAGTCATTCCCCTATGGAAATCGGCGAATTATTGGCCGGCTGTGTGTTTACCTGATGGTAACTTTAGGGAGTTTGTGAAAGATTTCATGTATCTGCCAACAGAAAAAGAATTTTACATTCCATGCAAGAATGGAGCTGGGATTTTTGGCAATGAAAATTTGCGATTTCCTATGTTAGCGCTCAAAATAGATTTTTATCGGTACAAGGGAGGTAATTAGTAGAACTAAAATTTTATTTTAGTAAGTAGTTATTCCCCTTGTAACAGTACAATATCAGGCGTTTAAGGGCAGTGGTTTGTTTGCTGGTAAGGGCAGGGTCTGCTGGTTAGGGCAGTTGTTGTCTGCTGGTAAGGGCAGGGTCTGCTGGTTAGGGCAGTGGTTGTCTGCTGGTAAGGGCAGTGGTTGTCTGCTGGTAAAGGCAGGGTCTGCTGGTAAGGGCAGTAGTTGATTGCTGTTATAGAAAGTAATAGTTCGAACGGTCAGTTCAAATTTAGTTTTTTAAAAACAAATTTGTATGGCTGTTTTTTGGCCATTAAGATTAAATTGGAAATGAAGAACAATTAAATTAATATATTTTAATTGTACATTCGTTGTGTTAGTTATTATTTTAATGTCTTGACATAACGAATGACAGAGGGTTGTCCGTTTTCACGTTTATTTTTGCAGAGCTATGCAGATGATATTGACGGGTTACCGGACGATTTGGTGGACAAGATTTCCTTGCTGCCAGAATTACTTTTATTTTATAGTGTTAAATGGTTTCATGATTTGTTTGATTTAAAGTCCCCTACCGATTCCAAACTTGTTGTCAACATATTAGAAGCAGCTAAACGCAAGTTGTCTAGACATGTGAATAAGAAAGAACCGTTGACAAGTGAACTTCTTGAACAGATTTATAGTAATTTGTATGATTTCGGTAACGTGAAGAACCAAAGAACTGTTTGCATTTGCTTATTAGCTTATGCAGGATTTATGAGAAGCGATGAAGTACTTAAACTGAGACGTTGTGATTTCGTGATTAACAGTGTATACATGTGTGTGTTTATAGAATCCAGCAAGACAGATAAATATAGAGATGGGGCATGGCTATTAATAGCAAGAACTGGCAGTAACATTTGCCCTGTAGTTAATATCGAAAGGTATTTCACCTGGGCTAATGTTTCTCCAGATTCTGAGTGCTACATATTTGGGCAGTTGTCCGCCACCAAGACAGGTTATGTTTTGAAAAAAGATTCTAAACATTTAGCATATAGCAATTTCAGGAAAATATTTCTTGAGGTTTTAAAACCTCTTGTTTCAGATGTAAGTAAATTTGGGTTGCATTCCCTCAGGTCAGGTGGTGCCACAGCTGCTGCAAACAGAGGTATTTCAGATAGGCTGTTTAAGCGCCATGGCAGATGGCTGAGTGAGTCCGCTAAAGACGGATATATCAAAGATTCAGTTGATGAACGACTTAGTGTGTCGTTATCTTTAGGATTGTAGTTTTTCAAACTTTGTTGTGTATTGATCAGACACTTCGCCCGTTCTTTTAGTTCAGCTGGTCGGCAGTTCCCGAGGCTAGTACCAAAACATATATTTTGTGTTTTTGTTATATTGTAGTATCGGAGGTGTAATGTAAGGGGAAATGTATTTTTCATTGTTTAAGCGAAGCGAATTAGATGAAAAATGATTTTCCCTTGTATGGTATCCTCCGATAGGTGGCGTGCCGAGTTGCACGTGCCACTTATGTCAGTGGCGGGATTATGTAGTCATTCAGCTTTGGGAACGACCAGCGAACAGACGTATTTTTTGATATGCGTATTGATTAGTCAATATGACTAAGTTCGTAAGATATTTCAAACACTGCATATTCAGATTGGAGGCATATATACTTCGATCAGGGTCTGCATTGTTTAATGTTGCGTGGTAGTAGTTCAGATATAAGGTTTATTCATTATATCTTTACATATCAGAGTTGTGCAGTATGTATATGTTTAGGGTGGTGTATGTAGATAGAGATGTATGATATGAGATTACATATTATTTGAGATTAAACAGCTGGTCGGCAGTTCCCGAGGCTAGTACCAAAAAATATATTTTGTGTTTTTGTTATATTGTAGTATCGGAGGTGTAATGTAAGGGGAAAGGCATATATTATAATGCTCGATCTCCAAACTAAATTAGGCTACACTTTCAGCATTGATTGCTAATTGACTCTAAAACGTGCAGACGTGTATACATAACGTGTGTACACACTGACATCGTGTGTCCTTTAAACCTTTGTGAACCAGTCTTATCATCTAGACGCTTTCATATATTTAAACTACTCCAAAATAAAGCATTTATAATATTGAGATAACCAATCTCGCGCGCTATTTATAGAACCTTTTGGAATTTCCAGATTTGAGTATCATCAGAGTTATCTGCAATGCAGATAGAACGCGCAATGATATTTATTATCTGCCCAATCATGACGAAGATAATATTTACATATTTTAACTCTATGTAGATAATGTCTCGATAAAACTCAAATATTAGTAACAATCCGGTACCAAAGTAGCACTGACATAATTATTATTTATCACGTCTCTGCATCAATGATGGAACTATAACGGATATGAGTAAATTAGTTTGCAGTAAGGAAAACAAATATCAACCGATTGTTCAAACCCGACTATGTAAATATTTTTCGTTGTTGTTGTTACGTGGTAGACAAACCCAGCAGGCCAAAGCTAATTGTTCCACATTTCCCACCCTACACAATGAATTACCCATACAACTCCTATTAAAGAAGACTCAAATCCGTATATGTTTTGCTTAGTTTTGACACTAGTAATAGTTGATACAGGTTTAACTTTAAGTGTGACCCACATGAGACAACCTTAAACACTTTGATAATACACAGGTAAGCGACACTTCGATAAGATGATTATTAGGTCGTGATAATATGATAATACATGGACACACTATATTAAGTTCAGATAAACGTCCCGTAAGTGTATCATTTTGGAAGACGTTGCTTCGTTTGAAAGCATCCGTGTAATTTTTCGTTTTATATATCATATCTAAAACAAGCACTAGGATACAGGGAGTCATGGATAGGGGTAGCTGGTTCCTTGTATTTGGCGTTTCCACCATTTTGGGGACGTATTTGTCTACCTTACAAATAGGCACAAAGGTTACTGACAACCTACTTAGTGAATACGATTATATTGTAGGTAAGGATTTATCTGTACATAGGTTTATTTTAAATCAAGAATGTAAATGAACTGCGGAGAGGTGTTACCTTATTTTTATGTTTACATATATAAGGGCAGTCAAGACCTAAGACTCGTGACAGGTCTTGTTTAAAGAGTGATTGATTATTCAGTATTTTAACCCGCTTTCAACAAGTTTTCAGTTAAATCACTGAGTGTCCTGGGTAAGTTACCAGTAAGTTACTGCTGATCCATTTAACCTGACATCAGCAAGTTAATCGTAAAGCTAACCCCGCAACCATGAGCACCAAAGAGGGCAGTCATTACTTCCATTGTTAAAGTCTTTGATATGACCCGGTCGGGTATCGAACCCGCCACCTCCCGCACCGTGGCGGACGCTCTACCACTACTCCATGAGGCGGTCGAGTTTTAAGAACCGGTGGGGATAGGCGTAGAAAATTAAGTAATAGCACGACTGAAACTCGTAGCAATGATATTGACGTTTACCCTTTGAATGTTCACAAGACTCTGCGGCCAAACGTTGTTTTTTTTTAACTTTAAAATTATAATAATTGATTAATAAATAAATAGTTAAATAAGTATAGGGCGAATCCCCGATTTCGAATATGATAGGCATTATCAGACTATATAAATGATAACAAAAGTAATATGTTCCTATAGTTGGAGCTGGATCCGCGGGTGCAGTAGTCGCAGCCAGGCTGTCAGAAGATCCTAACAAAACGGTACTTTTATTGGAGGCCGGTGGAGATGATAGCTGGAACATCTTTATGACGATACCACTATTCTTTTTTATGGCTCAGCATACTGAAGCAGATTGGCAGTTTTTCGGAGAACCTCAGACCTTCTCTACCCAAGACCTTGTTGATCAGGTATTGTCATATATTAGCTTATATATTTGGCACGCCACAGTTAATAGGAAATTCGGAACTTTGTAGCTAGGAAAGAAATGGGCCAGCGTGAGTCGCCGTGCAATCTGATCAGTATATTCCTTTGAAGGCCCCATTTCCATTACATATTAGTAGTACCTCCTAGGGATGAATTGTGGCTACGACATCACGGCACAAGCCTGGGTTTTTCCCTCTGAATCGTAAGTAATTTACTAAATGTTGAACCTCCTTGGTCGTTGTTCGTGTATTGTGGTAGGAGGTAATTTTGAATAACTCTCGATGCATTTGAAAGTTATTGACCAACAGCTTCGATCCGTCATCATCTGTGTTTACTCAAGAATAATTATCAGGTAAAAACGGAGGCACGCCCGGATATACTTGTTGCTTATTAGTATTAAGCGTTTACATGTCAATAATGACATGATCCTAACCTTTTTGCAAAGATATGTATAATTATTACCTGCATGCATTTTCATCAAATTCGAATTCAATTCAATTTCCTTGCATATACATCAAAATGTATTATACAAAATGTACATTATATTATTAGAAGTATTAGCATTGCTCTTACGGCAATTAACCAACCCCCAATGATCATCAATATCTCCAACACCTGACAAAAACCTGGTCAAGTTAAATCTAAATACGCTAAAATGTTAAGGGTCGACTGTTATTTTGAAGCTCAATGTGAATTTGACCTTTGGCTTGCTAGGGTCAGAAATTAACCTCTTCGTCATATAGGTATTCAAATAAAGTCTTAAGTTTGAGATATATTAGAATACATTGCTTGAGAAGTAAGTCTGTGTCAAGTATATTCACATTGGAGAAATTGGACGAGTAATCATGATACGTTCGACTATTTGTTAAACAATTAAGCCCAATATACGTTTTCATGTACACTTTTATTCTAATCGTAGTTTACATTGTTCGTTTAGTTAATTGTTCGTAAGATTTGAAAAGAACATAGCAATAGTCAGAGATGGTAAAAAGTAACATGCATATTACTTCAGTAAATTTAAGGAATCACACCAAGATGGACGACCAAGTTTCAATTCGGTAGATCGAGGATCAGAAACTAGGTCAATACACAATTACTTTATCAAAGCCAGTTCTATTAATTGACAAAGACCAACTATTTGCAAATCCATACGATAACGTCATCTGTATTGCCCAAGTTTAATCTTAATTGGCCGAGTTGAGTCTGTATTGGCCGAGTTTGCCGTTGCAGTGGCCTAGTATGTCGTCGGTATCATGCTGTCAACTTTAACCAAACACGTACTTTATACGCGACATGTAATCAATAATGTCTAGTTTAACTTGTGTCCTTATCTAGCGTCCATACTGGCCACGTGGTAAGTGTCTAGGAGGCACCAGTAACCTAAATAACAATGCGTATGTTCGCGGTAGTCGCCATGACTACGATGGTTGGGCCGAGAGAGGATGCGATGGCTGGAGCTATGAAGATGTACTGCCTTACTTCCTCAAATCGGAAAAAATGCTTGACGACGAACTGAAACATTCGGGTAATCTCAATTAAATTTATAGTTTACTCAGTAATTACAATAATATAGGCCTCGCCCAAATTAAAACATACAATTATGAATATATTACAATAATGAATCGAATGGAAGATTAATTTTAAAGCTAGTTCAAGATCTCTCCGTTTCAGAGCTTTGAAAATATATTGAGATACATTTTGCATTTCTATTTGACTATAAACATATTTAGATGCAAGTGATTGTACATCTTTAAAGAACGGCTTGATGTGATTTCCTCGTATATCGTTGAACATGGTGCAATGAAACGAGAAGTGTTCCTCATTCTCATTATTATTCGAACATTTTGGACAAAACTGCTGATCATAAAGTATATTATTATACCTTCCAGTGTTAGACTGAATGGGGACGAGTCCACTGCATGCTGAATTAGCATATATGTATGGCATAGTTTCTGCTTATACAGTCAATATATAATTTATAAGATAAATTCAGCGAAATTAAGATATAAAAACGTACCTTTAACATCAAAATGTAGTTTCATTTTGTAAATGTCAAAGCTTCGTAACTTGAATACATGCAAAAACTTATTTTCATTCGTGGCACATTGGTTTAACCAGACATATCCAAAGCCATGACTATATAAAAGATTTTTAACTGATTTAGCCCAAGACTCTTTCCATTGTTAATGCATCGTATAGCATTACTTTGGGTATCTATGGTTAGACATTTTAAGTAGGCGAAATCAGTATTCAAGAGCAATTAAGTATTAGATGTTCTTGGATCGTTATTGACCCGAAACCTTTGTTGTGTGTATTCTTTTGAGTCTCCGTTTTATATCCTCAAAATGAAACATAAGTAAACTGTTAAGAGGTTAAACCCCTGTATATCCTGTCGCATACTGTTTCGTTTCCTAACGGTTTATTCTGATGGAGTTTAATGTTGTTGCTTCAACATTACGAGGATTTAAGATGCTATAAAACGCCGTTTACGTTTGAAATCATATTTTACATGGATATATATTTGCTAGTGTTTTTTTTTTTAAATATGTACCATCTATGTGTATAGAGGATCATTGATGATGTTTTGCTTAAGAGGACCCTTACTTATAGATGTATGTTTAACGTATGTTGATCTGTCATCTTTTGCCAGCATACGATAACGATAAAGGACAATTACCGATTTCGATACCGAAGATGTCATCCATATCGGACACATTCTCTGAGGCTGCAAAGGAACTAGGTTACGATACCGTAGATTATAATGGAAAAGATATGATAGGTGAGTCAATGACTGAATTCACAACGCTGTAAACAAAACGTTGGTGTACAAATTGCAATATGTTGTTGGTTAGTGCATACTTGTACTAAAACGAGGTTAATGACATTGTCATTCATCGTCCGAGGAGTCTCTTTTTCCATTTTCTTCAAAGTGTGTGGGCTTGAAACCAAAAATATATTGTCTTGGACGTGTTCCTTTGGCAGAACTCTGCGTTCCAATGCAATATTTCCCATTTAACTGCAATTACATTTTAATGAATATTTTGATATTGTATATTTAAAAAAAAAAAAAAAAATTGTTTTGAATTGTTTTGTTAATATCACATGTCCTTTTGGATGGTTGCTAGGGTCATGAAAAGTAAAAATGTATGGCGACGCCATTCTTTATTAGCACGAAATTAAATCGTGATAGATCTACCATCATAATTATGTTTTCTAATCATTAGTCGCCGGGCAGAAGCCCGCGACTTCTATTTTTAATAGGTTTTCTGCATCACATGGGAGGGGGGATTATTATTAGAAAGAAACACATTTAGATGTCTTGAACATATAACAATTGTGTTTGTTTAAAAACACTAAGTAATGACACATCTAAAATGAAATAAATATTCCGATGTTTTAGGTATTTTCAGTTTCTTTATTTTGACTCGCATTTATGTTTTTATGTTTTATTTACGAAGACAAAACAGTCCCTATTAGCTAGACTGGTATACTTTATTTTACACTATATACTTCATGTAATCAAAAGTCGATAACTACAAACCTTTACGTCGCAGTCTAATTTGTTTACTTACGCGCACCTGCGTGACTCGCGAATACCAACTGCGTAGATCAATCTCCTTTGCAGAGAGCCGCTCTTTACACTCACTTACAAATAGTAAATTATAGGTGATTTAAAATGTTTATTTGGTTCGAAACAAATGAAGAAAAGAACAAACCGAGATAAAACTGGTTTTAATGCAAAAATGACTTTGAACGAACACTCTCTGCCTATAAAGAGAGTTTCAAGAACGACACCTCTGCGAATAAGGAAAGAATCGGGTCTTTCGTACAAAATTATTTCGTCCTTGACAATTTTAAATGTGTCATTTAATTCCCTAAAGGCATATTGCTTCCGATCTGCATAATGTTATGCATCATTGACACAAGGGCGCTCATCATAATATAATTTTAAAACATGAGTAGTTTGTTGTTTCATTATAAAAAAGGAAGGAAATAATTAAAATAAATTAACATGTTGTAGGGCTAAGTTTATGTTCGAAATTAAGTTTAAATTATACAACAATTTCAATGAGATTTAACTGTTTAGTTGATATTATATTTCGAAGGTGGTCTAATTTATAAATATTGGACTACATTTCAACATTTGTTAAAGTATGATATAATTAGGATGCTAAGCTAATATCATTTTGAGAAAAAGAGAAAACTCATGTCTTCAGCGATTTAACCATTATCTCATTGTTTTAAAAGTAGATTGCTGCAAAGGTGTCCACTGTTGACTTTAAAAGAGGAAAGGTAAAATGACGTGCTATTGCATGCAAATCCTAAATTGTCTGTTTTGTGGTTTTATTGAAAAATAATAAAATTCAAATATTCTGACAAACATCTTGAAAAGTGTATGTGGAATTCACAAATCTTATAATTATTCCTTAATGAAAGCACTGTATACATACTAAGACTAATGATTGGCAAGATTACTCATTTCCATTACTGTTTATGATCAATAATTAGTTGGTTGTGTGTATGGTCAACTTACTTTGGAATGGAGATTGATCATAAGCAATGAAAGGCTTCAATTATCATTCACTTCGTTGACAAAACAATGCAAGTTATGATACATTTTCACTTGACCCCACCCCTGATGTTCCAATATGCCCCTCAGTTGATAACTGTTTATTCAACTACTATAATGTTAGTGTTATGCATAACTGCACTATGGATATCCGGCGACATTGATGCGTTGCATCAACTTTCTCTTGTGGTATACATATTTACGTCGGTATCTTGTTTTATATTATGATGTCTTCGAAGAGGAACGTTTTGAACTGTTTGTTCAGTAAAGCGAACTTTCAAAACATATCTGCTTATTTATGTTTAAAAAAATGATAAAATCCTAAACGGACCTTGTTTTATAACAATACTTTGTTAAGTCTTCCTAGCAGTTCTTAAATACCCCTTGAATTTGTTTTTAATGTGTTACTCAGATATATACTTATCTTTAACGTCAACGACCATCACAAAATCGTGTGTATACACACATTACAATCATATGTCATTATGTGTAGCGAATTTTCAAATAGCGATGTCATTGATCTACACGGCACTTTATTACGTTAGAAAATACCTATGCATACATATACACGCAGCTAGCTCTTTAAATAGAGCAGATGTTCGATTGATTCCATGTTTGTCACTGCGGCTATATACATGTGCATTTTGTAAGCTGGTCTTTAAACTTTTCAAAGCTTGGATAGGAGCGCTTTGTAACGTTGATATATGTAAATAGTTCCGTCCTTTACAGCTTCCTATTATCATTTTGAAAATAGAAGGGGCAATATCCAAGTAATAAGTAAATTCGTATATTCATTATTTAGCTTCTCATATTTTAATTTAACGTCAATCTAAAGGCGTATCTAAACTACAGACGACGATCGGAAACGGAATACGAAGCAGTACGTCCAGATCCTTCTTACGACCAGCGATGTACAGGTCCAATCTCCATATATCTATACACTCGCATGTACGAAGGGTGAGTTTCGTCCTATATCAATGCTAGACCCTTTTCAACATGCATACGCATTTTGACACAATTACAGTAGACGAATCATGAGAAATTTCTCCTTTTGCAACAATGTCTTGGACTCTATACAATAACAATACTTCACTTTTTGATTGATACATTTGTTCAAAATCGTCTGCTGCAAATGTGTTGAATGTGGACAAAGGTTAAGCTTATATGATATTTAGGTCGTTTACCTATAATGCAAACACCGGCAGTCAAATCGTAAATTTCGCAAACTCTAAATCTATGAAATGCATAAAGCAAAAGTTAAACAAAAATATTTGCTTGTATATAACAAAGAAAGTAATAATACATTTGAGACGACGCATTGTCCAAAGCTCTGCTTAACCTATGCAACTTATATAAGTTTATTTTATATGTTATCATAATGCAATTTGCCAACATGGACAATTAAACAATTGCAATTGCATGCATTTTACAAATAGTCTGGTCTGATTTTTAGAAAATCTAACGTCTAACGGCAATTATTATTTGGTCCAGCATAGATTTTTAACCTAATTTGGGTATGCTGAATCCGAAAAAATATGCTGGCCATCGTGAAAATGTCGCTAAACAGTTCAAAATGGCGATTCAAAATGGCGGACTTCAATTTTGTTAGATTTGTTTAAATATTGCTGATTTGACGACATTAAGTTGATTTTAAACAGATGTTTGATACAAATTCAACTCGATGATTCCAAATCTAAGGTCAATTGTCTGAAAAAATATACTGGATACGCTTTAAATACAGAAAATGTTCCGAATTTCACATATATGTAATTTTTTTTTCTGAATAGCCAAGAAATTTTACGGATTTTTTTTTTTTCTAAATATCAACATAAATTATTTACATTTCCGTTTCCATTTTAAACATCATGCAGCTTCCTTCTGAAATATTAAATTCCGAAAGTCAAAATGGCGATTCAAAATGGCGACAAACGCAAGTTTATTAATCTATTATTGAAGCAAAGTAAGGTTAACGGGTTTCTTTTTTGGAAATTAATTAAATGATTTCATTGATATTATTTAGACTGAGATATACGTATAGTAAAACTAATGATGCAAACAACTGCAAACTTTATTCAGCCCGAACATTCTCAATTATTTACTCCCGTCCATTAATACAAAGTATTGTCCCTAATTTGTCACATTTACACAGATCAGTGCATGGCAATTGTGCATGTTTACATTCTCACCTCAATGTTGTACAGCTTCTTGTACAATTACAAGATATCATTTCAAGGCAAGCTTCTGGAATAGGATCAATTGTCATCAACATTGGATGCAAACGCCCGTCAATTAGATTCCGTCCCATCTATGTTGGAGACGGTAATGTCGGTAATGCCTGGAAGTGGGATCGTTTAATATGTAATTTCAAAGCATCGCTGGTTGGGGGCAAGTTTTTTGGACCCTTTGATTTCCCAAACATTGTATCACGGGCTTTGTCAACAGAAACGGTGTCATTCTGATTATAAAGTTTGCAAACAAACTTTTCACAATGTTTCTTTTTTTGTTCTGTCAATTCCCCTTCCTCAAAGCCCTCTAGTAATTGGAAATGACTTTTGTTGACATTAAATGCTGATTTATTTTGAAACACCGAATGGAAAAGATGTTGTGTCGCAGCCTGTCAATGCGTGAAAGGACTTCAAGTTATTTCGTAATGCTGGTAAAAAGAAAAACTTATTGACGATGACATGAATGGGAATGTTCGTGGGTTTCGAAGACGTTCCAGTAAGCATCCACAACTCATTGTTGATTTCAGGAAAAAGGGAAATCAGTAAGAGAAGAACGTCAGTATGTGAATAGCATGCAGTACAATTCTTGTATCTGCCTCTTCATGAGATGCCATCAATGTAGACAAATCCATAGATTCATCGTTACATCTAACCTCATCTTCCATTAGGTATCCACCTGCTGTCACAATTATTTTGTCGTGTGGGTCTTGTTGTATCAATGCCTTAGATAGAAGGGTCGCCAAATCTGTTTTGTTTTCAAGCCGAGATAGAAAATTGCCAAAATTAGAGGGAAGAGGGACATCTCTATTTTCTACGACCCTTCTAACTGGTAAAAACCCTTTTGTTCTACGTTTTCGCGTGCCCTACATTATCGATTGAACCCTGTAACGGTCAAAAACAACATCAATCCTGCTACGGTTGATGCCTTTGCGCAGAACTGTTTCAACAAATTCATCGGCGTAATCACCAACTGATTTCATCCCTTGTGTCCTCATGCATTGTCCCATGGCCTGTCCGTCTATACTTAAGGCTGACGAAACATTTTCAAACTCAACCCGTTTTCTGACATCTATGTCTTTCAATATGTCTTCCAAGATAACGGCTTTATTTCCCAATTTCAACGAACCGCTTGTCTCTGCTATAGAGACAGGCACAGGCATTAGCTCATGCTTCAGTATTGCTTCCATGTCAACTTCCCTTCAAGCTTTATATGCTGTAACGAGCCTGTGTAAAGTATTTCTATCAGCCTTGATAATCTTCCCCTTTCAATTCTGTACTTGGTATAAAGACCCTAATGTTTCTCCAGATTATGGCGTAATGGAATATTTGGGTTACCAGACTCTTCATTAGCAATGAAACGATCTTTGACAAACATCCCCAACTGTTTTTGACCCACATTTTCTGCTGAAAGCAAAGAATCTCTAATAGAATCTGTTGCTTTATCCTTCGTTGCAATATTCATTAAATCATCCGTTTCATATGTGGGATCAAATACACAGAACCCCCTTATTACAGCCAATACTGAATCTTCACTGCTTGTATCAATCAACTGGCGACTCTTCCAAGCTTCTTTGTCGGTCATCAAGTCATCTGGATTGCAATTGAACAATTTTCGTGTCGGAAGACTAATATGCGATCTTAAGTTATAAGAAAGGGACCATCTACTAAGAGCTGATGGAGTTCTTGTTATTCTTGTTATTCCAACTATACCACCACCTTTCTTTCCTGTAGCATTAAGCCATTCCTGACTCTGATCAGGGTCAACTTGAATTGTGTGAGCACTCATACCACGACTCAAATGTTTACCACCTAAAACTTGCTCGGCAGCAATTTGTCCAAGTAATTCAGATTCTACCTATATTTCATACAAACCTGAACCTTTCATATGGTCAACTATGCACTTCAAGAAATTCATAGCAATGTGTAAACCCCCCATCCGTGGCACCAGCTTATTTGTATATTCAGGAACTGACCATTTTAAGTCCATCAACTTGAAATAGAGAGCTTGGTCAACAGTTATGACCGTATGGTGTTGACCGAGACGATCAGATATGTGCATGCACTTTTGCACAACTGTATTAAGAGTGTCTATTTCATGAGCAGGCGCTTGAATTATAGGCATAAAGCCAACAATGGTAAGGTCAGGGTTGACGCTACTTACATACTGGTTAAATGCAGACCATGTTACTGGAATGTCTTTGTTATTTCTCTGCAAATGGAAAACCATATCTTTGGCAAAAGCTTTGTTGTAGGATTCGTTTTCCTCATCAGATGTTTTGAAGATATCAAGTTTAACTGGTTTTGAAAATACTGGCTGTGACTTACCTTCCACGATTGTGGCCCTAGCAATTTCAACCGGGACATATAATGTCTCCTTCCTAGAAGGAAACACTTGATGTAGTTTAACATCGCTTTCTGACCCACGTTGCCAAAAAGCCATCTGCGTTTCATGGAATATATTCTTACCATCCAGTGTTGCATCACTTATGTCAATATTATCTGCTGTGAAATGAGTCAAAACGTTCATTTTCATATTCAGGGGTACAAAATGCCCAATGTCCTTATCTAATGATTCTAGACTTTTTTCCGCCAGCCCCGTGTCAATTTTCAGAACATCTCTATAACTTAGAGTATGACCAGCACTATTGAATAACTGTAAGAGTTGTTTAGACATTGTCCTTTGATGTAATGTACATGCTAGACCAATATGTTTTGGGGTCTATTTCTTTCCATCACTTACCCCATACACGATATCTTCGGCAACACTTAAAACCTTTTTTTGTCTGGAGCGTCCCGGATGCTCTTCATCCACATCTTGGTCGAACACCTCTTGCCCACCATAAAGAACATTTAACAACATGAGAAGACTGTCTGGTATGCAATCAATTACATCATCTTCGCTTATGTTTAGGCCATCATGTCCACCTTTTTCTTCCAGATATGACCGTAACATTAACACTACATGGACAAGGTCCATAAATGAGTAACTGTTGTCTGTTGGTTCATATTTTGGCATTGTAAGATAATTGTCTTTTAAATTGTCCTTAGAGTCCTCATAATGCAACTGCCCGTAGTGGGTTTTTTGACAGAGCATGGGGTACAAGAATTGTTTCTCTCTAACACACTGCTCTATTAAGGGGACGCAAAAGCTGAAAATGGGTTTTAAGTTTACTCGGAATTTCATTCTGGATATTTTGTTTTATTGTGTATTTTGATATTTTTTTAAGATTATCAGTACTAAATAACAAGAAATCTAGCAAATAAATAATATATATTGCGTACTTTAGCAAAATTATACTTATTTAATATCAATGTCTTAAAATTTAATCTAAACTGTATTTTTCGAAATTGAGAGTCCGCCATTTTGAATCGCCATTTTGACCTACTTAACGACATGTTCACGATGGCCAGCATATTTTTTCGGATTCAGCATACCCAAATTAGGTTAAAAATCTATGCTGGACCAAATAATAATTATTTGCCGTTAGAAGTTATATCTAGGCAACATTTTAGAAAATCGGAGCAGACTAAAACGAAAAGAACGGGAAACAATTAACTTTACATTTTCTTGTTTTGCTTGGTGAATAAAGGATATATATATATATATTAAAGGAATAAAGATATATAATTTGTGTTTTGACTCTTTAAATACTATAACGTTTGTCTGGTGAAGAACTGCTTCCACGATTAATATAGCTGAGATTACTCGTGTTATATCAAATTGTATATTATTCTGTTACAGGTGTTGTTTAGTGAAAATGTTGCTACAGGGGTTGAAATGATTAAAAATAACAAAATACATACAATAAAGGTGAAACAGGAGGTTATATTATCGGCAGGAACAATTATGTCACCTCAAATACTCATGGCGTCTGGAATTGGACCGAAAGATCATTTACAGAAGGCCGGGGTATGTCTCTTTGATTGTCAGTGTTTCTGCGAGTGTGTTTGTATGCGTGTGTGTATGGGTGTGTGTCTCTCTCCATTTGTTTGCCTGTCCCCGTCTGTGTGTATGTCCGTCTTCAAGCATCTCTCGCTCTCTCTTTCTCTCTCTCTTTTTCTCCCCCTCTCTCTCTATCTCTTTATCTCTCTCTCTCTATATATATCTCACTCTTTCTCTCTCTCCATCTCTCTCTCTCTCCCTCTCTATATCGTTCTCTCTCTCTCTCTCTCTCTCTCTCTCTCTCTCTCTCTCTCTCTCGCTCTCGCTCTCTTCTCTCATCCCCTTCTCTCGCTCACTTCTCTCCTCGCTTTCGCTCTCTCTCTCTCTCTCTCTCTCTCTCTCTCTTTCTATCTATATATATATATCTTTCTCTCCCTCTCTCTCTTTCTCTCTCTCTCTCTCCTCTTTCTCTCTATCTCTCTCTCCCCCTCTCTTTCTCTCTCTCTCTCTCTCTCTCTCTCTCTCTCTCTCTCTCTCTCTCTCTCTCTCTCGCTCTCTCGCTCACACATATACATTATTTTCTTAAATCTATATACATGTATATTTACAGATTCCAGTGATATCGGATTTACCAGTTGGTAACGATTTGCAGGATCACTTACTAGTTTTATTATCTACAGACACCAACACCACGGATCTTTTCACCCCTGCAGATGTTTTAAGTTTCTCAAACATTGCTGAGTACCTGGTTTATGGTACAGGTAATTGTCAACCTCGACGGTTAATGTTTCAATATTTCACATCATACACTCCCATGTATCCGAATATCGCTCAGAATCAGAAATTTGTAATCCCAGTCGGTGCTATCATCTGAAATATCGCATATATTATTTGTTTTACTGGTTACTGTTTTATGACATAAGTGATCCGTCGTTATGCTTTTCTGGCATCCCTGACCTGAATGCAAAAGCACACATCATTTAGTCTCATTTTAAATTATCTTGCATGACACGATATGGGTTCGATTCCAATGCATACCATTGAATTTCGGATTTTTTTAGGACAACAGTTAACTGCGTCTTAAACGTCACCTGATTTTAGTATATGTAATTCAATATTTGATTCTGTGTTGCTGAGTTTTTCGGAGGCCGACAAGGTATGTAGATAAAACATAAGATGCTACTGATACATTACTCGTGTAGGAAAATCAACAATGGGATCATTAAAGTTTCAGGGATTAAATGATGAACATTATGGATCCAGATGATCATGGCCGGATGTTCACGATGATCTGGGTTAACAGTGCTCTTTTGTGTCTTTTTCCTGATGTGGAGTTAATTTATCAATTTCTATGAGACGGTAAATATGATATTGCTGTTTTTCAAATTGCTCAGTTTTCACAATGAATCCTAATTAGTGATTGTTAACCTGTATGTCCCGTCTAACGTTGGTGTCGGTTTCCGCACCTGGTGATCGAATTGGCCTTGATAATGGTTTGAATGCATAAACAAGGGAATGAGCATGTTCGACATTATTTCCCGGGTTAACTTACCCGTGAAAAGCTTCATTACTTAGGTCGACTCGGGTATGTGTTGAACACCGAACAGTGTTTAAATCTTGATTTACCGGGTGTCATGTTGCAGGACTGAAGTGTTCTAGTTTCCGGATAAGTAACCTGCAATTATATAGCTTTTGGAGTATGGTGACATTGGGTTAACTCCTTGTAACTCGGGGTCAACGCGTGTTGACTTGGGGGCAAATGCCGAATGCGGTCAATTAATCAGACGGTAATGTCGGAGTTATTGACTCGTATCCAAACATTAGAGAGCACCAAGATGACATGGACCTTGTCCAAAATGCGATGACCTTGTGCACACTGGCGCCTTTTTTCCCCATGCAAAAGTGTCTGCTGTGTGCTGGAAATGTAGGATTTAATGAATGATTACCGTATTAGAACACAACATCAGGGTAACTATCGCACACTACTTTCCCCGTGTATTAAATCAGCAGACTGCGCATTAGCTATAGGACTTATTTAGTAGTATGTACTTTATGTAAAACCTTTTAATACGGAATTAATTTTGGGAATAGAGGCTAAATATGTTGAGTTGAGCATAGAGCTTGGTCGGACGCTGACTGTCCTTGCTCTATCACAAACTTAACATACATCGGTTCCGACGGTTAATATGTTGATTCACAGGTTGGTTCGGGGGTTCAAGCGCCCTAACAGACCTTGGATTTTTCCAGCTCGATGAAGAATTGAAAAAAGATAAACCAGGACTGCCCGACATTCAAATTCACGTGTTGACAACACTACTTGAATATGGTCCAGACGAATATTTTAAATTGGTGGGCGTGAAACCTTACGTAAGTTGATTCATATCATGGTTTCTAATCTCTTATTCTTGTGCCGCTATCCTCTACCATTTCGGCAATGTCATTAGAAACACGAGTTTAGTTAATTACTTCCTTGTAGTGTAAGCTTTTGGTCATAACCATTCGTCGGATGCTTCAAGACTGCTGTCACGGTTAGATGGCGCCCATGGAAGATCCTGGTCCGATTGCACAGAAGGAGATATATATCTACACGTGTTGGCTTTCGTAGAGCACTGTTCAAACAATGCTCTTTTATTTCTATGAATTAACTGCACAGAATGATTGATTATGAGGATACCAATGTTGCCGGAGGCATTTTAATATTAATGTCATACACTCGCATTTCGTTTAGAACGCATACAGGGTCCAATTCCACCAAACATACTTAGCGATAAGTAATACTTAAATACGTAAGAGAATATTTCATCATTTTTGTACCCCTAATAAAAATAAATCATATGTCAACTTTATATCATATGCTTTAAAGTAGTTTCATATTACTAACCGCCAAGTTAGGTTGGTGGAATTGGACCAAGATATGTTATTGATATTTGGTGGAAAGCTTTAATCTGATAAAATACTGATTAATATTGAAATGGTTTTCTGTTTGGTTTATATATAAAAACTTTGAAAATCATATAAATGTAAATGCATTGAAAAATGATTTTTGTAGTTGATCATGGTAAAGGTTGTTCAAGATTGGTTTCCTAGATGGATTATTTTGAATATGGTTAATGTCAATTGAATCAATTATTTGACCTCCAAAACCTATGTTGTGGGTACTCAAAAGAATCGTGTGAGACGATACTTTTCAGTACCCACAACATAGGTTTTAATGAGTGCTAAATGAGATATCATATAAGTAATACATAGATACTCCTCCTTATCTAGTCCTCTGGCTATCTTCAACTTTTGTATTGCATGCACACTTCAATATACAAATCAAATTCAAACTTGCATGGTTGATGTCTGTTAATGCAATTCGTTATTGAAAAAAATCAAAGATTGTATGTGTTCTGCTTTTATTTTATTTGCAATGCAAGCAGCTATATTTGTTTGAGTTATTACCCGTTGCACAATTTAAAAGTTGACTGCCAACGGGTCATTCTAATCATTCCGACAAATTTCTATTTATAAGTATTTATAAGTATTTTATTAGTTTAGTTTCGGATACATAGGCATAAGGGTATTGTTTTATGTTTAGCTTACCTGAGCATGAAGTGCTCAATGTGTGCTATTGTAATCGTTGTCCTTCGTCCGTCGTACATGTAAGTCGTTCGTCAGTCGTTCGCCATCTACAATTTGCTTGTTAACAATCAAAAGGCCATTGTTTTCATCTAATATTCATGAAACTAATTCAGAGTGTTTACTTTGCTAGTATCTAAACCTAGTTCAAGAACTATGTTAGGAGGACAACTTGAAGAAAAATCTTGTTAGCACTCTTGCATCCGCATTTAAAACCTGAGCATTTTGAAACGTTGTCAGAATGTTTATTTTGATGGTAATGTCTAGTCCAAAACTAGGTCACTAGGCCATTTGAAGAAAAATAGTATTGTTTATACTCTAGAAACCGCATCCTTTGTAAATGAAAACTCTGTAAAAATGTTTTTCTTGATAAGTTCTAAGTCAAGGTAGGATATGGGTGATATTGGGTTGAAAACTATGTCACTAGGTGAAATATTAGAATACTCTTGTAAACACTCTAGAGGCTCCATTTTTCCCTCTGTAATAGTGAAATTTGTCAGAATGTTCGGCTATCTTTTCATATCCAGGTCATGTTACGTCAAACACCACAGGTTTGTCATGCCAAATTTGAATAAAATCTTGTGTAAGAATATTTTATCTTGATGTATCTACGTTTAGTCATTTTGGGTCAAAAATTAGGTCACTAGCCCAAATTTAAGAAAGTTCTTGATGTTTGCCTTTAGCATGTTTAAACTTTGTCAGAATGCTCGCCTTGTTTATATCTAGACAATCTTCAAATGGGGTCATGTCTAGTCAAAAACAAGGTCACTTATCAACAATTAGATAAAATTTAGTGGACATCCTTAAAGTCTTAAAGAATGATACGACTTTGTATTGATGATATCTAGGCCAATTTGGGTCATATCTAGACAAATTACTTCTTTAGGTAATATTTATGAACACATTGTCATATAGAATTATGGAACTGAAATGAGCTTCCATGATCGTCTTCTTTATGTATTAGATTAAAGATGCAATAATCGACCAACACAAGCAGTTAAATGGTCGCCAAGGTTACGCATTTTTAGTAAATATAGCGCACCCAAGGAGTAAAGGTACCATACGGTTGAACATCACCGACCCCTTTGGATACCCAGTTATCGACCCTCGTTATCTAGAGGACCCTTATGACGTCAAAATGCTGACACAAGGTAAGTTGACTGTGTATTCCGGTTGGCTTTCCCTTGTTTGTAGAGTTGCAGTCACTGCTATAGGTTCGACCCGCTATGAAAAAGGCTATCAATCCAGGGGTCGTGAATTGTAACCCCGACCTAGCCAGAAGTACTTCCGACGATTGACTCAAGTCATTGGGACAAGTTTCAATCGTCTTTCACCAAACAGTTCTATTTGGGAAGGAAGCCAGGTGCCCGAGAAGAATTGCATGCGAAGTATTCAAATCAATTAATCAACTGTAATTGCCTAATGCGGCCCATTACGTTTTTATTATCATTATTTAAATTGGAAGGTTTTTTCGACTGTCTGACATTAAGTAATATTGTTAATGTATATGGCTCCTTTGTTATCACTAGGTATACGACTAGCCCAACGTTTATGGAACACAAACGCAATGCAGGGTATAGACGTCGATCCACATGCGGACAAACGGAAACATCCACTTTGTAAGAAAGCTCACGTTTATGATAGTGATGACTATTGGGAATGATTGTTAAGGGACGGAGCTACCACTGTTTATCACCACACGTCCACGTGTAAAATGGGAGCCAGCAACGATCCCACAGCAGTGCTGGACCCGCACCTTAGGTATGTGTAATCAAAGGATTAGGGATAACTCTGTTTCCCGAAGTCAATTCATACTTCAGTGCCCTGAGTGAATTCAACAAATGTTTGTGTAACATTGTTTCACTATGTCGGGTCATAGATCTACTACAGGCTCTGAGTGAATTCAACCAATTATGGTTAACTCTGTTTCCCGAAGTTAATGCATACTTCAGTGGTCTGAATTATTTCAGACAATGACAATGACAAATATTTTATTGAAAGTAATTAGGCCACCGGCATATAGTACAAAGCATTCTATTTAACAAATAGTATAGAGTTGAGACTGATGTCCTTATCACGTTTTCATCATTATATAGATGAAATATGAACGTTTTTTTATTACATCAGGATTGTCGTTTTGAAGCAACGTATAATCATCAATGTTGGTGTCGCCTACAAACCAATCAAATACAAATACAGTTCTTAAATCAACTGATAGTGTTTAAATCTGCTTCCCTGTGTCGGGTCATAATACAATGTTGTTAGTGAAAATGACTGATTGTAGTTTTCCTAGGTCTGCTCATTGTTAAGATTTGAAGGTGAATGCCACTCAATTTCGATAACTCCGTTTCCTAGGTCGGGTCATAAGTTATTCAACTCATTTTAGATAACTCCGTTTCTTTAGGTCGGGTCATAGTGAATTCAACTCATTTGAGATAACTCTATTTCCCTAGGTTGGGTCATAGTTGATTCAACTCATTTAGATAACTTCGTTTCCGGAGGTCGGGTCAAAGTTGATTCAACTCATTTAGATAACTTCGTTTCCGGAGGTCGGGTCAAAGTTGATTCAACTCATTTAGATAACTTCGTTTCCGGAGGTCGGGTCAAAGTTGATTCCACTCATTTGAGATGAATCCGTTTCCCTAGGTCGATTCAAAGTGATTTAAACTCATTTTAGATAACTCCGTTTCCCTAGGTTGGTTCATAGTGAATTTAACTCATCTCAGATGACTCCGTTTCCCAAGGTCGGGTCATAGTGAATTTAACTCAATTTAGATTACTCCGTTTCCATAGGGTCGGGTCATAGTTGATTCAATTCATTTTAGATAACTCTGTTTACCTAGGTCGGCTCAAGATGAGTTAAACTCATCTGAAATAACTCCCTATGTCGGGTCATAGTGAATTCAACTAATTTGAGATGAATACGTTTACCTAGGGTCTGGTCATAGTGAATTTAACTCAATTTAGATTACTCCGTTTCCATAGGGTCGGGTCATAGTATATTCAACTTATTTTTTAGATAACTCCATTTCCCTAGGTCGGATCAAAGTGAATTCAACTCATTTAGATAACGCCATTTCCCTATGTCGGAACAAAGTGAATTCAACACATTTGAGATTACCTAGCTTCCCTAGTGAATTCAACTCTTTTTAGATAACTCCGTTTCCCTTTAGTTGGGTCATAGTGAATTTAACCCATTTTAGATAACCCCGTTCCCCTCGGGTCATAGTGATTTCAACTCATTTTAGATTACTCCGTTTTACAAGGTCAGGACATAGCACGGTTTTGTGAGTAATAACAACTTGGTTCCGAAGGTCAAGTTATATTCCAGTTTTTTTGACTTAAATCGACTTGTTTTAGTAAAATATGATCCATATGTCGCATTATGCAAATATCGAGTGAATGTGGTAAACATGTTTACCGAAGATAGGGTTATGCTACAGTTTTGGGAGTGAAGTCGACTTATTTAGGGTTAAATATTTGTTTCTATAGGTCGGATTATAATCAAGTTTCGTTAGGTGACTCGACGGATTTTGGTTAATCTGTTTCCGTAGGTCGCGTGATACTACAGTATGTGAAATTTCGGTATGCTTACCTCTGTTTCGACAGGGCAGTCATTCCGTATCTCTGATATTTTACGTCGACTAATTTGCTTGATTCTCTTTTCTCGTTTTGGGTCATGGATCAACATTTGTTAGTGAAATTGAAGTCATTTGGAATACATGTGTTTCCTTCGGGCGGGTCAAACAACATGGGTATAAGAAACAGACTAAAGTCATATTAAATAATATAGTTATGTTTTGTTACATTAAACATGTGGATTTGATCAAGAAATTCACGAAAGTGACGTCAGTGGTCAACTTTGAAGTCTCGTAGGTTCAAAATGGTTGAAGATACAAACAATGTAAGGAGAGTATCTTATTGTGCATACGCTGTTTTATGGTAATGCGAACTTTCGTGAGGAAATTCGATATTTCAGGAAGCTACAACAGGTAATGTGCTTCGACAAGTAAGTAAGTTGGAACAATGCCGACGTTCATGTTGTATGACTCAAGTTACAGCGTATGTTCCTTTATGTATGCGAACTTGTAAAAAGAAATGTTAGCATATTGAAAATCCATGGTGGATATATTTCAGCTAAACGTTTGAATATGATAATCACTTTGTTTTCTCCTTATGACAGGGTTAAAGGTGTTGCAGGACTACGGGTGGCGGATGCCTCCATTATGCCGTCTGTTACATCCGGCAATACCAATGCACCGACTATAATGATTGGGGAAAAGGCAGCCGATCTGATACGAGGAATAGATTCCGTTAAACAGTTCAGGGACAGAGTTAAAAAAGATATGAACCGTGCACTATAAGAACCATCCTTATTGCGTAGTTTCACCCGCGTACATACAATAGTATGGTGGCATACTTCTGCCACCACATAACCACTTAAATATCACGTTATATACTTAGTTAGGCACTTAATTATCACGATAAATATCTGATTAACGCGTTAGTTTTTATATTAACAGATACTTATGTCAACACAGAAAAGTCTATGTTACTGCCGACTTCTGCCAACATATACCTACATAATGCCATTTTAGAGATATAGTATGTGTTTAACGTGTTATGTAACTAGTTAGTCAGATAAGTATCGTGATAATTATGTGTTTAACGTGTTATGTAACTAGTTAGTGAGATAAGTATCGTGATAATTATGTGTTTAACGTGTTATGTAACTAGTTAGTCAGATAAGTATCGTGATAATTATGTGTTTAACGTGCTATGTAACTAGTTAGTCAGATAAGTATCGTGATAGTTATATATGTGTTTAACGTGTTATGTAACTAGTTAGTCAGATAAGTATCGTGATAATTACGTGTTTAACGTGTTATGTAACTAGTTAGTGAGATAAGTATCGTGATAATTATGTGTTTAACGTGTTATGTAACTAGTTAGTCAGATAAGTATCGTGATAATTATGTAGTTGACTAGTTAGTTAGATAAGTATCGTGATAATTATGTAGTTGACTAGTTAGTGAGATAAGTATCGTGATAGTTATGTGGTTAACTAGTTATGTAACTAGTTAATCAGATAAGTATCGTGATAAGTATGTGGTTAACTAGTTAAACCCCAATCAATCAATTCCTTTACGCCACTATTGATTAGAATAATCAGAAATTTAATGTGGTATATAAGTAGTTCAACGTCTCATGTTCATGATGGCATCATTAGTGATGTCAAAATTACGATGTAATCATTAAAGTTAATGCTTCCTATATAACACGATTTTTTTAAGTGATTATGCTAGCACGGTGTTCAATACTCTTAAACCTAATTGTCGTTTCTGATTTTAAATGTTGTATCTAAGTGTTAACAATCTGATATATTAAAATAAATATTCTTTGCAATCTGGTTTAAGTCAGTATATTAAGCCTACATTTGATCTTGATAGGTGACTTTGACCTTTAAACAAACATATATATTAAAAGAAACACACCAGTAAAGACTGCCATCACGTTATATATGTAAAAATGTAAAAATTAGGCTTAGGCTTAATGCTATTAATAATTCGAAAACATATCTCCAGGGATAAAGTATAAGCTTTATATTTTAAGTTATATATGTACGTCAATCTTTCTTCCAGAAACAGTGTGTGGATTGTTTATTTGAAAGGGAAATTAAACGTTAATAAATTTAGATTTTGACTAGTCTTGCATCTTAGCTCAGCTGATTACATTTATTTTCTATTCCCATATTTGAATCTAATTAAACAGTTTTGGTCCTGGCTATGTGTCAAAGATGTAGTTTTTTCAGCCCGTTGTAAAATCTTGTTGTTGATCCACCATGACCAATGTTCACACTTCATTACAATTTGATGAAGATGAATGTCATGTTGAACTTTAATGAAAAAAGAAGGAAAATGAGGCCTTAAAGCGATTGCACAAGTTTTTTTTTTTTTTTTTTTAATAACAATGACATTAACCTTGACCTTAGTGATCCTAAATACTTAACACCTGAAATAAGCATTGATAGCCTTTTATTTATCAAAATAATGCATGAAAAATGCCCGATTTTGAACATGGAAGTATGTTCTTTCGGAAATTCGGCTTTGAAAGAGTTAATGTATTTGCAAACAGATATAGCGTGCTTTTGCATCATTCAGTGTGTCCTGGAATTGTTTATGGACAATTTCATTTATCTTTACCCATGTTGAAGAGTAAAGTCTATGTCTGATTTATGTGTGATAGACTCAAGGCAGTATGAAACATTATATACGCTTCCTTTACTTATATATTCGTTAATGTAGACGTTTGTTACCCTTTTTGAAGTTTTCAAGAGTCGAAAATGTCTTAGGTGTGGGAGAAATGTCACCTAATAACATAGCCCTTCCCAACATACTCAAATCTGCAGCAGACGACTTTGAACTCGACTGGGCAAACATGTGAAAAATCCACATAAATAACGTTGAAAACGGAACATCTAGGAAAACATGTGGAACATGTCTATAAATAATGAAGCGTGTACCGTTTCCTTGTATTTGTAGTTATACGATAGTCTCACAATGATATTAATCCCATGTTTCTCTTAAATTCGAGGTCGAATGCCGACAACTGCTGACCGACAGACCACCGGGACAGAGGCCATGCAACGTCACTATTTACCACTGTCCTTTTAACCCTTTCCTACATACAACAAATATGCAGCAGACGACTGCAAGAGGCTTAACCCCTCTCCAATCTACAGACGCAGTTTGACGCATCTGCAACAGACGAATTTGAAAACGAGACATTGCTCTTGACTGTCAATGTCTTCTTTTGCCACAATGATTTCAATACGATTAAAAATCAAAGCACTGTAAGCGCTAATGGTATAGAGGCATATGTAAGTTGAAAACATATGGCATAGATAATATGGACAAACATTGTTGAAACAATAAACAATGACCTAACCAAAAATGTGTGAAGCAACACATACTTCCTGCCAATAACATATACCTTATTTATCAAAGTTTGACCATTTTCTTGTATAAAGAAAAAAAATCAGGAAGGACAAAAGATTGACAAAAAACCGAGCAGCGACCCTTAATTAATAAATCACTAAAGATCCACAATGTATATTGTAATCATGCTGATAAATGAAAGACAATCGAAAGCATGCTCGAGTTATGTTTCTTTTTGCACTGCACATCTGTAGCTCTGAGTTCCCTATACACCAAGTCTTAAATTGATACATTGAACATCTATTGAGACAATAACCGAAGAAAGAAAAAATGAGTTTACACCTAAAAGAATGAATGAATGAATGTATATTGTTTTATGGCGCATCGACAGCTAAGGTCATTTAGCGCGCAATTAAATTTAATTATTCATGATCCCTGGGTAAACAAACCAGTACTAGGCTAGAAAATGTGCCTTGCCCAAGGGCACTCCACCATGACCGTAGTGCCGCGACTGGGGATCGAACCCGGGACACCCGGTTTCGAAATCCCCGACGCTAACCACTCGACCACAGCGGATTCCTACACCTAAAAAAACAGATCAGATTTGTGTTCAAAACGCGTTCTGAGCAATGGCACCTAAATTTGCATTGTTTACAAAGGGGTCAAAATTGCCCCATAATCAGGGTTTTAAAAATAGGTTTTTAGTTACACTCGCTTCACGACAAGCCCTCAACTGATGTTGTATAGTGAATAGCCTGTTCAGACTGCTCAGATGCGCAAGCTGAAATGAGTCATTTGTTGGGCGCCAAGTCAAAAAAAGATATTATTGTATTGTAAAACTTACACGTGTTTACCTTCCTGCGCCAACAGGTGCCCAGCAGCATTGTTTATTTGTACATTCCTTCTCTGTAACATTGTCAGCCTGGGGCCAGCAGTCATATCTAGCACTGTCTGGTTGTGGGATATCACATGTTGGGTTTTTATTGGTTATGCTGTTAGTGTTACTCTGTTTGAAGGAAAAGTGATATTTTCAAAGTCATAAAATCTTAAACTCTTTCGCACATACATTAATCTAAAGCTGACGAATTTAAATACATTTAGAAAAAAAAATGGAAAACCTGTAAAATGAAAAATTAAGTATTCAATACTCACAGACTGAAAGTAAAGATTAAATATAGAAACAAAAGAAAAAATTGCTCATCATGAACAATTTTTCAAAAAAAATGTCTGCTGCCGATGTGTCAGAATGCAACAATTAATGCTTCTGCAAGTGGGAAAGGGTTGAATTATAAGGCATTAATTTTGACAATGTCATTATGTTAACCGCTTACATGCAGAGCTCTAGATCAGTTGAGTACTTCAAATTCAAAAAGTTTAATTTGACACTAAATCCCTATATTTTGGGTACTCAAAAGAATGGTCTCACTGCAGTGAATGTTAGCAAAAGATGTTACCTGCAAATGCATGAAGAAAGATCTCGCATCTCTTCCTGCATAAGGCTATTAAATTAATCCTTTCCACCTTGCAGAACTTTTTTGACGAATTTGCAGCAGACGCATTTTGACGCATTTGCAGCAGAAGACTTTTGTCACAATATTTTCAACTCTATTCAATATATAATTATACATTCCATAATATAAGTTTTTGATAGTTTTGTGTAGATCTTTTGAAAGTTGACTGCTTCAGATTTGTCATATGTACGAAAGGGTTAAGAAAATTCACACAGAAATCTATTTTAACTTCCAGACTTTTTAGTCTGATCAGGTTCTTCACCGTTTTCTATCTTTTTAAACAAGCATCCTTTTGGAGAAAAACCTATCGTACAGGTGTGCAAGTTGATCCTTATTCCAATCAATTTAAAAGCCTCAAATGGTCGTTTCCGTGTGACATGTCCCGACATTATGGCTAATTTGGGATTCTGGACGTTTCATCTTACTACCAGTTAAACTAACTTATAATTTAGCGTTAACGGGGGTAAAAGTTTCGTCTGACTGTATTTGAAGCTAAAAGTTAATTTTACCCATTTTTGAGGCCACCTGCATGCTATGTCTTTCAACCAAGCTAGGAAAAATTATGTAGGAGTTACCGAAGGAACATTTCTACACATTTATCTTGAAATCAAACAAGCACTTTCATAAGAATTACATTTTAAAAGAATTGTCATTTTGCCCCGTTTCCGAAGCCGCATTGTTGCCATTTTTTGCAACCAATCAATATGGCTTGATCAATTTCTGAAGGTCAACCTGGACAACATTTTTATGAAATTATATTGGAATCAGAGAAGTTAATTCAGAGGAGAACAATTTTAAAGAAAGCTTATTTTGCCCCCTTTCTGATGCCGCAGAAACCAAAGTTCTTCATAGAATGTTAAATCTCTGATCAATTTGAAAGAGGACCACCAAAGGATCATTCCAGTGAAGTTAAGTAGAAATTGGTCTAGTGGTTTAGGAGGAGATTTAAAGCTAAAAGTTAATGACAACTGACAGGGAATGATTTTTTAAAACAAGTTCTGATAACATTGTGGAGAACAGACAGAATTGGTCCAAATTTAAAAGAGATCTAATGGATATTAAATTTTAAAAAATTAGGAAAGTGATAAACATAAATTTAAATACTGAACTTTCAAAATATTTGAATTGTTTGTTGAGTGGACAAGCTCTTTTTGGCAAATTTTGGATTGTTCAAGGTCCATAATTCAAAACTGCCTCGGACGACTGGGCAGGTGATCCAACCTGGCTTAGAAGTTATGCCAACATACATGTGCAACAAGTTGTGTGAAGATCGTATAAAAAATGTTCGTCTTACAGAGAGATTAAGGATGATTTTGCTCTTTTTTTTAATTCAAGGACCATAACTCAAAAGTGCATCTAGTGGTTATCTAAGTTGGCCCTAGATTGTTCAACACTGTTTGACTTATAGACAGTGGACAGCATGAACGTGGTCTGCTTGCCATCAAGCGGCCCGTACAAATACGTATGGCAATTGAACTCATCTGACTTGCTCTTGACTGTGCGACCAGTCTATTTAAGTATTTGTTCAGATCTCAATTTTTGGAAGTACCCCTATCCCTTTGATTCTTTGAGCGTTTTCAACTTGTTTACTCGCGTATCGAGAGTAACTGAAAGTCGAACGTATCGCGTAATCGAACTGCGCATGCGCTTAATCTCTAATCTACTCGACTAGAGACTCGACTACCCCCACTATTTGACGGGTAACACGAGATCCAAGATGGCGACGGCTGATGCCAGGATGTCGCCATTTTGTAAACAACACAAGGTCAAAGGGAAGTAAATCGGATCGGCTTGCCGGGCAGACAATTTTGTCGAGGGAATTTCAGATGAATATATAAGACTGAGGTTGGCTCCCATTGGACAATAATGATTTTGTTGAAAGTTGAAAGTGATTTTCATAAAGTTGAACCTCTGACTGATTTATAACCAAAATAGTGTTTGCTTTTAGCTATGTTGACACTCTAATAGCCATTTTCAGAACATGCTGTATTTTCTGAAATTATAAGTAAAATTCAGGGATAAAGGTCACCTTTGATTTGACCTCCTAGCTCTGTCAAAAAACGGTGAACATGTGGGTTTGTTTTGCTTTTTTGATAGTTCTAAGAATGAACTTTATAGTTTAATATAGGTATATGTGTTAATTCATTTGCTAGTAACGAACCATAACCCATAACGCTATAATGGTCGCCTATGGAAAATGATTTACTTCCCTTTGACCAAGACTGGGGTTAGGCGTTCGTGAATGGTTAACCGACACGGGTCTACTGCGCATGTCCAGATTTTCTACTCGAGTTACTCGATTGCAAAAGTCGAAAACGCTCTTTGACGTGACAATAAAATAGTTCTACGTAGAAAACGCAATTTTTCGAAATTTCACTTTGATGAGGATAGCATCGAAAATATCCAAATACATCCGAATGAATAAAACCAATTTACATATGTGTGGGAGTAACTTCCTACGAATTGAAAAATAGTTCTACAGTTTTGTATTTTTTCAACATTTGAGCAAAACTTTGAATGATACAAAAATATATCCTTAGATACTTGTGTATATGGAATTTATATTTTTCATTCCAAATATAGACTTTTGAATAAAAAATGGAAATTTCGCACCCAGCATCCAATATTATTCCGCAGTTGACATCAATAAACAATCAATGAAACCAAAAGCGTGAGAATGGAAAGATAATACTGAAACTTTAAACATGGAAATCGCCAAAACTGTTTTCGGAACAAGATCAAGTGAGGGTTACAGTGCAAAGGCTAACACAGGTATGCAATAAACTAGTCGATATTTAAACCGATATTTCTCGCTTGCCGCAGAACAGTGCCGCAGATTGCAGTGTTTACCAAAATCAAAGAACTGTCAAATTGTCTAGTGTTTTGTTAATGATTTGGTACTGACAGAGAACTAAGTGTCTCTGGTACTGAGGATCCGGCCAATAGTGTAACAATCGCTCAGAGCCACCAATGTATCAAACTTATTATGTATTCCCAGGCAAATGCATTTTTTATCAAAATTCATTTATTCTGGCACTGTGCAATATCCTTCTTCATATATAGTCGGAAACATATCACCGGTTTCCTATATCTTCGTGCTTTTTCTTTCTTTACGTGACACAGAGACATAAAATAACACAGATATGCTCGTAACCTTGTCAATTCACTCGGCGATATGTTATTTTAGGTCTCTGCATGACAGTATCTTACACATGATTTTTATGTTATCGTAAGTTGTATTAAAGCATTACATTGGAATTCCCGTGTTCTAATTACGGACAGAAATATTCGTCCAAAACTGGTATTTAAACATAGACTTAAAATGATTTTGTTGCATGTATCCACAGGTGTATGTACCGATATTGCACTATATTACTATCCTTAACATATGTTTTGTGTTAAGGATACAATATAGGGGCGTAAAATTATCAATCAATACAAACACCTGTGCATGTATCCCTGTCGGTATAGCTAGATAGCGAAAATAACTTTGTTGTAACAAAAACAACTTTATATAAGACTATAAAACCCATATAACCATATTTTTTTTAACATAATAGCACATTCATGAACATATTACAATACATTTCAACAGTTTTTAATTGTGTTTTTGTACTTATTATTGCGAAATAGAAAAATAACAGAGTGACCTAGGCTAAAATGCATATAAATAAATAGAATCCGCTCACGTAAACAACTTGGCTGTCACGAAAATAACCTTTTATACTATAGTTGTATAACGACCATATCACCTTATTTGTTCATAATTTTTAATTTAATAGCACATGAACGAACATATTGCAATACATTTTTACTTATTATCATTTTGCTGTAACGTCTGTTCTTATAAGTGAATTAAAGTACACTTAATCAAGTCAATAAATTAATAATATTAATAAATCATTTTTTCCTTATTTACCGTCAATTACTATTTGTTCTATTTTTCCCGTCAACAATGTGACAACATATTTCCATTCCACCAGCATAATCTATGCATTTACATGGGTTTTAGCCTATGCCGATCCCAAAATACATAATTTAATTTGTTATAAATCCATTTAACCCTTTTCCTCATACAACAATTCTGCAGCAGACGACTTTGAACATATTTTGTCAAAAATTAGAAATTATCTATAATTGAATGGATAACCTATGACTAAAAGTGGAAAACATTGTGGCAATAGGAGGAATTGCTTGTTTTGAGCAATTTCTTCTTTTATCACTATGTTTTCAAAAAGCTGTCTGCTGCAGAGGTGTCAGAAAGCGTCTATATGAGGGAAAGGGTTTACATATGTTGTTGTAGTGAATTTGGTTACATGGGTTTTAAAGTCATAAAAAAAAATGTTTTCTTGACAGATAATTTTTTTTTTTTTATTATGCTAAATTTGCTAGCGCATTGCTAATGGTACTATTTCAAGCGCAAGAGTTCATCTCAGAAAATCTTAAGGGACAATTTGCAAATTAATTCTATTTTTTTACTCATCAACATAAGGTTAAAAAACAGCTGTTTAACATGTCAGTTATATCAGGGACATAGATAAGGGGAATAAGCAACTCCACCTTTTATCTAGTTAAAATATCACATGGAGAAATAAAATTGCCAACATTTTCACATTTTGTAGTAAATAAAACTTTGTCATATTTCGCACATAAACAAAACATACATATTCTGAAAGCTTAAAAATTGAACTAAAGTCACAGATGCATTGAGTAACTGGAATTTCTCTGTAATTGAAAAAAAATAACTGGTTTAAAAGACACAGGTATTGTAATTGTTGAATTTTAATCATTTTGTTCCAAAAATTAATAGACTGACATTAGTCAAAAGGATTATAGTTTATCAAAATGTGTAATGTTTTTGAATATGTTTATCTATTGCAATAGAGGAATGTTTAAACTTTCAGAAAATATATTTGTTATTGTCACATCTTCAATAGTTTTTGAGTTTTACTTGCTACAAATGTTGGGATGAGTGATATTTTAGTATACAATTTAGTTACTTATATATAAATCTCTCTTATCTACGTCCCTGGTTGTATGGCCAATTCCTATACCTTCATGTTCCGGCTTAAACATCAGGAATTAAGTTAAATGGAGAACAAAGAAAAAAAAAATCAGCTATGAGATGAATATCTGAGCTTTGATTTTAAAAAATCACAGACGTTCGTAAACACTTTCCAACTAAAAAATGTTATTTTAGACTACACACCAGTAAAAAATGTAGTTGGCTGTTGATAAGTATGCTTGAGTCTCAGCTTTTAAAGTGGAAATGGGAAAAAGGTGTTGTTTTCAAAAGATAATATAATTAAGTGTTAGTTTGTGAACAAGTACAAAAAATATCATAACAAGAATTAACATATTTGTAAGTTTATTTCTAAATGCCCGTTTTGGACAAATATTTCTCTCCATAATTAGAACATGGGAATTCCCTTGTAATGCGTACGACTATCGATGACATAAAAATGAAGTGTATAATACTGTCGTTAAAAGAAAGAAAAAGCACAAAGATATATATATAGAAATCATGGATATAATGAAATTCATTGTTGGCTGCATATTGTATGAAGAAAACACACAGTTTACAGGATGCAAATTTGAAGCCCAGTTCCATTTTCCATTTTTAATGCAACCTGCATAACTAGTAAACTCTTTTCAACAGATATATCTACTGCTTTCGATGATATGCTCCTGTTAGCCAAAGACATAAAAATACGGAGATAAGCAACTCATATTTCGCAAAGAACAAATCTTGCTTAAATCTCATGGGTATGGTGAGATGTGAATTGTGATATTCATGTGATTAATTAAGCAAATAGTCATGTCTGTGCTATGTCATCATTGATTAGGGTTTTAAACTTAGGAAAAGTATCATGAATTTCAAAAGCAGACAATTTCAAATATGTTATTTGTTAAATAAATATCTATTTCTATTTTTTTTTTTCAGGTGAAACATTATCAGAAGATGAAGATGATCTTGCACCAACAGGAGAATCTATCTGCATTTCTGCTTCATCTCCATACTCGGGGTCATCTGAGTTTAGTCCAACTCCTGGAGGGCCATTTTCAGCCCTTACACCTTCAATGTGGCCTCAAGACATCATGTTGAAACTTGTAAATCCTGTAAGTATTAGACAATGGCAAATGAAAAACATACAGTGCTTTAGATAAGGAGCGTTTTGCTTGTTCTAAAATCCTTATTTTATCCGCTAAGCCTATGTTGTGGGTACTCAATGAGACAATTTTTTGAGTACCCACTACATAGGGTTTGATTGAATAATAAGAGAGATCTTGTGGGAAAAATAGCTGTAAACCCCTCCTTATCTGGACCTCTGTACACAGATACTCACTCAATCTAACTGGAAGTCTAGAATTCTAGATAAGGTGGAGTCTTCTCTTTTACCTATAAAATCTCAATTCCAACCTAACCTATGTTGTGGTATTCAAAAGAATCGTCTCAGTCGCGTCAGACAATTCATTTCAGTACCAAATCATCAGTTTTAACCCTTTCCAACATACATAAAATCTGTAGCAGACGACTGAAAACATTCAGTGAAAAATATGGAAACTCCATCAATGACAGAACAATTATTGAATAAAGACATTAAAAAGACATTGTTGAAAAAGTAGAAACTGCTCATTATAAATATGAAATTTCTCCTTTTGTCAATTTTTTTTTGGAAAGGCATCAGAAACTTTCAAAGCACCTATATGTTGGAAGGTTAAGAGTCAAATAAGGATTTTAAAACATTATATAAAATGATTAACCTTATCTAGGGCTTTACTTATGCAGTCATTGTATGTCAGGGATGCTTGTATGACTACATTGTAACATATGAAAATTATGATCCCACTGCTTTAGCCCTTTCCCTCATATGACAATTTTGCAGCAGACAACTTTGAACGTATTTTGTCTAAACATAGAAAATCTCTATAACTGAATGGATAACCTATGACTAAAAGTGGAAAACATTGTGGCAAAAGGAGAAATTGCTCGTTTTGAGCAATTTCTTCTTTTGTCACTGTTTTCCAAAAGCCGTCTGCTGCAGTGGCGTCAGAAAGCGTCTATATGAGGAAAAGGGTTAACCCTTTCCCACTTGCAACACAACTGAAGCAGACCACTCTCATTATCTTGGCGAAATAATAGAACATCTCTGCAAGAAAATATAACTAAACAGAGATGAAAACGTTGGCAAAAGGCGAATCATAATGGACAATTGTGTACCATTTGACACAACGTTTTCAAAAGTTTTGACTCGTCTTCTGTAGGTGTGTCAAAAGGCATCTGAATGTGAAACTGTGGGAAACGGTTAAGGCACTGTCTGATCTGCGTCTTGAAGATTGGTTTTTAATTGGTATATCCCAAGTAGTTTTATTTATAGTAAACTGGCACAAATTATTGAACTAAAAGTGTTAACTTTATACAGAAATATATTTTAAATGTCTTATGTTAGTACCTTCCTTAACTTCTTTAACCCTTTCCCAGATACAAAATATATAGCAACAGATGACTATGAAATCATGCATCTAGGTAAATATATGGAATCATTCATTATATAGATAAAAGAGGAGTTATTGAATGGAGTTATACAATTATGACAAAGGGAGAAATTGCACATTATGCATGTGGGAAAGGGTTAAGCTAGAATTTGTTTTACTTCAATTGAATCGGTTTATTTTTCAAATCGCTTGACAACACAAAATCTTTTATTACTGGTAACCCTTTTGAACAGATTTCAAAATCATCTCAGGAAGACTTGTTGTATATACATGTATGTGAAAAGGTTAATTAAGAAGTATAATACTTTACACTGATAATTGTTTTCAGCCTGAAGATTCCAATGGACAGCTAGATTACAGATATGATGAGTTTGGGTTTAAAGTTGAAGAAGAAGGTGAGCATTTTGATAAAATCTTTCCCTTATCCCTCTCCCACATACCACAGATCTGCAGTCGACAACTTGGCAAAACTATAGAAATCTCTTAACCCTTTCCCTCATATAGACACTTTATTGGACGCCTCTGCAGCAGACGGCTTTTAGAAAACATAGTGACAAAAACGGAAATTGCTCGCGTTTTGCCACAATGTTTTCCACTTTTAGTCATAGGTTATCCATTCAATTATGGAGATTTTTCGAGTCTTTGACAAAATATGTTCAAAGTTGCTGCTGCAGAATTGTCTAATGAGGGAAAGGGTTAAATTGCAAAAATATTTTAGAGATGTAAACATCATGGCAAAAGAAGAAGTTGCTCATTATGAGCAATTTCTCATTTCAAACAATATTTTCAAAAGTCTTCTGCTGCATATGCATCACCATTTGCCTGTATTTGGGAAGGGGTTACACATAAAAATGTGGTCACTTTATGTAGCAGGCCATATAATATACAATACATTGAGCCATAGAACAAAAGAACCCATGCCATAATGGTATTTTTGACCTGGTTGAAAAAAATCCTTGAACTGTTTTGCTCATGATCTGTAAATTTGTCAACTTGGACAAATTTCATTAAGAAAATGTGAAGTATATTTCAATAAAACATACACATCTTCAAAGCCATCCAGCACAATAGTTTTAATCAAATTCATACATGTAGTAGGCTACTGTCTTATGACTTTTTAACCCTTTCCCTCATACGACAATTCTGCAGCAAACAACTTTGGACATATTTTGTCCAAAAATGGAAAATCTCAGTAATTGAATGGATAACCTATGACTAAAAGTGGAAAACATTGTGGCGAAAGGAGAAATTGCTCGTTTTGAGCAATTTTTTCTTTTGTCACTATGTTTTCAAAAAGCCGTCTGTTATATGAGGTAAAGGGTTAATGTTGCGTAAGATGTATGCAACTGTAACCAAATTGAAAATTAATGGCAATTTAAGTTTGAGATCTGATCAGTGAGAATAATACAGGCAATCAGAATTGTTGCTCCCAATGTAACACCTAGTGTCAACCAAGTGCAATTACTGTTTAGTATTCCCACATGTTGATGCTTTATGACAACTTTTGAAAACATTGTAGCAAAAGGCAAACTTGCTCATAATGAGGAATTCCTCCTTTTGCCACAGTGCTTTCTACTCTTTTCAGTAACTATTATTTTGTTTATTGAGTGAGGTTAACAATATTTTTACCCAGACTTTTCTGTCGTCTGCTGCAGATTTGCTATTTGTGGAATAGGGTAAATGCAGCTAATTACACATATCTTGTCAAGTAAGCATTTTAAAGAAAAAGAAGTATAAATTCATCATCACACGCATAGTCAAACATTCTTAACCCTTTCCCTCATACAACATTTCTGCAGCAGACGACTTTGAACATATTTCGTCAAAAAATAGAAAATCTCTATAATCATACAACCTATGACTAAAAGTGAAAAATATTGTGGCAAAATGAGAAATTGCTTGTTTTGAGCAATTTCTTCTTTTGTCACTATGTTTTCAAAAAGCTGTCTACTGCAAAGGTGTCAGAAAGCGTCTATATGAGGGAAAGGGTTAAACTTAATATCTAAATGAACCTCCTGCCACAGACAAAGTTGAGGAGTGGGTTACATTTTATTTTTGTGCTGCAGGGGGAAATTTCTCCTTTTCCCTTAATGTTTTCAAATAGTTGTCTTATATGTATACAAAGACATGAAAAGTCTTCAACAGCTGGTAATAGATTAATTAATTTTTCATTCCAGATGGTCCAGAGGAGAATTCCAGTAAGCTACTCAGCACCCCATTTATGGAGGACCCACAACATAGGCTAAAATGGATTGCCTATTTAGAATTCACGCACAATGAAGAAGTGGAAGATCTTACTTGGGATAAAGTAAGCCCACTTATCTTAGATAGTCTCTTATCCCTTTCCCTCATATAGACGCTTTCTGATGCCTCAGCAGCAGACGACTTTTTGAAAACATAGTGACAAAAGAAGAAATTGCTCAAAACGAGCATTTTCTCCTTTTGCCTCAATGTTTTTCACTTTTAGTCGAAGGTTATCCATTCAATAATAGAGATTTTCTATTTTTTTAAAAAATATGTTTAAAGTCGTCTGCTGCAGAATTGTCATATGAGGGAAAGGGTTATTTCATATTGCCTGCCAAGCTGAGTGACACTCTGGGATCATTTCTATGTATTCATTTCATTTGTTTGTCACATGTTGATATGGACTTCTACTGGTTGTTGGCAGGCGGCCTTTGTTTTTCTTTAAACACATACAGATGCTTTATGACACCTGCAGCAGACGACTTTGAAAAAGTTGTGGCAACATGAGAAATTGTTCATGATGAGCAATTTTTCCTTTTGTCACAATGTTTTTAATTTGTTTAATAAATGTTCTTTCATTTATAGAGTCACCTTATTTTTGACGAAATAGTTTCAAAATTGTCTGTTGTATATGGGAAAAATGTGTAGAAAGTGCAGGGTTGATAAAATATAGCGGTATATATTTATATAATATGAGGTTTTATGCCAATTTAGTATTTCTGTTGTATCACAGTAATATAACATGTATCCAAGATCCCTGGTCTAACATCCGTTGCATAAATCTATTTGGCCACGGTGGATAATACACATACCACTACCAGTGTGATCTTTGATGTAGCTGATAGATTCAGAACAATAGATCTGATGTTCATGTATTCTGGTAGTTCTTTTCTCTATGTAATTTCCGATACTGCTGTGATTGATATAAGTTTAACCCTTTCCCTCATACGACAATTCTGCAGCAGACGACTTTAAACATATTTTGTCAAAAAATAGAAAATCTCTATAATTGAATGGATAACCTATGACTACAATAGGAGAAAATGCTCGTTTTGAGCAATTTCTTCTTTTGTCACTATGTTTTCCAAAAGCCGTCTGCTGCAGAGGCGTCAGAAAGCGTCTATATGAGGGAAAGGGTTAACCCCCCTTTCTCACATACTTGAGCTCTGCTGTAGTTGTTACATCATGTATCTAAAAACGATCTTGGCAAAAATATGAAAAGTGTCCGTAAATGAAAGTATGATAATTAATGAGTTGAAAACATTGTTGAATACGAGAAATTACTCATTATGAGCTGTTTTTCAATTATTAAGATTTTCCTCAAGATGATTTTGGAAAGGGTTGAATATGCAACTTGATCTTAGATGCAGTTGTAGTAGATTTGTATACAGTACACTTGTAGAAAAAAATAATATGTCAATATTTTAAAGGTCGATAGTCGATTTCAAAGAACAGAGAAGTTACGGCAAATGGTAAAAGTGGGTATTCCCCATTCACTTCGACCACAGCTTTGGATGAGACTCTCAGGAGCCCTAGAGAAGAAAAAGAAATCTGATGTAACTTACAAAGATATTGTTAAAGCCAGCTCTAATGACCTGTTAATGACTTCTAAACAAATCGAAAAGGTATGTGTATAGGCCAAAACTTAGCTGAAAATTCATGACTCGCAGTATAATTAACTTGTATAAACTTTATTTGGGAAAAGGTACTAGCAGGGTAATATGAACAGTGTACATTTAAATTAGCTAGTGCATCTGCAATCTATTCAAGATCTTCACTATTCACATATAATTTACATTAACTTGTTAGAAAAGTCTGCAAAGTTGTATAGGTTACAATAAGACATAGCATTAGGGCAGGGTGATCTTAACCTTGCAATGTTCAGAAACCCCAATTGGTAAGTTTTCCCATTTTGTAATTATATGGTAATGAGTAATGATTCCTGAATCAGAAAAAACACAGGAGGCGAAACGTGTCTGTCTGGGTTAACCTGCTTTGCATGCTTAGACTGATCCGGTTCGATCTTTATGCAGAGTCCACAAAGTTAGTATCCTCATGGAACGGCTCATATGAAGTATTTAAAACAAGAAATAATAAATCATCATCAGGTACATGTGTTTTTGTAAAATTTGTGTTTTGATTTATGAAATTAATCAAATATGGCAAGAAAAATTGAAAATCTACTTTGATATTTTATGCTCATTATATTCAATTCCAACTTATTGTGGTTAACCCTTTCCCTCATATAGACGCTTTCTGACGCCTCTGCAGCAGACGGCTTTTTGAAAACATAGTGACAAAAGAAGAAATTGCACAGAACGTGCAATTTCTCCTTTTGCCACAATGTTTTCCACTTTTAGTCATAGGTTATGCATTCAATTATGGAGATTTTCTATGTTTTGACAAAATACGTTCAAAGTCGTCTGCTGCAGAATTGCCGTATGAGGGAAAGAGTTAAGTCAATTTTCAAATCTGGTTAAATGGTAAATAAGACGCATGGCAATATCTTTTATAGGATCTGTTGCGGACGATGCCGAGTAATGCTTGTTATTGTAACATACACAGTACAGGTATACCCCGATTACGAAGAATACTGCGGGGCCTTGCGTGGCTTTTTCCAGACATTGGATATTGTCAGGGAACCGGAGTGGTATGTGGTGACATTTTTGAAAATCAAACTGTAGAAGTAACCAAGATTTAATTTGAAAATTCGCATCCATGGATAATGTCGTTATTATGTCGCCTGCCTGTCCAGGTACAATAAGAGATTACATTTCTATTGATATCACGGTCATGCTTTGATAAATTGTAATATGTGCTGGTGCCACATGTTTACACTCGAACTTCTTGTCATATTCTTGGCAATTATTATCAAGGAAAGGAATTATAGATGTTTCTGATTTACTTACATTATGTTATGATTATGATTGAGGATGGGTATGTTTCAGAATAAAAACATATTAAGTAGTTTTCATTGTTCATTGCAGTTTAACATTTGAATGTTGAACATGTTAAATGATAAGTTTACTTAAGATTGAGCCTCGTTTTGTGATTGACTGTCCATTACAGGATCCCCCAACAAATATGACAGTAACTCCTGTGAGAATACAATTATTTTATTCCCAAAAAATAACCATCTGGGTGTATACATCATGCAAGATTACAGTTACTGAACTGATGAGAATGTGCAGAAGAATAGTATTAACCCTTTCCATCATATAGACGCTTTCTGACGCCTCTGCAGCAGACAGCTTTTTGAAAACATAGTGACAAAAGAAGAAATTGCACAAAACGTGCAATTTCTCCTTTTGCCACAATGTTTTCCACTTTTTGTCATAGGTTATCCATTAAATTATGGAGATTTTCTATGTTTTGACAAAATACGTTCAAAGTCGTCTGCTGCAGAATTGTCGTATGAGGGAAAGGGTTAAAATAATTTTTTGAATTCACAGATTGCTGCCTCGTTACTAATCTTTCTGGAAGAGGAGGACACCTTTTGGATGATGTGTGCCATCATTGATGATCTCCTCCCAGCTTCTTACTACTCAACGACATTACTAGGAATACAGGTGTTTAACTTTTCTTCTCCAGTACTATAAGCCTTCGGGATTTTGGAAATCCCATCTCATGGGCAACACACATTTGCTAGCCTTGTACTGGTTTGTTTACACTGGGATCATGAATAAGTGATCTGTCACATGATATAATTGATTAATTGTTGAAAGCAGTGTAAAACATACAAACCAGAAAACAATTATTTGAAAAATAACTGCATTTAACCCATGTTTTCTATGAACTCTTCAACCCATTCCCACAGACTGCAAAACTGCAGCAGACGACTTTGAAAGCATCAAGGCAAAAATATGACAAATCTCCATAAAATATTGAATAGACTTGAAAACATTGGCAAAAGGTGAAATTGCACATGATAAGTGATATTTCCTTTTTCCACATTGCTTTCAAATGTCATCTGTTGTAATGTACATGGGTCATAATGTGTTTGACAATATGTAACATTGTTCTCTCAGATAATTTCTCTTCAATATTAAAGCAGGTTTATGGTTATTTTCTGCTGACTGCCTCGGCCATCATGTCGTAAAACGCTTATTGAAGCCCATGGAGAACTGTTATTACCAATTAGTAAATTAACTCTGCTACAATTTGATCATAGTTGGCTTTAATTTTAAACCCTCCAAAAGTCTTTTTTAGCTCGACTTTTGAAAAAATGAGAGCTATTGTCATGACCCTGGCGTCGGCGGCGGCGGTGGCGTGGTCGTCCGGTTAAGGTTTTTGTTTAGCTCAGCTTTTTTTTTCTGTTTTCTTTCAGTCGAGAATCTGTGCCGTACGCGGTGCTCTTGTTTTTTTGTGTGGCATTGCGCATTTATTGTCATATTATATTTATGTTTGTATTTACAGGCTGATCAACGTGTGTTACGTCACCTCATTACCAGCTACTTGCCAGATACTGATCTAGTGTTAAAAGAACATGACATAGGTAAGAAAAAAATTACATCAGGCATGTAGTCACTCGTTTTACTCCCTGAAAGAATGATTTTCGAAACACTAATTTACAAATTGCCTTATATATATGTCATTTAAAAAAAAATGCAACATTTGAAAATGTGAATTCTTAAACATTTTCTAATCTTACGAATTCTTTCAAAAGTATTTTTGCTATATAGTCATTAAATAGATTGTATCCCCAGGAAAAGAACTGTCAACTTATGTTCCCAGTTAACACTGAAACTGCTTGATAATAACATACAACATACATAACTTTCCCACATACAACAAATCTGCAGCAGGTGACTTTAAAAACATATAATCAAAAATATGGAAACTTTTAAACTGAAAGAATAATCATTTACAAATAAAGAATAAATCATTGTGGCAAAGGGAGAAATTGCTCATTATGAGGAATTTCTCCTTTTACCAGGATATTTTCAAAAGAGCAGAGGTGTTAGAATGGGTCTGTATGTGGGAAATAGTTCAGAAAATGTGACAAATAACCAGATTGAACTTTAGTTGCAAAGCTTGCATGTTATTCTTGCAATCTGCAAAGCACAGAATTGTAGTACACTGTAAGTATGCATGCATGATAGAAATAAATTAGGATCGAACAAATTTAGTCATAATATTAATAGACAGAACAGGCTTATATGAATTTTGTCACACCAAAACTATTTTCATGGGGTCTTAATCTTTTCCAATTTGCACATGCAATTTCATCATACAGTGATCATCAAACTGTTTGCAGATGCAATTTCATCATACAGTGATCATCAAACTGTGGCAAAAAGAGAAATTGCTCATAATGACCAATTTCTCCTTTTGCCCCAATGTTTTCACCTTTATATAACAAATATAGTTTCATTTCATTGAGATGTTAAATACTTTTGCCTAGATCTTTTTTAAATTCACAGATTAGTTGTATGTGGGAAATGGTGATCCTTTCCCACTTACAAAATATCCGCAGCAGATGACTTTTAAAATCATGCAGGCAAAAGTAAAATCTCTTGAAATGAAAGTATATTTATTGAATAAAGTTGAAAACATTGTGGCAAATGGAGAAATTACTCATGAGCAATATCACCATTTGCCACAATATTTTCAAAAGTCGTCTGCTGCAGTGGCGACAAATAGCATCTGTATTTAGGAAAGGGTTAAGAAACTTCTGTCACCAAATCTCAGAGTAAAAATCTGCTGCCAAATATTGGTTTTTACAATACCGGTAGTTAAATCTGTGTTTAGAGTGGGTCTTGTGAATAATTTTCCTACATAAACAAATCCGCTGCAGACGAATTTGAAAATAAGTAGAACAAATTTTGAAATGTCTCTATAAATGAAATTAAATTATTGGATAGAGTTGAAACCATTGTTGCAAAATGAGAAGTTGCTCATCTAGAGCAATTTATCTTTTTTTGCCACAATGTTTTTAAAAAGATGTCTGCTGCAAATTTAACAATATTAGTCTGTAAGGGGGAGTTAAGAACATAATACTTATCCTAGTTTCATGTGCAGTAGGACACTAACATTTTTAAATGTCCTTGTAAATAAGATAATGTCTACTCTTACACATAACTGCTTAGTGGTATGCTTTAGACAACACTTAACTCTTTTTAGCTCACCTGGGCACGAAGTGCTCAAGGTGGGTTATTGTGATCGCCCTATGTCCGGCATGCGTCCGTCAACATCTTCTCCTCAGTAACCAATGAGTCAATTGGGTAAAACTTCACAAAAAGCATCCTCTCAATTCACCAGAATTCCTTTAAATTGTTGGGATCCATGCAGAACTCTGGTTTCTTTGGCAACCAAATGAAAAACTATTCCTTGGGTGACCCTCTATCAGATTCCTTCAAGCCATGTTGATTGGTAAAAAACCATCATGACATGGCGTTCAGGGTGTGGGGCATTTTTTCCTTCAATGGTTATAGTGGAAACTTTAAAAATCTTCTCCCTCCAAGTTCAAAAGTGTCTGGCCGATTTTCAAATAATTTTGTAGAAATGTTCCTTGGGTGACCCTCTATCAGATTCCTTCAAGCCATGTTGATTGGTAAAAAAAACATGGCCACCAGGGGGTGGGGCTGTTTTGCTTTATGTGTATTTTCAAATAGTTTTGTAGAAATTGATTCCTTCAAGCCAAATCACTTTGCATACTTCAGGGGAGCGATTCCAGGGCCAACATGGCCTTCTTGTTTACACATTTGCAGCAGACACTTTCTGAAAACATCATTGGAAAGGGAAATCTTGCTTAGACGAGCTACTTTTCCTCACAATGTTTTTCAAATCTGTTTTATAATTAAACTATAAATTTTCATATGATACAAGTTATTCCTCTGATGTTTTCACAGCAGACCACACTAGAAATATCGTTTTGAATAAATAATTAACTCTTTTCCACATGCTGACACATTTCAGGCATCTGTAGCATATGACTTAAACAAACATTTTGCTGAAATGAGAAATTGCTCATAATGAGCAAATGCTCTTTTTGCCACAATGTAGCTACTTTTTCAATAATTTTAACCACACTTTAGGAGATTTTTCATACTTTTGTCTACAGTTTTTGAAATTTGTTTTCTATACATTTGTTATATATTAGAAAGAGTTTAAGATGCATATCTTCTGTAACCCATTGCTACTAAAAACAAAACATTAACATTGCATGGTATGGTTTGATATCCAAGCTTGGTATATTGCATGTTTTTCCAGAGCTCTCGTTGATCAGCTTGCACTGGTTCCTAACACTGTTTGCCAGCGTAGTCCACATGAAGGTCCTACTGCGTATATGGGATCTGTTCTTCTATGATGGATCTACAGTCTTGTTTCAGATGACAATGGGCATGTTAAAAATGAAGGTATTTGACCCTTTGACCTTGATGTATGTGACCTTGTAACCTTGATTTTTGTGACCTTTTGGTGTAAAAGGTTTTGTTTTTTTCAAAGAATTCTTGCAATAATTTGCATCTTTAACCCTTTCCCTCATACGACAATTCGGCAGCAGACGACTTTGAACGTATTTTGTCAAAACATAGAAAATCTCTATAATTGAATGGATAACCTATGACTAAAAGTAGAAAACATTGTGACAAAAGGAGAAATTGCATGTTTTGTGCAATTTCTTCTTTTGTTACTATGTTTTCAAAAAGCCATCTGCTACAGAGGCGTCCGAAAGCGTCTATATGAGAGAAAGGGTTAAAATGAAGGTTTTTTCAGCCCTTGTGCTGTAGATATTTTGTAAATCCAAAGCTACAATCAATTATTTGCAATGACATCTTGTAACTTGATGTTTCTCAACCATTATAAGCCCATGATATGCATTTAAATGTTCCTAAAGTTGCAAAAAGTGCTTCTATACTTCTTTATGTGTATTGACTTGTCCAGTTAGAATGTCCACTTAACACAATTTAGTTAATAGCTTTATAGAGAGATTGGTGACCTTAATATTTGTAATCAAATGTTTTCAAAAAAATACATTTTTAATTCAGAGAAAAAATATTGCGGACTTAACCAATTTTGATAGTAATTATACCCCCGCAAACGTAGTTTGAAGGGGGTATACTGGAATCAGCCTGTCGGTCGGTCGGTCTGTCCGCAAAATCTGTTCCTTTGTACTCCTCCTTCAGTTTCTACCTGATTGACTTGATACTTGGCATAAATGTTAATCAGGAGTAGCAGATGTGCAAGATGCAAATTTCATGTCCCTCCTGTGACCTTGACCTCTGACCTTGAAATGGTTTTTTTTTTGTTAAAATCTAATCTGTTGTACTTCTCCTTCAGTTTCAACCTGATTTACTTGATACTTAGCATAAATGTTAATCAGGAGTAGTAAATGTGCAAGACGCAAATTTCATGTCCCTGTGACCTTGACCTTTGACCTTGAAATAGGTTTTTTTTTTTTTTTAAATCTAATCTGTTGTACTCCTCCTTCAGTTTCAACCTGATTTACTTCATACTTGGCATAAATGTTAATCAGGAGTAGTAGATGTGCAAGACAAAAATTTCATGTCCCTGTGACCTTCACCTTGACCTCTGACCTTGAAATAGGAATTTGTTTTGTTAAAATCTAATCTGTTGTACTCCTCCTTCAGTTTCAACCTGATTTACTTCATACTTGGCATAAATGTTAATCAGGAGTAGTAGATGTGCAACACGCAAATTTCATGTCCCTGTGACCTTAACCTTGACCTCTGACCTTGAAATAGGATTTTTTTTTTAAATCTAATCTGTTGTACTCCTCCTTCAGTTTCAACCTGATATACTTGATACTTGGCATAAATGTTAATCAGGAGTAGTAGATGTGCAAGACGCAAATTTCATGTCCCTTGACCTTGACCTTGAAATAGGATATTTTTTGTTAAAATCTAATCTGTTGTACTCCTCCTTCAGTTTCAACCTGATTTACTTGATACTTGGCATAAATGTTAATCAGGAGTAGTAGATGTGCAACATACAAATTTCATGCCCCTGTGACCTTGACCTCTGACCTTGAAATAGGAATTTCTTTTGTTAAAATCTAATCTGTTGTACTCCTCCTTCAGTTTCAACTTGATTTACTTGATACTTGGCATAAATGTTAATCAGGAGTAGTAGATGTGCAAGACGCAAATTTCATGTCCCTATGACCTTCACCTCTGACCTTCACCTCTGACCTTGAAATAGGAATTTTGTTTTGTTAAATTCTAATCTGTTGTACTCCTCCTTCAGTTTCAACCTGATTTACTTGATACTTGGCATAAATGTTAATCAGGAGTAGTAGATGTGCAAGACACAAATTTCATGTCCCTGTGACCTTCACCTCTGACCTTGAAATAGGACTTTTTTTCTTAAAATCTAATCTGGTGCGTCATGTCATTCCAACATACTACAGTGACCACTTGATTGTGTCTGGTGCTGTTCCCTTTAAGAAGCTGTGCTAGTGTCAAGAGGTAGAACATGATATTATATTACATTATAGCTACTGTAAACTACCTAAATTACGTAAGGATTTTATATTCCCTTATATTCGCAAGCTGATCTCCTCGCGAAATTAATACCTTGCGAAAATATATCGATCAGAAGTGAAATTTAAACTTCTGCTACTTATTCTCAAAATTAAAATATCAAAATATCAAAATCATGATAAATATCGAAAATAGGTCCTCGCGAATATTCAGTAGTTAACAGTAAAAACCTTGTTACTCTTTGAATAAAGAATGTGGTTCATTTTCTTCTTGTTTGTTTGTTTTCTGAAACTAGAAAACTAAATCAAAACTTATTTCATGAGGAAATAGTACTTTATGCGGATTGTATTTTATGCATTAGAAAATGTTCCTGACAAAATTTCTTTAAAATTAGATTTGTATATTGCTTTTTGATATCATCTTAGTATTTCTTTTTGATACTGATATTCAAATTGTCTGAGTCAAAGATAATACTGTGAGATATAATATGTGTCAGGGGTTGGGGCGGGGGTATTAATCACCTTTAGTGATAGTTCTAGTTTGTTCTCCAAAGAAAAAAAGTGAGAGATTAATTATACTATTTTATATTAATTATATGAGCTTAAAGCACTGGACAGTCTCACCTATATTTTAATTGCTTTGCATTTAGATAACAATTGTTTGTGGTTCCCCACAAAACAATCGAATGTATAATAAATGTGTATTATTTACCTTGTAGGAGCATGAGCTTAAAACCCTTGACAATTCTGCCCAGATATTTAACGCCCTGTCGGATGTACCGGGTGATGTTCAGGATGTAGATGAACTCATTGAGGTAATTATTACATCACACCTTTCCCACCTGCAGATGAAGTTTGACCTTTTTACATAGTTTGAATAGTATTTATAAATTTTCAACACAATCACATACATGCTAAATGACATAAATATTTATTGAAGATAATTAGTAATAATTTGTCTCAAATCATTCTGAGAATGTGTTTGTCAATGTTGGTTTATAAACAGTAATAAGTTTTTAGTGTTGGCTGCCTGACTTGACTATGAGAAGCATAGGGATCAGCTTACTGGCATATTGTTAGGTGAAACATGTGTTCTTTTGCACACTCTCATTCCTAAATTTTCAATCTTTTGTCACATCTGACCCACTTTCAAAATCTTATCTGTGCCTGTTTAGATTTAGATTTAGATTTAGATTTATATTTTATATTTTACAGTTTTGTTAGTGGTTTCCAAAAGGTTCCACATTTACTATGTGGTTTTGCATTAGGTGCTTAGAAAACTGAACTGGTTTAACTTTTCCCATATCTATTTGTACAGATTGCGTATCGAGTGAGTGGTTCACTGACAGACATTGTTGTTGATACACACAGGCGAAAACATTTAGCCTATTTAATGGCTGACCAGGGAACACTGGTCAATCCAGAATCTGCCAAAAATCTACCAAAGCAGGTAGGTCTTCTTACCCTTTCCCACATACAACTTATCTGAAGCAGAAGACTTTGAAACATTTAGGCGAAAATCTTGAAAATCTCTCTAAGAAAAAGTATAGTTGGTAAATTTGGTTGAAAACATTGTGATAAAAGGAGAAATTGCACAATGTTTTCTAAAGGCGTCTGCTGTAGAGGTGTCAGAAAGTGTCTGTATGTGGAAATGGTTTAGGATGTTTTACAAATGTTTTACAAATGTTTACATGAGAAAGTGGACCATTGGGACTATGCAACCAGCTTAGTCCCTGATCAGCCTTGGCTTCTATACAGTTAGATCAGGGTTTTCACTGTATGCCATATAGTGGGACAAGCATCTGGAGACTATTTGTCCTATCCAACAAAGAAAAGACAGCGAAAACAACCAAGCTCCAATGTTAAAACAATCTATGAATAAATGAATAATTATTAGTTTTAGAATTTTATTCTTTGAAGACATCTTTCTGAAGAATAAAATCTAACATCTTGAAATCAGAGGAGTTTTTGAGTACCCACAACATAGGATTTGAATGTCAAATAAGGATTTTAGAACATGAAAAATGCCCCTTATCTAGAGCTTTGATGTATTGTGAAATGATAAGTTGATGAATGAATAATATTTCCAGCAATTGAACAAGAGACATTTACGAAGATCAAAGTCACTGGTGACATTGTTATTATGGGGAGACCAGGACGATGACGAGTTCGGGAAAGCAAAGAACATTCGACAGACAGAGCTTTTAGTCGATCTACGGGAAGCTATATTACAAGTTGCAAGACATTTTCAGTCACTTGATCCAAAAAATACAAAACTTGTAAGTGATAATATTATTTATTTCAGCTGAAACATGTTCTTTCTTTTGAAATTTGACCCTTTCCCAATTAAAAATAGTCTGCAGAAGACATCTTTGAAAGTATCTAAAAAAACTATGGAAGATCTCTGTATTTGAAAGTATATAATTATTGCATAGAATTTTGAAAACAAAGTGACAAAAGAAGAAATTGCTCAGGATGACAAATTTTTCCACATTTTTTTTCAAATTCCTCTGCTGAAGATGCTTTAAAATTTGTCTGCATTTAGGAAAACTTTAAAAGACTTTGATCAGAGCTATTATATTTCTTGTAATTGTTTTTTGTTACCTAGTATAGTTTGTGAGGACAGATTTACCTCTGTCGATCCATCATTCAGTTGGTCTGTCTGTCTTAGCATATTTTATTGTGCATACCCTAATAATTAGATTTCTTTGGAATGTCAATCAATCCCATTTTGTTTTAACGGTTTGCACATCTGGGTTATGGCTTTTGATTACCAATTAAAGCATACATAAATATGTTGATATCAATCAATCAATCAATACAAGTTTATTGCATTAAACATTATACAATGTTCATAGCATAGAACTATACATATACAATGAATACAATGAATGGAGAAATAACAAAGTTTTCGGTGGAGCAAATACATATAGATTGTTGTAGCGTCCTATTTTAAATATACAAAACATGTACATAATTAAACTTCCAATTCTTAGTAAATAAAATTATTGTTGTTTTTTGTTTTGTTTGTGGGGTTGGTTGTTGTTGGTTTTTTTTTTAGATTGTTGTTGTTGTTGTTTTTGGTTTTTTTTTATTGCAACATGCTAGCATCTCTTATTTTATTTGCAAAGTATATAAATTTTGCCAAACTATAAAGTGTATGGTTTGCGTTACATGATAATAGATATTCGAATTTATTCACTGTAGGCCAGCGGCAAAAATATGGTTTAAAGTATTTGCATCTTAATTCTCTATATTTTGGGCATACAAGGAGAAAATGATATTCCGACTCAACTTGATTCATATTGCATGAGACACATATTCTTTCATTTATTGCAGTATTTGTGTACCTGCCTGTCTCAATTGCTAGCTTATGTGCAGAAAGTCTAAATCTTGTAAGGGCGAAGCGGAATTTATTTTCATGAATAATATCTAAGTATTTTTCACTGTTAAAGGAATGTTTAAATAATGTATAAGTTCTCAACTTAGCTGAATTATTGATATTTGTGTACCAGTTTTGACAATACGTATTTATTATTCTATTCTTTATTATCTCGAAAGTGTACTTATCTATGTTTTCAGTCAGCCAAATGTAAGAGAATCCATGATCATTCAGGATATTCTTAACTTGAGTAGCCCAATTTTTATTTTTATATGTCTTATTATTTGAGTCGTCTATGCGCAGCATTTGATATGCAGCTTTGACTAAATTATTGTCATCTAAAGTGATTATCTTTTTCCAGTATTTTATTAGATTAATTTTTCTTTTAATCAACATCGGTACTCTTCCAAGTTCACCATATAAGGCAGTGAGATTAGTTGTTTTTTTTACTCCAAGTACATAACGCAAGAATTTTACATGGATCATTTCTATATCTGTGGCGGGGTTCATACCCCAGATATTAGAGCAGAAATTGAGTATTGGGCCCACTAGCGCATCAAATAATTTCACTTTCTGATGCACCGGGAGTTCAATATTATTAAATATTTGATATAATTTATTCAAAGAGAAAGATGCATGTTGAGAGATCAGTGTTTGTGTCCTATTTAAGTTACCATTCTTAAACAGATTGATTCCCAAGTACTTGAATGAATTAACAACTTCTATGGGCTCCCCGTAAATCTCTAAGTCTATTTGTGTTGGTCTACCATTTTCAAAAATCATAGCTTTTGTCTTAGATACATTTATCTTAAGACCCCACATGTTGCAATAATTTTCGACGTCTTTCAGCATTTGTTTTAAAGAATCGGGTGATTTTGCAAAAAGCACCATATCATCACAATACAATAGTAGAAAGGTTTTGATTATGTCTAATGATACCACCCCTGGTAGATCTGGGTTTATATTATGTATCAGGTCGTTGATAAAAAACATCGCTAACAAAGGTGAGCTGGGGTCCCCTTGTTTTACCCCAGTGGCAGATGAGTCAAAAAAGGGAGAAAACGAAGATTGGTATCTCACACATGACTTAACACAACTATACATTGCTTTAAGAGCATTAACAAAGTGGCGACTTACATTTTCATTTAACAATTTGTGCCATAAATATGAATGATCAATTCGGTCAAAGAATTGTTGGAAGTCTATAAAAACACAGTATAATTTGTTTTTCTCACTTAGAACTTTTGTCACAATTGACTGTAAAATAAAGATACAATCAGATATGGATTTTCCTTTTTGAAAACCGAATTGATTTTTCGTCAACTTTTCATTTTCCTCAGACCACCCTGTTAATCTATTGAGGAGAATTTGAGAGTATATTTTGGCTAATATATTAATTAAGGTGATACCCCTATAATTGTTTGCCTCATTTACATCTCCCTTTTTAAAAATTGGTGTGATTATACCCATCCCCCAGGATTGAGGATATTCCTGATTAAAAAAAATATGATTATATAGTACCCTTAGGAATGGTATTATTATGTCTATAGAAGCTTTAAAAATTTCTGCAGGTAACTGATCAATGCCGGGGCTTTTATTGTTATTTTGAGATAGTATTGCCTTCCTTATTTCTTCTTCATTTATTGCTTCATCGAGTAAATTTTCATTAATTTCTTCGTAATTGTGATCTGTATGGTAAGGTATATCTTGATCCTGATTTGTTGTTGGCTGTCCAAACATATCTCTGAAATGATTATATAAGTCATCTATTGTTAAGGAATCGGCATGATTTTTTTTTGAACGGACATATTTTTTTAAAGATTTCCAAAATGTACGAGTGTTTGTTAAGGCTAAATTGTTTATTCTGATTCCCTCTTGTCTACGATATTTGTAATAAGCCCTCTTTTTAGATTTGTTATATTTAGACCTGGCACGAATAAAGTTACTTCTATTTTCAATGGTTTTATTTCTGTTGTATTTATTGCGCAGACGCTTGAACACTTTACTGTCTTCGTAGCAATTCTGGTCAAACCACGTTTGGTTTTTTTTCCTAAACGTTCTACTTTTTGAACCGCCCACGGTCTTTCCAAAAACTGGTTCAGCTGTAGTAAACAAAAGAGTTGTAAATTCTTTTACTACGTTATCGATCGGCTCTGTGGCCAATGAAGCAGACAACTGTTGAATGACGTCACTTTTATCCATGAGTTGACCTTGAAATAGGGGGACTTTCGTACTGTCAAAGATAATTTTTGTCTCATTTTGAAGAGGGGCTTTATCTACAATGTCGGACATATGTCTGTTAGTATTTATACATAGTGAGAATGAGATGCATGCATGATCAGAGAGCTCATTAAATTCATTGATAGTGAAATTATCAATGAATGCGAAAGTTTCTTGTTTTAAGATTAGGTAATCTACAACACTGGCACCCCTCCCAGAGCAGAAGGTGAACTCGCCCACATTTTGATCACTGCCTAATCTGCCATTAGCTATAAAAAACCCAGTTGCCTGGCATAGGTTAAGTAAATTTCGCCCACCAGTGTCTATAACTTTATCTTTGCTGCTGCGGCGTAATATATGTTCATTATTTTGATTGGTAAATGGCTGGTTTTCGTCTAAATATTTATCATAAAAAATGAAATCGTACTCGTCCGAGGTGCGACAGTTTAGGTCACCCGTGCAAAATGTGTAACCAAGATTATCGTATTTAACAATATCGGATTCTATTGTTTCAAAAAAATCAAAATCATTTGTGTTACTAGAAATAAAGGAGTTTGTACTATTAGGAGGTCGATACGCATGGCATAAATAAACGTCATTGTTATGCGAGAATATTGATTTGTCTATTTTTATCCAAATAATTCCATTGCTGTTTTTTTCTACTATGGTAATATATTCGTTTAAAAAGGATTTGTAATATAGAGAAATACCACCACTACATCGTCCAGAACGTTTGACCTTTTTTCGTCCGAAAATATGATCACTATTAAAATTAGCTATGTCTAGATTTAAAGAACTTTTTGAATCAATCCAAGTTTCACTGAGAACAATAATATCATAACTGTTTATTAAGCCTAAAAAGTCTTCATCTATTAGTTTATTTTTAAGTCCATGAATGTTCCAGGATGCTACTCTGATTGAGCACTCCTCTTGACACCCCTACTCTCCCCCGGCTGGGGGTTTGTAGGGGGTGCCGTCTATGTAGAGTGTTTTCCCCACGAATTTAACTTCCTTCCTGTCGTCCTTGGCACGTCGCATGGCGTCATACAGAGGTTTTCGGGCGTCGCGGACGTCCTTCGGCAGTTGTGGGCCGATTCCGATACCTTTCTCTTTCATACGTTGTTGGGTGGGTTGGTTGAATGAGGCTGTACGTACCCTTTCCCGCTCCTGACCGTAGTGGAACCTCGCGATGATTGGACGTGGTCTATCATTTTCCCGTTGGCCACGCCGGGCCGGACGGTATGCAGAATCGAGCGTACATTGTCCCGTTATGTCTAGGATGTTGTTGATGACGTCGTTCACGGCTTTTGTACAGTCTTCCGGCTGATCAGTACTTGCCTCCGGGACACCGTAAAACACAAGGTTGTCCCGCATAGACTTGATCTCGAGGTCTACGAGTTTTTCCTCAGTTTTTTCTTTTTGTGCCTGAAGAGATTTACATTTCTTTTCAAAAGATGATAGATTTTGCTTCAGAGTTTTCAGTTCATGCGCACTTTCTTCATACTTTGAGGAGATGAATTGTGAAGCAGATTCGTTTTCTGTGACACGCTGGTCGATGTCCGTTACCCTAACGTCTAGCTCGGAGACCTTGGCTGTTATAATGTTAATATTTTTCTCTATGCGGTCAACTGCTTTCAGTTTTGACTTGATGTCCCTTATTTCCTGTAATATTTCGGTCGCCCATGGAGGTTGGAGAGAGGCCGCAAAGCTGTACGGAGACCCCGATGGTGGAGGGCTCTGACCGAATGCAAGATGGGGCATAAAGGGTGGTTGCGGATACGCCATGTCGTGAGGACTAAACCAGTAAGAAAGATCCGAAAGCTTACTGTGTAAATCAGAGCTGCAGTCCGAGTTTGTTTGCACTGTGTGTTTACCTTTTTTGGTCTTTTTTCTGGTCCGCTTTTCTGTGTCCGTGATGTCCGTGATCCCCGTGCTTAGTGTTATCGAACCGGACAATGGCGATATAACCTTGCGTTTTTTGTTTTGTTCTTGCTTATTTAAACACTGTTTTCCCGAACTTTTTGAATTCACCTTCGAAGACATGAACAAAAACACTTAAAGTTCCTCTGTATCTAATTTTCAATAACTTAAGTTCCAAAGAGTAGCTAAAATCTCCATTTTTCTACGGAGCTAGTTTTCAGTGTACTTCTCCATTCAAAGTCACGTGACTGCTTTCATTGTTAAGAGTTTATTTAAATATTTGATAGAGACAAGAGTGTCCTTTCAATGAATAAACAATTTACTCCACTCTTACAGCACCATTGTCTTCAAACATGTATGGTAGATGTTAAATGTATAAAATTTCCCTTTTGTGTGCAGCAGACGGCTTTTGAAAACATAGTGACAAAAGAAGAAATTGCACAAAACGTGCAATTTCTCCTTTTGCCACAATGTTTTCCACTTTTCCTGTTATGGAGACACACCAGGATCACTTCTCTGTCATCTGTTCATCACTTTATGACATATTAGCAGGTGACTTCCCTGTTACTTGGTATTTATGTACTTGTGTGTTTTCTTTCCTTCATATTTTGTTGAGGTAATTCACCCTTGACCCTTGACCCTTTCCAACATACAAGATATCTGGAGCAGATGCCTTTGAAAACAACTGGGCAAACATATGGAAGAATTTAAATAATGAAAGTTAAATTTAAATTTTTGAATAGTGTTGAAAACCTTGTGGCTAAAGAAGAAATTTGGGCGTTATTAGCACTTTCTCCTTTAGTCAAAATGTTTTCAAAAGTCACCTTTCACAGATGTGTAGAAATGCCTCTGCAAGTAGAAAACTTTTAAGATATGACATTGATTAAATGGTTAATGATAGACTTGTATATCTCCCCACTCCAGACACTGCAAGCTGATTATACCATGGAAAGTCACGCCAAAGATCTGGAGAATTATGTCAATGTGGCCAGAAATAGAAGGAGGCGGGCAAAAGCATTACTTGACTTTGAGAGACATGATGACGATGAATTAGGCTTCAGGAAAAATGATGTTATTACGGTATGCCAGTCAAATAATTCAGAGAAATATCTGATGCAACCATTGAAGATCCAAATCAGTCTACACCTTCACTGAATCTGATCAGGCTCTTCCTGTTTGCCATCTTCTCCCTTTAACAGAGTTTAAGTCACTGGATAATATTAATGAACAAAAATTGACAACACAAGTATGTATATATGCCATTTACTGTTAAACTCTAAATCAGGGTTTTAGTAATGTTGGGTGTCAGGATAAATGAACCAGTAGTTCTGGTAACTTACCCCGGAAACGCTGTGATATAACTGAAAAATTGTTGAAAGCAGCATAAAAGACAAATAAATCAATAAACAACCAAATCAGGGTTTACCTGTGAAGGGCTGTTCCAGGTAAAATTGTCTAGTGGAGAGGAAAGACAAGCTATTTTCATTTTGAGGATGGTGGGTAATTTTTTAAGTAATAATACTAATCAATGCCAAAAAGTAATAAGAATAATGTACTCTAAAAGTTGCTAGTTTTTCCTTTCTACTTTGACCCATCATTTCACACTGAAACAACAACAGTAGATTATTCATTCATCTGATATGAAATTTTGAGATGTGAAAACATATGAGGAATGTTGCGGGAAAAGAAAAAAGGAAAAAATACCTTGTTTTGCACTGTTGTCTTTTATGTATATATTATCTCATGATTATTTTGAATTTGTGTCTGAAAAATATAGAATATAGTAGCACAGGGTTGCCTTTAATTGATAATATATATTTTTTTATAGATAATATCGATGAAGGATGAACACTGCTGGGTGGGAGAGCTGAATGGTTTACGTGGCTGGTTCCCGGCTAAGTTTGTGGAACTTCTAGATGAGCGGAGTAAAAATTACTCATTAGCCGGAGACGACGGGGTCTCTGAAGCAATAACAGACCTTGTCAGAGGAACGTAAGTGTCATTTTTGACCAATGTATTAACTATGTCCCTGCAAACTTCTAAGAGGGCCTCTGGCATATTTTAGTAGATGACACAAAATTATATATTGATTTGAAGATGTAACATTTTCCTCTTGATCTTTTTAAATGAAACGAATAAAAATGTAACCTATTTAGTCTGACTTTTACTTTAAGAGTCACAAAATTTCAAGGTGGAAAAATGTGAACAGAATCCTAACAAACCAAAAAAGTAATAAAAATAGAAATTGATAATAATTTTATGATCATTATTTAAAGAGGTGAAAGATCATTGAATTAAAGAATCAAAACATTAGGTTTTAACTAAATAAATTGTAGTTAAAACTTTAAACTGAATCAGGTGACTTTAGATGCATGAGCAACATATGGCTTTATTTATAAGACATTGTAGAAAGAAAAGGAATTGCTCAAAAAGTGCAAATTCTCCATTTCACACTATGATATAAATTTTGAGTACACTTTTAAATATGCTTTCAAAGCAGACAATACTAAAAATAACGTATAACATATTCATTTCAATCTCACATTTCTTCATATTTGCATGAAACTTTGTATTAGTAGTGTTGAATTAATGTGAAGAACTTTTTCTTATAACAGGTTGTGTCCAGCATTGAAAGCAATATTAGAGCATGGTTTGAAGCGACATTCCTTATTGGGCAGTATATGCCATCCTTGGTTATTTATAGAAGAGGTAAGAATTTATATTGTGCATACATATTGACATATCATCATTACTTTTATTCCAACTGAAAATGAAAGAGATGTTTAACCCTTTCTTACATACAGATGCATTTTACGTCTGCAGCAGATAACGTCGGAAAACATTGTTGCAAAAAGACAAACGGCTCATTGTAGACAATTTGTCCATTTGCTTCACTGTTTTCAGTTCTTTTCAATAATAAATATTCCAATTATAGAGATATTCCATATATAACCCTGGATGTTTTCAAAATGGTCTGCTATAGATCTGTTGCATGTAGGAAAGGCTTTTAACATTGGGGTTTGTCATTTGTTGCATATTTTTCTTTTTGATTTGTGTTACTAAACTACCTTTTGCACAAACATATTCAACAGTTTTACTAAGTCTTACGACAATTCTGCAGCAGACGACTTTGAACGTATTTTGTCAAAACATAAAAAATCTCCATAATTGAATGGATAACCTATGACTAAAAGTGGAAAACATTGTGGCAAAAGGAGAAATTGCACGTTTTGTGCAATTTCTTCTTTTGTCACTATGTTTTCAAAAAGTCGTCTGCTGCAGAGGGGTCCGAAAGCGTTTATATGAGGGAAAGAGTTAACAGAAATTATGGTGAATCTTTCTACAAACAATTTCCGTCATCTTTTTGATGCACATGACATATGTCCTGGATTTATGCCCCTCAAACCTTGATATTTTCCAATGTAAATGTTAAGCATGGCATTCATATTGCAATGTGAACGGTGCAAGCTATTGCCTATGCATTATTTGAGTACCATCATTGAGGAAAGTATAGCTTCAATAGTATCCTCAATAAATCATTTTTGTTGTGTAGTAGTATTTACCGTTTCCCCATACAGAAAATCTGCAGCGGATGACTTTGAAAACATATTGGCAATATTATCAAACATCTCTTTAAATTAAAGTATAATTATGGAGTTTAGTGTGAAAATATTATGTTAAAAAGAGAAATTGTTCATTATGAGCAGTTTCACCTTTTGTCTCAATGTTTTTTTAGAATTTGTCTGCTGCAGAGGTGTCTACATGTAAGGCCCTCTTACCTAATATATCTGTAATGTATTCCTTTAAATAAATGACTTCTCCTAGAACCATGGTTTCCCCTCTGTCAGTATATTAACCATTTCCTTCTCCTCTGCAGCAGACAACTTTTTTAAATATTATGCCAAAAGAAGAAATTGCTCAAAATAAGCTATTTCTCCTTTTGCCACAATGTTTTATACTTTAACCAATAATATTACTCTCATTTATAGAAAGTTTCAATATTTTGCGACTAGTTGATTTCAAAGTCGTCTTCTACAGATTTGTTGTATGTGGGAAAGGGTAAAAGTATTGGACATGGAATATCCATGAATTGATATATAATGTTAATATTTTAATGTCATGATTTATTTCAGGCAGCAAATAGGGAGGTAGAAAAAGATTTTCAGTCAGTGTACTCGAGATTGGTCCTGTGTAAAACATTCAGGTAAATATGACCTAATTGGTATTCCTATCAAAAATATATCTTTAGCCTTGTCATGGAACATTATGCTTTCAGACATCAACAACCAGTGTAGATTCCTGATCATGTCATACATTCCCAAGTCTGATCAGTCTTCCAATTTCTAGAAGATTCTGATCAGACTGTATGCATGAACTGGAACTGCACTGGTGACCAATTTTCTGCATTAAGACTCTTTGAGAAATTGTTAAAATATATTACATAGTTTTCAACATATAAGGAGATATGTTTACCTTTTTACACATAACATGAGAAATAAGAAAATGCAGGTTTCTTTTTCACATAATTGATATCATCTTCTTTCAAAGTGTATTTTAACAGTTAAATTGATACCATTTTGTTTAAAGTTGTCTTAAAACATCTGAGGAAATAATGTTTATATTTTGGGAATTGGAAGTATAATTTTGAGATTATAATACTTCAAAACAATATTGAGAAAGGAGAAAAACTGATGATGATAAATTTTTCTGTCATTTTACTGTATTTTTTTCCATTTTTTGTTCTTCAAAAAGTCGATCTGTGAGAAAAATGTCATGTTAAATTAATACTTTTCAGACTGGATGAGGATGGGAAGGTTCTCACACCTGAAGAAATCATGTACAGGGTAAGTGGATACAATTATTGAGAGTTGAGAATAGTGGTTTACTCCATTTTAACCTTGTTTCATCAAAACTGACTTTTAGAGGTTTGAGTGTCACCTGCCTTCTTATGTAGACATTTAAAGATCATCTCTTCATTAGCTGTCTTGGTTTGTTTGTTTTATTAAGGTTTAATGTGGTTATAACATTATTTCAGTTATATCAAGGCGACAGTTACCTTTTTAGATCACCAGAGCCGAAGGCTCAGGTGAGCTATTCCTATCACTTTTTGTCCGTCGTCCGTCGTCCGTCGTCTGTCGTCCGTCCGGCGTTAACTTTTAGCTTTAAACATCATCTCCTCCCAAACTCCAAGGACAATTTCCCTGAAACATCACAGGACTGTTCCTCTGGTTGGCCTCTTTCAAAGTTGTTCAAAGATTTAAATTCCATTGAGAACTTTGGTTGCTGCGGCATCAGAAAGGGGACAAAATGTCCAAACTTTAAAAATCTTCTCCTCCGAATCTGCCTGTCAGATTCAAATATAATTTGGTAGAAATGTTCCTTGGGTGACCCTCTATAAAAATTGTTCAAGCCATACTGATTGGGCGAAAAACATGGCAGTCAGGCGGCATCAAAAAAGGGGCAAAATGACAAAATTTGAAAATTCCATTTTTATGAAAGTGCTTGTCTGATTTTAAGAAAATATAATATGAATCTTACTGTAATGATCCTCTATTTAATTTGTTTAAGCCGTTTTGATTGGTTACACAATCATAGCAACCAGGCGTCATCACAAAAGGGGTAAATTGAACTTTTAGCTACAAATGACAACCAACTCCTACCATTCCAATAGAACAATTTCCACAAAACATCACAGGAATGTTCCTTTGGTGGTCCTCTTTCAAAATTGTTCAAAGATTAAAATTCCAATAAGAACTTTGGTTGCTGCAGCATCAGAAAAGGGGACAAAATGTCCAAACTTTAAAAATCTTCTCCTCCGAATCTGCCTGTCAGATTCAAATATAATTTGGTAGAAATGTTCCTTTGGTGACCCTCTATAAAAATTGTTCAAGCCATACTGATTGGGCGAAAAACATGGTAGTCAGGCGGCATCAAAAAAGGGGCAAAATGACAGAATTTGAAAATTCCATTTTTATGAAAGTGCTTGTCTGATTTTAAGAAAATATAATATGAATCTTACTGTAATGATCCTCTATTTAATTTGATTAAGGCGTTTTGATTGGTTACACAATCATAGCAACCAGGCGTCATCTCAAAAGGGGTTAATTGAACTTTTAGCTACAAATGACAACCAACTCCTACCATTCCAATAGACCAATTTCCACAAAACATCACAGGAATGTTCCTTTGGTGGTCCTCTTTCAAAATTGTTCAAAGATTAAAATTCCAATGAGAACTTTGGTTGCTGCGGCATCAGAAAAGGGACAAAATGTCCAAACTTTAAAAATCTTCTCCTCCGAATCTGCCTGTCAGATTCAAATATAATTTGGTAGAAATGTTCCTTGGGTGACCCTCTATAAAAATTGTTCAAGCCATACTGATTGGTCGAAAAACATGGCAGTCAGGCGGCATCAGAAAAGGGGCAAAATTTGAAAATTCCATTTTTATGAAAGTGTTTGTCTGATTTTAAGAAAATATAATATGAATCAAGAATGTTCCTTTGGTGGTCCTCTTTCAAAATTGTTCAAAGATTTAAATTCCATTGATAACTTTGGTTGCTGCGGCATCAGAAAGTGAGAAAAATACCCAAATTTTAAAATCCTTTTCCTCCATAATCTACTTGTGCGATTGCAAGATAATTTGGTAGAAATGTTCCTTAAGTGACCCTCTAAATAAACTGTTGAAGCCATATTGATTTCGTTGAAAAACAGGGCAGCAAGGCGGCATCAGGAAAGGTGCAAAATGACAAAAACTTTATAATTCCATTCTTATTAAAGTTCTTGTTAGATTTCAAGATATAAATGGCCTTTACTGATAAGCTGTTTCTTGAGAAGTGTCCACTCCTTTGCAGTTTCATTTACACTCCCTGATAAAATTTTCCCAGATATTTGCAGTTAAATATTTGCTACTAATTTACTATCAATTAGGTGATCGATTTAGGGCCATCTTGGCCCTCTTGTTTAATGATCCTATGTTAACAAACCAGTAACAGGCTAGAAAAATGTAATGTGCCTTGCCAAAGGGAACTGAAACATGACTAGGGATCAAACCCCGGATGCCTGGTTTCAAATTCCCGACGCTTAACTGTTCCAAGCTTTCACTTAATGACTTATTGACATATGTCACTTGTATTCAAGTACTCTTGATATATGGATGGCAGTTATGATCATATCATATATTTATATAGATGGATTTTGGTCATAACTGTTTTCCAGAGGCTAGAGAGTAAACATACAAGAACCTGATTAGACTGCATTCAGTAGCAGGCTTATCTGGATCTGCCTTCGTCACAACGTTTGAAAGGTGATTTTCGTTTGAGTCAAAAACAAATTAAATTATGTATGTTTTAACATATTGAGTGACCTGTTACTTCATCAGACGAAGTTGAAGTAGGCTGTCAGCTGAGGCTTGGGCGGATCCAGTTTGAAATTTGTTAATTGATGCTATAATACATTATTTATTTGTCTAACATGCATGACACATGTATGAATAATTAGATGTACATGTATGTTTAATTTCAAAGCAGACAGATGCAACATTCAAGTCATATGATTTTACCAAATATTTTAACAATGCTAAAGCAGTATAAAATTGACATTTATATGACATTCATCTGTCGCAGATGAATTTAAAAAACATTGTGGAAAAGGAGGAATTGTTTGTGATTCCGTTTTACAGGTTTTACATTTTTATACATAGATACTTTCAAAGCAGATGACAGAACGATCATAATCTGATTTAAACAGACAAAGAGGGGGTATTTTGGTGTTTTCCTGGTGCATTCCATTTGTCCTCATATTTTGAAATTATACCCAGTTTTACCTAAAAAATGCAAGCATGCAAGCCAATATTATGCACATGTTATTGTAATATATCAATAGTGATTCTTACAAAAAAATGAGAAAAATCAGAATGAATCGGGAAAATACCCATAGTGATACCCCCTTTTTTTTTTTAATAAAAGTCAAAATATTTAAAAAGCGTATGGAACAAAAAATACCCCACATAACATGTTTTATTTTGTTCACAGGCAGTACAAGCAGTAAACATTTCCCATGATGCAGTCCATGCACAGATGGATGTGAAGTTACGCTCATTGATTTGTTGTGGTCTCAAGTAAGTCGGTCTTAAAAGTTCTCTGTTAATCCTTTCCCTCATTCAATCACTTTCTGATGCCTCTGCAACAGAAGACTTTAGAAAACACTGTGACAAAAGGAGAAATTGCTCATGATGAGCAATTTCTTCCTTTGTCACAATGTTTATAACTTTATTCAAATATTAAACTTTCATTTACGGATATTTTTCACATTTTTGCCTATATGTTTTCAAAGTCATCTGCTGCATCTTATTATAGCTTCGACAAAGGAAAAGAACTGGTAGACTTTAGAAAACTAGTATAGATCCAGTTTAGCCTATGTATACATACAATCTAATCTGAATCTGCACTATTTCCTATCCACACAAAAAGACTTAAAGGAAAGTTTGTTACTAGTAGAAACATTGACCAGAATGAAGAAATGGTTGGACTGATGGTCTATTATAGATAAGACAAGACAACATTTTATTGATATAAGCTAAGAGTCATACAGCATAATTCATCGAAAGTGCATTAACCCTTTCCCACAGCTACTTTGAAAATGTTTACTCACAAATATGGAAAATCTCTATAATTGTAGGTATGATTACTGGTAAAAGTTGAAAACATTTGTGGCAAAAAGGAGAAATTGCTTGTTTTGAGCAATTTCTCCTTTTGCTTCAATGTTGTCAAGAGTCATCTGCTGCAGATGTGTCAAAATGCGTCTATAGGTGGGAAAGGGTTAAAAGTGGTAAAAATATTGGAAGTTCCAATCTTTTCTGGGAAAGAGGAAGACTACGATAAAAACATGTTTTACATATAGAAAGATCAATAGTATTTTAAAATATAAAATATAAGTCTCTTCAGTTCAAAGTAGTTGTTGTAAAGACTTTAAAATCAAGGCAAATAGTACTTATAGAGTAATTTCTATTTTTCTCACAATTTTGTCCAAGTCATCTCTTGTAAAGGAAGTAATAAACGCCTCTATCTAGGTCAACAAAATATGTAGAATCTCTCTCGTGAGTTATTTCTCCACAATATTTACCTGATCCTAACCTTTCCGCAAAAATGTTTATTATTAACATGTACAATGTCATGTATTTTTATCAAATTTGTGATATTTTTTTTTTATGAAAAAACAAATGTTGAGGTAAAGTTTCTGACAAGTAATTCAGTTTAATTATCTCCATTTTCAGTGAGCAAGTGTTACACCTGTGGTTAGAGACATTGTGTTCCAGTATTGATGTGGTTGAGAAGTGGTACCATCCCTGGTCCTTCATGAGGAGTCCCGGCTGGGTACAGATTAAATGTGAACTCAGGTATGTCAAACCACAATTCTTTGGCTTTATGAAAACATTTGTAACTTCAACTTGTTACAGACATCAATATCATATTGTTTAACCCTTTCCCTCATACGACAATTCTGCAGCAGACGACTTTGAACGTATTTTTTCAAAACATAGAAAATCTCCATAATTTAATTGATAACCTATGACAAAAAGTGGAAAACATTGTGGCAAAATTTCTTCTTTTGTCACTATGTTTTCAAAAAGCCATCTGCTGCAGAGGCATCAGAATGTGTCTATATGAGGGAAAGGGTTAAGACATAATATTCATTAGCTTGACTTTTTGAAGAAAATGCAAGCTATCCTACTAGCCTCGGCATCGGCATTGGCATTGGTGTCACACCTTGGTTAACCTTTTTGTACCACCTCACTTTTTTTCAAAACCATATGATTTGAAACTTACAATACTTGTTCACCATCATAACCTCCATCAACATTCAAGAGTACATTACTCTGTCAAGGTTTTTGTAAGAATTATGGCCCACACATGACTCTGTCAAGGTCTTTGTAAGAATTATGGCCCTTTTTGACTATAAAGTTTTTTGTTCTACCCCACTTTTTTTCCAAATCAATAGAGATATAGCTTATACACTTACAATACCTATTAACCATCATTACCTCCATCAACAGACAAGAGTACATAACTCTGTGAAGGTTTTTATCAGAATTATGGCCCTTTTTCATTTTTGAATTTGGATAAAATTGCCTTAACCCTTTAGGATATTGCTGTGAAACTCGGAATTCTTGTCTACCATCATGACCCCCATCTGTAGACAAGAGAAGGTAACTCTGTCAAAGATTTTTTATTGCCTTTTACTACAAAAAGTTTATTGTTTTTATTGTCAAGCACTAAAATAAAGTTGAGCGCGCTCAAATATTTTAAAAGCTGATAAAATGGCCATCTTGTTCTGTCACACAACATAGCTGACATAGTTTTACAGGAAAACAGTTGAGATTAGCCAAATATAGAAGGAGATCATATGATATATGACGTCATTTTTTCTCTCCCATACCATATGTTAAGTTTGGTTATAAAATGTGGAATGACCTTTTCCCTTTGAAGGACAATTTGTTCCATCATATCATTATCTAGGGTGTTTTTTTTCATCAACATATAATTTATTGGAAATAACTCTGCTGCATGCTAATGATCGCATTTTTAAAATGATCTCCCTTTGAACAAAAGCTGTGCTTGCATTTTTTTCTAATAGGTTTCAAGTTTTTAATATTGTCAACTCCTTTTTTGTTGGTATTGTGGTATTTGTCTGTGAATTGATGTTGTAATAGAGAGACAGTTGTGTGAAATCCTCCTTTTAGTCAGAAATATAGTACAAATGTAGATAAGAAAGATTATACAAAAGTTGAAATCTGGATAATTTGGCATCTTCTCTGTATGCTGCATGGAGTTTTTGAATTGTTTTGCATGGTTGATATTTTGATTGACTTTTCATTGTTTTAATTCTTATTCTTTTCATTTAGCACCAAGTTAATTTAGTTGGAAATTCTTCATATACTGTTTTATTCCAGGTGTTAATTAAATATTAGTAGAGATATCTCTAATTCTGCTCCTTTTCTCATGTCATAGATCCAAAAACTAGTGGCAGTGTCCGTCTGCAATTTCTATGCTCCAACCTAATGGATTGATTAGTGCTAAATTATTATTGACCACTTCTGTCAAGACAAAGATATTTTTGTCACATTTGTTTTAATTTCATATATCTCTCGCTTGGAAAGACTGTTGTGTGGAGTAGTGGTGTGTCAGGAAACACATGGGTCGGTGAACTGGTCACTGTCATATGATTTGTGTTAAACCCAAATCAAACAATAAATCAATCACATATTTCAATATCTCAAAATTATTTAATCTAATGGTTTATAGGAATTCTGACCAAAATATGGGGGGTTCATCATGAAAACTCATCAAAAAGTTATAAGAACACAGTTAGAAAAAGATGTGTGAAAGCATCTGATTAAGGAATCTGAGCAATGAATACTGCTGTACAGAAGTTTCTTGAAGCCATCTATGACTTATTGGCAACAGTCCAGAGTGAGATCAGAATGGGCAGATGCACTGACTGATTTGTATCAACACTGTTTGAAATGCCATATGGTCTGTTATCATGTAGCGCCAGTCATAAAAGCTTGTTCATGTGGAAAAATAGGCATTTGTTAATAGTGTGCCTTCACATCTTACTTAAATTGGAGTTTATATTGAAGCAATTCTCTATGTTTTCCTGTCACCCTTGAACAAATTCAGGAACAAGCTTTATTTTTTATTATTAGCTAACACTTCAAATTCTCTGTTTATGAAAGTATTATTATTGAAATGAGTTGAAAACATTTAGGCATCATGATGAAAAACTGCTAACATTAAACAAATTATCATTTTTAGGTCGTCTGATTTTTTGAAAAAAAAAAGACGAGCTATTGTCGTCACTTGATCGTCTGCATCTTCTTTGTCAGCGGTGTTGGTTAAGTTTTGCGTTTAGGTCACTTACATGGAAACTATCAAACCTGATACTTTGAAACTTGGAAAACTTGTTCATCTAATACCGTTCTTCTCATTGTATGCTAAAGATACTGAGTTTGGTCTGGTTTTTTTGGTAAATATTTATGAATTTTGGCTGATTTTGAGAATTGGACATAGTTTTGGTTAAGTTGAACGTTTAGGTCACTTACATTGAAACTATCAAACCTAATAATTTGATTCTTGGAAAACTTGTTCATCTAATACCCTTCTTCACATTGTATGCTAAAGATGCTGAGTGTGGTCTGTTTTTTTGGGTAAAAAACATCAATGTTTATATATTTTGAGAATTGGCAGTGTTGTTTAAGTTTTATGTTTACTTACATTATTTACGGTCTCTTACATGGAAACTATCAAACCTATTGAATGATAAAGATGCTGAGTGGGCCTGTTTTTTGGGGTAAAATACATCAATTTTGATGAAATTTGGTCGATTTTGAGAATTGGGCATACATGTAGTTGGTTAAATTTTGTGTGGAAACTATCAAACCTTATACTTTATAACTTGGAAAACTTGTTCATCAAATACCCTTCTTTTCATAGAATGTTAAAGACGCTGAGTGTAGCTTGTATTTTGGGATAAAAAACCCATACATTTTGATGTATTTTGGTTGATTTTGAGAATTGGACATTAAAAGTTGGTTTAGTTTTTTGTTTAGGTCACTAAAATGGAAACTATCAAACATAATACTTTGAAATTGGGAAAACTTGTTTATCTAATACCCTTCTTCACATTGTATGCTAAAGATGCTGAGTTTGGTCTGTTTTTTGGGGTAAAACACTTCGATTTTGATGTATTTTGGTAGATTTTGAGAATTGGCAGTGTTGTTTACGTTTTATGTTTAGGTCACTTACATGTAAACTATCAAACCTATCGAATGATAAAAATGCTGAGTGGGCCTGTTTTTTTGGGGTAAAAAACATCAATTTTGATGTATTTTGGTTGATTTTGAGAATTGGACATAGTTGGTTAAATTTTGCGTTTTGGTCTCTTATATGGAAATTATCAAACCTATTACTTTAAAATTTGGAAAACATGTATATCTAATAACCTTCTTCACATTGAATGATAAAGATGATGAGCGGGCATGTTATTTGGGGGTCTAAGACATAAATTTTTATTTATTTTGGTCGTTTATGAGAATTGGACATAGTTTCTTCATTTTTGTGTCACCTGCGTAGCATGGAAGGCACTTAGGGATTACTTTTTTTTTTGTCCGGCGTCTGTCTGTCGTCACACTTTTTCGTCACGTTTTCAAATAACTTTTTTTCTACTCAAAGGATTGGATTGAAACTTCTGACAAATGTTTATATCAATCTTTGTGATGGGTTCTCAAAAGGGAGATAATCCAAATATTTTTTATATCAGAGTTATTGCCCCTTTTCTGGCACAGCACTCCATTCTAGTTTGTTACATTGATTTCAAACATTTCCCAAACAATAAAAACATACCCGGTAATGTACTTCAACATAATATGAATATCTTCAATTAGATTGTGTTTTGGGGGTCAAGGTCACTTACTAAAAATAGGAAAACGGTAATATATTCAATATCTTTAGTTAAAGTTGACTTAATGTACCAATATCATTTGCCTGTCCATTGCATACACAAGACTCAGCTATGATCTTGACTGATAGTGACAGCCATCCAACGTGAAGATCTTCCTTATCATGTATATGAACTTGGCTTTATTTCCACATAGTTAATCTTGTTTAAATACTTGAAAAATAACAGTTGTGTTCGGTCATTATAATATGTAAATATTCTTTCCGAATTTAAATATTTTTTATATAAAATAAAAAAAACGTAAAAGGATAATATCAGACGAGCGTCAGGCACCAGCAGGCGGTGCTCTTGTTAGCTCACTTATGCATGAAGTGCTAGGTGAGTTTTTGTGATCGCTCATCGTCCGTTGTCCCTCGTCGTCGTCCATCCGTTCACATTTTCCTACAAACGACTTCTCTTCCTAAACCAATTAACCAAATTCAAAATAATTTTACAGGAATGTCTCTTCGGTGGATCTCTTTCAAACATGTTCAAAGAATTCTATTCCATGAAGAACTTTGGTTGCCATGGCAACAAAAAAGGGGAAATTTAACAAAACTTAAAATATCTTCTTGTCTAAAAGTAGAAGGCCTATGCCTTTGATATTTGGTATGTAGCATCATCTAGTGAACCTCTACCAAGATTGTTCAAATTATAGCCCTGGGATAACAAATGACCCCTCCCCGGGGGTCACTTGTTTTTCATAAACTCATATGGGGAAAAAAACTAAAAAAATCTTCTTGTCTAAGAGTAGAGGGCCCAGGCCTTTGATATTTGGTATGTAGCATCATCTAATGGACCTCTACCAAGATTGTTCAAATTATAGCCCTGAGGTAAAAAATGACCCCATCCTGGGGGTCACTTGTTTTACATAGACTCATATAGGGGAAAAACTTAAAAAATCTTCTTGTCTAAAAGTAGAGGGCCCAGGTCTTTGATATTGAGTATGTAGCATCATCTAGTGGACCTCTACCAAGAATGTTCAAATTATAGCCCTGGGGTCTATTGTTTTACATAGACTCATATAGAGAAAAACTTAAAAAAAATATTTTCTAAATGTAGAGGGCCCCCGGCCTTTGATATTTGGTATGTAGCATAATCTAGTGGACCTCTACCAAGATTGTTGAAATTATAGCCCTGAGGTAAAAAATGACCCCATCCTGGGGGTCACTTGTTTTACATAGACTTAAAACTTAAAAAATCTTCTTGTCTAAAAGTAGAGGGCCCAGGTCTTTGATATTGGGTATGTAGCATCATCTAGTGGACCTCTACCAAGATTGTTCAAATTATAGAGACTCATATAGAGAAAATACTTAAACAATCTTCTTGTCTAAAAGTAGAGGGCCCAGGCCTTTGATATTTGGTATGTAGCATCAGTGTGGACCTCTACCAAGATTGTTCAAATTATAGCCCTAGGGGTCACTTGTTCTCCATAGACTCATAGAGAATTTTTTTAAAAAATCTTCTTGTCTAAAAGAAGAGGGCCCAGGCCTTTGATATTTGGTATGTAGCATCATCTAGTGGACCTCTCTCTACCAAGATTGTTCCAATTATAGCCATAGGGTCAAAAATGACCCCTCCCCTTGGGGTCACTTGTTTCGCATAGACTTGTATAGGGGAAAAACTTTAAAAATCTTCTGGTCTAAAAGTAGAGGGCCAAGGCCTTTGATATTTGGTATGTAGCTTCATCTAGTGGATCTCTACCAAGATTGTTTCAAATTATAGCCATTAGGTCAAAAATTACCCTGTCCCCGGGGGTCACTTGTTTTACATAGACTCATAAAGGGAAATAAAATAAAAAAGTTTGATTAAATCAGGTGAGCGATATAGAACCATCATGGTCCTCTTGTTCAACATGTTTTCAAAAGTCTGCTGCAGATGTGTCAAAATGCAACTGTAAGTAGGAAGTATTCCCTCCTTGGCACTCATAAATTCGGTGAAAGCATTACAACTGATTCACTTGTATCTAGATAAACATACCAGAAGACTGGTAATTTAACTAGGTAATGCTGTTTCTAATTTGTCACAAAAAGCAATTTTTCCCCATATTCTAGTCATTCATTTCAATGTTATAATGATTCATTATTATTACTATTATTGTCTATTATTGTAAATGTCGTGCAGTGTTGTGTGTTTCCTATTTTCAGATTACTCTCCAATTTCTCGTTCAACTTGGAGAAGGACTATGAAATACAAAGTAAAAAGCTCCACCCAGTCAAGTCGATATCCGATTCCGTCAAGGAGATTTTAATAACCCATCATTTATTTTCATGGGATATTAACTAATAACTTACAGGCCTAAATCAGGGGGTATTCACTGGTCTTTGATAATTTATTAGTTTATTACTGAATTAACCCTTTCCCACTTATAGACACATTTTAATGCGTTATAAGTAGACAAGTATTGAACATAATTGGGTAAACATAGAAATTGCTCATGATGAGCAATTTCTCCTTTTTCCAAAATGTTTTCAACTTTAAATACTAGTTATATGTTCATTCAGAGAGGAGGAATCCGCTGTGGTCGAGTGGTTAGCGTCGGGGATTTCGAGACCGGGTGTCCCGGGTTCGATCCCCAGTCGTGGCACTACGGTCATGGTGGAGTGCCCTTGGGCAAGGCACATTTTCTAGCCCTAGTACTGGTTTGTTTACCCAGGGATCATGAATAATTAAATTTAATTGTGCGCTAAATGACCTTAGCTGTCGATGCGCCATAAAACAATATACATTCATTCATTCAGAGAGATTTTGCATGTTTTTAATATCATCTGCTGCAGATTGGTTGTATGTGGGAAAGGGTTAAACCCTGTTTGGTAGTTACACTTAAGCATCACTTCACTTAACTCTTTCCCTCATACGGCAATTCTGCAGCAGACGACTTTGAACGTATTTTGTCCTATGACTAAAAGTGGAAAACATTGTGGCAAAAGGAGAAATTGCACGTTCTGTGCAATTTCTTCTTTTGTCACTATGTTTTCAAAAAGCCGTACTTTAACCCTTTCCCTTATACAGCAATTCTGCAGCAGACGACTTTGAACGTATTTTGTCAAAACATCTCCATAATTGAATGGATAACCTACGACGAAAAGTGGAAAACATTGTGGCAAAAGGAGAAATTGCACGTTTTGTGCAATTTCTTCTTTTGTCACTATGTTTTCAAAAAGCTTTCTGCTGCAGAGGCGTCAGAAAGCGTCTATATGAGGGAAAGGGTTAATGAATACTTTAGCTCGTCTGTTTTTCGAAGAGGAAAAGTCGGGCTATTGTGATACCCCGTCCTCGTCGTCGGCATCGTCACAAATCTTTAGCCTTACCTCATAACTCATACTCCTTTCAACATTTTCAAATGAAACTTGGTACACATGTTCCTAGGAACAATATGCATGTCTATACCAAGTCACATAACTCTAATTATTCAGTAATGCCACTTTTTTTTTAACTTAGTAGGAAAAAAAACCAGACGAGCATGTCATATAAGCGTAAGGATTAAAAAGGTAAAGGCTTTACATAGCAATAGGGATATTTCAAGGGCTTGGCGGGAAATGGTTGTAACTAAAAACCTTTGTAAACAATGCAAATTTAGGTGCCATTGCTCAGAACGAGCAATGGCACCTACATTTCCATTGTTTACCATGAAATATTATTTAACGCTTATAAAGACGTTATGGCGAGGTGATTAACCTAGGTAAAGAAATACCAATTTTAGTTACAACAGTTTCACGCCAAGCCCTTGATTTATCATCCGTGCAAAATATTTATTTCAACTAAACAGACCTTTTAATCTTGATCACATTAACATAACTTTCATTTTCTAAGGAAGTGTTAACTTGTATTTAATTCCACAATATCTCTCTATATCAAATAAATCATTTTAGTGAAAGGATTCTTATAAGACCAAGCAACGTAGGGCTTGTAGGTCAAAATGTAGGGCTTAAGAATGTTTAAAATGGTTGAAGGTTTCGGTGAAGTAGAACAGTGAAAATGCTTATAGGGTTATCTGATATTACATTTTTGAAATCATATGCTCTTAAACCATATGCTGAAAATGTAAAGACTGAAAAATAGAAACTGAAAATTTAGATACCAAGTTTAAAAAACATTGAGGTAAAAGGACAAACATGTTCCATTTCCCAAAATGTTTCTTAGACTTGTCTGCTGCTTGGAGGTGATATCTCATCTGTATAAGTTAAAAGATTAAGTTGTTTGTTTGCTGCTGGTCAGTTTGTTGAGATTCATTGTTAATGTTTTGTTATTGGTTATTATGTTATTGAGACATGTCGAAATGCTAAACAATTATGGGTCTCTTTAAAATAAAGGCAATTTTTATCATTATTGTACATATTGGTCATAAATCTCCAAAGTTGTCATGACTGGTCAGATGGCGCGGAGGCACAAACATATCTGGGTCTTTGCTGTACAGGCTGATCTGGATCTTTTACTGCAGAGAGGCACATGCTGATCTGGATCTTTGCTGTTTCAAATTTCCAAGTTTGTTTTTCATTTGTTGTTGTCCAGATTATTTGACCATAGCCAGATGAGAATACTTCATGTGCATATAACAACCGAAATAGGTGATGTAGTATTAACACTTTATTACATCTAGACTCTTTCTGATGCCTCTGCTGCAGACAAATTTTGAAAACATTGGGGCCAAAGTTTCAATATTTTTGTCTATATGTTTTCAAATTTGTCTGCTGCACATTTGTTAAATGTAAAAAAGGGTTAACATAACCAATTTGAAACCAGTGTGTTAACATAACCAATTTGAAACCAGTGTTTTCTTTACATGTACAGAAATGCATGGGGTTTACATTTTCATCAGTTCTACAATTATATTGTTGTTTACAGGGTATAACCCTTTCCTTTGATCTACACATTAAATATTGTGGGAGAAATTGCTGATCAAATAAATTTATCCTTTATTCCACTTCACAGCTCTTTCAAAATTAAACTTACAAAATATTTTGTTATAAGTATTTATTCCAGTAATGTTTTCTATTCAGACAGAGGACAATAACGTAACCAAATGGGTAAATGATGCAAAATCTTGGCCTAGCTAAGTTCAAATCATTGACACAATGATATGAGCCGTCCCGCGAGAAAACCAACATTATGGTCTTTGCGTAATGTATCGACCAAGATCAGCCTGCGCACTCCGCGCAGGCTAATCTGGGCCAACACATTCCGTCTGAGGGGGGAAAGATGTATAGAGTAATGATTCCTGAAGCAGAAAATCTACAGAAAGCGAAAACTGTCTGTCAGGGTAAGCCAGTGCGGAATGCTTAAGCTGATCCGAGTCCACAAGGTTGGTTTTCTCGCGATACGGCTCATATATGTACCAGTATGCTGAAGGTTTATTGTTGGCATGTTTTGATATGCTAATATTGGTCTTAATCTTATCCCTTTCTCATACACATTCTGATACATTTGCAGCAGACAACTTTTGAAAACATTGTGGCAAAGGGAGAAATTGTTCATGATGAGCAATTTATCCTTTTGTCACAATGTTTTCAACTCTCTTCAATAAATATACATTGATTTTATAGAGATTTTCCATATTTTTGCAATGATGTTTTTAAAGTCGTCTACTGCAGTTTTGTTGTATGTGGAAAAGCCGGGGGTTTAGTAAGTGGTTTCCTGAATGATTACTTCTTGTTTATGTTTATCCCTTCTGCTGCTTAAGCAGATTGATACTAAGGCATCACTTTTCCATTGTCTGTCTGTCTGTCCATTAAGCTTTGACTTAATAAGTAATTGGTTATACATGTTAATACTTATTGCTAGGACGAGACATAAGTATTCCTTGAAACACTTTTGTAAAAAAGATATCCATTTACTGCATTTAGAAACTGTGATGAGATTGTCTTTAAAGAAATCCATTTGTATTATCAAGCATTTTTATTTGTTTTCCTTGGATTACCAGACTCTTCAATTTAAATGGTAAACATCCGCTACGGCTTTGATAGAAATTTAATTGGTTTGGGTTAAGCTATTCTAGTAAAAAAGTGCATTTCATTAATTTTTAGCTCTACTGGCCAAAGGCAAGAAGGGCTTATGTCGTGGCGATTTGGCCGTCGTCCGTGTGTGCGTGCGTCCGTCCGTCCGTCCGTAAACAATTTCTTGTTAACACGATACAGTCTTCACTTTTGATTGTATCTCAACTAAACTTATACAGTAGTTAGATATCCATGAGAGCTCGGTTCCTTTCGAAAACCAGCCAGATCCGCCCATGCATGACTGGATTATGGCCCTTGAAATGGTCAAAATTGCTATAAAAGAGCTTGTTAACACGATACAGTCTTCTTTTTTGATTGTATCTCAACCAAACTTATACAGTAGTTAGACATCCATAAGAGCTCGGTTCCTTTCAAAAACCAGCCAAGATCCGCCCATGTATGACTGGATTATGGCCCTTGAAATGGTCAAAATTGCTATAAAAGTAAAAAGAGCTTGTTAACACGATACAGTCTTCACTTTTGATTGTATCTCAACCAAACTTATACAGTAGTTAGATATCCATGAGAGCTCGGTTCCTTTCATAAACCAGCCAGATCCGCCCATGCATGACTAGATTATGGCCCTTGAAATGGTCAAAATTGCTATAAAAGAGCTAGTTAACACGATACAGTCTTCACTTTTGATTGTATCTCAACCAAACTTATACAGTAGTTAGATATCCATGAGAGCTCGGTTCCTTTTGAAAATCAGCCAGATCCGCCCATGCATGACTGGATTATGGCCCTTGAAATTGTCCAAATTGCTATAATTGAGCATGTGAACACAATAGAGGCTCCATTTACTATCTGATCTTCACCAAACTTAGATAGTAGTTAAATATTGATGAGAGCTTGGTTCCTTTTGAAAATCAGCCAGATCCGCCCATGCAAGACTGGATTATGGCCCATGAAATTGTAAAAATTGCTATAATACAGCTTGTGAACACAAAAGAGCCTCCATTTACTATCCGATCTTCACCATACATACATGCTCTGGATTGAAAATGACCAAAGAACCATACCAGTAGAGCATAGGCCCTCATGGGCCTCTTGTTTATTATATGGGCCAAATTCTTACCAAAGGAAAATGCAACGAAATGTAATCATTTTTTAATTAAAACATTTTTTCTTTTTTAATCCTTTCCCACATATAGGTACTTTATGATGCCACTGCAGCAGACAAACCTTTTTAATATTGTGCAAATAATGAGCAATTTATCCTTTTGCAACAATATTTTCATCTCTATTTAATTATATTTTCATTTAACTTATTTTGCCAAGATTTTTTTCAAGTCTGATTTGTTGTATGTGGGAAAGGCTTAAAAGATATTTAATTGCTGGCTATCAGTTTGTCATTTACAAAGAATATATTTCATGTTTCCAAGAATGCATTTTACATTGATTGTGCAATATCAAAACAACACAAACAGGAAGTATAGATTTCAAGCAATTAAGAACAGATGTAGCAGTATAGTTTCAAACAAAATATACTTGTCTGTTTTTATACAATTTACAACAGCAAGGTTTAAAGTTGAAACAAGTTATACAATTTCCCAGCTGTAAGGTATAAATTTGGAACTGCAAAGCAGAACAATTTCTTTCGTTTTGAAAAAATGAAAGAGGAAAAACTTGCTTGCTGCACCATCTTAATGGTCTATTTCCAGACTTTTCTTGTGATGTTTTCCTTTTGAAAAGGAATAAAAAAAAAACCATATTAAGCTCATCAGATTGTTGGTGAAATTATTTTCCCCGGGTTATGTGATTTTTATCTTGGTTTTAGACAGAAGTGGGAGTCACAGAACATGTGACATTATGGTTATAAACCCTTTCTTGCAATCGGATGAGGTTACAGTAAATGTTAAAAAAATAACAATGTAGCAAAAAGAGAACTTGCTCATTATAATTTCTCTCTTTGCAACAATGTTTTCAACTCTATAAAGTAAGAACACTTTCCTTGATGGGGATATTCCATATGTAAGTCTGGATGTGTTCAAACCTTTCCCTCATACAGCAATTCTGCAGCAGACGACTTTGAACATATTTTGTCCTATGACTAAAAGTGGAAAACATTGTGGCAAAAGGAGAAATTGCACGTTCTGTGCAATTTCTTCTTTTGTCACTATGTTTTCAAAACGCCGTCTGCTTTAACCCTTTCCCTCATACAGCAATTCTGCAGCAGACGGCTTTAAACATATTTTGTCCTATGACTAAAAGTGGAAAACATTGTGGCAAAAGGAGAAATTGCACGTTCTGTGCAATTTCTTCTTTTGTCACTATGTTTTCAAAACGCCGTCTGCTTTAACCCTTTCCCTCATACAGCAATTCTGCAGCAGACGGCTTTAAACATATTTTGTCAAAAAATAGAAAATCTCCATAATTGAATGGATAACCTATGACAAAAAGTGGAAAACATTGTGGCAAAAGGAGAAATTGCACGTTTTGTGCAATTTCTTCTTTTGTTACTATGTTTTCAAAAAGCCGTCTGCTGCAGAGGCGTCAGAAAGCGTCTTTATGAGGGAAAGGGTTAAAGGTGCCTGCTGCAGGTTTGTTGTATGTGAGAAAGGGTTTGATTATAACAAAAATTCAGAACATATGGTCATTTTCTTTGATACATATATTTTATTATTTCTTAGAAGCAAAAGTAAAAAAGATAAAGGTTGTGAAATGTTGTTTTGTTCTTTATAAAATTATGTAGATGTTTTACAGTTTGTTTATGCAGAATAGGCATTATTTTTTTTGTGTCTATTTCATTGTTTATTCTATGAAAGCTTTATGTTTACCTTGATTTAATTGATTTCTCTTTGTCTTGGCACTGTTCTGTAACTGGAAATTCTCAAGATCTGTCAGGAAAAAAACCGAACAAATGTTACTGTGATCTTTAATTGTTACTGTTTGTTCTTTAATCGTTTCTACATATAAATACTCTTTATATCTCGTGACATGCCTGGTACTCATCCTTTCCACACATATAGAAAATAAGCAACAAACAAATTTGAAAACGTCTTGACGGAGATATAGAAAATCTCTATAGATAGAAGTATAATTATTTAACCCTTTCCCTCATAGGACAATTCTGCAGCAGACGACTTTGAACTTATTTTGTCAAAACATAGAAAATCTCCATAATTGAATGGATAACCTATGACAAAAAGTGGAAAACATTGTGGCAAAAGGAGAAATTGCACGTTTTGTGCAATTTCTTCTTTTGTCACTATGTTTACAAAAAGCCGTCTGCTGCAGAGGCGTCAGAAAGCGTCTATATGAGGGAAAGGGTTATATTATATAAACAGCAATACAACAGCCGTTGTTGATTTATTGGTTTGTTATGAATGGGCACCGAGTGACACTCCATCAAGATGAGCTATACCAAGAAAATGTTTCTAACTACTGCAATATCCTTCCTTCATGTTAAAAAAGCAATGTGATTCAAAGCTGCTATCAAGTAAACACTCAACACACTGATTGGGTGGGGGTATTTTACTAGTCAAATAGATGAATGTCTTCATCAGATAAAGGCAATCTTTTAACTACTGCAATCATTTAACATTTAATCCTTTCCCACATACATCAAATCTGTTGCATAGGACTCCATAAGCATCTGGGCAAAAATATATAGAATCTCAAGACTGTTTAATAAATGAATAAGAGTTGAAAACATAATGGTAAAAAGGAGAAATTGCTCATAATGAGTAATTTCCCCTTTTGCCACAATGTTTTTAACTCTATTTAATAATTGAACTCTCATTTATGGAGATATTTCTTGCCTTTGTCAATATGTTTTGAAAGACGTCTGTGCAGAATTGTTGTATGAGGGAAAGGTTAAATATCACATATGCATATGTGTTCATTGTTAATGCATTTTTCCTTTTACCTTTATTGTTTTCATATGAATTATGCTGCCTAAGACATCTAATGCTGTCTGTATCAGGACAAGGGTTAAAGCAATCTTTCTAACTACTGCAATCACTATACATGTTAGGGCAATTAAAGACTCCTTTTTAGCTCACCTGAGCTTTGCTCAAGGTGAGTTATTGTGATCACCTTTTGTCCAGCGTCCGTCATGCGTCAACCTCTTCTCCTCAGTAACCAGTAGGTCAATTGGGATGAAATTTCACAGAAAGCATCCTCTCAATGACCTCACCAGATTTCCTTCAAATTGTTGGGATCCATGCAGAATTCTGGTTTCCATGGCAACGAAATGAAAAAAAAATTAAAAATTCTTCTCCCAAACCAGTTGGCAGATTTTCAAATAATTTTGTAGAAATGTTCCTTTGATGACCCTCTATCAGATTCCTTCAAGCCATGTTGATTGGTTGAAAAACATGGCCGCCAGGGGGGGGGGGGGCTGTTTTGCCTTATATGGCTATAGTGAAAACTTAAAAAAAAAAATCCAAAACTGTCAGGTCGATTTTCAAATAGTTTTGTAGAAATGTTCCTTGGATGACCCTCTATCAGATTCCTTCAAGTTGATTGGTAACTATGGCCGCCAGAGGGCGGGGCTTATATGGTTAAAGTGAAAAAAAAAAAATCAGGTGAGCGATCCAGGGCCATCATGGCCCTCTTGTTTCTGTTTGTTATTTCAGAATTCATGTTTAAATGTATTGTATCTATGCATTTAATCCTTTCCCTCATACCAAAAAGTCTGCAGCAGACAACTTGAAAAAAATATGAAAGCACTCCATAATTAAAAGTAAGATTATTCGAAAGAGTTGAAAATATTGTGGCATATAAAGAAGTTGCTCATTCTGTGCAGTTTCCCCTTTTGCAATAATATTTTCAAAAGTCATTTGCTTTAGATGCATCTTTATTGGGGAAAGGGTTATATTATGTTTTATCATGTGAAGAGATAGTAGATCTAGTAGAGGGGTTAAGGGGGAGAATTATTTTTAGTGTAGTATAGTTAGAGTCACTCTGGGCTGATTCTTTAGAAATCGGCCTAGTATGTAAAGAGTGACTGGAACCACCTCTGTTGTTGTAAGGACATCTTCAAAACTTAAAAATGGTAAACAAAGTCGAAAACACTGAAAAAAACGATGTGAGAAAAGGAAACATTTCTCACTATGACCAATTTCTCATTTTTCCACAGTTTCAAAAGTTGTGTGCTGTAGAGGCATAAGAAATCCTGTGCATAACTTTTAGAAACATTGTGACAAAATAAGAAATAACTCATGTTGAGCAATTTCTCTTAGTCACAATGTTTCAAGTCTATTCAATAATTATACATTCATTTATATAGATTTTACCATATTTTTTGATAAGTATTTTCAAAGTCGTCTGCTGCAGATTTGATGTTAAAGGAGGAAGGGGGAAGGAAAGTTAAACATTGTTTAGAAATCCTAGTTAAGCATGATCTCCCTATTGAGAATGTTGTTAACTTTATATTGTGGTAAAAAAGTTATTTTATGTTTGTTCAATTAGAGAGCTATATGATAGACATATAATTAAGTTAATTCTTTATTTTTTGTTTTCTTTAGTATAATTTATTCAAATAAAATATATTGTTTTTGCATGTCTTTGCTTGTGTGTTTTGTTTTGTTCCTACATTGTCTGGTATTTTAAATTTCTTGTTAACATTTTGTATTCCTGGAAATTAATTAACAAGGATGCCCATCCTGTTGAACTTTACCCTTTCCCACATACAACAAATCTGCTGCAGATGACTTTGAACACATCTTATCAAGAACACTAAAAATCTCTATATATATGAAGGTTTACTTACTGGCATCAGTTGAAAATATTGTGGCTCAAGGGTTAAACAAGTGCAGCTCCTTCTTCTGGCGACCATGCAGCAGACAACTTCCGAAAGGGAACTTGCGGAAAGGAGGGATTACAATCTAACATGCTAAGGGAGAAAAGTTTTTCATTTCCGCAAAATCATTTTCCAAAAAACAAACATATTGGACTTAAATTTCACTGTTGTCCCAAGATGTTTTTTTTAAGGCAGACCATCCTTGGTTTTTCATACTAGATCATTGGTTAACGTACATGTAGTATAAGCTTACAATCTCACATCTATGCTATCTAATTTCGCTTAAGGGAAAGTTTATTGTTTGAAGCATTTTTTGCTCATCTGATTTTTTGGGGGGGAAATGACAAGCTATTGTCGTCACTTGATCGTTGGCGTAGGTGTTTTTTGTATTTGTGGACTTTGTCAGTTTTAGCTCTCCAGATTTTATAAGTTTTGCGTTTGGGTCACTTGCATGCAATCTTTCACTTTATAAATTGAATGACCTATAAAATGTACTATAGATTGAAGAAAAAGTTTTACAAGTTACAACCCTGTCATGTATTTTCACTCAATTATTGACCCTTTTTAAATTTGAAAATATCAGATACATATTTGTTTGTAACCTTGAACACAATGCAACCAAACTTAGTGAATAGGAAGTATTAATGAATCTCTTTAATTTGATTGTGTTTCAGGGCTCCTGGGGGTCAAAATCACTACTACTAAAAATAGGAAAACTAATATATTCAATATCTTTAGTTACTGTTGGCCTAATGTAACAAACTTATGTTAGAAGTCATTTTCGGGGTCACAGTCAATGTCACTAATACTTAAAATAGAAAAACGGTAATAAATATAAATAAATACTTTTCTGACTGAATGAGAGGCCACTATTTACTCAATCATATCCACACTAAAATGGACGATGGCAAATAGCGCCTACCCGGAATTGTCCAAACTTTCAATTATATGAAACCATTGTCCTTTATTTGAAAACTTCACACACTGAGAAAAACTAGTTATAATGCTTTCATATTATTGTAAAAAAAAAAAGAGTAACAGTTCGATGAACCTGCTGTTAGTACTTCAAGTATTTCGATTTCCAAAATCGTCTGTTGTAGTCCTTACCGTTTCATGTCCTTCTGGTATTATAAAGGTACAATGAATGACATTTAGCTAACCTGAACACGTCGTGCGTCCAACACCGTGGGTCAATTGGGATGAAATTTCACATCAATCATCCTCTCAATGTACTCTCTAGAATTCCTTTATTTATTTTTTTAAAGTGAACAAAAGCTCCAGAAGTATCTGACCGGTGTTCTTCAAAATTAATTTGACACACAACATAGGTACTTTTGGGCCTCTAGTTTGGCCTCGATTGAGTTATTGTGTTTGACATTGTTGTTGTTGTTGTTGTTGTTATGTTTCTTCCTCCACTGGAGAACTGTAGTACTTAATATATGCAGCACTTCATAAAATATACTACGCACTGTCACACTTTACTTAAAAGTCTATAAAACGGTTATATATATATCTATACGTTAAGAGTGGGTCGGTCCCCGCTGTGTTTCGTTCATTCAATCAATAATTAAAGGATGATAAATGTCAATGATAACAGATAAGCGAGCGCGGTCTTAAGCAAGTTACTTAAAGTGAATGTCCAGAGCAGTACTGCGTGCCATATGAAGGGCATAGCATACTCCTCTACTAATACATTTCAGTCTGTTGTAATATTGAGGTAGCACAAAGGGGCTAGATGAGCAGTCTTATATGATCTTTGTTAGCTGATTTGGTTCTACTATTATGTGTCTGTTTAGTCCCGGTGACATCTCCGTAAATGGTTGTCTGGCGGTAGTAAGAAACTGACACAGGACAAGAAAGTGAGTTCTGTCCTCTGGTCCTGGTTTACACAATGGACAGGATGGGTCAACTTCGAATTGGTTAAATTTATGTCTATTTGCCTGTAGTGTGTATACTCCGAGTAGCATCCTTCATTTTACAGATGCCTTTGTTATAGCATGGGTGTTGTGACTGGCACTATTCCATATCAGATGTGTATTTCCAATTGAGAGACGGTCAATGTCTATACATTTCAGTGACGACTTAGTTTTGGCTTCAGCCTTCAGTTTATGTTCCCAGTGACTGTTTACAGTTTGTTTCAAAAGCTTTTTCCAACTCATTTTTTCCGGTGGGTTTTGAAGTAGGTCGTAGCATGAAGGTAGGTCATACTGTTCCAGTAGGGATCTCACCATAATAAACCAACTGTGTGACGATTTCGATTTAGTAGCAAGTTGACGCCATGCAAGCTGATTTTCAATAGAATCATAGTTTCTGTTACCATATGTGGTAAATATCCTTTTATGTATTTCCGCTTGAATTGGCGGTTCTCCTAGTAACAAATAGCAGGCTGAATCGGCTGCCTTGTCTGGTAAATGCTGAAGTTGTTTCATTAGCCGCTTGTAGTATTTGCTGATAGCAGTTAAATCCTTGGCTGCCACTCTGATGGTTTCAAGTCCATATGTCAAAAGTTTTTCACCATAATAAACCAACTGTGTGACGATTTCGATTTAGTAGCAAGTTGACGCCATGCAAGCTGATTTTCAATAGAATCATAGTTTCTGTTACCATATGTGGTAAATATCCTTTTATGTATTTCCGCTTGAATTGGCGGTTCTCCTAGTAACAAATAGCAGGCTGAATCGGCTGCCTTGTCTGGTAAATGCTGAAGTTGTTTCATTAGCCGCTTGTAGTATTTGCTGATGGCAGTTAAATCCTTGGCTGCCACTCTGATGGTTTCAAGTCCATATGTCAGACGTGGAACTATATATATTCGGATCAAGTATATTTAGACGCATGGGTTGAGGCCATTAGCACCATGCAGTCCTGCTCCAATCATAGCATAGGTTACTCTGCGGACAGTACCAATACGTTCCTGAAGCACCATGCTGGAGTCAAATTTTGTTTTACTGTCTCTGCTTATACCGAGGTGTGTGGCAGTGTACGCTTGTTGGAGCACGGAGCCATTTAACACAGATTCATGAGTGTCATGATTTCCAGTAGCTTACACTGTGGGCTTCATTTTACTAATTGTGTAGTTCTCTTGGAGGTCCAGCATAGCTTATAGCTCGTATGGGCAGTTGGATGCTAGGCATATGTCATCTGCAACAGTTGGGGTCCCACAGTAAATTGATCCAATGTGACATCCCATCTGGTTCCATTGTAAGAGGTCCACTAGAGGGTTGATACAGATTTTGTAGGCTGTGGGAGACCATACACCACCCTGTCTCACACCCTGTTTTTCTGGAAATGGGCATGCTACCAGGCCTTTATCATTAGCCATTTATCCCCCTCTATTCCAATATGATACATTTTTCTTAGCAGGGAGCTGTGCCACAGTTTATCAAAAGCCTTATGGGCATCCAGTAATGCAAGGATAAGTTATGTTTTGTGGTCCTTGGCCTCTGCAAATAGTTCAGTGATAATGATTGCGGCAAAAATTGGTGATACACCTGCTGTGAACCCTCGCTGCAGATACTTTTGTCTATCATCTATAATGGCACTATTGACATTCAGATGAAGTTTTTCCGTGACCTTATTGATAACACTCGAAACGGTGATTTTCCTATATGAGTTAGGATCCGTGGCAGGTTTTCCTTTCTTTTTGAACACTGGACTTACTAACCCCATTTCGAAGAGTTCTGGCAGAGTACAAGCATGAACTATCAGGTTAATAAGTTTTGTCAGTACATGAACTAAAATATCCCCCCCCCCCCCCCCCCCCCGCCCCGTACTTTTAAGTTGACATATGACTTCTGTAACTTTATCTTTACTGACGACGATTTGCGATTTTTGGCAGGATCTAAAGATATCTTCTAGGAATAAACAGTCAAGTTCAACTTGGTTGTGATAACTATTTTCGTTATAATGTGGCGAAGCCAGTTCTTGGAAATAGTTGGCCCAGCCGTTTCGAATATCATTAGGTGTTGTCATTAAATTCTCATTGACTTTAAGGCATGTTGTTTGTACCGTTCCATCTCGTCTTTGGTTAGTTATGAGACGACAGAAAGTTTGTTGATCACCCTCATGTGCTTTCATGATCTTTTCATAGTTAGCTTTACGTAGCACTGCCTCGTGCTGCCTTTGAGTAGAGCGGAGTCTCTTTTTTGCCATCTTCATATCACTGAAAGATAAACTGTTCAGGTCAACGGGACGACCATCGCATTTCCACTCCCAGAATATTTGTTTGCTAAATTTACAAGCTTCATTTATAGCTGGTGACCAGGGGCGGGAATGTTTCGCTTTCCCTTTCCGGTTCTTTGAAGGAGCACATGCTCTGGCTGCGGTGTCAAGTATGGCACATAATTCACTTGTAATGTTTGAGATGTCACTATAAGAAGAGTTTGTTATCTCAAAATCGAGATCTAGAAATTGGTTTGAGACCAGTTTCCTGTACTTTTGCTTATTAATCTTCTCCTAATTAACTCTTGGTGGTAATGTGGTGATGACCGGATCTGAGTTGTAGATATCAAGCTCTACCTTGATACAACCTGCCACAGGGTCATGTTGAGGGGTGTTTAAAGGATGAAGAGCCTTGTAGTTACTAACCAGCCCCGGTGTACTTTCAATCATATAGTCAATTTGTGTTGATCTCGTCCCACTTGGGTGAAAATATGTATTCTCATGTATTCCATTATGAATCACATGGAATAAATATGTTTGCCTAGTTATTTTCAAAGTCAACTGCCGTATAGTTGTTCTATGTGATTTGAGTATGTCGTCACGTCATTTCTGGAAGATGCTTAGATTTCCTTTTTCATTACATTATAATATATGGATGTTTCCGGTGAAGCTTTGGTGATATTGCTGGCGTAGTCATTTTCACTAAATAAGTTAGGACTGTTTCCGGTGCTGACGTGATGACGTCAACAACCACTTAAAAACCCCTCTTAAGCCATTGCCTGAAATGCCTCCAAAGTGGCCCGACTGTAGTCCCAACCATGTTTATTTGTAATGGCTAAAGTGAATAAAATCTCCAAAAGTATCTAGCCGCTTTTCTGCCAAATTAATCTGACGGACAACATAGGGTTGGTTTGTTTCACCTTTTGGCAGTGGAGCATTACTGGTAATTTTTTGCCTCTTGTTTGGTCTCGAATGATATAGTGTGCTTGGCATTATGAATCACATGGAATAAATCAGGTGAGCGATCCAGATCCATCGTGACACTCTTGTTGTGGTTTTGATGCCATGTGACAGTTTAATGATGACCGTATTTACTATTTCCAGGGCACCATTCTGTTTCTTTGTTTATCTGTACGTTAATTGACTGCGACATTGTCACGCTCACTGAACGTGTAGGAAAAAACCAAATAGCAAAAACATGCCTAGTTCAAGAAATACAAGGCGTAGTACAGAAAGGTCCATGCATGACTATAGGTAGAGAAAGGGGACTTCTGTCAGAGTTCAATCTAGGTGGGGGAATCGTGCTCATTCTCACAGTGGAAAGGGTGGGGGTACGTAGACAATGGAGGAAAAATGTCTCAAATTGTTCATAAAATGAATTTTCGGATAAAATCCCCCCACCCCTCATTTTCGAATCCTAGATTAGACACTGCTTGTGTTATTAAAAATTAAACCTTTCGCTGCCTAAGGCAATTAAAGGCGTTTGTTAACAATACAGATTCCTGAAATCTGCATTGTTTACGACTAAGACATTTAATTTTACCAAAAACGAGAGGCTGGAGGTGTGACCACACTGTGTTCGTGTCCACGCATTTGGTGTGATTCTAAAATGGTAATGGCCATTTTTTTTATGTCGTTTCTTGTGAATTTCTCTCTTAGTCTCTTATGCAGGATTTTTTTTCTCCATCTCCATCAATCAATGAACAACGTCTAACAGAGATATAGCTGCAATTGTTGTTTTATCTTTTTGTAAATAATGTTGATAAATGAGAAAACGCTCCAAGCGAATAATTTCTCTATTTACTGTTTCTTTTCGCTAAATTCCAAAATGTGAAAAGTAGTACTGTACATGCAGTATTTGGTTAACGCTTTCCCACTCTCAACAAAAATGCAGTAGACGACTTTGAAAACATTTAGTCAACGCTATGGAAACTCTATAAATGAACGAATACTTCTTGAATGCAATTTCTCCTTTTGCCAAGATATTTTCAAAACTGGTCTGCTACAGAGACGTTAGAAAGCGTAGACCTGCATATTGGACAGGATTTAAGTGGCGGCTATTAGGATATGGGTCAATTCTTTGCATGTTATTACCTAACGTTATTTAGATTCCGACGTAATTATTAACTTGGAATTGTGCCAACTGTTCGCAAATTAGGTTACTACGACAGAAATAAACATTGCGAGGAAGGTTTTTATATGACAGTATTGTCCTGACTGATGAATGTTTATGAGTGGTTATTAGTTATTACGTTTCACTTTGGAAGACAGTGGTACAGTGGTGAGCGCAGGCCTCTCGTTCAATAGGTCCCAGGTTCGAATCGTTGTCTTCGTTTTAATTATGAAAACTGTTGATACTAAGATAGTTTGTCGCTCATGAGCTCGGCAATTTCCTTACCAGGTCGGTTGATTATTAATATTTTATATGGGCTCGGAAATTTCCCTACGAGGTCGGTATTGATTATTAGTACATTATGTAGACTCGGCAATTTCCGAACGAGGTCGGTATTGATTATTAGTACATTATATAGGCTCAGCAATTTCCGTACGAAATCGGTATTGATTACTAGTACATTATATAGGCTCAGCAATTTCCGTACCAGATCGGTATTGATTATTAGTACATTAAGTAGACTCGACAATTTCCGTACGAGGTCGGTATTGATTATTAGTACATTATGTAGACTCTGCAATTTCCGAACGAGGTCGGTATTGATTATATAGGCTCAGTAATTTCCGTACCAGATCGGTATTGAGTATTAGTACATTATATAGGCTCGGCAATTCCCGCACGAGGTCGGTATTGATAATTAGTATATTATATAGGATCGGTAATTTCCGTACGAGATCGGTATTTATAATAAGTCGCCGATCTTTTATAGGCTAGCCGATTTTCTTTCAAAGTCTAATTCAATTGCACAGCATAATCTGGATCAATGTGCAATTGCACAGCATAATCCGGATCAATGTGCAATTGCACAGCTTAATCTGGATCAATGTGCAATTGCACAGCATAATCTGGATCAATGTGCAACTGCACAGCATAATCTGGATCAATGTGCAATTCACTTTAAAGGCACGGTAATTTTCTGTCAGAGTTTGCTCATTTGTATCATGAGTGTGCAAACATATATTTATCTACACTTTGACACACATTCAAAATGGTTCACTTTCTAGGAACAAATATTGAACTTCGACTTAGGCTCCAAGAATATATGGACGATGTATGACGAACATCGCAAGCATTTAACCACGGAGGCACATACTGACATAGGTTTTCTCTAGTTGAAATGTCCTGATGGTCCGTTTTTCCAGTGTCGTTTCTATTACAAGGTTTAAAATATTCCAAATTTGGACACACGTAAGACCGACTCATTCCATTATAATACAAATGAATGACTAATAATTTGTGAAAGCGGATGTAATGACCTAAGCGTTATATCGTATTGCATGAATCATGGGTTTTTGTATGACCGTGGATGTGTTTCACATCCTTTAACCCTTTCAACGTGTAGTAAAAAAATCTGCAGCAGACGACCGACAATATCAAGGAAAAAACTCTTGTAAATTAGTGTTTAATAATTGAAAATATTATGGCAACCGGATCATATATATATATGAGCCGTTCCACGGGAAAACCAACATTATGGACTCTGCGTAATGTATCGACCCAGATAAGCCTAATCCGGGCCGACACATGCCGTCTCAGGGATCGATAGAGAACTGATTCATGAAAAAGAAAATACAAATGAGGCGAAAAGTGTCTGTCCGGGTTATCCTGAGAAGCATGCTTAGGTTGATCCGGGTCGATACTTTACGCAGAGTCCACACTGTTGGTTTTCTGGTGGAACGGCTCAAATCTATTTCTCTTATTGTCCTTTTATTATCAAATGTCGTCTGCTGCGTATGAGAAAGATGTATAAAGCATAACATCATGCTTTATCCTTGTGCACGGTAATTCACACCCTCATAAATAACGTGAAACCATTAGTGAAGAGACGGGTGCCTTTAATAAAGCAAAGTTCATGTTTGTCATGGGGCTTCTTCGGGAGAAAAAATGTCTTGCTTTGCCATTTTAATAATCCGGCTTACGTGAGTGAAATCAGATTTGCCACAATACCGCTGGAATGTTTTCTTCGGTCATTTCTAAATTAAGGCGAACAGTGAGACTGCTTGATTTAACAAACTCATCAGTATCCATCTTTTATGAGCGGTGCTCCAGGTATCCAGGATAATAAGAGCGCCACTCATATCACGTTTCTTTCATGTCGCTTCAGGATAAACCTTTATAAAGCACAGACTAATATGTGTTTCAAAAATAAATTCCACTGCTCTTGTTCAGAAAGTGCGACAATAGCTGAATGTCAAACATGATTTGAACAGTTTAGCACCCATGATGAGTATACACTTTAAAGAGACAATATATTACTGCAACCATTTAGTATATAAATTATATAAAAAAAAATGCCAGTAACCTTGGTTTAGGTCAAGGTTAAACACACGTCATAATGATACTACACATATTTTAATATTTTACCGAATACAGCCGACGCCTAAGGCCTTCCTTATACTGCAGGTCCTCATTTATTTTTTAATAAGATTCGAAACAAGAAAAAGTTGATGCAATGCATCAATGTCGCCGGATATCCATAGTGCAGTTATGCATAACACTAACATTATAGTAGTTGAATAAACAGTTATCAAATGAGGGGCATATTGGAACATCAGGGGTGGGGTCAAGTGAAAATGTATCATAACTTGCATTGTTTTGTCAACGAAGTGAATGATAATTGAAGCCTTTCATTGTTTATGATCAATCTCCATTCCAAAGTAGGTTGACTAGACACACAACCAACTAATTATTGATCATAAACAGTAATGGAAATGAGAAATCTTGCCAATCATTAGTCTTAGTATGTATACAGTGCTTTCATTAAGGAATAATTATAAGATTTGTGAATTCCACATACACTTTTCAAGATGTTTGTCAGAATATTTGAATTTTTTTATTTTTCAATAAAACCACAAAACAGACAATTTAGGATTTGCATGCAATAGCACATCATTTTACCTTTCCTCTATTAAAGTCAACAGTGGACACCTTTGCAGCAATATACTTTTAAAACAATGAGTTAAGGGTTAAATCGCTGAGTTTTCTCTTTTTCTCAAAATGATATTAGCTTGGCATCCTAATTATATCATACTTTAACAAATGTTGAAATGTAGTCCAATATTTATAAATTAGACCACATTCGAAATATAATATCAACTAAACAGTTAAATCTCATTGAAATTGTTGTATAATTTAAACTTAATTTCGAACATAAACTGAGCCCTACAACATGTTAGTTTATTTTAATTATTTCCTTCCTTTTTTATAATGAAAATAACAAAACTACTCGTGTTTTAAAATTATATTATGATGAGCGCCCTTGTGTCAATGATCCATAACAATATGCAGATCGGAAGCAATATGCCTTTAGGGAATTAAATGACACATTTAAAATTGTCAAGGACGAAATAATTTTGTACGAAAGACCCGATTCTTTCTTATTCGCAGAGGTGTCGTTCTTGAAATTTTTCTATTAAAACTAGTTTTTATCTCGGTTTGTTCTTTTTTCTTCATTTGTTTCGAACCGAATAAACATTTTAAATCACCTACGATTTACTATTTGTAAGTGAGTGTAAAGAGACGGCTCTCTGCAAAGGAGATTGATCTACGCAGTTGGTATTCGCGAGTCACGCTTCAAGCAGGTGCGCGTATGTAAACAAATTAGACTGCGACGTAAAGGTTTGTAGTTATCGCCTTTTGAGTACATGTAGTATATAGTGTAAAAATAAAGTATACCAGTCTAGCTAATAGGGACTGTTTTGTCTTCGTAAATAAAACAACAAAACATAAATGCGAGTCAAAATTAAGAAACTGAAAATACCTAAAACATCGGAATATTTATTTCATTTTAGATGTGTCATTACTTAGTGTTTTTAAACAAACACAATTGTAATATGTTCAAGACATCTAAATGTGTTTCTTTCTAATAATAATCCCCCCTCCCATGTGATTTCCGAAAACCTATTAAAAATAGAAGTCGCGGGCTTCTGCCCGGAGACTAATAAACCATTTTTGTTTACATATATTTGATGATACTTTTTCAAAATTTTGAGATTAACATCTGACAGAAACCGCAGTAAAATGTTGAGTTCTAGACTACTGTAAAATGTTGAGTATTTCAAGGAAATGGGTGAAATTGCGTGTAACGTGCATTTCTTCCCAAACGCATTCTGTTACACTGGTGGACATGTTTTTGTTTTACAATGCAAAGGGTAAACTGTAGTGGCGTAAGTATTACAAATAGAAGTTGTTTTTATATTTACGTGGGTTTTAAATGTGTTTTTACATTTGCCTTATCAATACAATTTATGTAATTTGGAAATTGGATCGCATTTTTAACAATGAGACAAAAACATCTGTATAACAAAACCCCAACACCTTTTTTTTTATTCATTTGTTTTGTTTGCACAGACCGATCGACTCTTTCAATGACTGATCGCATGCGGAAGAAGTTCTGCTCAATTGTCATGTCATGTCCGGCGATTTGCAATCTTTATAATTGGCTTTCTGATTGAACATACTTCAAGGTTACATAATGTAAAACAAATGGCGCTACACTTCTAGTATTTTGTCACATGATGTATACCGGTCTATTGAGCATATAGGCGGACATTAATAAATCTTACTAACTTTTGCGAATACAGGGATCATCTGAGAGTTCACTGTTTGCAGATGCATCCCGTCCCCGTATCGTCAGATGAGGCATTTTTTCTTCTTCTTTTTTAGCTCACCTGTGCACGAAGTGCTCAGGGTGAGTTATTGTGATCGCCCTATGTCCGGCGTCCGTCGTCCGTCGTCCGTCAACATTTTCTCCTCTGTAACCGGTGGGTCAACTGGGATGAAACTTCACAGAAAGCATCCTCGCAATGTCCTCACCAGAATTCCTTAAAATTTTAGGGATCCATGCAGAATTCTGGTTTCCATGGCAACGAAATGAAAAAAACTTCAAAATTCTTAAAAATCTTCTCCTCCCAAAGTGTCAGGCCGATTTTCAAATTATTTTGTAGAAATGATCCTTGGGTGACCCTCTATCAGATTCCTTCAAGCCATGTTGATTGGTCGAAAAACATGGCCCCCAGGGTGGGGGGCTATTTTGCCAATATGGCTATAGTGCAAACTTAAAAAATCTTCTCCTCCAAAAGTGTCAGGCCGATTTTCAAATAATTTTGTAGAAATATTCCTTGGGTGACCCTCTATCAGATTCCTTCAAGCCATGTTGATTGGTCGAAAAACATGGCCGCCAGGGGGCGGGGCTATTTTGCCTTTTATGGTTATAGTGAAAACTTAAAAAATCTTCAACATCTTCTCCTCAGTAACCAGTGGGTTAATTGGGATGAAACTTCACAGAAAGCATGCTCTCAATGATCTCACCAGAATTCCTTCAAATTATTGGGATCCATGCAGAATTCTGGTTTCCATGGCAACGAAACGAAAAAAACTTCAAAATTCTTCTCCTCCCAAATTGGTTGGCAGATTTTGAACTTGTTTTGTAGAAATGTTCCTTGGGTGACTCTCTATCAGATTCCTTGAAGCCATGTTGATTGGTCGAAAAACATGGCCGCCAGGGGGGGGGGGGGGGGGGGGGGGGGGGGGGCTAGGCTTTTTTGCGTTATATGGCTATAGTGAAAACTTAAAAAATCTTCTCCTCCAAAAGTGTCAGGCCGATTTTCAAATAATTTTGTAGAAATGTTCCTTGGATGACCCTCTATCAGATTCCTTTAAGCCATGTTGATTGGTCGGGGCTTATATAGCTAAAGTGAAAAAAAAATCAGGTGAGCGATTTCAGGGCCATCATGGCCCTCTTGTTTAGTTAAAAGCTACTTCTGATTCCGACGAGACACCAACTTGAATGTGATTACAATGAACCAACCATTGTACTTGAATTGATCTTTTTTAAGATACACGGAGAACAAAAACAGGTACATCTAAAAAAGGGAATATAATGTTGTTAAACAGTATATAAATATGGTAGAAACATGAGCAGTTGTTCGGCTCTTTAGCAGCCTTTTCTTTTTTCAGCATTTTTTCAAATTCGTTTGATGCATAGCAGTGAAGCACTCTGTATCAAGAGAAGGTGTTATATTATCTGTTTGTATATTTTCAGGCTGATCAGTCAGTTTTCCTATAACCTCTCGATTGATTGGGAACTTCCGAAAAAGTCGGAGACCTCGGCCAAACCTTTAAAAGAGGGAGTGAAAGACATGCTGGTGAAGCACCATCTGTTTAGCTGGGATTTGTAGCCTCGTTCCGATACCACAAAGATCAAAGTAAATCCCAATAGCTCATCATGATGCCAATTTCGTTATTTATTTTTAGCTCACCTATGCACGAAGTGCAAGGTGAGCTATTGTGATCACATTTTGTCCGGCGTCCGTCCGTCGTGCGTCGTCCGTCGTCCGTCGTCCATCGTCAACATTTGAGCTTGTTAACACTCTACGGGCTACATTTTGCATCCAATCTTCATGAAAGTTTATCAGAACGTTCATCTCCATAAAATCTTGGACAAGTTCGAAACTGGGCGATATGAGGTCAAAAACTAGGTCACTAGGTCGAATTGAAGGAAAATCTTGTTAACACTCTGGAGGCCACATTTTCAACTTGAGCATATTGAAACTTTATCAGAATGTTTGTCTTGATGATATGTAGGTCAAGTTTGAACATGGGTTACGTTGGGTCAAAAAGTAGGTCACTAGGTCAAATTGAAGGAAAATCTTGTTAACACTCCAGAGGCCGCAATTTTTGCTTCAGCAGTTTGAAATTTTGTCAAAATGTTTGTCTTAAAAATATCTAGGTCAAGTTCGAATATGGGTTATGCCGGGTCAAAAACTAGGTCACTAGGTCAAATTGAAAGAAAATCTTGTTAACACTTTTGATGCCGCATTTTTTGCTGCAGCAGCTTGAAATTTGGTCAAAATGTTTGTCTTAAATATATCTAGGTCAAGTTCAAATATGGGTCATATTGGGTTAGAAACTAGGTCACCAGGCCAAATTGAGGGAAAATCTTGTTAACTCTGTAGAAGCCGCATGTTTTGCTTCAGCGGCTTGAAATTTGTTCAGAATATTGAGCTGAATGATATTTAGGCCAAGTTTGAATATGGGTCATGTCGGGTCAAAAACTAGGTCACTAGCCCAAATTGAAAGAAAATCTTTTTTACACTTTGGATGCCGCATTATTTGCTTCAGCAGCTTGAAATATTGTCAGAATGTTTGTCTTAAAGATATCTAGTTCAAGTTCAAATATGGGTCATATTGGATCAGAAACTAGGTCACTAGGCCAAATTGAGGGAAAATCTTGTTAACTCTGTAAAAGCTGCATTTTTTGCTTCAGCAATTTGAAATTCGGTCAGAATGTTTGTATAAATGATATCTAGGCCAAGTTCGGATATGGGTCATGCCGGGTTAAAAACTAGGTCACTAGACCAAATTGAAGGGTAATCATGTTAACACTCTGGATACTGCATTTTTAATTTCAGCATGATAAAACTTTATCAGAATGTTTTTCTTGATGATATGTAGGCCAAGTTTGAATATGGGTCATGCTGGATCAAAAACTAGGTCACTAGATCAAATTGAAGGAAAAATCTTGTGAACACTTTGGATGCCGCATTGTTTGCTTCAGCAGCTTGAAATTTGGTCAGAATGTTTGTCTGAATTATATCTAGGTCAAGTTCAAATATGGGTCATATTGGATCAGAAACTAGGTCAATAAAGGAAAATATTGTTCAAACTCCGGAGGCCGCATTTTTACTTTGAGCAAGTTGAAACTTAGTCAGAATGTTGTCTTGATGATATCTAGTCCATGTTGGAATATGGGTCATATCAGGTAAAAAATATAGATCACTAGGCCAAATGAAGGAAAGTATTGTTAACACTGTGGAGGTTGCATTCAGAATAATTGTCTTGATGTGTTTTGCATTGCAGTACATTGTATAATTAAGGTGAGCGATCCAGGGCCATCATGGCCCTCTTGTTTAAGTTTTTCCTTCATTTTAAAATTACACAAAATATGTTATCAAGACCACTTGCATCGCGATGTCTTTTTCTGTTTATCAAAAATGGGTTCCCGATCCGCTACACAGCATTGAATCGTGAAATGTTGGTACGTTTTTATTTATTTATTTTAAACTGAAAAATTAACGTATGAATACATTAAGTTTACAAGACGCGTCTTACGATATTGGGCATCGTTGCACTTGGAAACATTGAAGCGTCTGGTGTAAATACGGTCTCACCAGAGCCTTCATTGTCCGTCTATATTTGAGCCGTTTTACGTGAAAACCAACATTACAGACTCTGCGTAATGTATCGATCCAGATCAGCCTGCGCAGTCCGCGCAGGCTAATCCGGGCCGACACATTCCGTCTCAGGAAAATAGAGGTAAAGAGTAAGGATTTCTGAAACAAAAAATCCACAGTGGGCAAGTGTATGTCCGGGTGAGCCTGCGCGGCATTCTTAGGCTGATCCGGATCGATACTTTACGCAGAGATCACAATGTTGGTTTTCTCAAAGAACGGCTCATTTTATATAAACCTATATTGTATCGTATGTTTCTAATGCCATGTTACTGAGATCACAAATCGGCAGGCGCTGCTCTAACGAATTACAGCCGAGCCCTGGTAGCTCAGTTATTAGCGACGCGGGTGGTCAATCTGGGGGTTGTGTGTTCGAATCCAAGCTCGGCCAACATTCTTTGAAAAAGTCAATTTGACAAGCGCTATTCGTCTCCCACTATTTGGGAAAGCAGCCAGTTGCTTTAAAATGTTGTTGTGTGGAGTACTGGTGTGGCAAAGCCAGGAAACACATGGATAGCTCAACTGACCGCCGTGATATTGCTTGAAACCTGATGGAAACGGTGATAAACCCCAATCAATCAATCAATCAATCAATCAATCAGCCAACGAAATAAAGTTGACTACATAAAGTTCACTCATCCTGCACGAGGCTACTCCTTTATGAATCCTGGACGGTAACTGTAGACCAAATCAGTCAACATATTCGTGTGAGTTTGGCATACACTCTAAATCGTATGAAAGGTAATGTCATAAGAGAAATATTCAATGTTGCATGAGTCTAAACCTATCAAATAGTCCGTAAATCAAAAAGACAGTTCTTATTTACCCTGTCTATTATATGTATTCAAATTGTTATACAAAGGAATGCATTCATTTTTTGGTCGTTTGAAATGCCTGAAATGCATGTGTACAAACAGATTGTATTTGAATACAATAGAGCTTCTTTGGTAAATAAGACGCGTCTCGCGTTTAGGGTTAATACTGGATCTGCTTACAATGAATACTCAGGTGAGCCGGTGCATGCGCGCAGTCTCACTAGAGTCATCAGTGTCCGTAAACACGTGATTTAGTCATAGAAACATCTTTTGTCATAAAACTAGAGCTGTACCCCATTTACGGTACGCCAATTTACCTTTATATGATCCCGTTACAGAGATCCAATAAGATAAGACCTCAGATTACGAGACGTGACATCTACTAATCATGTTCACCTATCTATTTAACCATTTCCTGTACAATTGTTAGAAAGTTATAAAATGTTTAAATCTATTCATATCCTTTCAATATTCATCTATATAATTGCATATATACATATATTTTACCATTGCTTCAATCGAATTAAAACCAGACCTAAACTTCGCTGCAGTGGCACACGCTTATATGGAACCTGATGACTATCTATAAAAGGTCGTCTCAGATTGTCCTTTGTGTAAGCCAATCAAATTGTCGCAATCAAAACAACAGGGGTGGTAATCAAAATGCATATACGAGATAGAGACTCGGTAATGGCCTTGTGTTTCGATTGTGTAGTAACAATTTTGATAGCAGAACTGAGCGTTTGGTATTTAATTCGTTTTCATTTGACAGAACAAGGCTGCTGCTCATGCATATTAAAGGTCAATTTGAGACGACTATTTAGGCGGTGTCGTCAGATCCAATATACACACGACGAAGTCTTTTTAAGTCTGCTTTTAATGGAATTGACCATTCCCTGTATAATTATTTGAAAATGAAAGAAATGTTTACATGTACTATAAATGTTCATCTATATATACAACCATTCCACTGTACCATGGCTTAACAATGAAAGATATGTATACATGTACTATAGATATTCATCCGTATTTTCAACCAATTACTGTACCAGCAAACTGCATAAAGGAATCGTCGGGTATCCATTGCCTTTATACGGTAAAATACACTACGCTAATTTAGGACTATTAATGAAAATCCGTAAATCCGGTTCGAATCTTATCCGAAAGAATATAACTATCTATTCGTGTCATTTCGAATATTATCCCACTTAAACAAGGGAACTAGTAACTACTTTAGTCGCATTGCATAACCCGGTAAAGATTCACTGTGGCATGAGCACGTCTGTGCGAAAAGGTACAAGCTGGCTTCAGAGACTAGTTTTTATCCAGATAAGCTACAGTCTGACTAAGATATGCACTGTTGATATACTACTTACATAAGCTTGTTGTCAGCTTTAATCAACATGCATATTCTGATAAGACGGAATAGATGCACAGGCTGACTGTTTAGAAATGCCAACGTGAACCTTTTCCAACGTAAACGCTCATATATTCAAGAACGACGTTCTTGGTGTAACTTGAGTTTACAAGTTTAGTGGAGATGGACCGATTGAACACGACACATGCCTCAGTTTCATTCAGTTTCCAGTTGTACGTACCCTTGTATCGGATGTTTGTTCAGTTCCCTTTAAATGCTAAGAGCAGTGTACTCGTTCGTGATATGCGTGTATCTGTGTATCCCAAATCAACGAAATAAATTTTAAATGCTAGTAAAAAAAAAGACCCAAGAAATATTCATGCGATTAGATATATAACGCTTTGAGTACAGATTAATAACTTTTAATAAAGTTACCTATTTTTATTGGTAGACTTGCGCATGCGCAGAGGCTGCCATAGTCATAGCGAGTTTGAAGTCACGTGATGTATATGCCCTTCACCACCAACAATTAAGTGCAATTTTTGGTTTGACTAATTTACGAATGCTCACAAAAGCAAACATAGAGTAACGAAAAAAATCCGATTATTCAAGCTTATAATAGAAAATAACAAGTCTTGTAAGTGTAAATATCATATTTAAAGTGTACACAATTATTTAGATATCACTACGCCAATATAGCACTGCACCGCGCAATTATCATACCCTTTGTAAATTGTAACCCTTTTTTCACTCTCGGCAGAGATGTAAACATCCACTCGCCCGCTAGCATAAGCGAGTGGAATGAAGGATCGGCTAGTACGAAATTCTAGGCGCTAGTCCATACATATTCGTTCATGTCCTTATTCATAAAGATAGTATGCATTGCTAAGCCTTTTCTTTCTCTTTCTCTCAGTCCATCTATTCCTTCGACAACGATTAACGATGACTTGCATTTTGGATAGGTGCTTTCGACAAGGTCCGCGTCTAAAGAAACAAATTTCATCAAATGATTTGAGCGCTTTAAATCACTTGTTTAGAATACTTTGATTATAATAGGCAGAACGAATAACGAATAAATCTTGCAAGAAATCGATCATTTCTTTCGGCCAAAATCAGGTAAATGACCCGCGGATATTGGTTGTTACAACATAACTGATTCATCCTTTTATTCTAAATTTGTATCACACAGTTCAAAATTAGATTTTGACAGTTTGTTCGTTATGATTTTGACGCGATTCAAGATTTTGACGCGATTATTTTTGGCCGGATTGCTCTAGCAATTCCGGTCTATAGATTGGCGATGTCTGTCTCTCCGTCTGTCTGTTCGTCAACATTTTGTAAAATAAATATTCATATATGCACTTCTGTATCTCTTCTTAAACGATCGCAATTCTACCTTCAGTACTTCAGTACTTTGATTGATTGTTAAACCCATCACAACTTATTTGTCGCCTCAATCGTTTTGGGGATCTTGTTGTCTGTGCAAACGGTGAAGACTTAGACGAGATTGGGCAACATACGCACAGTTTCACCAGAACATTGAATGTCCGCCATAATTACATACAGCTCTAGATGTATCTTTTGACCAACATCTACTCGTATGACGCAAAACGTTTTTTAACACTTTCCCACATACAAACAAACCTGCTTCAGACGACTTTGAAACAATAAGCCAAAAAATCTAAACTTTCTATAGATGAAAGGACACTTATTTGATGAAGTTGTAATTCGGGACCTTTTGGGTCACGAGGTCGTGGCTCTACCTCTGATTATTGAATCCGGGACCTTTTGGGTCACGAGGTCGTCGCTTTACCTCCGGGCCACTTTATCCGGGACCTTTTGGATATCGAGGTCGGCGATTTATCTTTGAGAATCTGAATCCGGGACCTTGTTGGTCACGGGGTTGAGCCTCTGAATCCGGAACCTTGTTGGCCACGGGGTTGATCCTGTGAAGCCGGGACCTTTTGGATCACGAGGTCGGTTCACTACCTCAATAGCCACTGCCATCGATTGACTCCATTCTGTAGATAATATTATAGGTTGCTGTGATATGTCATAAAGTCTGTCATATAATGGAATATAATATATAAAACAACCTGGTTTTGATTTTGCGTTACATACCATTGCCCAACTGCTAACCCTTATCCACATGCAGACGTATTTTGACGCATCTACAGCAGACGAGTTTGAAGAAAAAAAATGTTGCATAAAGATAAGCTGCTCATAATTAACACTGCTTGTTGACACAAGGTTTCTAGCTGTATGCAATAATTCTGTATTCAATATCATTAATTTTCCATAGATTCGTCTAGATGTTTTCATAGTCGTCTGCTCCAGATGTGTTGTATGTTGGCATCGGTTAAGTTTGATCCTACCGAACAACAACTGCTCATAATGAGCAATATCTTTTGCTACCATGTTTTCAAACATCGTCTTCTGTATATAGGTCAGAACTCGGAGAAAAGGCTAACAGCGTCTATAATTCGTCCATGTCAAGGCTGTAATGAGACTCGACATCCGGATCTGCCCGATTGGCACATCCGCCCGGACCGATATCCCGCCGACGTCGTTCAATGTTAGGGCCGTGGAGAACCCATACTCACGTTAAAACCCGTATCCTGAAACGCCATTTAAAATCCTGTCTGACTCGAAAACACTAAATGGCATATGAGCCGTTCCACCAGAAAACCAACATTATGGACTCGGCGAAATGTATCGACCAAGATCATCGTGCGGTCCGGCGGTCATTACCAATCCATGTGAATGACACCTTGCTAAAGTAGCCTACAGGTATATGTGCCGTCCCACGAGAACAACCAACATTAGTCCGCGCAGGCTAATCCGGGCCGACACATTGCGTCTCAGGGAGATTGAGGTATAAAGTAATGCTTCCTGAAACAGAAAAATCACGGGTGGCTAAAAGTGTCTGCGTGGCTTGCTTAAGCTGATCTGTGTCGATACTTTACGCGGAGTCCACAATGGTGGTTTTCTCGTGAGGCTGCGGCGATAGGCCATCTGCGTAATGTATCGACCAGATCAGCCTGCGCTGTCCGCGCAGACTGATCCGGCCGACACATTCCGTCTTAGTGGGATATATGTATAGAGTAGTTATTCCTGAAACAGAAAATCCACAGAAGGCGACAAGTGTTTGTCCGGGTAGGCCTGTGTGGCACGTTTAGGCTGATCTGTGTCGATACTTTACGCAGAGTCCACAATGTTGGTTTTCTCGCGGAACGGCTCATATATGGAAACATAAGGTAACATTTTGATACATATTTGATAACAGAGGAGGGAAAAAGGGATAATTATATTTGTTCTGTGGTCTGCTGAAGTTGTCGAGATCAGTGGTAAATTCTAAGAACATGTGAAATATCCTTTTGTGAAAATAGAGAGTTGTTTGCAACTTGCTATTTCACCGTCTAGACCCTTCCCACATACATACTACAACTATGCAACATATACGACTTAAAAAATACCTAAGCAACGTGTGAACAATCTCTACAAATAAAAGTCAAACTATTAAATAGGGGCCTACAATGTTCATATTGAGCAAATTCTCCTTTTGTCACAATGTTTTCAATGCCGTCATATTTATAGAGTTTATACGGAGGAAAGTATTACATATGCCTATTAAACATACCGCAGATACAAACAGTTTGATGAGCGCATGTGTATGAATATTGAAATGTTCTGGATACATAATGATAGTCATAAATCAAGAATATGCGCTGTGTCTAGTCGTCCCCGGTCTGAACTACTTCCCGGACATATCGGCGACGTATAATGCATTTGCAGTAGTGGCATTAGAGAAGGGTTGAAAATGCTAATCATGAGCAATTCCTTCTTTATCTCTACATTTTTTCAACTTTGTATCAAAATTATCTTTCCAATCGTTAAAGCGGCAGCTGTATTCTTTATCAAGAAACTGGTTTATTCAAGCTCATACAAGATCGAATCCTAGTATTAGTTTGGCCGGCCCGCTCCTGATTTTACTCATTCCATGCACATACGAAACATGTATACAAAGATCAGACTGCACCTTCACGGAATCTAACCTTAATCTACACTGTTTGCATTACCCTTGCCCACACTCTTTTTGACGCCTATGCAACAGACGACTTTTAATAACATTGTGACGAAAAAAAATATTGCTTATAATGAGCAATTTCGTCTTTTGCCAAAATGTTTTCAACTCCATCCAATGATTAAACTTTTCACCTTAAGAAGTTTTTCATCTTTTAACCAGACGTTTTCGAAGTCGTCTGCTGCAGATTTGTTGTATGTGGGAAATAGTTAATTATGAACACACTGTTACCCTATGTAACTTGCTACAAGTTGCATGAATCAATCTGAAAATGCAATCAGCGTTTTTTAAAAATATATTTCTGTCATTTAGTAGATCTTCTTGATGTCGAGAATTTAAAAGCTACATACATCTAACATTTAGAGGTTTTTCATCTTTTAACCAGACGCTTTCGAATTCGTCTGCTGCATATTTATTATATGTATTTGTTGCTGCGAGACATTAGAAGCTCCATACAGAAATGTATACTTTTCAAATACTAAATAATGTTATGTAGCATTGCTCCAAACACAACAATTCAATCTGTATCATGAAAATACATAACACTGAAGTCGAATGAAAACAGACATCTTATTTGTTCAATGCAAGGTAGCTAAAATGTTATATAATGTATAATATATCATGACAGGACACTTAATCAGTTTTAAATTATGGTATTTTGTGCGGTCCTTTGAGAGATATGTCAAAAGGAAACAGAAACTTGCCCAGGATTTCGACGTACAATAAATCACGTCTATTGTGTTAACACTTTTCTCTCTGTGATTTATTGCACCTAAAAATGCCCAGGTTGGTGCCGTACCATAAATCACACCTGATACATTTACGCCCATCTTGTGAACACTTAGCCTTCTGGATGCATGCATCTTAACCCTTTCCCACATACAGCAACTCTGCAGCAGACGACTTTCAGAACATCTAGGCAATATGGTAAATATCAATAAATGAAAATATAATGGATGGAAAAAGTTTAAAACATTGTGGCAAAAGGAGAAATTGCTCGTTTTTGAGCAATTTCTACTTCTGACACAATGTTTTCAAAAGTCGTCTACTGCAGAGGCGTCAGAAAGCGTCTGTATGTGGTAAAGGGTTAAACAGCCCGGTTTACGTCGTACAGCGAATCGCATCTGGTAGATTTACGCAAAGTCTTGAAAACACTTATCCCCCTGAAGTCCTACAAATATAATTGCTCAGGTTTAAGTTGTACAATAAATCACATCTTGTAGAATGACGCTCACCTTGTTAACACTTTTCCTTTTGAATTCGTGCAACTTAAATTGCTCATTTTGTACGCATTTCAATAAACCTAATCTTGTAGATTTACGCTCATCTTGTTCTATAACACGTATTCTGAATTCATGCCATTAAAATTGCACAGGTTTAATCCGTACAACAAATAACATTTCGTTAATTTACATTTATCTCTTGTTTACAATTTCCCTTTTACAGACGCTTTCTGGCATGGTATATTTCATTATTAAACTGTCCCACATACAGACGCTTTCTGACGCCATTGCAGCAGACGACTTTTGCAAACATTGTGACAAAATAAGAAATTGCTTATTATTTCTCCCTTTGTTTGCCTCGATGTTTTCAGCTCATTTAAATAATTCGTAACTACACTGTTATTTTTGTATCGCATGAGGTTTGTGTCATGCGTCCAATCAAGCGGCTGCATTTCACTTCATAAATTATTCGTGTACGAGATTTTTACAGCCAATTTCCCAGAGTATCATATATTTTATGAATAGCCTGGGTACCGAGGCTGTTTGAGAGATGTTCCGTATTTATTTTGAAAAGATGTTTTCGAAGTTGTTTGATTCAAATGAGTTGCACGTTGCACGTTGCAAAGGGTGAATTGTTATGATTAATATCACACTTGAGAAGATATACTTTTTTTCTGCTATTGAGAAACCTGAACCTAGTGAAATTAAAATAAACAATTTGGATTGACGTGTAATTACTTTGTGTCAATAATACATCTAAGAAAGGGGAACTTTGCTCGTTTATCTAAAAAATCTAGGGAATGTAGCTGACGTTTGATACCTTTTGTAGGAAATTATAAATTACCTAAAATGAGCGTATTTCCCCATTTCCACATTGTTTTGAACTTACAGTTTCAGCCATGATGTTTTGAAAGAAAGAAACTTTATAATAGCATATCAGGTTGACGGTTAAACAGACCTATAGGACTTAATGCGTATACCAATGATTTACAAGACGTCCTAAGATAATTTGTAAACATATAATAAATCATTCAGGAGTTTTACGCAGTTTTGTTTTGGATATCTATTTGCTAACCTCATTCGAACTTACAGACGCATTTTGACGCATCTGCAAAAGACGACTTATTAAACCATTGTGGCAAAAGAAAAATAATTGCTCATAATCAGCAATTTTCCCTTTAATTCATTGAGACGTTCCATACATTTGCAAAGTTGTTTCCAAAGTCTTCTGCTGCAGATAAGCTGTGTGTGCCCACAGTGGGAAAAGGTTAAATTACAAATCCGTCCTTTTCACCAAAATGTACACGCTCTATAAGTATACATGTATTTCAACTAGGGATGTCAACGGTTACCGATATTACTAACCGGTTAATCGTTTAATTTTTTAACCGGTTAACCGTATAGATTCATAGACAATCAATATTCACTTGATTCCGGGTTTTGTTATTGTTATTGTTGTTTTAACTCGCATTCCCCGTTCATGTATAAATTGGACTAGAACGCGTTATCGGAAGCGGCATTATGGAAATATTCAGGAGATCTTTTCTTAAGGTAGTTACCGTTATTCGATGTCTAATATGTTCAATGAAAGAGATGCATACCTTCAAATACCAACTCAGGGGAAAATGTGTTAAAAACTTCAGACTACTCTTATACCTTTTAATCGTATTGGTTAATAATTTACAAATACAACAATTCAAAGTTATCACATTCATTCTAATTATTTGTATTATCAAAACAAGTGTCGAATATTATTAATAACTCATTATCATATAACTTCTGCCATGTATAAGACATCAAAGGTTTTTTTAAAAAGAAACAAACTGTCCTTTAACCCTTTCCCTCATATAAACGCTTTCTGACGCAGACGGCTTTTTGAAAACATAGTGACAAAAGAAGAAATTGCACAAAACGTGCAATTTCTCCTTTTGCCACAATGTTTTCCCCTTTTTGTCATAGGTTATCCATTCAATTATGGAGATTTTCTATGTTTTGACAAAATACGTCTGCTACAGAATTGTTGTATGAGGGAAAGGGTTAATTAATCGTCTCAGATCAGCCACAAGGTCATCAATAACATCGAGGGCGACTGTTTTCACAGTTAAGTAAACACTCCCGACAGAGCTGTGAATAATTAACAGAACAGAACAGAACAGTGTTTATTTTCTTTTGACTTATACATAGTACATCGTCATACAATCACATACAACGTACACAATATACATTACATCACATGAAAACATGAACACGAACGGAATGAAAATACAAAAATCGAGTGTAGCCGTTTTCACAGTTATGTAAACATTCCCGATCGAGGTGTGAATAGTTAACCTCTGGTCAGTGTGACGAATTTGAATGAACAAAAGGTGAAACACAACTGTGTATATATTTTATGTATTTTTCCTAGAATTCGGTTACTTGAATTACTAACCGATTAATCGAATAACATACGGTTAACCGAGTAACCGATTAATCGCACCACGATAAAACCAACATTATGGACTCTGCGTAATATATCGACCCAGATCAACATACGCAGTCCGCGCAGGCTAATCCGGGCCGACACATTCCGTCTCAGGGGCATATGGGTATAAAGTAATGATTCCTGTAACAGAAAATCCACAGGAGGTCAAAAGTATCTGCCCGAATTAGCCTGCGTGTCATGCTTATATAGGCTGATCCGGGTCGATACTTTAAGTCCATAATGTTCGTTTTCTCGTCGAACGGATCATATATACTTTACAGACGACAGTTATTAATTGGTACCTGATATGATTATAAAGAGTCTTTTCCTTTGGGCATTATGTTGATAAATATCATAACACCTGACCAAAGGGAAGTTTAATTACTATACAAAAATGTTGAAAACATTGTACAAAAAGGGGAAATTGATCTAAACTTCACTTCAATATAAATGCTCTTACAGGTACATCGACGTATTTTGATCTGATTTATATGAGATTGGTAGATCCATGGACACCTTAAGCCGCAGTCCCATCGACCTCCCGGTCTGTCCCGGAGCGTCCCGGACTGAAATTTGGCCAATCCGGTGTCAGATCTGTGTTTGATCCGCGTTGTGTCTGGGCTTATCCGGGATGATCCTGGATGGCCCGTCATGGTCAACTGTTTAAAGTTGCCGTGGTCATCCGGGACCGTCCGGGATGATTTTCAATTCGGGATAGTCCGGGACGGTCCGTGGAGCGACCGTGTTGGCTCCAGGAAAGTACGTAGTGGCACCGTGTTGATCCTGGGCGATCCAGCATGTCGTGTTTGGTCCGGGGCTGTCCGGTTGGGTCTGGGACAGTCCGTAGTTGATCTGGGATTGTCCGGGTCATTCCAGGACGGTACGTGTCGCTGCCGTGGTAGTATTGAGGTCAGATCCGTGTTGGCTCCGTGTTCATCCGTGTTCATCCGTTGTGTTGCTGTGTTGGGTCCGGGCTGGTACGATGTTTTGCAACTCAATTTCACCAGGATCATCCCGGATTAAGATATCTCTTGATCCGGGGTGTTCCGTGTTAATCCGGGGTGCTCCGTGTTGGGTTCGGCTTCGGTGTGACTGTAGCTTCAAGAGGACTAAATCTACTGTAAAATGTTAACCGAATAATTCGAACATAACATCCCTTTACACCTTTCGAGGGCTTTATCTAATTTACAAGATTAGTCGTATGATCATCTCTTATTTCAGCAACCACTCCCATCCCATTAATTGACACATGGATGCGGTACAAAAGTGTCATAGATAGGGTCACGTCACACGAAAACCGACATTTGGGACTTTGATACCAGTGAGCATGTGCGCCACATACTTGTAAGGATCATTCGTGTGTGCTATCTAGTTGTACACGAAGTCTCCGAAAATCGGTTATGATTATTCAAGTAACAAGAGTTGGTCGTAATGCTAATTAATTTTAACACTTTCCCGCATATAACAAATATACAGCAGACGACTTTCGTATAGATAGCCCACACAATAAAGAATAACCAAGGGATACGAGGAGGAGTAAAGACAATCTTACACTCTCTAAGAAACTCATAGAAAACGAAAATTACGTAAAACCGATTCAGATCAAAAGTTCTATGGATAGTTTGTATGGTTGGAAAAATTGTATTCAGATGACTGAAAATACCAACGCAGAAATATCGAAACTCTCTAGAAAGAATAAATATTGAATAGAGTTGAAAACATTGCGGTGAAGGAGAAACTACTAATTCTATTGCCACAATCCTTTTAACCCTTTCCCTCATATAGACGCTTTCTGACGCCTCTGCAGCAGACAGCTTTTTGAAAACATAGTGACAAAAGAAGAAATTGCACAAAACGTGCAATTTCTCCTTTTGTAACAATGTTTTCCAGTTTTAGTCATAGGTTATCCTTTCAATTATACAGATTTTCCATTATTTGACAAAATATGTTCAAAGTCGTCTGCTGCTGAATTGTCGTATGAGGGAAAGGGTTAAACGTCGACTGCTGCAGTTGAGTGAAAACACGTCTGTATATGGGAAATGGTTTAAAACAGCCACGTGTTTTCGTGTGACGGGTTAATCTGATATGTATTCATTTAATCAATCTAATCCGCTCGTACATGTTAACATTCTTTTCCCACAAATCTCATTAATGTTTGTCAAAATTCATATCTTCGTTCGACGTGATATATGGGCCAGTGTATTAGACAATGAATAAGTTAGCTTTTGAAAATAGTATAGATGTACACGTTTCACATACTTTTTAAGGAAACTTGTTAGAAGATTATGTCAACTTGTGTAGATTCTGATAAGACTGGACAGGTGGACGAGATGACATGAACCTACACTGTTCAGGATTGCAAACGTGTTGTTTTTCTCATTCGCAGGCTTATATAATATTTGGAAATATTTGAATGCATTCAATTTGAAAAATAAAATATCTTAAAGTTTAATTTTTGATAATAACCGTTCTCCATATCGAGGGCTTGGCGTGAAACGGTTGTAACTAAAATTTGTATTTTTTTACCAAGGTTAATCACCTCGCCATAAAGCCTTTATAATCGTTAAATCATTTTTCTTGGTAACAATGGAAATTCAGGTACCATTGCTCGTTCTGAGCAATGGCACCTAAATTTGCATTGTTTACAAAGGGGTCAAAATTGCCCCTAAACCAGGGTTTTCAAAATAGGTCTTGAGTTACAGCCGTTTCACGTCAAGCCCTCGATATGCTTCCGGAATGTTTGTTTGACAAGAACAGGAACTTGGAAGATCCTGACTAGACTGCTCAATGGCACAGGTTGATCTGCATCATCGATGATCGTGAAATCCAAAAAGGTCGACTTTCATGTGACTTGGCCTTGATAACAGGTGATACAATTTCCAATGGGATGATGGGTCATAATTTGAGCCTCTGCATATGGGAAGAGGCGCAAGCTTCCTTTTGAGAACAGTATAGATCCAGATCAGTCTGTGCATCCGCATGGTCTGATCAAGATATACACTGTTCACATGATACTCTCGATGTGCATGTGACGTGGCCTTGATAACAGAAGATAACGGGAGATAACGGGAGATAACAGGATATAACGGGAGATAACTGGAGATAACGGGAGATACGGGAGATAACAGGAGATACACTTTCCAATGGTATGATGGGTCATAATTTGAGCCTGTGCATGGGAAGAGGTGCAATATTGCTTCTGTGAACAGCGTAGATCAAAATCAGCCTGTGTGATCGCACGGTCTGATCAATATCTCCAATGTTCACATGATACTCTCCGAAGCTTGTTAGAAGACTCTTGTCTACTAGATGTTCGTATTATGCGACCTAGATAACACGAGCTACGCTTTCACATGTAATGGGTCATAATCTAGCACTCGAAAGCAACAACAACATCATATGATATCCCATAATTTAAATGATTACACACGTGTGACCTTCCACTCTGTCAACAAATTTGAAACGACGTTGTAAACAAAATACTTTCACTAGTTTGTTTTTGTAAAACCGATATAATGAACTTCTAACCCCATATAGCCTGTGCACTCTTAACCCTTTCCCTCATATAGACGCTTTCTGACGCCTCTGCAGCAGACGGCTTTTTGAAAACATAGTGACAAAAGAAGAAATTGCTCAAAACGAGCAATTTCTCCTTTTGCCATAATGTTTTCCAGTTTTAGTCATAGGTTATCCATTTAATTATCGAGATTTTCCATTTTTTGACAAAATAAGTTCAAAGTCGTCTGCTGCAGAATTGTTGAATGAGGGAAAGGGTTAAAGCAGGCAAGGCATATCATGGAAACAGAACCTGAATTGCTAACTTGAATCTTTAAACTGGTTAAACTCTTTCACTTCCGGGTTTCACAAAGTCGACTCATCCACTCCATGTTTCGTCAAATAGGAAATTCGGTTAAATTTAATGTCTCAGTGGCAAACGTATCTTATGCACACGACACGAAATTACATTTGCGCCAAATAAACACCAGCATAATTCCAGGGGCGTAGCTTAGCAATAATCAATGTGTAGGTCGTCTCGTGAGAAAATCAACATTGTGGACTGCGTAAAGTATCGACCCGGATCAGCCTAAGCATGCCACACAGGCGCACCCGGATATACACTTTTCGCCTCCTGTGGATTTTCTGTTTCAGGAATCACTACTCTATCTACCCCTCCCCCCTTAAACGGAATGTGTCGGCCGGATCAGTCTGCGCGGACAGCGCAGGCTGATCTGGTCGATACATTACGCAGATGTGTATCGCCGCAGCTGCATTTTGGGGGCATTTTTAGAAAAAATGTGTAGGCACGTGCCTACAGTGCCTAAAGGGAGCTACGCCCCTGAATTCTGAACATTTATGTCGTCTTATCTTGTTCACTGTTGTTCGATTCTCATCTTATTGTGTGAAGAAGAACTAGCAAGGACTTGTCAAATAGCAAGAGAAGTGAAATAAATGGCGGATTAAAGCAGGAAATGTCTATCATGGTTCACGAACCTGGTGCGCTAACTTGAATCTTTAACTGTTTCTTGAACAACTGGTTATCTCTTTCACTGCCGGATTTCGCAAAGTCGACTCATCCACGTTGAAAAATTTGACCTCTCCATTTTTCGTCAAAAAGGAAATTTTGTAAAATTTACTGTCGAAATGGCAAACCATGCAGATTTCAGGAGAGACAGCTGAATCGGCATTGTTTGCAAAAGCCTTTAATTGCCTTAACCCTTTCCCTCATATAGACGCTTTCTGAGGCATCTGCAGCAGACGGCTTTTTGAAAACATAGTGACAAAAGAAGAAATTGCACAAAACGTGCAATTTCGCCTTATGCCACAATGTTTTCCACATTTTGTCATAGGTTATTCATTCAATTATGGAGATTTTCTATGTTTTGACAAAATACGTTCAAAGTCGTCTGCTGCAGAATTTTCGTATGAGGGAAAGGGTTAAGCAGCTAAAGAGTTAATACAGGCAAAGTCATAAAGGTCAAATACTCAAAACCATAAAAATGTCTACGATACACACGGCCTTTCCCCACCTGTCTTCAAATATGATACTTTTGAAGTAAACAAACTAGCGATAAACAATATCGGGTAAAAGACAAACGCGTGTATCCCTTGTTATGAAATTAACGCCCGATTCCCACATTCAGATGCAATTTGACACATCTGCAGCAGGCGACTTTTGACAACATTGAAATTACCGTTTACAAGTTTCCACTTTTGTTATAGTTCTTCAATAATTCTAAAGTAAACAACTGGCAAAAATACATACTAATACTCTATTAGGTTACTGGTTAACCCTTTCAGCGCCGAATTCTTTAAAGTAGACTCTTCCATGTTCAAAATCGGGCGTCTTCATTTCTCATGTAATAAAAGTTTGGACTATTGTGATAACTATAGAAGGCAAACAATGCTGATTTCAGGTGAGACAGCTCGTTACGAGCTGACTCACCTGAATCAGTATTGTTTGCAAAAACATTAATATTGCCTTTGGCGCTGAAAGAGTTAACGCGTCTGCCACTTGCTATGACACTAACCACCTTTCCCACATTTGACGCATCTACAGCATATAACGTTTGATAACATTGTGGTAAAAGGAAGTATTGCTCAATATATCGTGCAATTGCTTCGATTGCAGTTATAATTTCAAACCTAGTTCAAAATTATGCGTTCTTATGAACTTCATATAAAGAGAGTTTTCATAATTTTGCATAGGTGATATAAAGATCGGCTACTGAAAAATTGTTATATTGTGTTAGGTGTTAAACTATATATTTACTACTAAAAACACATTTAGAACACATTGAATGTGTTTGCAGACACATTAATTTATACGACAATGAAAACAGGTTAAAAACAGGGACGGTATATTATTTTGGGACATAAACCCATCTAGTATTACCTTCTCACAGTTAAATTATAGTTTAGTTTTTAACTTGTTTCAGTGGTTTCCCGCATTATTGGCGCCGCGCGGAAGCGCTGTGTCAGTATGGGATAGAGCAAACAACATTATTATTGTAAAGAAATTTGAAAAAACAACCTTTATGAATGAATACATTGTATTAACAGATTAAAGAAACATCAAGATACCAAATACGTATCCCTCTACCGTTATTTACGGCAGCTCTAAAGGGACACACACGAAAAAAAAATCTATCTCGTGCGCACGAGATAAAAAGAAATATAGAAACTAAGTCGTGCGAACGAGATAAAACAAATCGTGTGTGTCCCTTTAAAGCTGCCGTATAATTCACTTCCCTAACTTACTAGGCTACGCGTATTTAATTGTCTGGTTAACTGTTTTAACGACTCGATTCATCAAAGCTCAGAAAAGTTTTTTCCTATTTATTTATGTTGTATTTCTAAACTTAAAAACGTTCCTCCCTATTCAGTTGTTCATTCAGACCATTGTATTCTTGCTATATGTTGACTATACATGTGAACCTTTTCTTTGAATTTCATAAATGCTCACTTTTTATAATAAATATCTTCAAACTTGTTAAAATTACTTCGTATTTTTTGTTTATATACATGTTCAGTTATCATACTTCTGCTAAACTGGAAGGAGAATAGATTCCCCTCTCTCCTTCCAAAGCTTGTGTCACACTTAGGAATCCGCTGTGGTCGAGTGGCTGTAGCGTCGGGGATTTCGAAACCGGGTGTCCCTCGCTCATGGTGGAGTGCCCTTGGGCAAGGCGCATTTCCTAGCCTAGTACTGGTTTGTTTACCCAGGGATCATGAATAAGTGAATTGTCGCCGTGATATAACTGAAATAATGTTGAAAGCGGCGTAAAACCGTAATAAATAAATTGTGTCACACTTAACTTATAACTAGAGGTATAACACCGTAAGTTAATATCTGTTAATATTTCAGCACCTATGTTTTTTGTTTATCTAATTGATCTAGTTAAAGTAGATTTAAATACGTTTTTTGGTAAAAATTAAGAAACTTCGGCTTGTATGACACATTATAGTTGCAGTCAATGTTAAGCAAACGGTACACCAAATGGTTTGAGGACTAAACTTGTCCTTTCACGACTAAACTTCACATGCTGAATATCACGTACATCGTAGCATATAAAACGTCTAATCCCTACGTCAAAATTGACCCTTTCTGCTCTTGATAACCTTTTATTATAGACTATGGTTGCCAAGCATGCAATATCGGCACATATTAGCATTTTTATTTAAAATAAAGGGACATTTAGCCTTCTTGTTCAAAATATGTACCGTGATTCTGTCTGTTTGCACCGGTTATTATTTAAATGTACCGAACTGCGTCTGCTTCCCTTAAGTCATGCTTCAAAGTCATGCGCGGCGTCTTTGATGAAAACATAGTAACACATGTGAAATTACTTAATTTAAGCAGTTTGAAAACATTCTAAATCGGGCCTCATTCGTCTATCAACGAAAACATTATGCATCTGGCCTTACTCGACTATTAACGAAAACATTCTCAATCGGGCTAACATTATACTAACAACTAAAACATTCTAAATCGGGCATCACTCGACTATGAACGAAACCATTCTCAATCGGGCTAACATTCTACTAACAACTAAAACATTCTAAATCGGGCCTCACTCGACTGTAACGAAAACATTCTAAATCGGGCCTCATTCGACTATCAACGAAAACATTCTAAATCGGGCAACATTCGACTATCAACGAAAACATTCTAAATCGGGCCTCATTCGACTATCAACGAAAACATTCTAAATCGGACCTCATTCGACTATCAACGAAAACATACTAAATCGGGCCTCATTCGACTATCAACGAAAACATTCTAAATCGGGTCTCATTCGACTATCAACGAAAACATTATACATCTGGCCTTACTATTACCGAAAACATTCTCAATCGGACTAACATTCTACTAACAACTAAAACATTTTAAATCGGGCCTCACTCGACTATTAACGAAAACATTCTAAATCGGGCTAACATTCTACTAACAACTAAAACATTCTAAATCGGGCCACATTATACTAACAACTAAAACATTCTAAATCGAAACTGATCTCACTATGCACTGAGTACATGAACGAATAGTCTTATTCGGGCTTCATTTCACTATTCACGGAATAGTCTTATCATTCCACTATTCACGGAATAGTCTTATCCGGGCTTCATTCCACTATTCACGGAATAATCTTGTTCGGGCTTCATTCCACTATTCACGGAATAGTCTTATTCGGTCTTCATTCAACTATTCACGGAACAGTCTTATTCAGGCTTCATTCCACTATTCGCGGAACAGTCTTATTCGGGCTTCATTCCACTATTCACGGAATAGTCTTATTCGGGCTTCATTCCACTATTCACGGAATAGTCTTATTCGGGCTTCATTCCACTATTCACGGAATAGTTTTATTCGGGCTTCATTCCACTATTCACGGAACAGTCTTATTCGGGCTTCATTTCACTATTCACGGAATAGTCTTATTCGGGCTTCATTCCACTATTCACGGTCTTATTCGGGCGTCATTCCACTATTCACGGAACAGTCTTATTCGGGCGTCATTCAATTATTCACGGAATAGGTTCATATGAGCCCGTCCATCTGCTTCGTCTAAACACAATCTACAAACGTTGACAGAATCTACAAACGTTGACTAAATCGGTGCCCCATTCGACTATCAACGAAAACATTCTAAATCGGGCCTCATTCGACTATCAACGAAAACATTATACATCTGGCCTTTACTCGACTATTACCGAAAACATTCTCAATCGGGCTAACATTATACTAACAACTAAAACATTTTAAATCGGGCCTCACTCGACTATTAACGAAAACATTCTAAATCGGGCTAACATTCTACTAACAACTAAAACATTCTAAATCGGGGCCACATTATACTAACAACTAAAACATTCTAAATCGAAACTGATCTCACTATGCACTGAGTACATGAACGAATAGCTCTTATTCGGGCTTCATTTCACTATTCACGGAATAGTCTTATCATTCCACTATTCACGGAATAGTCTTATCCGGGCTTCATTCCACTATTCACGAGAATAATCTTGTTCGTAGGCTTTATTCCACTATTCACGGAATAGTCTTATTCGGGCTTCATTCCACTATTCACGGAATATTCTTATTTGGGCTTCATTCCACTATTCACGGAACAGTCTTATTCGGGCGTCATTCAACTATTCACGGAACAGTCTTATTCGGGCGTCATTCAACTATTCACGGAATAGTCTTATTCGGGCTTCATTCCACTATTCACGGAATAATCTTATTCGGGCTTCATTCCACTATTCACGGAATAGTCTTATTCGGGCTTCATTCCACTATTCACTGGTCTTATTCGGGCGTCATTCAACTATTCACGGAACAGTCATATTCGGGGCGTCATTCAACTATTCACGGAATAGGTTCATATGAGTCCGTCCATCTGCTTCGTCTAAACACAATCTACAAACGTTGACAGAATCTACAAACGTTGACAGAAGCTACAAACGTTGACAGAATATACAAATGTTTACAGAATCTACAAACGTTGACAGAATCTACAAACGTTGACAGAAGCTACAAACGTTGACCAGAATCTACAAACGTTTGATAGAATCTACAAACGTTGACAGAATCTACAGAATCTACAAACATTGACAGAATCTACAGAATCTACAAACGTTGACTAGAATCTACATAATCTACAAACGTTGACAGAATCTACAAACGTTGACAGAAGCTATAAACGTTGACAGAATCTACAAACATACAAACGTTGACAGAAGCTACAAACGTTGACAGAATCTACAAACGTTGACAGAAGCTACAAAACGTTGACAGAA
>JASEVX010000004.1:119980961-120227190 GCA_031761405.1 Serripes groenlandicus
ATCGGTTGATCCCAATCCGAACCCTTCAATAATCCGGTATTTATATGTGGCTTCCAAGATAACTGCTGACCTGCGTCACACGACAATGGACTTTCCCCGAGGATATTTTTAATAACTCCTTGGAGAAATCTGCAGCAGACGAAGTTTGAAAACATTATGACAAAAGGAGAAATTGCGCATTTTGAGCATTTTATTTTTTTGCCACAATGCTTTAAACTCCATCCAATAATTATACTTTTATTTATAGGTATTTTAAAAGTCGTCTGCTGCAGATTTGTTTTAAGGGGGGAAAGAGTTACCATCCATGGTAACTACTACTAAATCAAAAAGAAGGAGGTGAGTGGTGGAGGTCGGCCTCCCCTGCCATAAGGTCCCGGGTTCGAATTCCATGATGAGCGGGTTCTGTTTTGATGTTTATTTCATACATACAGCGCCAGTAATGTTTAATTCTCCAGGAAACACACATCACGTTGATTAATATCAGCTTAAAGCCTGTTTCGCAATCAATGTAAAATGAATGATTACTCAAATACTTTTGTATTTTATTATCGCACGACACCAGTCTCCAGAAGCATCAAGAATGCCTTAACGATTAGGTCCAGGGGTTTTAACTCATTTGACCGCTTTAGCCCTTTGACCATCTGTACAATTGACCGCATGCACAAGTTAAACTGTACTCGTTCGTCACCATTCTCCAAAGGCTTCTAGAATGCCTGAACGACCTCTGGCGCAAACAGAGCAAAATTGGTCGGGGGTTATTAATTCAACTGACCGTTTAAGTCATTTGACCGCTCAGCACAAGTTTAACTGTAATAATGTATCGGTCATCACCATTCTCCAAAGGTAATTAGGATGCCTGTACGACTATAGGCTTAATAAGAGCAACATTTGCCGGTGGATTCAACTGGCCGTTTAACCACTATTCACACCGGACCGCTAGCATACGTTTGATTGTACTTGTGAAGTTGATTATCGGTTTTACCCATTCTCTAGATGTTTCTAAGATGTATGTATGACTAGGCGATGTACGGGATATATATCCCTTTCTGACTGTTTGATCTGGTTACTCGCCGGTCCACAAAGTATCTGCTAGTAATACTACTTTCAAATTGAAGTATCTGAAGAAATGGTCACATTTTGGTTAGTGGACGTAGTTGAACATAGCTGAACCGTATCGTACCGTCTTTGTCCGTGGTGCTAACTTGGTATCAACTTGGAGGGAGCCGTGAGGTTCGATTTTTACTTTTTTGACATGTTCAAAAGAGCAGAGGCAAAATTTGCATCCGTGATGCTAACGTCATTAGTTAATTAATGCCATTGGAAAGCGAAGACGTAATCATACATTGTTCTATTGAGACACTGCATTCTCCATACACATGTTTAATTTAAACACTCCCTTTTCGGGTGTGACTGATTAAACGCTGTACATTGAACCTCTTACTGCTAATCTAATTAATTCCCTTTCCAGATAAACGTCCATACCTTACTGTAAAATCGATCCTTTAAAGTAATTGGATTGCGATGATATAATTTTATATTTCTTCTAATGATACACAGCAATAGCGTTTCCTTTATTAAACCCCGTTAATATGGGACTTGACTTGCAAAAGAAGATAGTCGAAGTTTAAACACTCCCATTTCCGGTGTCACCAATCCCAGCATGCACCTTGAACTCCTTGTTGCTTATCGAGAATAATCCTTTTCCAGATAAACGTTCCCACCATAAGGCACAGAAAACCCGCAAAGGACCACTTCTGAAGCACCAACACTCATGTAAGACTTTTTAGAGAATGTCCATGACCTCGTATACGTACAGTCATTTTATTTCAATGACATTTTCAACCATTTTAATAATATAATATCTTGCATCGGAAGAGAATATAGTAAGCATTTGCGTTAAATAAGTAATCATACATCCCCTAACTGTTCGCCGTATTTGAATCTAACTCTTTCAGTTTTTTAAGCGTATTACTGAGGGTTTGTCTCAATTTTAAGCGACATGACTGAGGTTTAAGTCTTAATTTTTTAGCTTAGTAAATTGTGGCCACAACTTTTTATCTTGTGGCCACAAGTTACTAAGTTGTGGCCACAATATTAATAAAGTGTTGCGGATGTCACCTCAGTGCCACCGTACAAATCACTATCAATAATATTTATCTTTATAAATTATGTAATGGAGACTGTTGAGAGAATGAACTCCCTTTGCCACGATGTTTTCAAATGTCGTCTGCTGAAAAGATGTTAAAATGCGTCTGCAAGTCGGAAAGGGTTAATATCATTCAACGCTTTTATTACCCTCCCCCTTTCCCCTCATGCAACAAAATGCAGAAGACGACTTTAAACAAATTTAGAAAAAAAGAATGGAACATTTCTAAAAATGAAAGATCAGTTTTTGAACAGAGTTTTAAAACAGCGTGGCAAAAGGAGAAATTGCTCATTATGAGCAATATCTTCTTTTGCCACACTGTTTTCAAATGTCATCTGCTGCAGATGCGTCAAAAAGCGTCTTTATGTGGGAAAGGTTTAAATGACACCATGATAGGTACCTTTTCGCATGGCGGACTACTTTGGTGGGACGGGAATTACCACCGTTCTAGGTGTTAAAATCGTACGATACGTCAGCTGATAAAAATAGAAACGAAATCTTTCTATTTCGGCTGACAAAGTCCCGCGTCTATTGTGATTGGCCTGGTAAAGGAGTGTAAACATTCACCAAGTATATAAATAACCCCCAATCTGGGGTGTAAGATATATTTTAGTTTTCTTGTACCTAAGTTAACGTGCTCTAACATAATATAATAGCAAACGTCAACTTGAAGTTAAATCAAGCGTTTATAATAAAGTGACTGAATATCTCTTGATATAACACAATGGATATTAAACTAGTTGCAGGTTCGAGCCTTTTGATGGCAATGATGTTGAGTTTAAATGAAGGTATGTCTCGATACTTTATTGTTGTTGTAGACCCTTATATAAAAAAAATCTCTGAATCTAGAAGTTATTTAATTTTACACACTAATACGAAAAATAAAATGAAATGATTTTATGCAGTTATTTTGTATTTTGCATCTTTTTTGTTTTTTGCAATAATATAACTTAAAAGTTTGATGCGTCTACCGTTTTGGTCTTAATGCATCTGTGTTCAGAGAAGACCTAGGCGGGTGTATGCTTCCACACAGACTCATTAAAGTCTTCACCTTCCACATATAATGATATACATAGACAACTAATCCTTCTCCCGTCTGATGCAGGTGGATACACGATAGTCTGCACCATGTACAATGGTATAACACGTGTCAAAATAGTCGTTTAACTCTTTCTGATTTACAGAAGCAATATTTTGTGCATCTGCAGCAGATTATTTTTTTGAAAACATTGTGACAAAATAAGAAATTGCTCATAATGAGCAATTTCTTTTTTTGCCAAAATGATTTCAACTCTATTCAGTGAATATACTTTCATCTGTAGAGATTTTCCCAGATTTGCTGTATGAAAAAAAGTGTTAATAGGCCTCCATGCGCAATTCATCATCATGCCAACTGGTATCACTTACTTACGTTATACGTGTTGTTATTATACGATTCATTTTAAGGTTCGTTTGTTCAGTTCAGAAGAAGAAAGAAACGTTACCAACGATTGAATCAAAATTTAAAAAAAATATCACTCGCTATGGCGGGATATGTACATTGCCCCCATAAACAATTTGTAAATGGTTTATTTGTTCATGCAAGTTTTTCATTTTCGACAATTCAAATATATGCTATCTTTTCCCCCAATATGTGTGTGTAAATAAGAGCTTTATATTCCTATGATTTCGGTAGCTCAGTCGATAGCGACGCGGGCTGTCAATCCAGGGATTGTGAGTTCGAATCACAGCTCGACCAACATTCTTTCCGACGTTTGACAAAATTCGCTGTGACATGCGCTATTCGTCTTTCACCAATGCACTGTTTAACAGTCTATGTGGATAAGCAGCCAGTTGCTTGGAAAGTATGGTGTACCCTAGTGGGAAAGGTCGCCTTGATATGAATGAAATATTGGTGAAAACGGCGTTAAACCCTTGTCATCAATCAATCTACATGCTACATGTGATATTCATCTTCTTATATGAAGTTTTCCCCGTTGCCAGAAGATGGTTGAGAAAACATCTAGACAAGATATGGATGCAGTATACAGAGTTATGGAAATCCTTGCACGTATAACTTGTCGGATTTCTTTATGAGGGAAAGGGTTTACATTCTGATAACTTGTTTAACCCTTTCCCACATACAGCAATACGACTTTGAAAAAATCTACTCGAGATATGGAAGACCTCTCGAAATGACGGTATAATTACTGAACGAAAAGTTGAAAAGATTGTTGCAAAAGGAGAAATTTCTTCTTATGTCACAATCTTTTCAAAAGTCGTCTGCTGCAGATGCTTCAAAATGCGTCTATAGGTGGGAAAGGGTTAATTGTCTAAAAATAGTTGAGCTTGCTATCCCAGTCATTTTATAACCTTGTGATCAAAATACCGATATACGAAACCGTGACAGGTTATATTCGAATCCTGGCCAACACCCCAAACGCCATTAGAAATGGTACCAATTCGATCAAATAAAACACATGTATAATGCTCGCCTTGTAAGACATTATTCTATTGTATCACTGCGACCTTGATTTATTATATGTATGTTTAGTGTAGAAATAGAGCTTATGCTATTTACATAATGTAAATGTAAGTAAATATGAATAAAGTGTTTAAGTGCTAGTAGCATACAGAATAAATGCGTACGGTGATCGAACTGGTCTGGATAATGCTGCCGAGTCGTCCGAGTTTGAACATGGAAGAGTCTACTTTAAACAATTCGGCGCTGAAAGGGTTAATAAACATGGATGTTATCAAAGTCGTCGGCTGCATATAAGATGCATGTGGGAAAGGGATAAACACGACGTCAAAAGTAATTTGTAAGTTCGAACCCCATCTCTGCAAACATTCTATCCGACTTTTACGAAAGTGATTTTGACAAGTCGATGTGGAAAAGCAGCGAGTTGCTTGGAAAGTCTGTTATGTGGAGTACTGGTGTGGGAAAGACAGGAAACACATGAGTAGGCGAACTGGCCGCCGTGATATATGATTGAATACATGTTGAAAATGGCGTTAAACCAGAATCAATCAATCAATCAATCAATCAATCATCTCCGAATAATTGCACAGAGGTTTAGATAAGGAGGGATAAACCGCACTTTCCCTCACAATATATCTCTTAATACACGTCCAAACCTTATACTGCTGGTAATCAATTTAATCGTCTGAGTGAGGCGATTCTTTAGAGTACCCACAACATAGGGATATAGTACAATAAAGAACAATCACTCCTTATCTATCGCTCTGGTTGAGTTAGGAAGTTCATGCTACTAGCAGACGAGCCGTTAAGATCCTCATCAAAAAGGCTAAGAATGATTTGGGTTATAACTGGTCGCTCAGTTCCTCAGATCTCTTTTCGTGTGACGTGGCTCGGTATTGTTGAAATAAACCACATGGATTCACAGCTGATCGGTAACAAAAATAGCATTTACATCCTAGATAAACACATGTGGGGTAATTTAAATTTACCCTCTACAAACTGTTGAATATACAGTTCAAGGTTATTGTTTCCCATGTCAAAATAGGGAAGAAAAAATAAAACAATCTACGAAAAAGTCGGCTTTATTATTCCCATTCGTGTATAGAGTGAAAAACATTGTTGAAAAAGTAGCCAATTCTCGTTTTTGAGTAATGGCTATTATCTCAACATATTTCTTTAACAAATAGATGTGATAAATTATGGGGTAAATACGAAAGAAGCAGTTAGCCTTGGCAGTGTTAAATACAGGTTAAATAACGACCATCCCCCTATATCTGACAATGCTTTATCTGTCATATCTGACATACCGATTATGAACTTTACCCTTGCCTTAACAAATCTAACGAATTGGAATAATGTGCCATTTCTCATACGTTTTCGACACATTTACCGTATTTTACAATCTTAATTTATACTGTCACTTGTCTAAGTAGGCATATTTCTTTTCTTGAATGCATTTAACCCATTTCCTGATACAGTGGACTTTCTGTGCCACCGCAGCAGACAACGTTTAAAAACTATGCGAACAAAGGAGAAGTAGCTCAAAGTTTTCTTTTAAGATTTTGTCTTTTTCTCATAATGTTTTTAAATGTTCGCCTGCTATGGAGGCATCAGGAGGTCGGTTGCAACTGTACGTTTGGCATTTTTGGTTGCTATTTAAAGACAGTCTATTTTCTTTTAGTTCAACTGTGCATCCTTACACGTGTAATAATTACGTTCAGGATTGTTTTCCTGTAGCACTTTTCAATTATAAATACTTCTTGAATATACACCGGCAACGACATGACTCTAACGTCGTAATGGATCTGTAGAATATTAATTCCTAGGTTAGGCAAGCTTCTTCATGAATATACAGATTAGCTTACTCGTGACTGTGCAGACTAGATTATTCGTGACTATGCAGACTAGCTTCATCATGACCGCATACTTGCTTATTCGTGACTATGCAGACTAGCTTCATCATGACCGCATACTTACTTATTCGTGACTTTACAGACTAGCTTCATCATGACTGCATACTTGCTGAATCGTGACTGTGCAAACTGGCTTATTCGTGACTATGCAGACTAGCTTATTCGTGACTATGAAGACTTGCTTATTAAGGACTATTCAGACTTGCTTATTCGTGACTATGCAGACTGGCTCCATCATGACTGTGTAGACTTGCTTATTCGTGACTAAGTAGACTAGCTACATCATGACTGTGCAGACTTGCTTATTCGTGACTAAGTAGACTAGCTTCATCATGACTGTGCAGACTTGCTTATTCGTGACTAAGTAGACTAGCTTCATCATGACTGTGCAGACTTGCTTATTCGTGACTAAGTAGACTAGCTTCATCATGACTGTGCAGACTTGCTTATTTGTGACTAAGTAGACTAGCTTCATCATGACTGTGCAGACTTACTTATTCGTGACTAAGTAGACTAGCTTCATCATGACTGTGCAGACTTGCTTATTCGTGACTAAGTAGACTAGCTTCATCATGACTGTGCAGACTTGCTTATTCTTGACTAAGTAGACTAGCTTCATCATGACTGTGCAGACTTGCTTATTCGTGACTAAGTAGACTAGCTTCATCATGACTGTGTAGACATGCTTATTCGTGACTAAGTAGACTAGCTTCATCATGACTGTGCAGACTTACTTATTCGTGACTAAGCAGACTGGCTTCATCATGACTACGCAGACTAGCTTCATCGTGAATATGCAGACTAGCTTCATCATTACTGTGCATACTTGCTTGTTCGTGACTATGCATACTAGCGTCATCATTACTGGGCAGACTTGCTTATTAAGGACTATTCAGACTTGCTTATTCGTGACTATGCAGACTAGCTTCATCATGACTGCTGTGTAGACTTGCTTATTCGTGACTAAGCAGACTAGCTTCATCATGACTGTGCAGACTTGCTTATTCGTGACTATGCAGACTGGCTTCATCATGAATACGCAGACTAGCTTCATCGTGACTATGCAGACTAGCTTCATCATGACTGTGCATACTTGCTTATTCGTGACTATGCAGACTAGCTTCATCATGACTGTGCAGACTAGCTTCATCATGACTGGGCAGACTTGCTTATTCGTGACTATGCAGACTAGCTTCATAATGACTGTGCAGACTAGCTGTATCATGACTGTGCAGACTAGCTTCATCATGACTGTGCAGACTAGCTTCATCATGACTGGGCAGACTAGCTTCATAATGACTGTGCAGACTAGCTTCATAATGACTATGCAGACTAGCTTCATCATGACTGTGCAGACTAGCTTCATCATGACTGGGCAGACTTGCTTATTCGTGACTATGCAGACTGGCTTCATCATGACTGTGCAGACTTACGTATTCGTGACTGAGTAGACTAGCTTATTCGTGACTATACATACTAGCTTCATCATGACTGTGCAGACTAACTCATTCCTGACTATGCATATTAGCTTCATCATGACTGTTCAGATTTTGCTTAGTCGTGACTATGCAGACTGTATTCAACATGACTGTGCAGACTTACTTATTCGTGACTGACCAGACTAGCTTATTCGTGGCTATGCAGACTAGCTGCTTCATGACTGTGCCGATTAGCTTCATCATGACTGTGCATACTTGCTTATTCGTGACTGTGCAGACTGGCTTCACATCAAGACTGTGCAGACTTGCTTATTCGTGACTGAGCAGACTAGCATATTCGTGACGCTATGCATACTAGCTTCATCATTACTGGGCAGACTAGCTTCATCATGACTATGCAGACTAGTTCATTCGTGACTATGCAGACTAGCTTATTCGTGACTATGCAGACTAGCTTATTCGTGACTATGCAGACTAGCTTATTCGTGACTATGCAGACTAGCTTATTCGTGACTATGCAGACTAGCTTATTCGTGACTATGTAGACTTGCTTATTCGTGACTATGCAGACTAGCTTATTCGTGACTATGCAGACTAGCTTCATCATGACTGTGCAAACTTACTTATTCGTGACTGAGCAGAATTGCTTATTCGTGACTATGCAGATTAGCTTCATCATGACTGGGCATACTTGCTTATTCGTGACTGTGCATACTTGCTTATTCATGACTATACAGACTAGCTTTATCATGACTGTGCAAGAACTTGTCGAAAATAAATCCAAGATGATGATATTCGGCACAATACCGATTAAAATAAAGTTTTGTAATTGTTGGAATATGACCTCGTTCAACTGGTCACTTACCTGTTTGGTCAAACTCGATCATCGTGCGGTCCGGCGGTCATTACCAATCCAGGTGAATGACCGATTGCTAAAGTAGCCTACAAGTATATGAGCCGTCCCACGAGAAAACCAACATTATGGTCTCTGCGAAATGTATCGACCCAGATCAGCCTGGGCAGTCTGCGCAGGCTAATCCGGGCCGACATATTCCGTCTAAGGGGGATAGAGGTAAAGTGTAATGATTCCTGAACCAGAAAATCCACAGGAGGCGAACAAAAAGTGTCTATCCGGGTTGCTTAGGCATGCTTAGGCTGATCGGGGTCGATATTTTACGCAGAGTCCACAATGTTGGTTTTCTCGCGGGACGGCTCATAGGTTACTTTTATAATCGGGGAAGAAAGTACTAGTTAAAGCGGTACCCATACTTACCACATAAAGACGCTTTCTGATTTTGTAGCAGTTGACTTTTGAAAACATTGCGACAAAAGGAGAAATTGCTCATAATGAGCAGTTTATCCTTTTACCACAACGTTATCAACTTAATTCAATAATTGTTCTTTTATGTATAAAGAATTAACTTATGTTTGACTAAATGTTTTCAAAGTCGCCTGCAGCTGAATTATTATATGTGGGAAAGGGTTAACTTACCGTTAACCTCATATCCTTTTTGTTATAGCCACCGGCCCTGCAAACACCCCACGAACACGCTAAACCATAATATTGGCAATCATATTTAAAACAGAATTGAAAACATTGTGGAAAGAGGATAAATTGCTCGTTTTGAGCATTTTTTCCTTTTCCAAAAAAGTATTTCTAACGTCGACTGCAGTAGAGCCGCTATGTGTTGTCTTGTCTGTTTATGAGAAAGTGTTCGAGTACCAGTTAAAACGACCCCCAGTTCAAATGCGTTTCTTTGTCCCATCAGAATTAATTAACCTAGTTAGTTTTACACTAATATAAATACCAGTATGATCTGACCCATTTAAATGATAAATGATCTAAAGAAGATGTGACCGTGAGAAGTTTACTAAGTCGTATATAAATAGAATGTTTCCCTCAAAACATTTTTGTTATTAACCCATTAATGTATGTATGCCTGATTCATTATCGTGAAAAAAGAATGGCATAATTATTTCTCTCATAACCATCTATAAATTCTTCTGTTGAATTTTAAACCTTGTCCACATAACCATGCACGTAGAAATTTGAAAACATTGTGGTAAAAGGAGATAACCCTTTAACCCTTTCCCTCATATAGACGCTTTCTGACGCCTCTGCAGCAGACGGCTTTTTGAAAACATAGTGACAAAAGAAGAAATTGCACAAAACGTGCAATTTCTCCTTTTGCCACAATGTTTTCCACTTGCTGTTCATCCATTCAATTATGGAGATTTTCTATTTTTTGACAAAATACGTTCAAAGTCGTCCGCTGCAGAATTGCCGTAAGAGGGAAAGGGTTAATTCATTTTTATTCCATTATTCATAAACATTTTACATTGTTTTCACGTATGATTTGAGAAAATAATAATAATAAAAATCATATTCTTAACTCTTTCAGCGCCAAAGGCAATATTGAGCTTTTTGCAAACAATACATATTCAGGTGAGGCAGCTCGTGACGAGCTGTCTCACCTGAAATCTGCATTGTTTGGCTGTAAGTTATAAAGATTCCAAAAGTCCTATAACATGAAAATAGTTTCGTCCGAGTTTGAACATGGAAGAGTCTACTTTAAACAATTCGGCGCTGAAAGGGTTAACAAGTGGTCTCGATTGTTAGTGTTAGGGTTAGGGTTTCATATTAACGAAACAGTTGAAGTCAATGTCTGATGTGTACTATTTGTTTGTTTTTTTCAGTGTCAGAAGCGATTGACCCATATTACATTCCTAGAGCCAAAATTCTCACCCGACATGAAGTAGTACCCGTGACCGATGGTTTCCACCCGACAGCCCGAAAATGTAAGCGCCTTGGAGAGAGGGCAGCCAAAAAGAGCTTGTCATGCGTCGCTTCCGTTAGCTTTTATTCCAATATGATAAATCGTGTCCACATGTCCAGATCCGCAAATAACCGAAACATCCAGGACATGAAGTCAATGGCCCAGAAGATCAGTAAATGTTCCCTTAAATACGGCGGTTACTACGCCAAAGCGTGCTCACATCAGAAGACATATCTCAATGCCAGACGACGATGTCATCGTCTGCAATCACGACGCGAGCGAACGGAATGTAAAGGCGAGATCAGCTGGCGTTACGTTCGGGTCAGACACTGAAGTCGGCCAAAGTCTGTATGTATATATAACTAACAGGAAGATTTGGACAGACCATTATCCAGGAAGTTGTGCTCTCGAGATGTGAGAATGAATAGTAATGGCTTGAGTAAAATGAACAATTCAAACTTTTGAAGTAATTGTCGCCATGCCTTGGTGCTAGAGTTAGATGGCGAGCACCCTTAAAGACTAGCTACGAACAGTTCTTCCTTTTGTCAAACTGCTTTCAAATGCGTCTGAATATAGGAAAGGATAAGCACACATATTTTATCATTTGCGACAAATATCAATTCAGATCCGCTTCTTCGTACATGTAATATTACCATGTGTGCATACAATTTATAGGGAATCATGGCGTAGTGTTAAGCGTCGGGGATTTTGAATTGGACGTCCCGGGTTCGATGCCATGCTGGAATGCCGTTTGGCAAGGCACCTTTCCTGGCCAAGTACTGTGTTGTTTACCCAGGGATCATAAGTTACAAGTCGTCGTGAAATCATAATTCAATTACTTTTGAGGACGGCGTAAAACCATATAAAACAAACAAACTAATAACATCTATAGGAGGAAATTTAGTTCGGATGGCTGTTCTACAAATAAACGGTCTTTAATCTACACATATTAAATTGATCGAATCTTCGATTATTATCATTGTTTCTATGGCAACTAAAATGTGTAATATGTCATTTTCCATTGTGTAAATAGTGCTTTATTTATTGTTTCATGCATATTATATTGTAATTGTATATATATATATATATATATATATATATTTCAAAATGAGTCTAGACATAGGATAACCAACATACTGGACAAGAAGCACATGCCGTCCCGCGAGAAAACCAACAATATGGACTCTGCGTAATGTATCGACCCACATCAGCCTGCACAGTCCGCACATGCTAATCCGGGCCGACACATTCCGTCTCAGGGGGATAGAGGTAAAGAGTAAAGATTCCTGAAACAGAAAATCCACAGAAGGCGAAAAGTGTCTGTCCGGGTTAGCCTGCGCGGCATGCGATGGCTTATTTAGGTCGATACTTTACGCAGAGTCCACACTGTTGGTTTTCTCGCGGGACGGCTCAAATATCCAGATCTCCCTGCATCGTCATGCAGTCTGATAAGGATCCACCTGTTAATACCGTGTCATTGAAAAAATGACGCCGACCCATCAAGATCTTCGCTGGTGAGAAATACCTCGATTTTCTTGTTACATAATTTTTTTTTAAATATATTCTTTATCAATTGATCGGTGCTCCAGGAAATATAACCTTAACGTAACAAGTGTAATAAAGATGTAAGTTTATACATACAAACTAATGTATGTTTCTTGAACTGTTCTATGACTAATTGGCGAACAATACAAACGAATGTGCAGGTTGATCTACACAGGTTGATCTACACGGCTCGCAAATGCTCGAACATTGGTTTACCCGGAGAGGTGCTCTAAGATGGAGCTCCCTGCGCTTTTCTGCGGTGAGATATTTGGATCTTTCTTGGACATCATGTCGTTTCTTTATAAAGGCGCCCGCCGATCAATATCTACAGTAGTCTCTTTTCTAGTGACAAAGCCGAAATGAAACCGAATGATTATTCACGTACAATTGGGCGGTGTTCAAGGAAAACCCACCTTAGCGTAATTATTACAAGCGTATATGTGTAGTTTTATGAGGTCGTCAGCGGCAGATGCTTCAAACGGTGTCTATATATGGGAAAGCTTTAACCCTTTCCCTCATACGACAATTCTGCAGCAGACGACTTCGAACGTATTATGTCAAAACATAGGAAATCTCCATAATTGAATGGATAACCTATGACACAAAGTGGAAAACATTGTGGCAAAAGGAGAAATTGCACGTTTTGTGCAATTTCTTCTTTTGTCACTATGTTTTCAAAACGCCGTCTGCTGCAGAGGCGTCAGAAAGCGTCTATATGAGGGAAAGGGTTAATCAACAATGTTAACTTTACATATAAACGTCCAATGAAGGGTCTGACGAGACGTCACTGTTCACAGACGGAGGATCATATTGGTCTGATATAATTCGTGACTGATGTTGTTGAAATACGCATGATACATGTGATATTGAAATGAAATAAAAATGTGAAATATGAATTAGTGTTTGGGTTAATTTATTCTACAAGAACAAGATTAATTGAAAACTGATTGATTAGGGTTTCTTGCCGTTTTCAAAAAGATTCCAGTCATATCACGGCGGCCAGTTCACTTACCCTTGTGTTTCCTGGCTTCCTCACACCTGTACTCCACAAAACAGTCTTTCCTTGCGACTGGCTGCTTTTTCACATCAACTGTTGGCCGATTGATGGAATGGAAGAGGAATGAAACATGTTGCTTTGATTTTAGTCAAAACGTCGAAAAGAATGTTAGCCGAGCTGAGGTTTGAACTCACTGAATGGCCTTCTCACTACCGACCAAGACACATATTGATTGATTGATTGATTGGGGTTTAACGCCGTTTTTAACAATTTCTCAGTCATATCACGGCGGCCAGATCACCTACTCATGTGTTTCCTGGTTTTCGCACACCAGTACTCCACACAACAATCTTCCCAAGCAACTGGCTGCTTTTCCAGATAGACTTAGCCAATTGGTGGAAGACAAATGACGCATGTCGCATTGACTATTGTCAAACGTCGGAAAAAGAAGGTTGGCCGAGTCGGGATTCGAACTCAAAACCCCTGGATTGACAGCCCGCCTTGTTACCGACGGAGATACCGGGACTCGGCCCAAGAAAAAGAAGACGACGACGACGGCATAGCCGAAAAAGAATAGTTACAATCTGCGTTTTTGCTTTAAAATAACTCTTTTTAAAACAACAAATAAGCCGTTCCACGAGAAAACCAACAGTGTGGACGTTAAGTTTCGACCCGGATCAGCCTAAGCATGCCGCATAGGCTAACCTTGACAGACACTTTTCGCCTTCTGCGGATTTTCTATTTCAGGAATCATTACTCTTTACCTCTATCCTCATACGACGGAATGTGTCGGCCTGGATTAGCCTGCGCGGACTGCGCAGGCTGATCTGGGTCGATACATTACGCAGAGTCCATAATGTGGTTTTCTCGTGGAACGGCTCACACAGCCCACAGTCAGGTAAATAACCGATAGAGCCGTGATCCTCTTTACGGAGGTATACAGTGATTTATGAGAGAAAAGAATGAAGGAAAGGGTACATAAGTTCATTGCTTTCCCTGCAAACATGCTTGGCACGGTGAAGCATATAACCATGCAGTTATGTAGTAATTACGTTACGATTGTTAGTTTGTGATCTAAGCCAATCCACACGTAAATCGGCAGGTTGAGATTGTCTTTTTCAATTATGACGACACACATTCTGCATATGGTTTATATATATACATATCTTTTTTTTATTATTATGCAAAAAAGATGTATAATCCATCAGCATACATGTATGAATGCATTTGACAATTTAACAATTTCCGGCCGAATAACAGAATAAACCAGAGAGAATGGCCATCCATAACCCTCACACTGCTGCCTGCTGAAAACAGAGGGTTTTGAACAAAGCAGTATTTATTTAGATGGGACCGCTCGTGTCATATATATCAATATAAAGTGAATGAGAAATCTTGCTACGCACATTAAATATTCTGACCAGACTGCACTATGTTACAGACTGTTACTGGTCTTTGCTGGTCACAGCAGAAGTTCTGAAGGTCTGTTTTCGTGTGGCGTGACTCGCTTGTCAAACAATTAAATAGACCCAACATTTCATGCATACGTTCCACACTTGTTAATAGCTGCTTTATAGTCACGCGGAAATGGCATGCTATTATTTTTGTCCTTCGTCGACCTAGACGAATCGTAAACCCTTTCTTATTTGCAGACGCATTTTGACTAATTTGCTGACGTTTGAAAACATAGTGGGAAAACGTGAAAATACTGATAATGAGCAATTTGTCACAATGTTTTCAACCTTTTTTTTCAATAATAAGACTTTCATTTGTTGACATTTTTCAATATATATCTCTAGATGTTTTTAATGTCGTCTGCTGCAGAATTGTTGTACGTGGGAACGCGAAAAGATTCGTCAATGTACTCCAGAGGTATACACTTGACACGTGTCTAAAGTCACTTCAAAGTCAACTGTCAATAGATTAGTAAGGGAAGGCGTGACGGACAGACGGACGACGAATAACGGATCCCTTTACCCTTTCCCACATATATACGAATTTTGACGTATCTGCAGCAGACGACTTTTGAATACATCGTGACAAAAGGAGAAATTGCTCCAAACCAGCAATTTCTCCTTTTGCCACAAATGTTCAACTCTTTTCAGTAATCATACCTTCATTTCCAGACATTTACCAAACTAATTCTAGATGTTTTCAAAGTCGTCTGCTGCAGACATGTCGTATATAGGAAATGGTTTAAAGCCGTCCCACCAAGGTAGGCGACAACAAAAAAAGTTGTCTCATGATGACTTGCCACATTTAACTCTTTCAGCGCCGAATTGTTTAAAGTAGACTCTTCCATGTTTAAAATAGGGCGTCTCCATTTCTCATGTAATAACAGTTTGGACTATTTTGATAACTAAAAGGCAAACAATGCTGATTTCAGGTGAGACAGCTCGTTACGAGCTGACTCACCTGAATCAGTATTGTTTGCAAAAACCTCAATATTGCCTTTGGCGCTGAAAGAGTTAATTTCATACAAGGTTTGATTGATTGCAGTTTAACGCCCTTTTAAACGGTATTTCAGTTATATCCTTGTTTACTGGCATCTGTACTCCACATAAAGATCTTCCTATGTAACTGGCTACCTGCCCGAAAAGACAATTAAGTCTATCGGTGGAAGACGAATAACACAAGACAGTATTACTCTTATCAATCATTGAGCCGGGAAGTCATGAAACATATGTAAATCAAAACGATTTAAAGCAACTCAAAATTGTAATTGTATTATATATGTAAAGCTACAGTCCCACCGAAGCCGGACCCAGCATGGAGCACCCCGGATTAACTCGAACACCCCGGATCAAGATATATGTTGATCCGGGTTGATCCTCGGTGAAATTGAGTCGCAAAACATCGACACCCCGGACCAGCCCGGACCAAACACGGCACCACTACGAATGTACACGGATAAACACGGAGCCAACACAGAGTCAACACGGATCTGACTCCGGTACTACCACTGGCTGCGCCACGGACCGTCCCGAAATGACCCGGACAATCCCGGACCATCCCGGATCAGCTACGAACTGTCTCGGACCGCCCGGACCCAACACGACATGCCGGATGTCCCAGGAGGATCGCCCAGGATCGTGCCAGTACGGACCTTCCCGGAGCCAACACGGTCGATACTCGGAACGTCCCGGACTACCCCGGATTGAAAAATCTTCCCGGACGGTTAACATAGCGATACTGGTTTACACGAATACTCATGAAAGAACTGTATCATTTAGACCACTGCAATCGAAAATAGGTAGACACGATGCCCTCGTGAATGTTCGTGAGATGGTTTACATAGCGATACGGGTTTACACGATTATTCATGAAAGAACTGTATCATTTAGAGTGTTCGTGAGCTTGTTTACATAGCATTCATGCAAGTACTATATCTACCAGTTGTCGAGTGCAGTTGTCCGAATGATGTATGGACGTATTCGCGGTCACAATTACAATTATAGCAAGGTTATGTTGTTTATTTAGGTGAGCGATTGCTGTTCGTAATGCCACTAAAATGTCAAGGTTAGACCGACAAATGTCAAATGCTCGTTAATTCGAACTACCAAACTAACACAATCGGTCTCTTGCGACCTTTATAAACAAATTTACCTTACGGTTACGCATACATACATACAGTAATGCATTCTGTTTAAATCAATTTCTATTTTGATATGTATATGTATAAATACGGGTTTCAACTGTTTAGTTTCCCATGATTTCAAAGACCCTTTTTTTCATATATTTGCCTCTGTATGTGACTTTTAAATACAACTTAAAAGAAACCAAATGACATGTCAGAGGATGCTAAAGACTGGATGATTCTATTTTTTGCCAATCAAAGTGGCGGCAAATAATGTTATTTGTTTTTGCAAAGATCGGCTTGGAACGTGGGAACTTCCTGTGAAATTGATAAAACACTTAAGCTGTACGTTTATCCTTTCGTCATGGCATTTATGAACCGTGTCTAGCGAATTAGGGTCTTAGTCCATCTGCGTACAAGCCTTTATCGTCCGCGTATATGTTATATAGACATATATGCATATTCTGACAAGAAACTGGAAGTGTAGCCCCACTATTCGTACGTCAATGTGACCTTTATATGATCCCATTACGGAGAGTCAAAACGACCCAAAATGGCAGGACGCGGCTCGTATATACTTTACGAAGAACAGTTAATCCATGGCAGAGCTGAAACATTTTATTTCATGTTTTGTATGTCAGGTCACGAGCACGATGGACACGTGCCAACGTTATCAGCTGATTATACCATATTACGGTAATAAGTCAACTTAGACAGAAATGACGGCAATTATAGTTCTTGCCAAGTATACTTATATTTGATTTGTTGTCTCTCATAAAGACAGCTGTCGACGCATCTGCTGCTTGTTTGAAAAGGAGAACTAGTTACAATACAGCTTTTTGTCCGACATGGATTATAATTGAAAAATGTATTACACGTTTTGAAACTCTTACAGGTAATAACATTTGGTGAAATAGGAATTCGAAAGATATTCGCAATGTTTTGTTTGGTGATGGAATGGTTGCCTGTAGTTGTACGAACAGTTTCTGTATTTCAGTTATATCTTGGTGGCCAGTTCACCTTACGTGTGTTTTATGTATTTCAGTTCACCGTTCGTGTGTTTTCTATATTTTAGTTATATCTCGGCGGCCAGTTCACCGTTCAAGTGTTTTCTGGATTTCAGTTATATTACGGCGGCCAGTTCACCGTTCGTGTGTTTTCTGTATTTCAGTTATATCACGGCGGCCAGTTCACCGTTTGTGTGTTTTCTGTATTTCAGTTATATTACGGCGGTCAGTTCACCGTACGTGTGTTTTCTATATTTCATTTATATCACCACGGCCAGTTCACCGTTCGTGTGTTTTATGTATTTCAGTTATATCACGGCGGCCAGTTCACCGTTCGTGTGTTTTATGTATTTCAGTTATATCACGGCGGCCAGTTCACCGTTCGTGTGTTTTCTGTATTTCAGTTATATCACGGCGACCAGTTCACCGTTTGTGTGTTTTCTGTATTTCAGTTACATTACGGCGGCCAGTTTACCGTTCGTGTGTTTTCTGTGTTTCATTTATATCACGGCGGCTAGTTCACCGTTAGTGTGTTTTCTGTATTTCAGTTATATCACGGCGGACAGTTCACCGTGAGTGTGTTTTCTGTATTTCAGTTATATCACGGCGGCCAGTTCACCGTTAGTGTGTTTTCTGTGTTTCAGTTATATCACGGCGGCCAGTTCACCGTTCGTGTGTTTTCTGGCTCGAACCTCTACTCAACGCGACATTCTTCTTAGGCAACCGATAACTTTCTCATTTATACTTTTTAGTACATGTGCGGAAGACTTATTATGTTTATAATCGGTGTTCGAACTCACGACTTCTGAACTGATAGCCTTCTTAGCTATTGCAACTATACAGCAATAGTTCGTGAATACGGGTACAGCGGAAGAATAAAGGATAAATCCGTTAACAATCGATTGTTCCCATTGAAAATCCGGCTAAACTGAGCATACACACAGGTCTAATCCTTCACCGCTTACAACTTACAACTTATAAGAAAGCAAAATATTTATGCATAATGATCAACTATGTACACAAGGGGGATAATCATTACAGGTGATTTGTTTATTTCTTCAAAGGTTATCCACCTTTGTTTAGCGTATTTAATTCGTGTAGTATCTGAAACAAGATACACTTTTACACTGTACTTCGTGGTTAGGTGGTAAGCCAAACGATTGATTGATTGATTGATTGGGGTTTAACTCTGTTTTTAACAATTTCTCAGTCATATCACGGCGGCCAGTTCACCTACTCATATGTTTCCTGGTTTTCGCAAACCAGTTCTCCACACAACAATCTTCCCACTTTTCTGTCCGATAAAACTGTTTTTACCTGTCAACTTTTCCTACAACTAATCTTAACATTAACATTTATTTCATTTAGAATATATGAAGAAGCTCCGAGAGACGATCAGGACTTATCCGTCCTCGAGATGGGCTCCCGATGCTCAAACGATTAATTGATTGATGTTTAATGCCGTTTTCAACCATTTTTTAGTCATATCAACGCGGCCAGGTCATATACCCACGTGTTTCCTGGTTTTCTCATACCAGTACTCCGCACAACATATTTTCCAATCCAAGCAACTGGCTGCTTTTCAACATAGACTGTAAGCTCATTAGTGTAAAACGAATATTGCATGTCGCTTTGACGTTTGCCAAGCGTTAGCAAGTATGTTGGCCAAGCTGGGGTTCGAACTCACAATCCTTAGATTGACCGCCCGCGTCACTACCGACTGATATATCGGGGCTCGGCAAAACGAATGCGGAGTTCGAAAAACAATACATCTTAAACATACTAGGCTTTCGCGAAACATGTGTCTGTTTCAGCGTCCTTTGAACACAGGACAAGTACTGTCGATACTACTTCACAAATATGATCTGGGCCCAATTCCACCAACCCTACTTAGCGCTAAGTAATACTTAAATACTTTAAAGCATATTTCCTCATTTTTGTTTCCCTAATAAAATGTCTCAACGTTTCCATTTCTTAACAAGTATTGTTTTTCAGCAAGGTAACTATTTATGTCAAAGTAATCATTTATTTGATTACATCCCATCATTCATGTTTTACAAAATATTAGGGAAACAAAATTGATGAAATTTACTTTTAAATATCTTTAAAAGTATTACTTAGCGCTAAGTAATGCTGGTGGAATTGGACACTGATCCTTACCTCCATGCAATTCAATTTTTTAAATTTCAACATTTTATTACCCATAATATAATAACATGTATATAAAACAACAATGTATCGATGTTATAACAATGGGGAAGCCTACACAGTGTAATGTTTATGTCATTATATCAAACAATTGACACAATAATATATGGTCTTGCTTAATCAGTAAAGAAACATTAGGAACAAATGTCGACACAATAATGAAAACAGCAGAAGGAAAGCATGGCAGCATTTGTGCTTTTCATGGTTTCCTCATGTTGTTTGCATGTGCAAACCGAGATAATGCAGATGTATCAAATTGGATTGCAAAAAACGTGTTTGGGTACATGTACATATAGGTATATTTTATTATTATTATTATATTTATTATACTGATACTGAACGAAATGTATTCATAATGATAAGCGCATTATATATATACTATTCATAATGATAAGCATTATATATCCCACAAAATGCATTTATGTTGTTTACAAAAATAAATGTGTGTCATGGTAATATACTTCTTTACAAATAGTTAGAAATCAGGTCAATGTTGTCGAGTAATACGTCCATGACTTGCCTTACTTCGTCCTTGACCTCCCATACTGCGTCCGTGACCCACATTACCGCGTTCTTGACCTACCTTACTTCGTCCTTGACCTACGATACTGTGTCCTTGATACACCTTACTGCGTCCTTCACCCACCTTACTGCGTCCACGACATACAGTATTTCGCACTTGACCTACTATACTGCGTCCTTGACCTATCGTACTGCATCCTTGACCCACATTCCGCGTCCTTGACCTACCTTACTTCGTCATTGACCTACCTAACTGCCTCCTTGACCTACATAACTGCGTATTTGACTGCACGACCATGACGATTGTGTTAAACATATGATACAGAACAGAACAGAAACATTATTTAGACATTAGCCAATACGGCTCATAATCAAATAATACTATTATAATAAAATACGTACAGTGGAAAATGTCATGGTACATATTTGCAAGCATCCACAAAAGGTTTGCCGTACTGTTAGGACCTTCCTCTGTTAAGTTATCCGTATATCCCTAGTACGAGCACCTTGTTCATAATATATAAAACATAAATGTAATCACCTTTTGCATATTTTCAATTATATGATGAAAAACAAGATATATCTTAACAATTTAACAGAGCTTTCCATATTTTTGAGCCAGGTCTGGCAATCTTAAGTATGATGCCTTATTGAAATATGTACACTGTGTCTTCTACATTCAATAAAGTTCTAGATACAATTGTCGACAAAGATAGAAATGTAGCTCCATCAGTTTAACACCAACGTAACTTAAAATAGTGCGAAACCAGTCAATTAACAAGGTCATACTTTGCATGACGCAATTCATGTGTATTCAACATGAATCAAGACTGACGATCAATGACGTCTAACTTGAATGAACGCTGGTCACCGAGTCCCGGATATTGGATTTCGTGTTCTCTGACCGAATTATTGTCGTATCACATCACCGAAAATCATCGTTTAGATTTTTTAGAAGTATAAACCACTTACTGCAAGATTCTTGAACAAATGTTTGATTATCTGGCAAACAGGAACGAACCCAAATTAGATGATTAATTGGTATGATTCGAGGGCTTGGCGTGAAACGGTTGTAACTAAAACCCTATTTTGAAAACCCTGGTTTAGGGGCAACTTTGACCCCTTTGTAAACAATGCAAATTTAGGTGCCATTGCTCAGAAAGAGCAATGGTACCTAAATGTTCATTGTTTACCAAGAAAAATGATTTTTAACACTTATAAATACTTTATGGCGAGGTGATTAACCTTGGTAAACAAGAATACCAATTTTAGTTACAACCGTTTCAAGCCAAGCCCTCGTATTGGTCGTCGCTTGTCACAGAGTATTGAAGGTCGGCTATCCTGGTTTGGGATTCAGTAATGGCACACCTTGTAGCTTTTACCCATTTCCACATACAACACATATTGGCAGGCGACTTTTTAATTAGCTAGTCAAAACTATGGCATAAATATAGAATAGAGTGGCAAACATTGTGACAAAAGGTAAAAAGTGCTCATTATATTAACTCTTTCAGCGCCGAATTGTTTAAAGTAGACTCCACATTTCTCATTTTAAACTATTTGGACTATTTTGATTAATAAAAGGCAAACAATGCTGATTTCAGGTGAGACAGCTCGTCACGAGCTGACTCACCTGAATCAGTATTGATTGCAAAAACCTTAATATTGCCTTTGGCGCTGAAAGAGTTAACATTTTTCACAGCAACAATGTTTTCAAAACGTCATATTCTGCAGATGAGTCAACACGCCTATCATGTGGAAAATGGTTAAACATTTTATTTTAGTTCAATAGCTTCTCTATGATATTGATAATCCGTATAATGTCTTCCTTCTGGAATTGGGTTTCTTCTCTGCCGCTGTTTTATCGTGTGTAAAAAAAAAATAACGACGTCTCAAATGTTTTGTTAGAATTACTTTAGAAGGTTGAACCCTTCTATCACATGCAGACGAAATGTCAATTCAGACGCAGCAGACGACGTTTGACACAGTGTTTTTCCAACCATGTTCAATAATTCTTCATTGAAACCTTTACAACTTAAAGACGCTTTCGGACACCTGTGCAATAAACGACTGTCTAAAACATTTTGAAAAAAGCAGGGGTTGCCCATAATGAACAATTCCTAGTTTTGTAACAATGTTTTCAACAGAGTTTCCATATACTTTACTAACTGTTCTAAAAGACATCTCCTGTAGATTTATTTCATGTGGGAAAGGTTTAATTACATGTACATATATGTTTACACTTTCGAAGTCGTTTGCTGCAGGGTCGATGTAGGCGGGAAATGCTAGGTACGCAAAAAACTCTCTCTCTCGAAACAAAGACATTTTGGAAGCAATAAACATGTCACGTCTGTAGGTTTATTAGGTTTTATTTTTCAACAAATCCCTGATTACAGCTATATAATAGCAGTACATATTATCTATGGATTTTTGCTGAGAAGACAATTTCTGTCCAAAACCTCGAGCTTCATACGCCGCTAAAATCCATTGAGGAATATGAGGATGAGGTGATCAAGTGTCAACATGAATGGATCTGTATAGCAGAGGAATTCAAGAACAGATGGAATGTGCCACATGCATGTCGTAGTAATGTTTTGAACGCACTGGAAATGTTCTTTAATTCTAGTTGGGTTCGATCCACAGTCGCAGCTCGGCGGTCATTGTGAAATGGCACTAAACAAGGTACATGTCCTAGTCTAGCACCGGTTTGTTTACACAGGGGATCACGAATACCTGAAATGTCGCCATGATTTAATCGAAATAATGTTGAAAACGGCGTTAAGCCCCAATAACACTTGATCACCATGGTATCTTATATTTGAAAAGACACGAATAAAAATAGTCAAACTATTTGTCCATCTAAATAGGTACCTAATTACCGAATTCTTCCACGACTAAAAATATCTACAAATAGTCGGTAAGAAAACCCTGTTTTAGACTTGAAATAATTGTGTGTCTCTCGCCGTGAACGTGTTTGAATATGATGTTTCTAGTTTTAGAATTTGACATTACTCGCAAAGTGAAAGGAGGGAAAGGGTGTAGTTTACTTGATCGAGCTGTGACGGGTTGCCAAAAAGTGGTGTCCACTTTTTAATGACACGTTATTTCCTGTATAATACAAGAATCACAGTCTAGAGTGAAGATCAAAGTATCAGACAATTACTTATGAGCGTTTGTACGGATCGGCTTCTTACACTAGGATGTTCATGTAATTTCATTATAGAAATATGCAAGCGCTGAGCTACAACTTCATGTGTTATTATCCGTATATCTGACTATCTTCCTTCTGTGGAAGACAGTGGTACAGAGGTTGAGTGTCGGCCTCTTGTACCAAAGGTCCCGGGTTCGAATCCCGTGATGAGCGGGTTCTGCCTTTGGGATTTTTCCATACAAACGGCGCGATTACTGGTTAAGTTTCCAGGAAGCAGACATCGAGCGTGATTAATATAAGCTTAAAGCTTGTTTCGCAATCGATGTAAAATAAATAAGTTTAAATTTAAACTTTAAACTTATCTTCCTTCATATATGCAACTATGAAAACATTTGAAGAAATCCTGAAAACACCATCAATCAATAATTAAAATGAAGTAGAGTAAAAACGTTTTATCAATATGTGAATTACTATATAGTTGACAACAGCATAAACCCCGCAAAAATCAAAAAATAATTTTCATGCCAGACTTCAATTCCCAAAACACTTCTTATCTCCGATCATATAAAAAAACACAGGAACTAATGGCCGTAGTCGTGTTGAGTCCTGGATCCATGCCTCTGTCATTACGGTATATGGCCAACTAATAGCAGCAGGCCGATTACCAGACTACGGTATTGCCTGGATCTGACAAGTTGGCAATAGCTTCTACTTAGTTTTGTCTGATGGTATCGTGTGAGCCTCAACACACGAAAATAGACCATCGACCATCGACCATCGACCATCGACCATCGACCATACGATCAATGTAGATCCAGACTAAAAGCACAGTCTGTCGAGGGTCAACACTGCTCGCTGTCTTGTCCAGACATCAATTAACAAACAACACATTTTTAAATAGAAACTAGAAGCACTAATCAGACTGACACAAAGCGCATGTTTATTTTATACTGCAAACGGGGAGAATGTGTGAAAGTCCATTTTCCTACATCAAAGCTCAAAGTGCAGCGAAGAAATATTAATAACCACTCCGGGATGATAGCAGAGGTCGAACATACACGCTTAGTCCAGACCACGGGGAACTTCTGTCAATAACGTCTAGATGTGATCAATGACCAGATTGAAGTTTCTATCATGAACTATCTGTTTGATTTGGTTTGTTTGCAGTTTTACATAACTTTCAACATTATTTTCCAGTTATATCACGCCGTTTCTTTTCTATTGCAGCCGTAAGCCTGAGCGCCAAGGAGATAAAGCCATTGCTACCATTTGTTGACGTTTTTGGTTTGGCCTGGGATCCAATCGCACCCGAGACGGATGCTTTATTACTGTTCGGAAATAGCTGGGGTGTGGTAAAAAGCAGCCGTATCACTTATGCGACAAATGTACATCCAAATCAACCTACATGTCCGTGCAGCTTGATCTCGTTCTATGCTGTTCTGTGCCAATAAATCAATGAATGTTTCAACATACTACTTATAACATAGTTAAATTGGATTCGATTATATGGATGCGCAATCTTATCTTTATTTACACATGTCAGAAAAATATGAGCCGTCCCGCGAGAATACCAACAGTGTGGACTCTGCGTAAATTATCGACCCGGATCAGCCTAAGCATGCCGCGCAGACTTACCCGGATAGACACTTTTTGCCTTTGGATTTTCTGTTTCAGGAATCATAAATGTATACCTCTATCCCCCTGAGATGGAATGTTTCGGCTCGGATCAGTCTGCGCGATCTGTGCGCAGTGCGCAGGCTGATCTGGGTCGATACATTACGCAGAGGCCATAATGATGGTTTTCGAAATCCGAATGGTTATCATGATCTTTTTAATTTATTTTTAATAAGTTTTTACGGGACCATCCATCCTTTGTAAATACACTTAAAAATCATCGTCTTCCACTTTAGAATATGGCTAAGATATTAAATCCATTAACAAATGATGTCAGGTACAACAAATAATCTACTTGCACTCCATAAACTTCCAATAAAAAACATTTCATAATTTACGGAACTACTTTTTTTACGAGTCGACTTACTCTTTCCTTCCATTTATATCGTTTTCCTTTTGGGATATTTATTCATCATTTGCGTTAAAATAATACAATGATACATTATAGAAATTTTGAGTTGTAACATCTGGTTAGTCAATAAAACCTTATCAGTTTTATTTGAACTCATCTTAAAACGAGTACGTTTTATAATATTCAATTATTTATTCTTTAAGTTTGTTTTCTTTTCGTTATTTACTTTTTCATCCAATCAAAACGTAGGAATATTGTGACTGCAACATAAAATCCTCTCTGGACACCATTTTTTGATACATGGTTTAGCAAGGAAAGCCTCTATATGTCGGAAAGCGTCTATATGTCGGAAAGGATTACATGGACTCTGCATTAGATAACAGGTCACCCGATGTTAAATTGAACACATTATTTAACCCGTTCTAACATGCAGATGCATTTGTAGCAAACACATTTGAAAAACATTGTTATACAATGATAACTTGTTATGATTAGTTATTTCTCCTTTGGCATCTATGCGGAAGTTCGCGGGTTCAATCCCCGGTCGGGACATTCCAAAGACTTTAAACATGGTAGTAATGGATACCCTCCTTGGCGCTCAGGGTTGCAGTGTTAGCACTACGACTGACTAACTGGTGTCAGAATAAACGGACAAGTTGTACTGTTAACTTACTCAGGGAACGCCTTGATGTAACTGAACAAGTGTTGAAAGCGGCGAAAACACCAATCAATCAATCAATCCATTCAGAGGTATTCCGGTTTTTTCCCTAGATGTTTATAAAGTCGTCTGCTACAGGCGTGTTGTCTATGCGTACATGATTTATACATTATACATTGTACTAATATAAAGATGTCTTGATTCAGACTTCCCAAAGGAAAAGTGTTGCACTCGACATTAACATAACCTTATTGCTGTTTGTCCTTGACATGCAATGACAACCTTGATATTTGGACCGTAAGGCATTGCGTGTCTTATTTCATTGATATAGTACGTCAGTATAGATGTAATGCGTTTTTACATTTGTATATCGTTGTAAATATCCAACATTAACATGAACTGCGTGTGGAAAGTTTGGATTGGCTAGCTTGAAATCCCCAATTTTGAAATAACTTCACAGAACCGTTCCCCAGGAAAAAGCATCGCGTAAACGAGTGTAAATATACACTCCATGAAACTACCCAAAGGAAAAGAGTTGCACTCTACACTAACTTACATGTAGCCTTATCAATGCTTGTCCTTGATCGGTAATTACAATCTTGAGATATGGATATCATGGTCATGCGTGTCTTATTTCATTAGTATAGCACGACCGTATCAAAATAATGCGTTTTAACGTTTGTATATCGTTTTAACTCTTCCAGCGCCAAAGGCAATATTGATCTGTTTGCAAACAATACAGATTCAGGTGAGTCAGCTCGTAACGAGCTGTCTCACCTGAAATCTGCATTGTTTGGCTGTGAGTTATAGAAATGATTCCAAAAATCCTATAACATGAAAATAGAGTCGTCCGAGTTTGAACATGGACGTCTACTTTAAACAACTCGGCGCTGAAAGATTTAAATAACCATAATATCGTTGATCGACTGGCATGGAGTACTTGACATATTTCACAACAACCTTTCCTAGGAAAAGCATCGCGTATAATAAGTATACACTCCATAAAGCTGCGTGGATTAAGACTTCCCTATGGACATTTTGCACTATACATTATCTTACATGTAGCCTTATTAAAGTGTGTCCTTGATCAGTAATGACAACCTTGAGATTTGGACCACAATCAGGATTGCGTGCCTTACTTCATTAATATAGTACGTCAGTAAAGATTTAGTGCGTTTTTACATTTGTATATCGTTGTAAATAACCAACATTAACTGAAACTGCGTTTGGCAATTTGGGATCTAATAGCCTTTCCGGTTTGGCGTCGTCTTAAGCCTTTCCCATAATGCAACAAATCTGAAACAGACGACTCAGAAATGATATAGACAAATATATGGCAACTCTTTACGAATGGAAGTTGAGTTGAGAACATGCTTGCAAAAGGAGAGAAGATTGCTGACGCCTCTGAAACATATGACTTTTGAAAACATTGTGGCAAAAGAAGAAATTACTCATCATGAGCAAATTCTCCTTTTGTCACAAGGGCTTCAGCTTTTTCCAATTTTTAAACATTCATTTATAAAGTATTTTTGAATGTTTTCTTTTACGTCGTCTGCTGCAGATTTGTTGTTTGAACTGGTAAGATAACTTTGAAACGCTATGATATGTATAGATAAAGCTCTACTGTTAAAAGTAGTTCCGTGATAAGGGATAAGGGCCATTTTTCATCAATTTTTCAGTCATACTTAGGCGGCCAGTTCTACTATCTCATGTGTACTCGGCTTTCTCACACCAGTTATCCGCGCAACACTCTTTCCAAGCAACTGGCTGCTTTTCCGCATAGACTGTTAGTCCATTGTTGACTGACTGAGCTACAAAACAAAATATTATATATGTTGTCTGTTGTCTATACAAAATAAGGAGGAAATTGTCACGTCTGCAAACTTGGAAAGATTTAGAATTAGTCAACATGAATGAAGAATATATTGCTTTTTCAGCGTGAGCGCATTCTATAATTTCCGTTCAATGTTTTCCTACGTAGTCTGCTGTAGAGGCGTAAATTAATATCTGTACCATGAATATGGACGAATAACGTACGTTGGAGTAAACACACCGGAAATGCCAAAAGTGGGTGTAAGTAAGAGCCACGTCCTACGACAACCAGCCTTAAGTGCAGTTGCGGTCCGGGTGTACATCTAGATCAACTCGTTCATTATCACTTTCTTGTCACATAAAGAGTAAAGAATCCCATGACAGAAAGTGTTTATTTGGGCTAGCATTATTGTGCGCATGCAAGTAGATCTTCTTCTTTAAACTATTATACATACGTAAACTCTTTCTCACATGTAGACATAGTTTGACGACTCTGCAGTAGACGACTTTGGAAAACTACATTGGAGTAGACACACAGGAAATGCGAACAGTGGGGGTAAGTAAGAGCTATGTCCTACGACAACTAGCATTAGTGCAGTTGCGATCCGGATGTACATCTAAATCAACACGATCATTATCACCTTCTGGTCACATAAAGAGTCAAGAATCTCCTGTCAAAAAGTATTTATTTGGGCTAGCATAGATGTTCACGTGCAATTAGATATATATTTTTTAATTATCTTTCCCACATGTAGACATAGTTTGACGACTCTGCAGTAATAGACTTTGGAAAACTTTGTGGCAAAAGGAAAAATTGTTCATAATGAGCTATTTCTCCTTTTGTCAAACGATGTTTTCCACCCTATTCAATAATACCTTCAATTGTATACATATTATATTTTGTGTCTGAATGTTTTCAAAGTCGTCTGCTACAGGATTATTGCATATGGGAAATGGTTAACGTTGTTTATGTTCCTGAAGCACAGCTCGTATGCTTTATTGCTGTAGCCGAATGCACGGTCTAGTCTGACCCAATACACCATTACAAGGCGAAATAAATGGTGAAAAACTGACAACGTTCATTTCTTATTCTGATAGTCCATTTGATAGGTTCTTATATGAGCCGTTCCACGAGGAAACCAACATTGTGGACTCTGTGTAATATATCGAACCGGATCAACCTTAGCATGCCGCGCAGGCTTATCCGGACAGACACAATTTCGCCTCCAGTGGATTTTCTGTTTAAGGAATCATTACGCTATATATCCCCCGGAGAAGGAAAGTGTCGACCCGGATTAGCCTGCGCGGACTGCGCGAACTGATATAGGTCGATACATTACGCAGAGTCCATAATGTTGGTTTCCACGTGGAACGGCTCATATCAATTCCACCAGGCAAGTCTCGTCTAGCTCGCGCGTCATAGCCACACATAATGTGATTTCAATTAACTTGTCGACGACAACCATTTATGATTTGTTTGTTTGGAGTTTAACGCCGCTTTCAACAGCTTTGGTCATATCACGGCGGTCAGTGCACCTACCCATGTTTTCCTGGCTTTCCCACACCAGTACTTACACAACATTCTTTCGAAGCCACTGACTACTTTCTCACATAGATCAGAGGTGAGAGGCAATGGAAAACATCGCCCGAAAGGATGTCACCGCAACCGGGTATCGAACCATTTATGAGGAGAACAAAACAGGTGGACTAAAATTTCTCTTGTTGCTTTATTTAACCCTTTCCCTCATATAGACGCTTTCTGACGCCTCTGCAGCAGACGGATTTTTGAAAACATAGTAACAAAAGAAGAAATTGCACAAATTATCCATTCAATTATAGAGATATTCTCTTTTTTGACAAAATATGTTCAAAGTCGTCTGCTGCAGAATTGTTGTATGAGGGAAAGGGTTAAACGGACATTCATCGTGGCCGAGTGGTTAGCGTCGGGAGATATTGAACCAGGCGTACCGGGCCTAGCCTAGTTCTGGTTTGTCTATCCAGGGATCATGAATAGATATACGTTTTATTTGATGAGGCCACCGGCCCATTTCATCAAAAAAACAATTATAATGTAGACATTGGTAACATACTTCAAGCACTTAATTCATACTGTACAATTGTATTGGTATACTTAAAATTTGATCTGTAATCTTAAATAAAGATACATGCTATTTATTCAAATTATCTTGATATCTGACTAAGTTTGCATTCAAATCCGTTCGTACACACATAAACGCCCATACATACATATTCACATAAATATATGCACATATATACATACACGCGCATGCACGCACATACGGCATATCCGATTAAATAATGATCGAAATAATACAAATGCTCAATAACTACAAGAAAATCATTTTAAATGAAGGTATAACTTAGTTTTTGCTGTAAGTTAATAACATCTCGTGCTTTGAAGGCAAACTGCAGAAACGACGCCACTACGCCAGTACTTTTCGCTTAATCCTCTTGATGTCTTGCCAAGTTCCTGCAGTTTAGAGCACTTTAATAAGAAATGGTGCTCATTTCCTACTCCATCCTCACATTCTTTGTAAATCCTCACATCTCTTTCTATATTAAGATATCTTCCTGATCCATTCTAGATTGTAGCAGGCTGTCCTGAGTGAACATGATATCTGAAATAGTGTTGAAAACGGCGAAAAAAACCCACCAATAAAACAAATAGAAATCCATGTCGCTTTCATATTACATATAGTATATTAGTTAACCCCTAACAACATACCGACGCTTTCCGACGCCTCTAAAGCAGGCGACTTTTGATAACATTGGGACAAATTGCTTAATTTCTCCATTTGCCACAATGTTTTTAACTATATTTGATGATTTATCTCTCATTTGTTGAGTTTATTCACATTTTTAACAACATGCTTCAACGTCGTCTGCTGCAGATTTGTAGAATGTGGGAAAGGTTTAAGTTTGAACAGTAATCACTATATACGTAAAAATAAAACAAAATGTCTTACCCTGCACACTTACTGAAAAAATGGACTAGAAGACTAATCAGAGAATGGATACACCTTAAATACGATGAGTCAATGACTAAGGACAAAACAGGTATTTTGTGGAACTTAACCCTCCCTTTCCCACTTGCAGATACATGTTCACACTTCTGCAGCAGACACGTTTTCAAAACATTGTGACAATAGGAAAATTGCTTATAATGAGCCTTTTCTACTTTTGCTGCAACGTTTTCAACTCTTTTAACAAATATTAAATGATTTATCATACTTTGTTCTGTAGCAATTTTTCATCATTTTGAACTGAAGCTGCAGACGTGTTGTATGTGGGGAAGGGTAAATGATGGGCAGAACACGAGTGTCACAAGATGGTCAAGGGTCGACAACTCACTAAAGTGGAATTGAACGCCGATGGTTGAATAAAAATATATGTTTAATTTACAGTTATGAAATATATACAATTTTGAATAATCAACTTTCCTGACAATTCGAGAGGCTATAAACAAAAGAACTACTCACGCACTCTCATCCACACTTTCACCCAAATCACTTAACTGTCCCATCACTTCCGTTACTGTACCCTGTATTTGGAATGTTCATACACGTTGTCCTTCACATCCAACTGTATCCGTTTCCCGACTTCACCGAGTCGTTGTACTTATATTCATTGCGTCGCGTATATCCTTGGATTCCGGGATCGACAAGCCACACAACTGTGGATATATGGTTCTACACGTCCTATGACGGCACTCCTCCTAATGTCCCCCGTTACGACGTCTTATTATGTTGTGGACTGCGTCACACACTGGTTCTTCAAACTTCTGCGTTTGGACCTTCGTTTGTCTGGCTATCGATATGGACTAGCCATAGACATAAAACGGCTAAAATTGTAATAAATAACCATGTCTTACAATAATATCAATAATGTTCCGTAAACCTAACAGCCTACCATTTTATACTCCTATCTCCTATGGTAGCTCATCTCTGTACTAATATCCTTTTACATTTCCCACTTCCATTCTTATCCTTTTCATACAAACATATCTTTCCCAATAGCATAACCCATTGTCTCGCTCCTAACGGACTCAATTTCTGTAAAAAACATTCACTTCGTGAACCAGAAATTCTCTAAACAATTCAATCATGTAATAATTATCTCAATCCCTAACATTGTAAATTTGCACAGATTCCATTCCTTCATTATGCCGAAAACCCCTTTGCACAATAACTAAGAATTTACATACCCATATGCCGTGTGAATTGGTCACATCAACTACCTCTCACTATAACGAGTGAAAACCATCTGGTAACTCCTGTGATACTGACGGTCAAAACAAATGTTTGAGTAAGTTATATAGCACCAATCAACCTCTGGGTCTCCTGATGACAGGCAAAATTCCCGTGCAAATCGTAATTCACAATCAACAACTAGTTTCAATACATTTATAGGCCAAATGAAAATAGCACCATAGTTTAACGTAATTAACGTTTTTAAACCCGTCAATTCCTTAATTCTCAACGGATTTACATGAAATGAACTCTTAATATGCTTAATATCACTTATCACATATGTATATGATAATAACTTCATAAACAATGATCTCCCTGACAATCCTGCGATAAGTTAAAACCATACGTGACCAACCTGCACTAACTGACCGTCTTTTATTTAGGCCACGCCAAATCTATTTTGTTACAACACGTTCCCCCCAAGGATAAAGTGGTTACACTTTGTCTATTTAACAAAATACACCAGGTTCGTTCCCTGTATTATTTACAACCCGTATCTTAATTTCCCTTAGTATTGCATTCCTTATATATATATACACGATTACACAGCTGTCATGACTCCAATGTGTGCCTAAAATACTCATTTCACTAACTGTCTTCTGATTCCTTTACTTGACTGTTTACTCTACTTAAGTAATCTGCCCCTACATTTTCTCTACCTGGAATCGCTCTAATGCTAATCCTATACAAAACCGAATTTTGCCGTCCTTCTTCCTAACAAATACTATAGGACTCGAAAACGATGCATTAGAATGCTCTATGACTCCTAACTCTAACATCTTACTGACCTCTTCGTTTACTGTTGCCACTGACTGGTATGGAATAGGATAACCCTTGAACCTGATGGGTTCTGATGTATTTAATTTAATATCATGTTCAACAAGTGAAGTAGTTCCCGGTATGTCTGTCAAAACATCGGCGAACTCTTCCAAAACCATGTCAACCTGCTCCCTCTGTTCGGGAGACAATTCTTTACACACGTCTACATCTTTCTTAGACTCGTTACCTACTCTAGAAAGACACTCTAAAGGTATCTTCTCATCTACCCAATCTACGTCTGCACTATCTAATTTCCGATCTTCACTATCTTCAATAACTGCAGAACAAACCACTGCTAATATACCTTTATCACTACTACCGTCATCAGCACTTCGCTCATTGTACTGTTTCAACATATTGGCATGAAAATTCTTTTCCTTACCCTTCATATTAATTCTATAATCTACCTTATTCATCACCTTGATCACTTCAAATGGACCCTTCCACTGCAATAATAATTTATTGTGACTTACCGGAAGTAATACCAGAACCTTGGCACCTATCGGGAAATTTCTGTCCTTTGCCCGTTTGTTATAGTATATCTTCTGTCTAGACTTTGCCTTACTTAACTCATCCTGTGCCATCTTACATGTCTCTTCGAGTCGCTCACGTAAATCTATTACGTACTGGTATGTCAATTTCACTTCAACATCATTGACCTCGCCAGACCATAACTCTTTCAAAATGCTCAACGGTCCTCTGACCGTCCGGCCATAGAGTAATTCAAATGGGGAAAACCCCAGACTTTCCTGTGGCACTTCCCTATACGCAAATAACGCAGCATTAATGTACTTATCCCAATCCTTGGGCCTCTCGCTACACATACGCTTAATCATCCGTTTCAATGTTCCATTAAACTTTTCCACCAATCCGTTACACATTGGGTGGTATGGCGTTGTAGTCAACTGACGTAAGGATAAAAGTCTACTTACCTCAGCCATCATCTTAGATGTGAACTGTGATCCCATGTCCGTCAACATCTCCTCCGGTATTCCTAGTCTACTGAACATATCGACCAATGCTTCCGCTACTCGTTCAGTCTCAATCCCTGGTAAAGCAACGGCTTCCGGATACCTTGTAGCATAATCTACCATGACTAAAATGTACCTGTTTTTCCTGTCTGTCATTGGTTCGATTGGTCCTACTAAATCAACTGCTACACGCTTAAAAGGCGTTTCTATTAATGGCATCTCTCCTAATGGTACTTTTTGAACCTTACCTTTTGGCATCGTTCGTTGACATATATCGCATGATCTACAATACCGACTGACTTCCGAACAAACCCCTGGCCAATAGAACTCTGCTAATGTTCTGTCCCTAGTTTTCCGTATACCTAAATGCCCTGCCATCAATGACTCATGTGCTATCTTTAAAACCGCTTCCCGACACGTCTTAGGAACAACTAACTGATAAGACTGCTTCCGATTAGGAAATTCAAATTCCCTATACAATAATTTGTTCTTAAACAGATACCTCACCTGTCCGCCCCCTTTGCAATTATGAAACGTTCTTTCATTCGCCTTTTCTCTCGTCTTCGACAGAGTTTCATCTGCCATCTGCAAGTCGCGGTATTCTGCTTGCGATACATCTAAAATCTTACCTGGAACATGTAATTTCCTGTATGGTTTAGGATTTTGTTCTGTTTGCGACCGAGTCTGCATTGCATTTGATACATCTCCGGGTTCCGGATATTTCGCGCCTGTAATGTTACCTACAACTAAATCATAGAGTGGAGTGTCTATACATAACGCCTCCGTTATACCCTCATAATACGGAGTCTTCACCTCTATCATTGCTACCGGAAAATAATGCTCAGATCCATCGATATATTTGCAACATCTTTCCTTACCTAAGAACTGGTGTTCCTGTACTAACCGTTTCCTTACAACTACGCACGTGGCACCCGTGTCTCTCATCATGTTTACTCTTACTCCGTTAACTGTGCCTTCCTTGGTAGGACAATTCCTTTCCATACATGCACCTAGCTGTTCCGAACTATCGTTACACAAATATATGCAACTAGAACTGGCGGTTCGCTTTAATCCCCCACGATACAGACCTCGAGGCTTTCCTCTTCCTTTGAAATATTGGTTACCCTGATTGTGGCTATACCTTTCAAATGGACCAGTACTTGCATTCCTAGTATCTCCAGATGTAAATCGTCCACCAGTATCGTCGACAGCAGCCATACTATGCCTACTACCCCTTTTCCTACAATCGTCCGATCTGTGATTTCCACCACAATAGCTACATTTCCAATTAGTGAAAGAATTACCTGCCTTCTGCGTACTGGAACCCTGTCGTTGTCCTGTATCGGACCTAAACCCTCTAGCAACCTGATCCTTTTCTTTATTATTTCCACTTAAAACAACATTCCTACACCCACCTCTTGCTTCAGCAAATAGATCCGCCTGTACCGCCATCTCATTACCATCTGTAAACATCTTTTCTTTCAAAAATAAATACAAGTCCTTATTGCAAATTGACAACAACTGATCTCGTAACAAAAAATCAATGACGCCTTCGTACGATTTTACTATCTTTCCTAATTCAAACCAACGTTCGAGATAATTCATTGATCTCCGTAAGTACTGAACAAACGTCTCTCCCGTTTCTGGTCTAGCTACTTTGAACCGTTTTCTAAACCCTTCTTCAGTTAACTCAAAACGTTGCAATAATGCTGACTTTAACTTAATATAGTCTAAAGCGTCCTCTGCAGGTAATCTAGAATAACCATCTAACGCCTTACCTTTCAACAATGCACTAAGATGTAATGACCACTGATCATTCTTCCAACCTTGTGCTGCTGCATATCGCTCAAACCTGGATAGATAACTGTCCATATTATCCTTATCCTCGTCAAACCATGGTAATTTCGGTCCTTTGATTTTATGATCTTTAATAAAAGACTTACCTACTCCCTGTTTGGCCAACTCCATCGCCTGCTGATGTTCTACTCGAGTTAACTCCAATGCTCTCCTATGCTCCCGATCCCTCAGCTCTTCTTTCTCTCTCTCGGCTTCTTTCTGTCGTTCTACTAACTCTAATACTTTCTGTTCCTTCTCTCTCGAATTCACGATCTCTCAATCTCTGTTCTCGTTCCTTTGCTTGTTCATCTTGAACGAACTTTTTAAGTTCCTCACCTTCATAACCGAACTCCTTGCCTAACTCTATCAACTCCTTCATACTAGTCATGATTATCAATAGTACGATACGCTAACCCTATATCAAAACTTAATAAACTACAATCTAAGTTAATAATAACTACACTTCATTGGACTTCAAATCTATATTTGAATTCTCTGCATATCCTGTACGGTATAATTCACTTTTGAGACTCACTATGCACGACCCTAATTCTATTTATAATGTTCAGATATCAGTCTTAACACCTTTAAAGCACACCCCTTCTATCCCTCAGACTCCACGCTTTACTGCAGAACCGCTTATGGCAGCGCCGCTGTGTCTCATCACAGGGAACAAAAAAAAAACCTAAATAAAAACCCCATGTATAAAGCATAAGCTATTTGTATCAAGTGTAAATGCACTGTACAATTTCCAGTAAAAAAAATGAATCTAATGAAGGAATATCTGCAGAATTACAATTAACCTATCCAATTCTACCCTAGTTCGTTGCCGCCTCGATACATCGAGCGAATCATCCCACTTCTGACACCATTTGTCACAAGATGGTCAAGGGTCGACAACTCACTAAAGTGGAATTGAACGCCGATGGTTGAATAAAAATATATGTTTAATTTACAGTTATGAAATATATACAATTTTGAATAATCAACTTTCCTGACAATTCGAGAGGCTATAAACAAAAGAACTACTCACGCACTCTCATCCACACTTTCACCCAAATCACTTAACTGTCCCATCACTTCCGTTACTGTACCCTGTATTTGGAATGTTCATACACGTTGTCCTTCACATCCAACTGTATCCGTTTCCCGACTTCACCGAGTCGTTGTACTTATATTCATTGCGTCGCGTATATCCTTGGATTCCGGGATCGACAAGCCACACAACTGTGGATATATGGTTCTACACGTCCTATGACGGCACTCCTCCTAATGTCCCCCGTTACGACGTCTTATTATGTTGTGGACTGCGTCACACACTGGTTCTTCAAACTTCTGCGTTTGGACCTTCGTTTGTCTGGCTATCGATATGGACTAGCCATAGACATAAAACGGCTAAAATTGTAATAAATAACCATGTCTTACAATAATATCAATAATGTTCCGTAAACCTAACAGCCTACCATTTTATACTCCTATCTCCTATGGTAGCTCATCTCTGTACTAATATCCTTTTACATTTCCCACTTCCATTCTTATCCTTTTCATACAAACATATCTTTCCCAATAGCATAACCCATTGTCTCGCTCCTAACGGACTCAATTTCTGTAAAAAACATTCACTTCGTGAACCAGAAATTCTCTAAACAATTCAATCATGTAATAATTATCTCAATCCCTAACATTGTAAATTTGCACAGATTCCATTCCTTCATTATGCCGAAAACCCCTTTGCACAATAACTAAGAATTTACATACCCATATGCCGTGTGAATTGGTCACATCAACTACCTCTCACTATAACGAGTGAAAACCATCTGGTAACTCCTGTGATACTGACGGTCAAAACAAATGTTTGAGTAAGTTATATAGCACCAATCAACCTCTGGGTCTCCTGATGACAGGCAAAATTCCCGTGCAAATCGTAATTCACAATCAACAACTAGTTTCAATACATTTATAGGCCAAATGAAAATAGCACCATAGTTTAACGTAATTAACGTTTTTAAACCCGTCAATTCCTTAATTCTCAACGGATTTACATGAAATGAACTCTTAATATGCTTAATATCACTTATCACATATGTATATGATAATAACTTCATAAACAATGATCTCCCTGACAATCCTGCGATAAGTTAAAACCATACGTGACCAACCTGCACTAACTGACCGTCTTTTATTTAGGCCACGCCAAATCTATTTTGTTACAACGAGGATGGTCATTACCTTCCTTGATATATATATACGCATGTTGACGTCTCTTCAGCAGACGTAGTCTGAAAACAAAGTGAGAAAAAGATAAATGGCTTAACCCTTTCCCTCAAACGGCAATTCTGCAGCAGACGCCATTGAACGTATTTTGTCAAAACATAGAAAATCTCCATAATTGAATGGATAACCTATGACAAAAATTGGAAAACATTGTGGCAAAAGGAGAAATTGCACGTGTTGTGCAATTTCTTCTTTTGTCACTATGTTTTCAAAAAAGCCGTCTGCTGCAGAGGCGTCAGAAGGCGTCTATATGAGGAAAAGGGTTAAAATAAACAATTCCTGCTTTTCCAACCAGTTTTTTTTGTTTTACCTATATAAGTGGGAAACGATTAAGTTCGTTTTTGTGGTGACTTGCTCAGATGTATTTTTGGACATATGAGAAACATTTTCCCAAAGGGAGATTATGTGTTAATGACATCGGAATGGGGTGACGACATCAATTGGATTTATGTAACAGATACTACGCGAACGATGATTATGTTTTATCAAAATTGAAATGTCGATATCGGTGAATGACCCAATGGTCGAATCAGAATTCATAGGTTTATCCCCTACCAAACCATACACACAATCTGCAGTAGACGAATTCCTTTGTTTGATTGGTATGAATGGTGGATTCCGTTGTTTTTAACAGTATTTCGGCTATACCATGGCGTTTCCTTGGTAATTTACAGATACTTCTAACACTGTTTTATGCTGACACTGATGTATCCGTCGTAATGATACCCCCGCTCCAAAGGTGGACGTTCTTCAGAAAAAGTAAAAATGTAGGCAGAAATATGAAAAATGAATATACACTCAACCCTGTGCTAACGACCACATTTGTTAAGCAAGTCCCTGTCTATAGCAATCACACTTTTAATTTCCCTATTACTCATTCTCTGCATAAATGAACATGAAATCAAAGACCAGATTTTCCTCTTAACATGGGTGTTTTTTTCAACACAGGTTGGACTGTATAATTGTTTTCAAACGTGGTCTGTTACAAATGCGTCGAAATGCATCTTCATGAGTTAAAACTCGATAGGACCTCAGACGACGTTCGAGGATATATACAAACTATGGGTTACGACTCGGTTTGTTTGTTTGAATGGTGTGTTTACGACGCTGTCAACAGTTTGTTTAGTTATATCACTGCGTGTTCTTGGAAAGTTACAAGTACTACTTGTCCTTATATATTGACACCACCTATTCAGTCGTTATGCATACCTCACAACCAAAGATGGAAAGCCCATTTTTTAAAGTATTTGGTATGGGCCGGGAATCGAGCCCGCGACCTCTCGCTACAGAAGCGAACGTTTTTCAACTACACCACCGGGTTGTTTATGGAGTGGTGTCCGGTTATGCAATACGTACATAATAGCTCCAAAATGTCCATTTATTTGGAATATATACTAGCTGGAATGACATCACTGTATTACTGTATCACTGTAATAACGGCTCGATATTTTCCCCGTTGGCTGTTTCAGTTTACACCATGTAACATGGACTCCCCGTTGGCTGTTTCAGTTTACACCATGTAACATGGACTCCGAAGCATGGTGCATGGTGAAGCGATAATTTGTATTTTATTGTTCTATAGTTTTTATTTCACCGCCGTAAAAATGAAGCTATTTGATATCTATATATATATTATTCAATTAACGCTCAAAAGCAGTCGCTATGAATTCATTTCCTTTCAAGTGATGTAATGCATTAAAATGAACACCAGTTGGTACCGATTGGAACAACATTCATCACTCTTTCGGGACCGCCTCAATGGTGCAGTGGTAGAGCGTTCACCTCGGGCACGGGACATAATCTTCAAACAAGACGTGGTGGTTAATTTCCAACGGGGATCCGGGGGCACCAACAGTCACGTGGGCTGAATTTGAACCGCCCATCATGGGTTTTATACTTAAACGCATTGTTTGAATAATTCCCTACATACAGTCGCTTTCTGAGGCACCTGTAGCAGACACTATTCATTAACATTGTGGCAAAATAAGACATGTGGGAAAGGGTTAAGTTGAAACGTACGTTAACTGACGGTCGTCAAGCCACCAGTCCGATAACAACTTCTTCGTCGCTGGTGCGAACTGAAATAAACCGTGAGATGTAGAACTGCCCTTTGTTTGTTTGTATTGTGCTCTACATCGTTTTCAACATGTTTCCAGTTATATCACGGCGTTTCATTGGTAAGTTACACGAACTAATATTCTGTTTATGCTTACGCAAGCCAGTCGGTGGTAATGCTAGACCCCATAATAATGGACGCCAAGGTGAGAAAACCATTAATTCTATTGTTATAGTATTCGGTATGACCTGGCTTGGGATCGAAACCACGCTCTCCCGCACCTAGGTGGACGCTCTACCACTACAGCGACGAGGCGGTACCTTCTGAATCTGGAATAAATCAGGGCTGATTTTGGCGTTTTCCTGTGCCTACGTGCGCACGACTTAGTAACTCGTGCGCACGGCATAGTATCTCGTGGGAACGACTTAGTAACTCGTGCGCACGACTTAGTAACTCGTGTGCACGACATAGTATCTCGTGCGCACGACTTCAGTATCTCGTGTGCAAGTCTTAGTATCTCGTGCGCACGACATAGTATCTCGTGCGCACGACTTAGTCACTCGTGCGCAAGACTTAATTATCTCTTGCGCACGACTTAGTAAATCTAAATAACTGTTCCATTTTTCCAAATTTAATCATTTCGTCATTCAGATAATAATACCCTTATTAGACGACCTTAACTCTTTTAGCGCCACAGGAAATATTAAGGTTTTTACAAACACAATACAGATTCAGGTGAGTCAGCTCGTAACGAGCTGTCTCACGTGAAATCAGCATTGTTTGCCTTTTATTTATCAAAATAGTGCAAAACTTATATTAAATGAGAAATGGAGACGCCCGATTTTGAACATGGAAGAGTCTACTTTAAATAATTCGGCGCTGAAAGAGTTAAAATCGTATCATGTCAGCAGTTAAAATTTGTATGACGCCTGATATGAGGTGATCATTCATATAGATATGTAATTAGGTCTGGCCATACCGATGTCATTATAACCGTTAACAACCTATACTATTACAGAGTCGTCGTCTTCGTTAAGTCTCAGGAAGAGAGTTATTGGTTTTGCAAAATGGGAAGGCTATTATAAAGAAGAGTAAATTATCATTTAGAGCATCTTCTTTATTTCCTACAATGTTTTCAAATGTTGACCAATACAGAGACGTCTAACGTTGTATGAGGAATACTATCAGTGTGTGATTATGGTCATGTATCATACAATTATGGTATGATTGTAAATGATTGATTGATTGGGGTTTTACGCCGTTTTCAAAACATTTTCAGTCATATCACGGCAACCAGGCTTTCTCATACCAGTATTCAACACAGCAGACTTTCCAAGCAACTGGCTTATTTTGCACATAGACGGTTAATCCATTGGTCGAAGACAAATGACGCTCGTCACAGTACCTTTTGTGAAACGTCGGAAAGAATGTTGGCCGAGCTGGGGTTCGACCTCCTAAGCCCTGGATGTACAGTCTGCGTTGCTACCGACTGAGCTACCGACTGAGCTACCGACTGAGCTACCGACTGAGCTAACGGGGCCCGGCATGGTCTGATAATAAAACGGACAACATCACACATCTGAATTATCATAAAAAAAATATTATTACTTCAAGCGCTTACGAGATATGCAAGTCTCAGGCCCAATTAAATGACATACAAGAGAATAAGTGTTACATATTGGGATATGGAAGCATAGTTAAGATTTAGATTTGAAAATAAGATGAGAAAAAACGATAAAAAAAAAAAAGAATTGTCAAATTATTGAACAGACTTCAAAACATTTTGGCAAAAGGTGAAATTAATCACCGTGAGCAATCTCTTCTGGTATCACTATGTTTTCAAAAGTCATCTGCTGCAGATTCATCAAAAAGCGTCATTATGATATCGATGTAAAGGGTTAAAACAATTTAAATGTTTTCCCCCATCATACACCAGAACGTTGTAACTCTAAAATACCTCACTAGTGTATGTCCGAGATTAAACTGATTATAATCTGTAGATAGATGCTTTAACCCTTTCCCACATACAGCACATTGCAGCAAACTTACCAAGATATATTAGGATAATCTTTATAAAGGAAAGTATACATATTAAATGGAGTTAAATATATTGTGGCAAATGGAGAAATTGCTCATTATGAGCAATTTATCCATTTGCTACAATGTTTTCAAAAGTCGACCGCTGCAGAGGCGTCATAAAGCGTCTATATGAAGATAAGTGTTAAGAAGCGAGCTAACGCTTCGTTATCCAGTTAGGGTGTTGTTTACCTATAAAGCGACATCAGGCGAAAATGCGTCTTACTGCATCCCAGTTCTGATATTACAGGGGAACCGGCGGGTAGTACTTCGGCCCCCCCCCCCCCCCCCCCCCTCCCATAAATTACGACTATTCCAAATGCAGTAAAGGTCTTGCCGAGACTATACGTACGTATATACAGCCTCGTCTGGGGCTTCATCGTTTACAGACCTGTGTGCATCGAGATCGTTTTTTTATGATCTTGACCAAGTACATTAATTGATAAACACATTTTCACAATTATCACCGTCACCTATTTTGAAGATAAAGGTTGTAAAACTATACATGTCCAATATATCTGATATATATATATTGATCACCACCATGTTTCACAGTTTATATCATATGCATCGCACCAATATTTATACAATTATAACACTTCAATATACATACTTTTTAAGTAATGTCCCTTTCATTTGGTTTACTTTGTTATTGTCGATGCAGGATAAGGTGGGAGAGGACGTTGGTTCGATCCAGGGCCGGGTCATATCAAATACCTGAACAATGGTAGTAATGGCTGACCTCATTCGCGCTCAGGGTTTCGGAGTTAGTATGACGACTGACTGGCTGGTGTCAGGATAAAAGGACCAGTAGTACTGGTAACTTAACCAGGAAACACCGTGATAATACTGATCAATTGTTGAAACCGGCGTAAAACACAAAACAATGAATGAATGAATGAATAAATGAATGAAGGATAAGGATTCGAAAGTGAATATTGTGACATCATACACATCCAAAGATAAGAGACGTGTTTCATATTTTAAAATCAGTACATGACTTCCAAACCCTGTGTTGTTGGTATTTAAACGTAATCGTCTCGGTGATACACAGGGCAATAACATAGATTTTGTGGTATCTGATTATTCATAAACGTTTTTATTTAAGGTGACAATCAACGTTAGGGTGTAATGCTGTACACATATAGTATTGAATAATGTTACATTACAAACAAATATTTATGGTCGTACTTTTAAGTGTTTCGAGGGGAAAGTTAGAATCGGATACTGAGGATCCTTCTCTGAAAGGTAAATATATTCGCCATGTTTCTTTATCGTTGTGTTGATAGTTTAGTGTCATCTTGATTTTTTTCTCTTATAAGAATCAGTAGCATTAAAAACCTACATATAGAAACACTAAAATGCACAATATGTATAATTGTATCCATTGAAAGTAATTCGATTCTTGCGTGAGATAACCGGGGGATTGTTACTCGAGGGATTGTTAATAACTGAAAATCCTTACGCCCATGGGACCCAAATTGTACATACAGATGGGTTATTAACTTATTATCAGCTTATTACATCCATTGATTTAAGATAGTAAGTAGAAAGTGTTTTGAATCAATGTTTAGCTCATCTGAGCGCGTTTGTCACCACTTGGTAGTTCTCAAATGGCATACGCATTGCTTCCAGTTAAGTTTTGTATTTTGTTTTGTGAGTAAAAATATCTTCTAAACAGTAAAAGCCTTGGCTATGACACGTTTAAAAATAAACTTAAACACCACCATGAAGTGCATGTTGCTTGCAGTTTGGTTCTTATTGGACTTATACATTTGATCAGTCTCCAGAGAAAACAAACATTATGGTCCCTGCGTAATGTACCGACCCGGATCAGCCTGCGCAGTCCGCGCAGGCCAATCCGGGCCGACACATTCCGTATCAAGGGGATAGAAGTATAAAGTAATACTTCCTGAAACAGAAAATCCACAGGAGACGAACAGTGTCTCTCAGGGTTAGCCTGTGCGACATGTTTAGACTGATCAGGGTCGATATTTTACGCAGAGACCACACTGTTGGTTTTCTCGTAATTCGGCTCTCTCTCTTGTGCAGAGGCTTTCTGACGCCTCTGAAGCAGACGAATTTTGAAATCATTGAGGCAAGAGAAGAAATTGCTCAGACTGAATAAATGTTTTCCATATCTTTACCTATACGTTTGGAAAGTCGTCTGCTGCAGATAGGGTTAATTATCCACACTTACTATGTTTTACATACGGTTATGGTAATTATCGTACACTATAATGTTTAGAGTATTATATTCGTAGTCATAACCGTATTGTAGGGCTTCTTTAGTGTTGTTTTTTAAGAATAATCGGAATGTTCTCTAGCTCTTCAAATATCAGAGTGCATACGACTATCCCATTCCAAATGTGTCCTCTACAATCAATAAGATGATTTAGCATTCGTCAAACGACGGGGTTTTATTGCATATCTGTTTCCTTAATGATACTTATTCACGTTATTGAAAATGAGGTTCACTTCTTTTTCGAATAGCCTACCTATGATGATCTAAGAGGCACTTATTCTAATGTATTCTTGATTAATAAGAAGTCTCTAGACAATTTTACAGACTATTAATACAAATACTCAGTCTGAAGACTACAAAATTTCATAAATCATTCAGAGCGCTTTCAATTTCAGAAGCGAAACTGTTTCAAAATATTAATGATGACAGTGCTGTTTGTATTTCACCATTCTTTGTTGTAATTTAGATTTTATTGCTATATTACACATGGGACAATGGGCCTTCATTACGAATTAAATATCTTGTATCGTGTTGCTTTATCATATAACCGTACGCAGTTGTGGAACTGGCTGTTTGTAAGAACATCTCGAAATCTACTTAGTGCAGGTGCTTGTGAATCATATCTAGCAAATATGAGCCGTCCCGCAAGAAAACCAACATTGTGAACTCTACGAAAAGTATCGACCCCGATCAGCTAAAGCATGCCGCGCAGTCTAACCAGGACAGAAACTTTTCGCCACCTGTGGATTATCATTACTGTATACCTCTATCCCCCTAAGACGGAATGTGTCGGCCCGGCATAGCCTGCGCGGGCTGATCTGGGTCGATACATTACGCAGATACCATAATGTTGGTTTTCTCGTGGGACGGCTGATATAAATTTAGGTCTTTACTGACAAACATACATTTGTCATCATTGTATCATACTTGGTGCATCAAACTTGCGGGTATCAAACTTGGTGTTCGTCACAGCATCGTGAAGGTCCTGCTGGACCATTGCGCGCATAATTAAGCCAGTGCATACGAAATGTACAATTGGATTCTTGTTTTATACACTGTAAATTCAGATCATCTTGTTCATATGCGCAGTCTTGTCCAAATGTACACAAGGTAACTGAATGTTTTAACAAGTGTGTGTATGTTATATGTGGACAACGTATACTACATCTGGATCTATACTGTTAACAAAAGCGAACTCTTACCTATTCTCATGCACTGGCTCATATGTAAATGTTCGTCTGAGACTTCACTGATTACAGACAACAAGAGCCCCCTTTGCCTGATGTGGCTTTCATGTTTAACTTAACTGAAAATGAATCATATTTCTGCAAATATCCATTCACAGAGTTTGAGGAGAGAATAAATCGTTTAAGACGCTCTTCTCGGAATGGCGGAAATGACGTCATTGATGACGACGAAGACGTTCCTGAAGTCGGGAGTGGAGAAAATCCAACACCGTCAGAAAAGAGAGAATTTGGCGTAAATGGTAACGACTTTTATCTCATGTTTGAAACAAATATAATAATATTACGTTCTGTTTTTGCATTTTGAAGGTGTTCACTTTATTACGGTCAGACACAATTTTGAAAAAAGTAATCTGTACATGATTTTAAAACAGCTGAGCCCGTACTTGGGAATGGTATAGAGGTTGGTATTTCTGAACAGTATTAGTTCAGATCACCATATCATACTGCTCAATCTTAACATATGTTCCACAAGTTGTCGGAATATGTTTACATGCCTATGTAAGTAACATGTAAACATTTAACCCTTTCCACCTTTAGACTAATTTTGACGCAAATGCAGCAGACGACTTTTGAAAAATTCGTGAGAAAAGGAGCAATTTCTCCTTTGGCCTCAATAGTTTCAACTTTTTTCAGTAATGATACCTACAATTATAGAGATTTTCCATGTTTTTAATTAGACATTACATTTGCTTTAGGTGGGAAAGGGTTAAGATTTGAATCTACACTGTTTATAATAACTATCTAAAACCTTTTTTAACAAACTGCTTTTTGTAAAATGATTTTACTATTCTTTTTTAAATTATTATTAAAGTAGACAAAAATCAGCCTGCCTATAATACGTGCAGTCTAAACATGACTACATTGTTCGCTAGTTATTGATGAAATCCTATAAAAAAGACTTCTCCAAGAATATGAAAGAACTTCAGGCATGGTGGTACCATTTACAGGACATCAATAGGATATGGGTTAAACAAAAAACATGTTTATTTGATGTCATTTCCTCTTTCAGACGTTAACATTGAAGACAATAAATGTTGTAAAACTGGGATGCGTATGGCATCACTTGGGTTTGACTGTACAAATAACGATCTGATATACATGAGTCCAAGACAGAAACTACACGCCCTTAGTGATATTCTCAGTGACCTTAACATTCAAAAGAACAACAAAAAAATGACAACAATTTACACACCATTTCGACGATGTTTGTTGAAAGAGACCAGACATTTATTAAAATGTTGCAGCATAGCCTCCCGCCAGAATAGGAATCGACATTCAAACAAGGATATAGGGTCGAGGGTTCGTCACCCTAGTCACGGGCGACGCGTTGGTTTTAACCGCCGATTTGACAACAGTTTAAACAGATACAGAAACCGAGGCCCATGTAAAAATGGCCGCTGTGACCAGACGCCCTACAGATATACCGATAGAAGGCGGACCATGGCAGGACTTCGTGTCTAACGGTGTTAAAACACATTGGGAGACACGTTAACCCTTTCCCTCATACGATCATTCTGCAGCAGACGACCTTGAACGTATTTTGGCAAAACATAGAAAATCTCCATAATTGAATGGATAACCTATGACTAAAAGTGGAAAACATTGTGGCAAAAGGAGAAATTGCACGTTTTGTGCAATTTTTCCTTTTGTCACTATGTTTTCAAAAAGCCGTCTGCTGCAGATGCGGCAGAAAGCGTCTATATGAGGGAAAGGGTTCACCCCTTTCTTGAAATAGACGACATTTGACGACATTGCATACGAATAGTTTAATTTTGAAAATATTGTGGTAAATTGTAAATGTACCCCTTGCCACACAAACGATTTTATCTAAAATCAAAGTCATTCTTTTAATTCGCCTTCTGTTTTAAATCTGAATCATTGTAAGGGTAGACTATTCAACATGTGAGTCAGAGCATGCAAACAGGTACAAGTTGGATGTTGTAGACAGTAGAGATCCAGATCTGAAACTGTTCACATCTTGATTACTTAAACAAGCTCTTGTCAATTTGTGTAGGTTTAGATAAGACTCAGCAGATGGGCAAGACGATCTGAACCTACACGGTTCTGAATGCAATATTTTACAGTTCTCATGCACCGGATCAATTATCATATCTGGCTCGAATTAGACCAACTATACTTAGCGCTAAGTAATACGTAACCCTTTCTCTCATACGACAAATTTGCAGCGGACGACTTTTAACATGTTTTGTCATAAAATAGAAAATCTCTATAATTGAATGGATAACCTATGACTAAAAGTGGAAAACATTGTGGCAAAAGGAGAAATTGCTGGTTTTGAGCAATTTCTTCTTTTGTCACTATGTTTTCAAAAAGCCGTCTGCTGCAGAGGCGTCAGAAAGCGTCTATATGAGGGAAAGGGTTAACATCTTAAGTAAGGTTGAAACACATTTTAACACTTCATTGTTTTACAACTCAAATCAATGCTTTTCAGTTTTATTCAGCAAAGAGTAATGACTATGGTGACATCAATTGTTCAGCAAATGAAATATTTAGACATTTTGATTAGGAAAAGAAAAATAATGAAATAAGCTCTTATGTGTTTTACCTACCGATAAGTATCGGAGGTGGAACTTGGTGGTCCAGAAGATCGTAACGATCTACAGCAATTCATATTCGCAGATTGTGACAATGATAATTTACGTTGCCAGAGCCCACACAATCAGAAAGAATGAGCTGTGTGAATCGATAAGAATTTAGCGGCGCTCTGAGAAGGACTAACCGTCCATGCATTGGCGACCACTGTAGATCCAGTTCACCACTAAGTAAAAGAAGGCTTTACCCTTTCCTTCATATAGACGATTTCTGACGCTTCTGCATCAGGCGGCTTTTTGAAAACATAATGACAAATAAGAAATTGCTTAAAACGAGCAATTTCTCCTTTTGCCACAATGTCTTCCACTTTTAGTCATAGATTATCCATTCAATTATAGAGATTTTCTATTTTTTGACAAAATATGTTTAAAGTTGTCTGCTGCGAAATTAGCGTATGAGGGAAGTGGTTAACTAAAATTCTGTAAAGCAGTAACCATTTGGATCATTACAATGATAGTACATGCAGGTATTTCTTAATTCAAACGTATAATAATTAGGTTACGGTTGTTTTTCCTGGAGCATCGCTCATTGTAGTATCTCCCATTGTCATCATCAGTTACAGGTGTGTAGGCTTAAAAGCGATGCGCCAGTAAAACCAACTTAAACATAATAATTACACCTGTAAACACATATCTGCCTGCTCATTCATGTTAAGAATCCAAATGGATACTGCTTTACAGAAGTTTCATAAAACCTTCTATTACTATTTGGCCATCAGTGCATAGTCATACTGGATGCACTGGCTGATCTAGATATACACTGGTCGCAATGAGCCGTCCCGCGGGAAACCAACATTATGGCCTCTGCGTAATGTATCGACAAAAGATTAGCGTGCTCAGTTCAGTCCGCGCAGACTGATCCGGGCCGACACATTCCTTCTCAGGGGGTTAGAGGTATAGAGTAATGATTTTTGAAACAGAAAATCCACAGGAGGCAAAAAGTGTTTATCCGGGTAAGCCTGCGCGGCATGCTCAGGCTGATCTGGGTCGATACATTACGGAGAGTCCACAATGTTGGTTTTCTCGTGGGACGGCTCAAATGCCTTACGGTTGGTAGTAAAAGTTTAAATTCGAAGAATTCAGTTAAAATCTATAGCTGGGTCCGTTTTGTTCAGCGAGTGTTCAAGATGGCAACATAGTCAAACGGCTATATCTTACCTTCAACTAATGGTCTATGTAGAAAAGCAGTAAGTTGCTTGGACAAACTTGTTTCATTGAGTACCAAAGCCATGATACATACGGGTTTGTGAACTGGCCGCCGTGAAATTATGAGAAAAGTATTGATAATAGGTGTTTGTCGCCGCTTTCAACATTTACAGTTCTATCACAGCGTTTCCTGGGTAAGTTACTAGTAATACTGGACTGTTCATCAATGCTCACCCCGCAACATTGAACGCTTTTACGGCAGCAATTACTACCATTTTTAAAAACTTGAACAATTGTTGGAAACGGCGTATAATCCAAATGAATTGAATTAATCACATAAACATTTATCAAAAATAGACCTACACCAAGAATATACCAATTGGATATACCCTACAATTGGCAAATGAGCAGTTCCGCGATAAAACCAATATTGTGGGCCTTGCGTAAAATATCGATCCGGATCAGCCTAAGCGTGCGGCACAGGCTTACCCTGATAGACACTTTTCACCTCCTGTGGATAATCATTACGCTATACCTTTATCCTCCTGAGACGGACTGTAACGGTCGATACATTACGCAGAGGCCATAATGTTGGTTTTTCTCGCGGGACGGCTCATATCAATATATCTGCGTAATGTATCGACCAGATCAGCCTGCGCTGTCCGCGCAGACTGATCCGGCCGACACATTCCGTCATAGGGGGATAGATGTATACAGTAGTTATTCCTGAAACAGAAAATCCACAGGATACGAACAGTGTCGGTCCAGGTAGGCCCGTGTGGCATGCTTAGACTGATCCGGGTCGATACATTACGCAGAGGCCATAATGTTGGTTTTCTCGCGGGACGGCTCAAATCATTTTAACCCTTTCGCTGCCAATGGCAACTCAAGGCTTTTGTAATCAATGCAGATTCATGTGAGATAGCTCGTATAAGCTCGTATAAACATTTCATTGTTTATGAAATTTCCTGTTGGACGAAAAATGGATTGGTCCAATTTACAACATGGGAGAGTCGACTTTGTGAAATTCGGCAGTGAGAGAGTTAATGTACCTTGCTCGAACAAACTGTAAATATGACAGTGTGTCAAAACTAAACATTCTGAAAAAATGCTTTTCATGACGAGGAACATTGATTGTTCAAGTCAAATATTAATTAAATTGCATTGAATTGAATTGTAATTGAATTGTTCGGCACTCACCTAGTTATATGCAATTCTTTGTCAAAAATCTGAGCACTTATACACAAGCACACGCCTTTTTAAGCACCAGCAGCAGACGTGTTTTCAACTCTATTCAATTACATGTACACTTTCATTGAAACATAGTTTCCATATAGTCTTGACTCGAGTTTTTTAAAGTCGTATTCTGCAGACTGGTTTCATACGGGATGTTCTTATTTGTCTATTAAAGTGTATTCACGATTTTTCTAACTAATCTTTGTTAAACAATTATATGTATGTCTGTCTATATTGTTTGGCTTAAAACACAGTAAGTGTTTACAGTCTTTTTGGAAATAAAGTAAATTAATAAGGAATATTTCTAAGTATTGGTTTATACATGTAATCATCATTCGATAATTGATAAGAGTTGTGACAAAATCAAACCTTTTTAATTACGATGAACTATTAGAACCAATAGAAGAGTTACAAGTCTCGTTTACACGCGAGTTAACCCTTTCCCTCATACAACAATTCTGCAGCAGACGACTTTGAACATGTTTTGTCAAAAATAGAAAATCTCGAGAATTTAATGGATAACCTATGACTAAAAGTGGAAAGCATTGTGTCAAAAGGAGAAATTGCTCGTTTTGAGCAATTTCTTCTTTTGTCATTATGTTTTCAAAAAGCCGTCTGCTACAGAGGCGTCAGAAAGCGTCTATATGAAGGAAAGGGTTAACTGTTTGAATTTTATTTAAACAAGAAATGGCAACAGGGAGTGTGTCTGTCATTCCGAATACTTCCATAACTATCGTTGTTCCCATGACAATAACTTTAGAGACATTTAACGTCTAGGATAGACTGATCGTAAAATTAAAAATACAGTTTTTGTGATAGAATTGAACCTGCGGGTATCTTAACTACTTACTTGATAGGATCATTTTAAGTTGTCTGCTTAACCCTTCCCTACCTGCAGACGCATTTTGACGCAATAGCAGCAGACGACTTTTGAAAACATTGTGGCCAAATGTGAAATTGCTCATGATGAGCAATTTCCCCTTTGGCCACAATGTTTTTTTCAACTTTATTTTACAATTAAGCTATCTTTTATGCACATTTTTCAGATTTTTGTCACAATGTTTTCAAAGCCGTCTGCTGCAGATTCGCTGTATATGGGAAATGGTGAAAACCTGTCTAAAGATTGTTTTTAAGCATATGTGGAATGTGTTTGCCTACCAAAAGTGGGTGAAAGAGAAATTGCTTAAAACGATACATTTCTCTATTTCCTACATTGTTTTTTTTAATGTGGTATATACAAACTGGCACCAAGGTAACACATTATTGTAATAGGAAATGTGAAAAAAAGCATTTTCCGTTTTCAGCTCATACGGTTATGAATATTAAAATGAGAATTAGTTTTATAATTATTATTTCATATACGGTAAACGATTAGATTGTAAGCCCAAATGATCTTTAAATGCGTACATCGAACTGTACATGCATAGCTTAATTCATATCATTATGTTTCGCCATAAACAAACTCATTGCATGAAATGGGTAATATTCTCATTTTACCAACGAATGGCGTTGAAAACCCCCGATATTTTCACTCGGACTTTAGGCTAATGAAAATACGTACGAATTGTCGCCCTTACCGTCGAAATGAACCATATAGGAAAAGCTATCAAATCCCCCCGTTTATTATACAAGTTTCAGAGTTATAAAGTAGCATCCCAATCAAGAAGTATTGTTATCTTCCAGACGCCATCATTGGAATATTTCGATAACTAATACTTGGAGTAAAATAGTCGCCATTTTGGGCTATATCAGACACGCACATTATTGAAGATGCATATTCTTTGAATACTCTCTTTTCTGCAGCAGATTTTTAGTTACAAGTATGAACATTCTGTATAAACCAAAGAAAAGTCATTCAATAGAGTTAAATACATAGTTACAAAAGGAGATATTGCTCATCGTGAGCAAATTTTCTATTTGCCAGAAAGTTTTCAAATGTCGTCTGCTGCATTGTTTTCAGAAAGCGTCTATAAGAGGGAAAGGTTAAGAATGAAGATATGAATCACACATGTAGTGATCACATGTAGTCTATACTACAAGTCCAAATGAGCGGCGCTCAATGTTGATATGGGTATGCATTGGTTGCAAATGTCTCAAACCTTTTTCACATACAACATATCTGCAGCAGACAATTTTGAAAACATTTCAGTCAAAACCATGGAAACCCCGAATTAATAAAAAAAAAATTACTAGTAATTTTGTTACAATGTTTTCAAAAATCGTCTGCTGAATAGACGTTACAAAGCGTCTGTATGTTACAGAAAGTTTCAGTCGAGCACGGCTTATTCTTTTTCGGCGATAGCTGTTTAACCTCAGTTTTGACCTAGATGTTAAACAAATGATCTAGATTGTAGACCAATCAAATGTTGTATTTAATGCAAAATGTCGAAGAAATAAAGGAAATGAAACGTTTTGATTGGTTCATAGTTATGTTGGCGATCCTACGACAGGCACTAATAAGATGAATTTTTAAAATGAAATGTTCTGCATACTAACTTTTAATTGTTTTCCTTAAGAAATAAATTTAAGTGTAACAAATCAGTGAAAATGTATGAAATATAATATTTAAGAGCAAAATATTAATTATTTTTGAAACATGATAAGTTTTCAGTTATTTATCGTCAAAAGAAACTTATACACCTCTCGGGAGCCTCGCATAAGCTCCAGTCATGTGGCGTGTTCTCGGCCTTGATAATCTATTTATTGAAACTAAAGCTGGATGGAGATGGCCGATTAACCTTTGGTAAACACATAGAACCTTTCTCATATTCAAGTCAAATAATATGCGCATGTTCCATTTCTTAGGGTTTTCTAATATTGATCGCCGTTTATCTTTTTTAAAGATATTTGTTGTTTTAAATATCTTTGGTATTTTTACCGAAAAGATGTTTTAAATAATAGAAGACTTTACTGAAAATCCTTGAAACAAATAAAACTATACTAATGTGACAGAATAGAAAAATAGAAAAATGATTCAACACGTTTAAAGCAGGCAAAATCACAACAACAATACCATGTACATGTAAGGCGAATTTAAATGGGTCATGAATAGTTCTCGTGTAAGCGTCCGATAAAACAATACGGTGGTATTGAGAACATCGTGGTTCTATAAATAATTAGGAGTTTTGAGTAAGTATTTTTCTATCATTTCTTTTATTTCTTTTCTATTTTGTTTGATAAACATTCGATATTTCATGTTTATTGTAATTAATTATATGTTTTGTTGTATTGCATATAAATATTAATATGATGAGTTGTTTGACTAGAAATTATGTAGTTTACGTCATGTATATTGTCTATCGTTGATCAAGTTGAAAGACTGTTGATGGCAGCATGTTAGTTACACGTGTAATCAAGGTAACCCAGTGTTCCGATAGTCCTATGTGTATGCTCGTACCGGTTATCACATCGCAGGGCTTGCGTAGAACAATTGATGAAACTCCGCATCTCTCATTGACGCATGCCATGGAATTATTGATATTCTCGTTCTGTTCACACCACAAAAGAACATAGCATCGACGGAGAGTTCAGAGTACTCCGCATGGTACTTGTCGGTGAGGTTTCCGAATAATTGCGCTTTGTGTTTTTTACCGTTTACCTGATATGATATTTTGATAGGAGTTTATTTTGAAATCATTTTAGGAAAATATTAACTAATACAACATCGGATGTCATCATGCTGTAGAATTGATGAACAATAAACTGAAACATTTCTCTTTTTGTCAGCAATAATTCCATTTTCCTCTAGTATTTTCTCAAAGAATCGTCTGCAGGAAGCAAATAACGTCTGTACCAGGTTAAGGATTTATTTAATACCTAATCAACACTAGTAGACAGGAATAGCATCAACATTTAAGTTAGTGTAAATCCAACAGACAGGGCATTTTTCGATTAGTTATGATCACTATAACAAACCAGATTTCACAAAATCTTCTAAAACTTAATACTCGTGAAAACAGCTTCTGAAAACAAAAAGGTCGTATTAATAAGGGAAATACTTTTTGGTTGAATAGAATTACATAGTGGATTTAATTTTCTGTTTGAAGCCTGAATTATACCAACTTGAGAAAGATGCGACTACTGGTATTTGTATTTTGGATACTTGGACTTTTATCATATGGTAAGAAATATTTAGAAATGTTGTTGATTTTCTTTCAATATATTTTCTTTCTTTCTTTCTTTGACAATTGAATCGGGTGATTTCAGATGAAAAACAGCATACCGGTTTTGAAGTACAATATTTGTAAAATATTTTTCAGAATGATGTCTGAGTTTAATTTGAATTAAGATATATTTCCGTTTCTTTTTGTGTGCGTGTTTTTCCCGGAATTAATAGCAACGATCATTTTCTTCGCAAGTTTTAGTGACCATTGTAACACCAGACCAGGCTGAACATCCATTCATGCGGTCTGATTTTGATATTCACAGAAGCTTTCAAGATGATTTTAACAACGAGCCCCCAATCTGTATAAAGATAACAAGGAGACACAGACTTCTCTTGTCCACACTTTACACGAGCCCCAAACGTCGGTTAGATAAATAATTCAATAACAACGATACTTGTACTAATAATCAATGTAATAGTATTAATTAAACAACTATCCGATACCGGATTGAGAACAATAACTGACCACGGACACTTCAATCGGTTACTTTGATCAGCGTATTCATAAATTATAGATCATAATACAGACTTAGAGATAGACGTAGTTTATAACGTGTAGATATTCAAGAAGAAATCATTTATTATAGTGACTTGTGCATAAGTTAACACATACGAAGAAAAAATAAGGAACAATTGGTCACACCCGGCCCAACATGCCTATAAGTCACCTGCAAATAAATACTACAATGAATATATATACATATAAATATCATAGAATATATACAAATATTTGCGTGCTGGTCTATGACGGCTGGTTATATAGGGGATTCCGGCGTTTCAAGTAAGCTTTTACAATATATCTGGCTACCTGGTGTGTGTTTCTTTTTATACATGCACCTTGTAATACAATACAACATAGAAATAATATCATGGTCAAAACTGGAAAAAACTTCTAGGATTAAAAATATACACAGACATTGTGAGTCGGAAAGTATTTTCTTTTCTAAGCCGTTAGTTTATCGAGACTCCTTGTTTTTATGAAGGTTTACTTACGGAAATAATAACAGTGTTCAATTTAAATGCGTGGAAGGCCGAGTCACGAGTGTCCAGAAGTATCGACTGCAGTGTTCTTAGTAACGTATTCAAATGAGTGACGCTCTGCGAACTTCAGAGGTCAGGCATGTGTGACCAGTGTAGATCTGGATCAGCATGCACATCCGCGCAGTCTCAATTAGTCTCTGCACTGTTCGCTAATAAATCATGAAAGGTTTCAGGACTCTTCTATAAACCGGTATCCATTTGGATGTATAGCAAGTGAGCCGTCCCGCGAGAAAACCAACAGTGTGAACTCTGCGTAAAGTATTGATCCAGATCAGCTTAAGCATGCCGCGCAGGCTAACCCGGATAGACACTTTTCGCCTCCTGTGGATTTTCTGTTTCAGGAATCATTTCTCGATACCTGAGACGGAATGTGTCGGCCCGGATAAGTCTGCGCGGACTGCGCAGGCTGATCTGGATCGATACATTACGCATAGGCCATAATTTTGGTTTTCTCGAAGGACGGCTCAAGTCTTTTTGTTTTTCGATTCTTCACTAGCAATCTTTACGCTAAGGTTGTTTTTCGAAAAGTACCGCTCAAATCTATCTTTACGATTTAATGATTGAATTACTTAAATGGGAAATTTACTTTATAAACTTCAAGCTGATTTGTCTCTGTAGCCCAGGAGTATTCAATATCCTATCAGGTTTAATGTTAAAGTGCAATGGCGAAGATAGATCGAATGGGCACTAACGTTGATATAAGAGCATTGATCAACTTGTCTATCGTGTACAGCCATCACGGATTGAGCCGTAACACGAGAGACAGCGCAAATGACATTACCGCATTTATAAAATTTGATAAAGCAGTACGTCTCGTGAATAGCCCATAAGGTTATCTGACTACTGTTTCCAAGTATCCGAAAATGGAGGGAAGCAAGTATACTATAAAGTGTCAGTGATACACGATTTACCGAACCAATATCTGTTTTGAAAACGAAATTCCATCCCCCATATCCGAATATTTACTAATTTGTCTTAAAACCCATTGCCTGATAAAGACGACTTTTGACAAGGCATTTTAGAATAAGGAAGATAGGCAGGTTGTTCCGAAGAGTGTAGTGTCTAATGACAAGAATCATAGTGTATCACAATACACTGGGGATCTTCTTTTTTTAAAGATATTATGAGCAACAAATATCTTTTCATATGTTTCAAAAGCAGACGACTTTAAAATTCCGTGCCATGATGGATAACGTCAATCGTAGGAGGACAAAACACACATGCGATAATGACTTGATTCATTTTGATCAAATGATACGTGATATATATACTGTTCAACCCTTTCCCACATACAACAAATCCGCAGCAGAAGACTTTGAAAACACGCGGACAAAATATAGAAAATCCCTATATATCAGAGAATATTTACTGAAAAAAGTTGAAAACCTTGTGGTAAAAGGAGAAATTTATCATTTTGAGCAATTTCTTCTTTTGTCACAATGTTTTCAAAAGTGTTCTGCTGCAGAGGCGTCAGAAAGCGTCTATATGTTGGAAATGGTTAAACAAACAGTCGTCCGTTTCGAAGCTTCATCAACAAACTAAGGAAAGTATCGGAAAAATGTCAGTATAAATATTAGAACATTGATTATCGTGTCAGTTTATTAAGATCTAATCGACAATGAGGCCGAAAAAGAATGCACAAATGTCATTTCGAAATTGATCCATTTTGATTTAAGGGCCAGACAATCTCAAATCAAACAATGCATACATCATAGCACTGTCTGATGTGAGTAATGGTTTCGCGAAGACCAACTTTATAAATCGTCAAGTCAGCATATTTGTAACAATCTTAGTTCAACTTATGTTCAATGATATTACAGGCAAAAGCTATTTTAGCATTTTCTTGATATCATTTCACTGAAATTGTTAATTTATTCTTTCTCTTCTTTTAAATGTTGTTAGAGTGTTCTTTGTACAATAGTTATCCCTTTCCAGGTGTCTATCCGTCTGTCTAAACATCTGTATTGTGCAATATAATAGCTTAGTACATGATACACTTGATAACAAATATATGGGGGAAAGTAGGAGGCTGTACGTGTCATTTATTCGGTTTGGTTGAAGGTCAATGTCACAGTTAAATATCAAATGTTAAAACATGTGACTGAAACTGAATTGTATGATAGTTGAGCTACATGTACGTTCCTGTGACCATATATAATATCTACTTTCATGATCTGTTCTCTGGAGAAAAAGTCGCACGAATAGATGTTTCGGGATGTTATTGCTCATATCTGCCTAACATATGTTCTCGTTTTGAAGTAATACGATTCCAAAGCAACACGGTTTCCAATTTGTTTGTTTTCTTAATTATATTTCTTTTCGAAGTGATTTATGGGCGCATGGGTGCCGGGTGTTATTTATTATGAGAATATTTTCCTTTTGCCAAAATGTTTTCTATTTTTTTCAATAATTATACTTTCAATTGTAGAGATCTGCACTAGTTTTGATTGATTTATTGTATTTTTATAAAGTGTTAAATCTTTGAAAACAGAACCATAAATCACACACAAATAAACATAATGACAAACCGAGACTTGGTAAAAGGCAGTAACGCACGAAGAATATGTGTGGCGTCAATCCATCAGTTCAGACAATTTCAAAATCGAGTATTTGGTAATGGCTATGTTAATAAGCTGAAGCTGTGTCCTTAATTAATAAATCAAATTGAAATAGATTTATAACATTGACTCGTTAGCTTATTAACCATATCCCACAAAGGTGACAACTCGCAGTAGACGAATTTGAAATTAAAATGTGAACAATCTCATAAAATCATTATTGAATAGATTTGAAAATATTATGAAACAGGGTGAGGTTGCTCTTAACCCATTCCCTCATACGACAATTCTGCAGCAGACGACTTTGAACGTATTTTGTCAAAAAATAGAAAATCTCCATAATTGAAAGGATAACCTATGACAAAAAGTGGAAAACATTGTGGCAAAAGGAGAAATTGCACGTTTTGTGCAATTTCTTCTTTTGTCACTGTTTTCAAAAAGCCGACTGCTGCAGAGGCGTCATAAAGCTTTCTACATATGGGACAAGGTTAAAACAACGATAACTATCGAAGATAACAAGTATGTAAGTGTTCATCATTCGTAACCGAGTTAAACCATTTATATATGTTAGAGTCGGCTGATTTAATTTGTCTGAGGAAGGTTAATGTTATACTAGTCGGGGAATTTGGCGAAATGATATTATCAACGAGTCTTCAATATGTAGGAATATGACAATTTGCTCGTTTTGAACAGTTTGGTCCTTTTTATGCCCCCGGAATCACCGATTCGGTGGGCATCTAGTTTTTGGCCTGTCTGTCTCTTTGTCTGTCCGAAAAAACCTTTAACCTTGACCACTACTTTTGAACCATAACAGGTACGGCTACCATATTTCACATGTGTATTCCTTGTGACATGACCTTTCTGTCAGTACCCAAATATTTGACCTTGCGACCTTGACCTTTGACCTAGATGGTGCCATTCTCCGAAAAAACTTTAACCTTGACCACTTCTTTTGAACCATAACAGGTACGGCTACCATATTTCACATGTGTATTCCTTGTGACATGACCTTTCTGTCAGTACCCAAATATTTGACCTTGCGACCTTGACCTTTGACCTAGATGTTGCCATTCTCCGAAAAAAACTTTAACCTTGACCACTTCTTTTGAACCATAACAGGTACGGCTACCATATTTCACATGTGTATTCCTTGTGACATGACCTTTCTGTCAGTACCAACATTTTTGACCTTGCGACCTTGACCTTTGACCTAGATGTTGCCATTCCGGGGCATCAGTGTTTCACAAACTCATCTTGTTTAACCTTGCATTCAAAAGTCGTTTGTACCAGGGAAATATTTCAATGATCCTACAAGTATATGCAGACGGAGAATAAGATACAGCCATCGATGTTCCATGACCAACATGTAGACGCATGCACAGCAGACGGCTTTGAAACAATGTGGCAAAAGCAGAACTGCTCTCGATGAGCAATTTCACCACTTGCTTTAATAGTTCCGACCTTATTCAGAAATTCAACTTTTATTTGGGACATCTTTGATGCTTTTGAAAATACAGTTTCAATGTTGTCTGCTGCATGATTGTTTTGTGTAGGAAATAATTCAGGTTGAATTCCCTTTTGTATGACAAGGCTGATTTGATTACAAATCCATTCTGATTATAAATTTCGTATGTAGCCCTGAACGGCATATAGAAGCGATGTTAATGGCGATTACCACAATAGAATGAAATCATTATTCCCTTGTTGATGAAACAACTTCATTATTTATAGATATATTGAAATGATTTGTGAATGTTGGATATCGAAAATAATACTGCAAATTACATCAAAAAGAGAGCTTAATACGACCTCTACCCTTACTTCACTGGGAACATAAAATTACCTGGTATAATTCGAAACCCAAATCGTTAACTCGTAGGCCTAAAAAGGTTAATGTTCGACCTTGACCTGTACAAAGGTCAATTAAACTGTGAGCCGACTACGTAAATCTAACCATTTCTAATGAACGTGATTATTTTTTCTCCGTGCATTTTTTAATCAACGCATAACTTTATATATATTTCCAGTTTAATGCCATTTAACTCTTTCAGCGCCAAATGCAATATTGAGGTTTTTGCAAACAATACTGATTCAGGTGAGTCAGCTCGTAACGAGCTGTCTCACCTGAAATCAGCATTGTTTGGCTTTTAGTTATCAAAATAGTCCAAACTTTTATTACATGAGAAATGGAGACGCCCGATTTTGAACATGGAATAGGCTACTTTAAACAATTCGGCGCTGAAAGAGTTAAATAAGTTACTAACGAACTGTAGACTCCTATTCCAGCTAGGGAGAAGAAATAAGTTTGTCCTAGGAAAGGGTACACGTTGGAAATTCTGAACAGTATAGGTTTAGTACAGCCTGTACATCTACTTCCTTTTATACGAATCTACACTCATTGACATAACCTTCTAACAATCTTATCTAAGTTGAATATGAACATAGTACATCTTGATAGTCACTGTTCACAGAAGCCAACTCCTACATTTTCTCATGGACGTGCTCAAACGATATCTTACCATGTAAATTGAAGTAGGAAACTTTTCACTAGACCTTGAAGTGTGGCCATGACCTTCAAGTAAAATGTAAACTATTCGCGATATGCATATTGCCCTGAGTAAACTGTATATGAGCCGTCCCGCGAGAAAATCAAGTGTGGACTCTGCGTAAAGTATCGACCCGGATCCTAAGCCTGCCGAACAGGCTTACCCGGATAGAAATATTTTGCATCCTGCGGATTTTATGTTTCAGGAATCATTACTCTATACCTCTATTCCCCCTGAGACGGAATGTGTCGGCCCGAATCAGTCTGCGCGGACTTCGCAGGCTGATCTGGGTCGATACATTACGCAGAGACCATAATGTTGATTTTCTCGCGGGGGCGGCTATGATTGAATGAATGAATGAATGTATATTGTTTTATGGCGCATCGACAGCTAAGGTCATTTAGCGCGCAATTAAATTTAATTATTCATGATACCTGGGTAAACAAACCAGTACTAGGCTAGAAAATGTGCCTTGCCCAAGGTCACTCCACCATGACCGTAGTGCCGCGACTGGGGATCGAACCCGGGACACCCGGTTTCGAAATCCCCGACGCTAACCACTCGACCACAGCGGATTCCTATACTCATGATTGAGATCTTATCAGAATGAAAACGCTAACCTCTTCATGCACGTGGGAGAGGATTACATAGCTTGAGTCATCATCTTACAAACAGTCACGTCATGTGATATTCGAGTCACGTCTGGGAATAAGAGGTCGTAATGCACCTCCGTAACGTTATCACGTTTAACCCTTTCCCAAATACAACAAATCTGCAGCAGACGACTTTGAAAACCTCCACGAAAAAACACGGAAAATCTCTATAAATGAAGGTATAATAACTTAAAAAAATTGAAAACTTTGTAGCAAAAAAAGAAATTGCTCGTTTTGATTAATTTCTCCTTTTGTCACAATGTTTTCAAAAGTCGTCTGCTGTATATGCGGCATACTGCGTATACAGGTGGGAAAGGATTAAACCGGTATGGAAGTAACACACGTTGGACTATGATTCATGGTGTGTTTTATTGTCACAAGTTACTACATAGAATACTGCGGTGAGACTGTACGTGCGTACACAGGCCCGTCTCAGTCACAACTGTTCATAGTTTATTCGTGAGATGCAGCTAAGTTAATTGTTTGTTTAATTGGGATTTACGCCGTTTTCAACACTATTTCAGTAATATCACGGCAACAATTCACTTAGTCATGATCCCTGGGTCAACAAACTAATACTTTGCCAGGAAATGTACCTTGTCGAAGAGCACTCTAATCCCCGACGATAACAACTCGTCCATGGCGGATTGCTGAGATGCAGCTGAACAAGAACTTGTGTGGAAAAAAAGATAATTCATCAAAGTGACATTTGGTATATGGGCTATGGTATTACACATTTAAAAGGAGTATATTCTAACCCTTTCACATATCCAACTAATCTGTAGCAGACGACTTTGAAAACAAACTGGAAAAAACGAGACAAATCTCCACAAATGAGTTGCAATATTAAAAAGAGTTGAAAACATTGTGTCAAACGGAGGAATTGCTCATGATGAGCAATTTCTGCTGTTGCCACAGTGATTAAAAAGTCACCCGTTAAAGGACATATACAAAAACATTAATGCTTATATGTATTATAAACTTATCTGGTTTCTAAATCTATATAAACTGCAAGAAATTTATTATTTCGAAGTCGTCTGCTACAGATTGGGAAATGGTTAACCGGATCAAAAATTCGATTAGTACAGACAATCGTATAATAGAGTGTCAATAGAAAGAATTGTCAGGGGAGACCCTCGATGAATCTGTAAATATGCACAGAATCGTAACTGAATATGTTCTCAATACATGAGAAATCGCGATGATTTTCTGTATATATGCACTCAAATGATGTTGAATATTTCTGAAATAAAGTGAAACATGTTTACGTCTCGTGTTCCTAACTTGGAAATACATGTACCTTTCAGAATTGAAGTTTAATGTAGGAAATTCTACCAAAGACAATTTTCCTTGAGATGTATTTGATCTTGTTATTACTTTTCGAGCGTGTGACAGGTAAAAGCTATCATTTTTAATAGTCGATTCGGCCAACACTCGACGAGCACTGAGTCCGTTAGGCTAATCTGAATATGCCCTTCGTGTGTAGTTTGAGACCTGTCCATACATAAGCACAGTCTGACCATCATGAAAATTCGTTGTAAATAAACAAACTGGTTTTATATATAATCTTGCTGCCCATCTACCTGTGTTAATGTTCGTTATAGACAAAACATACATTCGTGGAAAAGTGCCTTAACTTTTTTGCACTATTTGAAACAAATTAAATTTTAATAGATTATCTGCAAACAGTCTGAGTAAAAGTAAGATCTAGAAGATATTTTGGTAACACGATCAACTGTCTGTCGACATAACACCGTAGCGGAAGCAAATTAGATGACAAACGGAATAAGTTTGCAGGAAACCTTCATCTTCCACGTTTTACTTATTTTGGAACTAAGTTCGGAATATTTCCATTCTTTTAAATTACTAAAATCTACCGAAAGCATACTTAAAAAATACTGGTGATTTCCAGAAATGTCCGGGAAGGTGTTAATCTAATGTTTATGGTAACAGAGTTAACCCTTTCTCACACTTTCTGAAGCATACGGTTTTTAAAAACATTGTGACAAAAGGAGTAATTACTTAAAATGAGCAATTTCTCCTTTTGGCACAATGTCTTCAATTCTTTCAATAAATAAACTTTTAGGGGATTTTCAATAGGTTAATCTAAATTTTGTTCAAAGTCGTCTGCTGTTGATTTGTTGTATGAGGGATAAGGTTGATTAAGTTGAAAGCAATATGAAGGTGTAAAGAAACAATACTTTAACCCGCTTTCCCACATACACCAAATCTGCAGCTGACGACACCGAAAATATCTAAGCAGAAACACAGAAAATCTCCGTAAATGAAGGTATAATTGCTTAAATTTCTTCTTTTGTCACAATGTTTTCAAACGTCGTCTGCTGCATGCATAGGCGTCAGAAAGCGTCTATAATTGGGCAAGGGTAAAGCGAATGTATGCTAATACCATGAAGTCTGAGAGGTTAGACACAAGAAAGCTAATACAATTAGACTAACTGTATAACACAGCGACAGAAACAATAAATACCAAGTGCCTTTCTACCGAATTGTCTTTTTCAAGGAAAATGCATGATTAATTACCTTGAGCGTCAACACCAATTTCATCTATAAAGTGTTATTTTATTTATTTTTTTGCACATTATTCTAACTTGCATAACGATTCCGTTGCTTGATACATCACCAACAAGACAAACAGCGGCAAGATGATCTGTATTGTACATGTTTTCATATGTTCAATATTATGATGAAATGTATGGGCTTAAATGTTTTGGTTTGTTTCAACAATATCTGTGTCGAGTGTTGCTAGATCGGTCGTTCTTTTGTAGAGTCCTGCTAGCGCGATCGTTCTTTTGTCGAGTCTTGTTAGCTCGGTTGTTCTGTTGTAGAGTCTTGCTAGCTCGGTCGTTCTTTTGTCGAGTCGCGCTAGATCGGTCGTTCTTTCAGCGAACGTGAGTTTGAATCTCGACTCGGTCATTGATTATTTCCGATAATTGACAAATTCATGTATCAATTATGACTAGTGTTATAATTCTTCCACCGATTAGCTATGAGTAGTATATGCGTGAAGGTAGCCAGTTGCCGGGAAGAATGATGTGTGGAGTACTGGTGCAAGAAACCAAGGAAGCAGATAGTTAGGTTAACTAACCGCTGTAATATACTTCGGAAAAAACAAACCCTTTAAAAATGGCGTTAATTTCAAATTAATAATATCTGTTATCTAAAAAACAAACATTTCTTTGTACAAGCAAAATAATGAGACAAAGAAAGTCTTAAAACGGATTCTGAGGATCTCTTTGATAGACACATTCCACATTTAGACATACATTTTTTTTTATTTGCGATGCTTAATTTGACCTTTTTAAAAAGTTTTGAAATTGCGATGCACACTTTCTGCAATTCAAAAGATATATAGATATTTAGCGGGTTTACGTTCGACATTCAAAATAGTAAATTGAATAATCCACGCATATAAAATTGCACCAACCCTTGACCACTTGAAGTCTTCAGTTCAAGACACATATTGACGAGTGTTGTAGACGACTCTTGAAAAGAGTGTAGCAAAAAGGGGAAATCGGTCATATTTAGCAATGTCTTTTGCCTCTATTTTATCAACTATAATCAATACTTCTATATTCATTTGTAGAATTTTAACTCTTTCAGCGCCAAAGGCAATAGTCAGGTTTTTGCAAACAATACTGATTCAGGTGAGTCAGCTCGTAACGAGCTGTCTCACATGAAATCAGCATTGTTTGCCTTTTAGTTATCAAAATAGTCCAAACGTTTATCACATGAGAAATGGACACACCCGATTTTGAACATGGAAGAGTCTACTTTAAACAATTCGGCGCTGAAAGAGTTAATATGTGTCTCTAGATGTTTTCAATGGCGCACGTTGCAGAGTTGTTGTATCTGAGAAATGGCTAACACGTAAACAATCAAAGTATGATTCGGTTTTTTTCTAAAGCAGAAGCTTGAACTATGCTGACATATATTGGATGCACGTTGTTATTGTCACAGCGTGAAGGAGTAGACCATCAAGGTACGTTCTGTTACGGTTCCCAGGATTATATGTTCATCGGAAGTCAATTCATATCAGCCTGAATGGAAATACAAAACAATCTGTCTAATTCCTTTCTACATTCTCGGTTGTCAATTTTGTTACTTGTGGGAATTCTCGATAACAGTTTTAGCCTTTCTCTTTTGATGTATCTGCAGAAGATTATTTGTTAGCATTGTAACGTGCCGGGCTTAAGACGCAGAAGATCCCTTCAGCGAAAAGTATACTCAACCCTGAAGGGGTCCACTTGTCTTATATATTTAACCCAAAGACCATCACTTCGAACCGGTGATGCTAATTTGCATATTCGTTACAATACTTCCCACTCCGAGAAGACTCGTCCCGAGTCTTGGCCTGGGAAACCCATGGGTAAGGCAACTCCGATATGGCAGTTGTCTTTATCCCACCGCTGCCACCAATGTAACGTGCCGGGCTTAAGACGCAGAAGATCCCTTCAGCGAAAAGTATACTCAACCCTGAAGGGGTCCACTTGTCTTATATATTTAACCCAAAGACCATCACTTCGAACCGGTGATGCTAATTTGCATATTCGTTACAGCATTTTCTCCTTTTGCCATAATGTTTTCAACTCTATTCAATTATTACACTTTCATATATAGACACAGCCGATTGTTGAATATGTCGAGGGCTTGGTGTGAAACGGTTGTATCTAAAAACCTATTTTGAAAATCCTGATTTAGGGGCAATTTCGACCCCTTTGTAAACAATGCAAATTTAGGTGCCATTGCTCAGAACGAGCAATGGCACCTAAATTTCCATTGTTTACCAAGAACATTGATTTAACGCTTATAAACGCTTTATGGCGAGGTGATTAACCTTGGTAAAAAAATACTAATTTTGGTTACAACCGTTTCACGCCAAGCCCTCGATGTGTTGTATGTGGGAAAGGGTTTAACCGGTTGATTAGTGACGAGTCTCGTCTTATGCTGGTCGGCCTTCGGAAGTTAAATATAAACCATCAACAGTGTATTCCTCAGCAGTTAGCTTTGATCATAACACACCATGAGGAAAATAAGTCGATGTGCCATCGATGCAAATAACGCCATTGTTTAAACGACCATCTATTGACCACGTAATGGAAGGTCGGCAAAATATGCGTTTTACATAAAACAGTACACCATATATTTAACTAAGTGAATTCTCGGAAACGAAAATCAAATTAAAATGTGAATTGTTGATGTCTTGCTTCTATTCTGTGCTATTCGATGCCATTCATATTCATTATACGGAGCGTAACTTAATAATTCCTGTTTAACCTTTCCTATGTACAGACGCTGTCTAACGTCTATGCAATAGACGACTTTTGAAAACGTTGAGGCAAAGAAGAAATATCATAATTAGCAAATAATTGTTTTGTTTTTTATTGAGAGTAACTATATTGCTGACTTAATTTGTTCAAAGTCGTCTTCTGTAGGTTTGTTGTATGTGGGGTAGGGTTAACATAATAACAGATGATGTATGTCATTCCATTGTTCATCTATTATAACTAAGATAACAAGGGTGTTGTCTCTAGCGTACAACATTCGAATACATATAGAGAGAGCATACATACTAATTACAGCTACGAATGGCCAAGTGGCCAAGAACACAGAAGTCTTGTTCCACAATGGCTTTTTTAGAATTAGAACTTCTTTGAATTATAAGATGGTGAACAGGAATGTCGCGGAGTCTGCTTTAAGATATTCCTGTTTTCAAAATCCGGATTGTTTGTTTTTGTACAGTAACGCCAAAGTATAGCATTGTCTCGAAAATCGTCAAAAAGGAACCTAAGTCAATGCGAAATGTGAGGTAAGTGACGACCTATCCGAGAACCATGCACATACATATAGATGTAACAAGAGCACTTTTCGAATAGCGTTGTTGAATTCAATAAAGATTGTGGTCGTGGCTTCTCAGACGTTAACCCTTTCCACATAAAGTCTCTTTCTGACGCCTCCACAGCAAACGATATTTGATAAAAGATAACATTGCTCACCATCAACAATTTCTCCATTTGCCACAATGTTTTCCATTCTATAATTATACTTTCATATAAAGAAATTTTCCATATTTTGCAAAGATGGTTCCAATGTAGTCTGCTGCAGATTTGTTATATGTGGGAATGGTTAGATATACATGTATGTCATCAATAAAGAGGTATCGTATAGGTGTATTTTGATTTTTCTCTCTTTTTAAAGTCTATATTAACTATTAAATCTATAACGGACACATTTTTATAAGGTATAAAAGCAAAGGTCATTTCGAGAAGAATTTGAACCCGACTTAGGTGACATAAAGAAATAACCCGAAATGTCAATGCACTTATTTGACGTCAATCAAAAAGGACGTATGAGTCCAGACCTTTTAGAATCAATATCCTTTTCTAACAAGCCTTGTATATGGTGAAAATAAAACTAAGCTCGGGTTTAAGCAATACAATTAAGTGTATATGAGCCGTCCCGCGAGAAAACCAACAGTGTGGATTCTGCGTAAAATATCGACCCGGATCAGCTAAAGCATGCCGCGCAGGGTAACCCGGACAGACACTTTTCGCCTCCTGTGGATTTTCTGTTGTAGGAATCATTACTCTATACCTCTATCCCTCTGGGACGGAATGTGTCGGCCCGGATTAGCTTGCGCGGACTGCGCAGGCTGATCTCGTCGATACATTGCGCAGAGTCCACAATGTTGGTTTCCTCGAGGGACGGCTCATATGGTGTTTAACGTCGCTCTCAACAAATCTTCAGTTAGATGACGACATTTCCTTGGAAAGTTACCAGAACTACTGGTCAATTTATCCTGACACTAGCGAGTAAGTCGAACTGCAAACCCCACAGTCCATAGCGCAATGCAGGGAAAAACGTTACTACAATTTTTGAATGTCTTTGGAATGACCAAACCGGAGATCGGGTTTTCCCTATTAAGTAACGGCGATTTAACTCTGTTTAATTTAAAAGGGTTGGTTTAAATAAGTTTATTCGGAGGGGCCATACACAATTATTTATATGAACCACGATGCACGTTATATGGTTTTTTTTTGCATGATCACAAACTGTTCGGAATTCGTATTGCTGTCGTCTATTATTACGAACAGGAAATAATCAAGTAAAGCCTTCTTTTTACGGGAAACAACGTCGCTCCTTTTGACGTTACGCCAAAATGAAGTGTTACGGAAATGACGTCACGTCGTTCTTTGGCAAAAGTTAGATCACACGAAAATAAAAGGACTTTTATGACCTTAAATCACGATTTAGAATTTTTTAAATTGATTAACTAGACGACAACAACATTCATTCAATGTTTTACGTCTGACCGACCGCTTTTTATACCAAGCCAAAATGGCGACTCCCAAAGGACTTTCAATCTCCTTCGCAGGGTTGTCGTTCCTTACACTCTCGACTTTTCTTTGAAGTTACCTTCGAAGCAATATTTAGAACGGTGGTCATGTGATGTAAAAGTCACGTGAAAGCGATCGTAAAATCTATTCTTAAAAAGTCACGTGACCGAAAGTAGTCGGTTGTAATGAGTCGATAGTGTTAGAGAATGATGGACTTTAGGTAGACTGGCAACAGTCCTTATGGTTATTTTTCAATGTTACAATTGGGGAGAACTCTAATAGACAAAATATGCATGCCTCTGATTATCGTTCTTAGGGCTTGACCATAAGGACTGGTGCAATGTGGATAAAATGTTCCCAAGATTCTGGGAAGAAATCTCGTTAATATCTGTCAGTGGCATCTGGTAATGATACTGATCATCAACATTGGAATTTTATTGCCGTTACTAATTTTTATGACCCTCTGAATCGGTCAGCCACAGTTGAAGGTGTGTATAGTTTAGAAGGTCTTGGAGTTTAAAAGTAGGAATTTATACAGCTTTGTTACAATCATGTGAATATAACAAGATGAAAAAAACACTTTAAATTTGAAAGAAGAAAAACAAAAATTACTATTTAAGTAAGAGACATAGAGCGGTTGTGTTTGATCTTTTTAGCATTTGTATCAACTTAAGTCCCGATTTATCTCATAATGGTTGAAATCTAAATAATGTCTTGTGTACAAAACATGGATAATATAATAAGAACTTGTCTTGAAAAGTTAGGCTATGAACACATCCGTCCGAATCAAGAAACTGTAATAAAAGAATACCTTCAAGTGCAAAGATGTGCTATTTTGCTCGCCAACTGGAAGTGGTAAAAGTTTGACTTTTGAAATTGCGCCGTATGTGTTCCGAAAATTTAACAACTTAGAAGATATGTCAGTATGTTGCGTTGTTGTTGTATCACCACTTGTGGCGCTGATGCAGAGTCAGGAAGACAACTTCCACAACAAAGGTCTGAAATCAGTGTACCTATATGAGGCTCCGTTTTACTATTTATTCCTTATTTTTTGATATCAGAAAATGGATTTCTTGATATCAAGAAATAAACAGTATTTTCTGATATCAAAAAATAGATTTTCTGACATCAAAAATCTATTTTTTGATATCAGGAATTCTTTTTTTTGATATCAGAAAATATTCAGAAAATGTATTTCTTGATATCAGAAAATCGTCAGTATTTTTTGATATCAGAAAATCGATTTTCTGATATCAAGAATTCGAATTCCTGATATCAGAATATGAATGTTTGATATCAGAAAATGTATTTCTTGATATCAGAAAATCGTCAGCATTTTCTGATATCAAGAAATCGAATTCCTGATATCAGAAAATGAATATTTGATATCAGAAAATGTATTTCTTGATATCAGAAAATTGTCAGTATTTTTTTTTATTACATACCTATCCAAATTTTGCATTGAAATTTAAGTGACATAAAATCAATATCAATTTTTAAAAAAATGATAACTAACACTGTGACGATAACACTTTTAGTTTTTTTATATAATCACTAGTGATGATATCATTTTTGCCGGAACTACTTTTTTTATATTTGGAACATCTTTGGAATTTAAAGTGGGTTTAATACTAGGAATTTTAAAAAAACTGAGACCGAATACTAGGAAAATGACGTCACGTCAGCAGTTTTGACGTCATAACGCTAGTCATTTGGCGCCAAATAGAAGCAGCAGTATTTGGTTACGTAACATTCATACGCCTAAGGCCAAGTCATTTTTTTTTTTATAGGTTTCTTTAAAATAAAGGGGAGATTTATTCCAGATATATAATAAATAGAATAACTAACTGCATGTTTTTGATATCGAATTTATGTCACTCGGGAACAAAGGGGTAATTTGGTGTAAAATCACTCAACCTACGGTTTCGTGATTTTAACCAAATTACCCCTTTTTTCCCTTGTGACATAAATTCTATATCAAAAACATGCAGTTAGTTATTCTCTATTTATTACATACCTATCCAAATTTTGCATTGAAATTTAGTGACATAAAATCAATATCAATTTTTAAAAAAATAATAACTAACACTGTGACGATAACACTTTTAGTTGTTTTATATCATCACTAGTGATGATATCATTTTTGCCGGAACTACTTTTTTTAGATTTGGAACATCATTGGAATTTAAAGTGGGTTTAATACTAGGAATTTTAAAAAAAATGAGACCGAATACTAGGAAAATGACGTCATAACGCTAGTCATTTGGCGCCAAATAGAAGCAGCAGTATTTGGTTACGTAACATTCATACGCCTAAGGCCAAGTCATTTTTTTTTTATATGTTTCTTTAAAATAAAGGGGAGATTTATTCCAGATATATAATAAATAGAATAACTAACTGCATGTTTTTGATATCGAATTTATGTCACTCGGGAACAAAGGGGTAATTTGGTGTAAAATCACTCAACCTACGGTTTCGTGATTTTAACCAAATTACCCCTTTTTTCCCTTGTGACATAAATTCTATATCAAAAACATGCAGTTACTTATTCTCTATATATCAAAAATTCGATTTCTTGATATCAGAAAATACTGACGATTTTCTGATATCAAGAAATACATTTCCTGATATCAAATATTCATTTTCTGATATCAAATATTATTATATGACAACCAATGAATTTGCTGTTTATCAGAGTGAAATATAACCCTATATCTTTTCAAAAATCCACACTGTGGAATATGAATAAATGACGTCAGAGGGACTAACATTATGACGTTAAACCGCTGACGTGACGTCATTTTCCTAGTATTCGGTCATGTTATTCTACACAAGTTATACATAAAGAAATACATAATGGGTATATTATTTGTTTTTCATCAATTTGTCATTAAATAAAAAGAAAATTTGTTTGTTTTGAGTGTATATGGAATATATTTCAACTCGAAGTGATACAATTTAAACATTTTCACTCGCGCTACGCGCTCGTGAAAATATTCAATTGTATCACGTCTCGATGAGATATATTCCATATCCACTCAAAACAAACAAATATCCTCTATTTATTTAATGCCTATTGATGGATTATAGAGATATCTCAGTGAAATAGAAACTGGTAATCCACTTTTTCAAACAGTGAAATTACCATTTTCAAACAGTGAAATTACCACTTTTCAAGCAGTGAAATTACCATTTTTTGCCGGAACTACTTTCTTTCATGATTTATATTTGTTTAATTATGGAGTTTACTTATATTTTCTTTCATGCCCACTGATGAATTATAGAAATTTCTCATAAAATAAAAATCCTATAATTTCACTTGTGAAACCAGTGAGATTATGACTTTTTAATTGACGGAACAACATTTTTTCTCCATGTTGTTGACAGAATTTATGAAAAAAATGAGTCTCAAAACGAGTGGAAATTAATTTGTCGACACAATAAAGATGGTCTGTGCATCTAAATATGTGATAACACATTGAATATGCCCCATAAGGCCTACATTTAATGACGTGAATCAACACAAGTCAATGTTTATATGTAAATGATAGTTGTAGCAGAAACGTATATAAGATATCTTATCTACGTTCCGGGTGGTAGTGATTTTAAAATCGTATTGTGTCACTGGTATTAGAATAAGTATGTCATATCTAAAAGAGTTACACATAATACAACAAGGGAAACAAGATATGATTGAAAGTACGTAGATTGGCAAGCTTTACTTCCCTTTACCAGTGACGTCATTCAATGAATACACACATTGACATATTCTTCTACATGTATGCAAGAACCTGTACCTTACTGTAGATCATTGTTGCTTAGATAGTGTATGCAATATAGTTCCGTAGCTATATTTCTTAATATTTTTTTGATATCAGGAATTCGATTTTTTGATATCAGGAAATCAATTTCTTGATATCAGAAAATAATGAATATTTTCTGATATCAAAAAATCGAATTCCTGATTTCAAAAAAATAGATTTTCTGATATCAAAAAATGAATTTTTGATATCAGAAAATACTGTTTATTTCTTGATATCAAGAAATTCATATTCTGATATCAAAAAATCGAATTCCTGATATCAAAAAATAAGGAATAAATAGTAAAACGGCGCCTCATATACCTACATGACAAAGATAGTGGGATAAACGTTGAAGACTTACAAGAAGGAAAAGTTGACATCATTTTTGCAAGTCCGGAGTCAATTATATTTCTATCCAAACTTAAATTAAAAAATATTTATAAATGATATGAAAACACACTTTCCTAGAAAATTAGAACTATGTCAAAAGTAAACCCGCAAATGCGAAAACTAAATGACCAGTGAACTCCCATGTACAATGAGGTTTTAATTTATGGGTGTGCGAATTACCCTTAACAAATTGGAGGTTAGACCACACATTCATTTATAACCATTAAATTGACAGGATCACTCATTACATAGCTATTCACCAGATGTTATATCAAAAACAATGTGTATTGATAATCCAAAGTTCACCAGGCTCTATGTTTCGGACACCAGTTGAAATGCAGCCATATAATAATAAACATAGAGCCTTGTGCCAGGCTAGACTTTAGGTTTCATCTCAGAAAGCTTCATGGGTTATATAAACAAGAAAAAAAAAAATCTCACACCTGTTACCTATGAACGAAAAACCCATTTATGGTTTTTTTCCCGTATAATACTTTGGGTTTTGATTAAGCAAATGTACGCATTTAAAATAAAGTGATGAAAAATACTCACTCAAATTCCCGTTGAATTATTTAAATATGATAAAAACGCCCAACAACTGTTATGAGATAGAATACATTTCAGCATGCTCTTTGATCCTCTTTGGGGAAAATGAATATTCAAAGTTGTACCATCTACCTGGCGCCACTAACTGTGACCCTTTCCCACTTAGAACAAATATGCAGCAGACGACTTTATGACTTTGAACACTTTTGGTCAACACTATGGAAACACTGTATAACTGAACGGTTTATTATTGAAAATAAAGAAGATTATTTTGGCAAAACGAGAAGTTGCTCATTATGTAAAATTTCTCCTATTGCAACAATGTTTTCGAAAGTCATATTCTTCTGAGGCGTTAGAAGACGACTGCATGTGAGAAAGGGGTTAACAAATACGCCACGAGTTCCAGTTACATCTCCAGGGAGCAGACATCGAAAATTATTAATATAAGCTTAAAGCTTGGTTGATAATCGATGTAAAACTGAATGAGCCTTGTCTGCCGATTTTGGGAAACCTAAATTAACATTTACGTCCAAAAAAGGTGGACTTTATTTCTAGTGTATTGTCAGAATATGCATTAAGAGATGGCTATATAACGTACAGAAGGACAATGAAAAACTGTGCACAGATACAACATGGTGATATGTTGATATATGGTGATATGATGATATGATGATATGGTGATATGATGATATAGCTAGACATTTTTCGTTAGCGGAAGACTTATTCTAGAAGACCGGATAGAGAATAAACTTTTCTGTGACAAATCCAATTATTACGCGACATCCCCGAACTACTTTTAGTGTTATCGTGCATATCTGAAGGGAAGTTGACACATAAGAAAAAAACGTCCAAATTGTAAACTTGGTACATGTAAGTGTGATTACAGTTTTCTCACATTCGGATGTTTTCAGACTCTTCTGCAGCAGACGACTTAACCCTTTCACACATAAAGACGCTTTCAGACGCCTCTGCAGCAGACGACGTTTGGAAAAACGTTGTGGCAAAGGTGAAATTATTTCACCATTTGTCACGATGTTTTCAACTCTATGTTATAATTAAACTGTCACTAATGGAGATTTATCACATTTTCAATAATATGTTTTTTATAGTCGTCTGCTGCAGAAGAGTCTGAAAATACCCGAATGTGTGAAAGCCGTAATCACACTTACCAAAAATACAATTTGGACGTTTTTCTTATGAGCTCATAATGAACATTTTAAATCCACAATGTTTTTAACTCTCATTTATGGGATATTTTTCAATACTTTTTAAATTTCGTGTGTTGAAGATTTGTTGTATGTGCGAGATAGTTAAAAGCTTCATCTTTACATTTACGTGAAATGAAAGGTTTTTATCAATTTTCTACATTGCTTTCGATTACTAGCGATTACATAAAAATGGCAAAATGGTTTTTTCTGCTTGCGGCCACCAATTTCGCAAAAATAAAAATATAAACAAAGGTAAACTATATCTGAAACGATATTGCATTTAACTTAAACAGTTCATATATTCCATTGGAACTGACGATAAAGAATTCATACGTGGTTTTAACCCTTTCCCTCATACGACAATTCTGCAGCAGATGACTTTGAACGTATTTTGTCAAAACATAGAAAATCTCCATAATTGAATGGATAACCTATGACTAAAAGTGGAAAACATTGTGACAAAAGGAGAAATTGCACGTTTTGTGCAATTTCTTCTTTTGTTACTATGTTTTCAAAAAGCCGTCTGCTGCAGAGGCGTCAGAAAGCGTCTATATGAGGGAACGGGTTAAAGGACTTTGACACTTGGAGCGATAAATAGTGCAAATAGACAATTTTCTACATTGTTCTCTTGATAAGATCTGAATCTGAATTGCGTTCTAATCGGGACATATTGCCTCACACCTATGCGATTGTATAGTATTTCACTTAACCCTCTCCCTCATACGACAATTCTGCAGCAGACGACTTTCAACATATTTTGTTAAAAAATAGAAAATCTCTATAATTGAATCGATAACCTATGACTTAAGGTGGAAAACATTGGGGCAAAAGTAGAAATTGCTCGATTTGAACCATTTCTTCTTTTGTCACTATATTTTCAAAAAGCCATCTGCTGCAGAGGCGTCAGAAGCCGTCTATATGAGGGAAACGGTTAAGAAATAAAAAATTAGTTTCCATGAGGCACGAATGAAAGGTCGTCAACGCCCAGTAATCATATTTTATGTGTGCTTTTAATGCAATGCTTCAGATTGACTGCACACACATGTATATTCCCTTATTATATAGGTCTTCGACAGTATCGTATGCAGATTACCTTAACATTATATTTCATATACAATGTGATTATCAATGGCTAGCTAAGATACTACAGTATCGCTAATGTTTCACTTTTACAGCATTTGATATATATATAATAAATCATGAATATGTCAAAACCAAAAGGAACTGTAATCGGTTTTTTTCTTTATTGTTTTTTATTTTCTTTACGATTTACGACGTTTCTCTCATGACGTTCAGGCGTGACAAAAAAAGCCGTTAAATCATGCTGAGTGTTCCACTTTAAAATGTGGAAAAACCCATATTCAGTGTTTAATTGACGTCAATAATAAAAAGACAACATGATGCAGTTGTACCAATATATTTACCTGGTTATGATAGGCGTAACACTTGTGCAACATGACACATAGTTGTACGCGCGCTCTATCTCGTTTGGATTGATGGTTTTTCGCCCGTGTTTTATACCTAACGCTAAATGTAAGCTTCAAATTGATGCTGACACAAACAGTCAATCTGAGACGACCTTTTCAAGGCAGTAATCAGATTTATATACGAGCGAGCGAATTTAATGTATAATGGTAATGATATTCACCACTATACCGCAAACGCAATTGACTCCTAGTCTACTATTGAAGTATAGAGGGGCATAAATATGCGTCAGCAGTTTGATTTCTAATTTCATCTGCCGTATATTTTGTTGACAGACAATGCGTTATAAATCGTCTGTACAAGGATCAGCATGGGTAATTATTATGATAAGGTGTTAATATGTTATAATGTCCGTCAGAATCTGATGAAGCGTGTTCAGACACAACTCAGCTACGTCCATATAGAGCAAAAAGTAAATTGTGCATAAATGCAAACAGTTCAGACTTGTCGTTTAATTTATTTACTCTCGATGTAATTGTGAGTCCATTGAACCTGTCATATTTGTAGCGGTCTTCAAGCACTTCTGTCGTTTAAGCCACTTTACATGATGACATGCAATAAAATAGTCTGCTCTCCGCGCAGGCTTATCTGTGTCGACACAATCCGTCTCAGGGGAATAAAGGTAACGAGTAATGATTCCCGAAATAGAAAATCCACAGGAGGCGAAACGTGTCTGTCCGGTCGATACATTACGCATAGTCCATAATGTTGGTTTCCTCGTGGATCGGCTGATATATTTGGCAGTGTCACATGACTCTTCCAAGATGCCTGTACAACTTGAAGATGAACAGGGTTGATCAGCGGTGTATTCTGATAAACTTAACATACCGAGCACTCGGAGTTGTGCCAGTTAAAAGCTGAGTTGAGAGTTCGACAAACAACCTCGTAACAAATGGTGTCTGTTAGGTCATTCTGAATACAGCTCCATAGCAAATCGTCATTTTGCGATAGACAATTATCCCGAGTCGTTACCAATTGATTGTTATTACTGTAAATACAATAGAACGTGCCACAAACTGGTAGAATGACAGTACAATGAACGGTCATTAACTTTGATTATGTTTGTCATTTTGTCTTTTATAATTAGGTTTTCTAGTTCGTGCTACATAATGTTTATGACCGAGTTAATAAGTTTGGAAAAACAAGGATCGCATTTTCCATTTGAGGCGATTTGAGGTCCTTATTGTGTTTGCGAACAGTGATGACACAGTCGCACAGTCTCAGCAGAGCATTCACAGTCTGTATTGAGAAAAAACAGGCAGAGATGTAAATATAATTGGAAAAGAAATGAAGAATAATCCTTATTGATATTTCAATTGTCCTAAAACGGAGGCGCACTCAAACACCGTTCCCTCTGACGCGACAATAACATTCTTTCGATCTAATTTCACACTGCACGATAATCCGTGCGGGTAATAATCAACCCTAGGATGCCCGGTTGCACATTCAGCTCGCAAACCAAGAAGCGGATCCTAGTTTAAACAGTATCAGAAACAACCCAATTGTGGCATTTCCATGTTTTAAGTCTTTCAGGGCCGAACTGTATAAAGAAGACTCTTCCTTTTTCAGAATCGGGCGTCTTGATTTTTCATGTAATTACAGTTTTGGACTATTTTGATAAACTAAAAGGCAAACAATGCAGATTTCAGGTGAGACAGCTAGTCGCGAGCTGACTCACCTGAATCTGTATTGTTTGCCAAAACTTCAATATTGCCTTTGGCGCTAAGAGAGAGATAACAATAAAATGACCGAGCATTTCGGCTGTATTTAGACATTGTCTGTTTTGATTGAATGTATGATTCAGTATACATTATCGATGTCATTGGAATCCCCCCGAGTTGATCTACACTCTCGTGATGTGCCTCGATGTGTCAAACGATCGATTATCACGAATCTCCTCGCACGCACTGTACATCATACCTCCTGAAGTTCATAGCCACTCTAACATATCTATTGCTTTGTTCGGGGATGCCTTAACTACATATTGTACACGCTGTAGCTTCGGCCTGTTCGAACGAGACCATATAATTAATATGTATTGATTATTAGAATTATATATTTGTGTATATATATGTATATATACTCCATGAACCACACACTGATAAGAATTTACGAACTTACGAACATACACATTACCTTTATAGATAGTGACATAAAATGCCATGGGGCCCTGTTCCTGGAAAACATACTTTGTACATATTAAAATATAATTATTACAAGTGAAATAAAATATCAGTCTAAGAAGCATTCATCTAATCTGATCCAAATGTACCAATCGACGCAAATATCCAATGGTTAGTTTTCTTTTAGCGACGCTCCCAAACTATTTCAATTATACATCCGTGAAACACGAGAGACTCGTCGACGTCAGAGTTACACTTGTTTTCCATATAAGCAGTCCCGTTAGTAAACTAACATTATGACCTCTGCGTAATGTATCGATCCAGATCAGCCTGCGTAGTCTGCGCAGACTGATCCGAGCCGACATATTTCGTCTCAGGGGAATGGAGGTAAATAATAATAATTCCTGAAAAAGAAAATCCACAGGAGGCGAAAAGTGACTATCCGGGTAAATCTGCGTGGCATGCTTAAGCTGATCCGGGTCGATACTTTACGCAGAGTGCACACTTTTGGCTTTATCGCTGGACTGCTCATATAACTGTTTACTAGAAGTTATATATTTATCATATTTATAGTATCACTCTGCTTTAAACGAATCTAAATAAAACATATATCAAGAAATTTGAAACCTAAGTTTTGAAAGATGGTCGAAAGCGTTGCTGAAAAAGGAAAATATTGCTTATAAGTAGCTTATTAGTAGCTGCTTCTCCTCTCCTCACAATGTTTGTGAAAGTCGTCTTCAATAAAGACGTCCAATATCGTTTTTACCCTTGTTCACATATCATATATCTGCAGCAGAAAATGTCTTGCCAAAATAATAGAAATTCTCATTAAATGAAAGGCTATTTATTTAAATTGAGTTTTATAAAAAATGTGACAAATGGGGAAACTGACCATTATGAGCAATATATCCTTTTGCCACACTGTATTCAAATATCGTCTGCTGCATGACAAAATTGTGTCTGCAAGTATGAAAGTGTTTAATACTGACGCCGAATTTTCAAAACGTTCAATTAAGTATTCCCGAGATAGACTACTGAACTGCCAAATGTACGCACGTTGATTATTCCAAGGAAAATTTTGACATTTTTCCCGTTATTTTCATTACTAGACATATTGTGTCCCTGTTATACTATAATAGGAATACCATTGGGCTGTTCATGTTAACACAGATTAGTTCCTATATCCGCAGGAAAAGCAACATTAAGGACTCTGCGTAAAATATCGACACGGATCAACCTAAGCACGCTGCGCAGGCTAACCTGGACATACACTTTTCGCCTCTTGTGGATTTTCTGTTTCAGCAATCATTACTCTATACCTCTATCCCCCTGAGGCGGAATTGTCGGCCCGGATTATCCTGCGCGGATTGCGCAGGCTGATCCGGGTCGATACATTACGCAGAGTCCAAAATGTTGGTTTTCTCGTTATTCGGCTCATATGTGGAAATACTGAGACATACAAAACACACGAACTTTCAGAGAAATCAACAATTACAATAAAGAAACTGGGTACTCTGAATAAACAGAACATATTTATCGATGCTAATTTTACGTGTAAGTGAAGTTAAAAATGATATATGTTGAGCTCAATGCAAAACAATTGTATTTATATCGTGTTACAAGATGCAGTTGCGCTCATTTTGCATGAGATCGTCGGGATAAAATGAGGATTGAAACCCTGTCAGTTTTAGAGCATCTTTATTCGAAAGAGAGTATATGCAGGCATTTGATATTGTTCAATTGAATAGGTACAGGTTGTAATTTCTGCACACTGTAGGTTCAGATCAGTCTGTGCATCTGTTAAGTCTCGTCAGAATCTACAAGTTAACTGAAGCTTCTAACAACAAGCTTGCTTTATTGGTATGTGAACAGTTTAGATCATCATCATACTGTACAGATATCCGACCATTGACAATGCCTTTTTGCCTGTACTCAATTGTAGGTAAATATTTCAATACTGAAGGTAAATCATTATATGTTGCCTTTATTTATTCCCAAAAGGCATTGATTCAGTACATCGAGATATTCTTTTTGACATTTTAAAGAAAAGTGGTATAAAAGGTAATATTTTTTAATACATTCAGTCAATCTATTCCATGGTCAAGGCTAGAGTAAGATCCTCAATGAATTCTTCGAGTGATACTGTTCCTTGTCCAGTGGGTCTTCGACAGGGCTGTAATTTAAGCCCTGTTGAGCCTTATTTTTCATACAAACGTATTTATCACATGTTGTGAGGAATACGTGCGCAATTTTCACATGTTGTGAGGAATACGTGCGAATTTTTCACATGTTGTGAGGAAAACGTGCGAATTTTTCACATGTTGTGAGGAATTCGTGCGAGTTCTTCACACATTCTGTGATATATGCGTTTTGTTACGCTACCCCCAGTGGAGCTGAAACGAATTCTTCACATGCTAAACACAAGATGAAAAAAATAAGTAAAAAAGCTATTTTTTGGAGATAAACGTAAACATCATACTAGGATACAAATCAGAGAAAGATGATCATTTCTTTTGAAAATCTTTCGATTATTACATACAGCAATAGAATAAAACGCGTTATATAATAAAATAGAACTGAACAGAATAAAACAGGATAAAATAGAAAACAATGGAATATAATTGAATAAAACATAATCGTATAGAATATAACATTTTAACATATAATAGAATAGAACAGAATAGAACATATCAAGAGAAAATAAAGAAGCAGATATAATTATAACAAGGGCACCGCAAAGCGGATGCATCCCCTCGGTTTTCAAGTCTGTGCTAAATTTCAAAATTCATTTACGGATTTTATTTAGTGATCGGTGTCAACCCTTGTTGTGCATATTGCAGTCACTCTAATACCCTCTTCACATACACGGATATTTCTAACGAATCCTTACGGATCTTTATGCATCCTAACGAGTTGGCCACTTTTACGTCCGATTTAAGAGTTGTTACGAGTTATTACGAGCTATTCACAGTTTATTACGGATTATAACGAGTTATAACGATGTATTTACGGCAAAATCCAGGATTTGTTACGAGTTGTCACGGCTAACTACGAGCAACTTACGGGCATTTTACGAGCTTTCTACGGATTGTTACGAGTATATTACGGAATGTTACTAATCATCGAAGCTTTTACGTGTTAGTTACGACCTGTTAATGCGTTGTTACGAATACGAGTATTTACGAGTTCTTACGACTTTTTGCCAAAAAATATATAAATCCTACAAAATTCAATGTATTTTGGTTTCAACAGTCAGTCAAACAATTAAATCCTCCACACCCTCCCCTTACTTGTATTACGGCATAGTAGATGTGCTCTTAAATATCTTTAGATGAATTGCTCTAAGATGATCAAAAATGGTTTCCAGAGCGACAACATGGCATATGAGAGAAACAGATTGAAGTTTTATACCTTTCCTCAAATCATAAACAATTTATAAGAATACGTAAAGTATACGTATCTATTTGTAAAGTACTCGTAACTACACGTAAAGTGCTTGTAATTACTCGTAACAATCCGTAAAGCCATCGTAACACGACCCGAACGAAATCGTAAACAACACGTAAGCACTCGTAATAATCCGTAAATAATCTGTAAACAAATCGTAAACTAACCGTAATAAATCCTAAAATAAATTGTTACGATTCATTTACTGAAAAATCTATCCGTGGATAATCGTAAGAAGATTTTTGACATGTCAAACATATTGCCTCTCCTTTCACGGATCCTTAAGAGGGTCTACGAGTTGTTGAGAGTTGTGACGAGTTATTTACGGATAAGCTCGACTGACTATTTAGGTAGTCGTAGTCATTGAACGTGATAAATGACTTGATGAATTTTCTGTTCGAAGAAAACATTGTCGAAAAGAAGAAATTGTTCAATATGAGCACTTTCTTCTATCATGAAGATGTTTTTACAAATGTGTGGTGCAGAAACGTCAAATGTCTTTGTCGATCGCTCAGTCGGTAATGACGAAGGCTATCAATTCAGGGCCGTGAGTTCGAGCCCGGCTCGGCAATTCATTCTTTCCGAAGATTGATAAAAGTCATTTTGACTGGCGTTATTCGTCTTCCTCCAATAGGCTAAATGTGTGAAGAATGTTGCGTGGAGTGCAGGTGCGAGAAAAAACAGGTAACACACGTTAAGGGAACTTACAGCCGTGACATAACTGAAATACAATCGAAAACGTTGTTTAACTCCAATCAATAAATCAATCAATCAAAAGTGTTAAATGATTCAAATTATTTTATCATTTACATATTGAGATCGATCCCAAATGATCTTGCGCGTGCACAAAATTCCATCATTCGTGTGGATTCACTTGAACTAGTTATTCTGCGCATGTTCGTCCATAGAACGATACAATGACATTTAAAGCATCAGCAATTTGAAAAATAAGTCTACTTTATTGGCTCTTAACTATGCCTGACCACTAAACAGACATATTGTTTGTTGGCTTATATAATTAACTAGACAAAAAAATAACGAAACTGTTCTAACTTTAATATAGCAAACACATCTAGAAAATACAACTTAATTTTTTTATTGTAGAATAAAGACCTACTATCATATACTATCAATATCTTAAACCTACTATCAATATCTTAAACTATTTACTAATGTCGATCTCTTTTTACGTGTAATTATTTCAGCGATATAAATGTGTTCGAGTGTTCATAGACTACTTCAATCAATGTCATTTATCTTCTTGAGTAATAAATGTCAACAACACTATCATACCAACGAACGCCAGCAAGACGTAGTCTTGGCTAAGCAATATGCCACTTTTGGCAATATGCCACTTTTGGCAATATGCCACTTTTGGCAATATGCCACTCTTTGATAACCTTCCTTATTTCTTGAATGACGCCACTGTTTCTTCCGAGATGCCTTAATAGATAACGAATACTAACAAGGTTAGGTACAGTTGCAATAATTACTGGCGTTGTGTACAATCTTGGGCGTTGAAGGCTCATGCTTTCCAATAGTTCTACAACATAGCGGTCAACCTTCTCTAAAGCAAACCTCATTGCTGGATTATTGGAAATGATTGCAAGAACTATCATGTTCTGGAGCAGTTGTGGTAGCAACGGTAACGTTCGTTCTATGTTTTTAGGCGTCAGTATTTTTTGTCTTTCGACAATAATTTAGTTCGTTGTTGTTGCAATATTTGCTATGCTCTAATCAAGCGGTCTCCTGGTTCTTCATCCACGAATATTTCTTCTGGTATTTCACCCACGAATTCCTCTTCTAGATCTTCATCCAATGATTATTCTTCCAGTACTTTTTGCAAGGACTCTTCTTCCAGTATTTCACCCATGGATACTTCTTCCAATACTTCATCCAATGATTCTTCTTCCGGTATTTCACCCTCGGATTCTTCTTCCGGTACTTCTCCAACGGATTCTTCTTCCAATACATCAAATTCTTCTTCTACAAGTGCTTCACCCACGGATTCTTCTTCCATTAATTCATCCACGGACTTTTCTTCCAATACTTCACACACGGATTCTTTTTCCAATACTTCACCTATGGATTTTTCTTCCGGTACTTCACCCACGGTTTCAAGATCGGATACTTTTCCAATTGATTCTTTTTCCAATACTTCACACACGGATTCTTTTTCCAATACTTCACCCACATATTCTTTTTCCAATTATTCATCAACGGACTTTTATTCCAATACTCCACTCACGGATTCTGCTTGCAATACTTCACCCAAGGACTCTTCCGGTACTTCACCCACGGATTCTTTTTCCTGTACGAATTCTTCTTCTGGTTCTTCATTCACTGATTCTCCACCCGGTGCTTTGACATGGGATTGGTCTTCCGGTTCTTCACACACGGAATTCTCTTCTTCTTTTTCTAGTTCCTCACCCACGTAGTTTTCTTCCAGTTCTTCAACCATGGATTCCACAAGATATCTACCCCAAGACTTGATTTCTACAATATTTCCAAACAGAATATTTCGTTTGGTCGGAACTCTTGTTGTACTGAACGGGTGTTTGAGTAGCACGCGTTCTCCAATTTCGTATTTGCTTGGGCGTTTGGGCGTTTTCTAACTGATTGATTTCTTTGGAAGTAGCCTTGAAATGGGGTCATGTTTCCGAGGAACCTTTTAAATAAAAAGTTTTAATGCTCGTATGTATTGAATATCCGATGTTTTGCATCCCAGTTACCCAATTAAAACCTTGTTTTCTCCTGCAATTCGTACAATTCAAAGGTACGCCCGTAGTGTATAACAAAAGGGTTCATCTTAATATCAAGTGTATCAAGTCAAACTATCAATTATCATTGTAGGGTTACTGGTCATCGCTACCTTGACCTATAGTCTACTCATACCCAATATATATCAGTTACACTGGAAGGCCAACGTACGCAAACTTTCATTCATATACACGTACGCCAAATTCAACTTTCCCTGATATAAATGAAATCTTTCTTTTGATGTTTGCGATGACATTGCATTAACCTCGGACACAGTATTTGGATTGCAAAAGCAAATCAATCTTTAGAAAGGTTTAGTAGTGATTATAAAGTATCTGTTAATATTGATACATCTAAGATTCTATTTTTCAACAAAGGAGGTAATTTAGCTTCAAGAGAAAACTGGAAATACAAGGAAAGTTTAATTGAAAAAATAAATGGTTTTACATACATTTTACAAATGGTTGTCCTTTTTACTAATCGGTTGTCTCTGTCTAAAATGTCAGAAGCCATGCCAGTTAAAGCAAAGAAGGTTCTTTTACATTTACTTCATTCGTTCGATAATCTCGGAACAATCCCATATAGAACATTTTATATTAATGTTTCTTCGGTTTCATTATACGTATCTGAGATATCTTGAGAAATTAAGTAATTTGGAGAATATACAAATCCTAGCTTATACACGATGTGTAAACGTTGCTGCAAAAGCCTGTAATTATGTAATGTTAGGTGATACTGGTAGACTACCTATGTATATCCTTGTAGCTAAACTTTTTAAACAGTTTGTCAGTTTTAGACATGACCGAATTATCAGATAACGTCTTCTTTAAATTGTTTCAAACAATTTTGAAATTGAGAGTCAGAGCGTCCCATTTGAACAAATCAAGTGGGATTCTTCTGACTTAAATCAGTTTCAGGTTTGCTGTCAAGCAATTCTTTACATTTTGACAAACTATCCCAAGATTTGTCTTTTAAATCCTTCGGGACAAAGTCACTTTTCGAGGCCTGAAAAAACACATAAAGTAGCAAAGGATTTGTTTTACAAAGCTGAAAAATGCTACTCAGCGAACTGAGTCATATAAGTTGTCATTCTTACAAGCTCGTTCTTTCTACAGTAAAGCGAAACCGATATCGAAGAGCAAATTTCATCACTCCGCAGAGATCAAACTTTTAAATATAAGCAAATATGCTCCCCAACAGTTTTAGTCATATGTTATTTTTTTTTAAATCAGATGCAAAGAGTCCTTGTAGCGATATTAAGTTGGAAGGCTTTGTAAAGCATATTTATAATTGTTCTATTTCATGCAATTTAGAGTATTTCAATAAGGATATGCCTGATTACTCACACTGTTCACGTGATGTATCGTTAGGTATTAACCAGTTAGACAAACCATTTACCACAGATGAAATTAGATATACTATTTCAAGTCTGAAGAGAAACAAAAGTGCAGACTTGGGCAACATCGTGGCAGATTTCTATTCGGACTCGAAAGAGTTCATAGCACCATAGTTGACTGTTTTGTTTAATAACATTTATGAATCGGGTGTATACCCAGAATCTTGGTCCAACGGATATATTTTTCCAATCTTTAAGAAAGGCGACCCATCTAATCCATCGAGTTTTAGAGGTTTTATTATTGTTAACACTTTTTCAAAAAATGTCTCCATGATGGTCGCTCTTCATAGGATGCCATCTTTGTATTGCACTCTCTTATACACAAAGTTTTAAGAAAACAACTGAAGTTATGGTGTATTTACAGAAATGCACTGTTGTATAAGCATTTGAAAGCCGGTATAAGCTGTAGAATGGTCAATATGTTAAAATCAATATATTAAAATATTTAATCATGTGTTAAATTGAATATGAACATGCAACTTCCAGATTTTGTTGATGTGTCAATGAGTCTCAAACAGGGTGAGCCATTATCACTTCTGTTATTCATTCTCGTTTTTAATGGTAGTATGGGCTCGATTGACTTGAACAAATTGGACGAAAATGAATATTCTTTCTATTTATCTGATTTTGTTTGCAGATGATGTTGTGTTAGTTACAACAAACCCAAAAACCCTTCAACTTCAAAAAGATAACGTTTATAGATATTCGTCAAAACGGGGTCTGAAAATTAACAAATCAAAAACAAAGGTCTGCGTTTTTCGCAAAGGTCATCATCCTGTTCGGGAACGTATTTTTATTGACACCGTTTGAAATTGAAATAGTTAACAATTTCGTATATCTTGGTTTGAGCTTCAGTTATGATGGCAATTTAACCACTGCTCTGAAACGGTTACATGACCTAATGGGATTATTATATCGTCTTAAGTTAGATTTAAAATGTAAACTGACTCTTTTACAATGGTCGTTTCCATCCTTTTATATGGGTCTGAGGTTTGGGGGCATCTACAACTATAAATTCATTGATAAACTTCGCATACGTTTTTGTAAATACATTTTGGGAGTAAGTCAACAGATTCCAAACTATGCACTATACGGTGAACGTGGACGTTTTCTTCTAAATATACTTGCTAAAGAGAGATTTTTAAAATTCTATAAGAACATTCTGAAATCGCCTGACTCAATAATCCATTTTATATTCTTCGACCCATTAAATAACGTGACTGTACACTGCTGGTCTTGCAAAATGATGAGTGTTATTGAGCATCTAGGTTATGGCTATTTGGGTAATAATGCTTATGCCCCCCCCCCCCCCCCCCCCCCCCGCCCCCATTCAATGCTTTAAAAAGTAGATTTAGAGATCGGTTTATACAAGATTGGTATAGTTACATTAATAACACTTCTAAATTGTCATATTTTGTAAATTCAAAACCGAATTTTGTTTTGAAGAATATCTCCAAAAGATTCCAAATGATAATCTGAGAAAACAGTTAAGCAGAATTAGATTGAGCTCCAATTTTTCTCGAAATTGAAACTGGTAGGGGTAACGGTATAAATAATTATAAATTATCGTCTTTGTAAACTATGTAACATGAAAGTCGTCCAGACAGAATCTCATTTTATTTTATGTTTCCCTCAGTATGACACTTTACGTAAAAAATACATTGGTAATATTTGATGGCACTCACTGATTATATATTTTTGTTATTATGGCTTGTACAAATACCTCAACATTATTGAAACTATCAAAATATATCAATCAATCGATGACCATAAGAAAACAAGTATTGAACACTCTGATTGTATACACTACTATAAATGAATTGGTTTAACAATGATGCTACTTATCGTTTTCAACTTTACCCAACGTATCCTAATAGTACTTTATTTTTCTTCGCGAAATGTCTATACCCAATGAAAATGCCCACACATGAAATACCCCCTTTAAATGATTGTTTTATTCCTTGCTTATTTTAGTTCTCTTTAGTTTATTTGTTACTCATATTTATTTACTTTGTTTTCACTTTTCTGTATTCGCCATATTTCAATTGTAAATGGCTAAAGGCAATGCAATATGTCGATGCTTATAACATGTATGTATGTATATATGATATATTGAATACGCTTGTTAAATATGCCAAACCATAGGTTCATAACATTATGTTATGAAATGCTCAAGTACTACGAAAGTATTGGTCATAGTTTATGTTACAAAGGTTAAAAACAGTTTGTACACACATGGGTTTGGATATATATGGGAAAAACAAATCTGTCGATAATGCCACACCAATTTCTGAAGCAATATGTATAAAGATTATCTGATCAATATAAACAAAATTGGTTTGCAAATTGTAATGGTAATAACAAATTATGTCATTATTTACACTATAAGACAGAATTTACGGTTGAGTCTTATATTTTGAATATTTACATAATAAATTTCGTTCATATCTGGCATCATTTCGTAGTTCTGGCCATTCTGTAATAGTTGAAGAAGGTAGACACATAAATATCACACATACGACAAGTTTTTGTAGTGAATCTCAAGTTGAAGATGTGAGCTACATTTCGTAATAATTTGTCCATGATGCATTGATTTACGTATAAAATTTGCCAGCATATGTTCTAAATCAACCTAGCTCTGAAAATGTACTCACACAATGTATCAACAGTTAGAAATCTAGCAATGTACATTTTTATATGCATTAAAAGCAAAAAAGAGCTATATAGATAACATTGTAAATACTAAAATGGAATTTATCCTGAAATGCTGAGGCTAATACGGCCGAGTGTAAGATAGTCTTGAATCGAGAAACATTCCAGATTTACTGTTGAAAATGTTTCATATCTTGACCGTATAGTTATCTGTGTAGTGTACAGTATTATATATTGTAATGATTGTGTCACACTTCACATGTTTTGTAAATGTTTGTATTTGTGTATGGGCCGGTGGCTTAAGTAACACTTTGAAATAAACTTGAAACCTGATGCACAGACATATCTGTCTATAAACCGTGCACAAACGCAACTTTTCGCTAGGACGAGCTTATTTTAGGTTCGTTATTGTCATATATTCTCATAAGTACTGCAATTAAGTTAACGCAATTTTACGAGCTAATAATTCATGCCGAGGGGAGTATTATCCTTAATTTCAATACTGGGATAGGCTTTATTGTAGCAAAATATTATTTCGAAAACATGTATTAATCTATTCTACCACCCGTTCGTTTCACAGTAATATTTCATAAGATGACAATGTCTTTTTGTACCACTCCATATTTTGAATGAACGAAACTATTTAATTATTTAAAATCCATTTCTACATGAATGAGGCCACCACGTCAATGGCAAATCAGCCTTCTGTAATAGGAACATTCTCCGTTCTCCATCGAGTTCCCCAATCATCCTGGAGGAGGTATCTATCCGAACATTCCGATTGTTTTGTGTTTGCTTTAACCCATTACTTCACACAGACGATATTTGACGCCTGCTGTTGCAGACGACTTTTGAAAACATTGCAATAAAAGGGGGAAATTGCTCAAAACGAGCAATTTCACCTTTTATTGCAATATTTTCAACTCTTTATCAATATAATTTTTTCTGTTTTCTAGATTGGTGAAATTTTTCGTCTGATAATTTTTAAGCAGACGACCTTTGAAAAGTCATGTGAAGTAATGGGTTAGTAGTTTTACGCCGCTTTTAACACTATTTCAGTGATATCCCGGCGTTTCCGTTGTAAATTACCGGCAGTGCTATCCCTACAGCCCTGAGCGCCAAATGGGGAAGCCAACACTATTATTTTTAAAGTATATCTTGACCGGGGATCGAACCCTGATCTGTAACCACTACACCGTTGAGAGGGTTCACCATTTAAAAAAAGAATACGATTTGATTGGAGATTAAATTCCAAATCAGCGATTGTCGATGTTCGTGTGGCGAGGTAGGCGAAACAAAAGACTTCTATTAAAAAAAAATCAATTTGTCAGAATGTACAAGTGGTTGTTATTTTTTTCTGTTCTAAAACAATTTCAAAACATTTGTGTTGAGAGATAACATGTTTGAATATAATTCGCGGAGGTCGTTTCACGCACTCAAGTAGCGTTTTAGAAATTGCGAATGAATAATATATTATTTTTCTTGCACAGAGTGGAGAAATACACGTTTTAAATTGAATGTTTTGTAAATATCAATTTTGTTAGACAAAGGAAGAAATTTTAGACGTCTCTTTTCAATTTTTCTTTACACTTTCCCTGGTTCAGACGACATATGACACCTTTGAAACAGACGACTTTGGTCTCCTTTTGCAACAATGTCTTCAACTAGTCTATATATATCAAAATATTATCTTACTTTGATACAAGATTTCAACATTGTTGCCTATATGTTTTCAAAGTCGTCTGCTGCATAATTGCATAATTGCTGTATGTAGAAAATGGTTAAAAGGATAACCTACGAGTTCTCGTACCAGAGCGAGACTTACAGCACAGCTTCTGTTATCTGTAGAACTGATAAACTATGTTATTGAATTAACTTCAGACGAGAAGACTTCATCAAATTTGATTAAGCGTATCTGAGAATCTTGCATCCGGGCTGTTACTCGGTTTGTGATTACGGTGAACATAATTAAGTCGTTCAAATTATAGAGAAAAACAAGATAATTAAACAAGAGGGCCATGATGTCCCTATATCGCTCACCTGATTTAATAGAATTTCAATAGTTTTCAAAGTGTTTGCTCTATACAAATAAGGAAAACAAGCAACCCCCCTGGAGTTTTACAATGCACATATAAGGTAAAAAAAGCCCCGCCCCTGGCGGCCATGTTTTTCAACGGATCGGATTCATTTGAACAACCTCGGTAGAAGGTCCCCCAAGGAACATTTTTGCAAAACAATCTTTAAATGGGGTAGGAGTTTACAATGCACACATAAGGAAAACAAGCTCCGCCCCCTGGCGGCCATGTTTTTCAACGGATCGGAATGATTTGAACAATCTTGGTAACACTTGTGCAAATACATTTTCAAATCGGGCCAGCACTTTTAAACAAGAAGATTTTAAATGTTTGGCAATTTCCCACTTTTCTGTTGCCGCAGCAACCAAAGTTCTACTTGGAATTCAATTCTTTGAACAACTTTTAAAGAGGACCACCTAAGAAACATTACTGTGAAGTTATTTTTTAATCAGTTCATTGGTTAAGTAGGAGAAGTCATTTGTAGGAAATTGTTAACAGACGGACGTAATGACGACGCAGGACGACGACGACGACTACGACGACGGATGTCGGACGGTGAGTGATCACAAAAGCTTAGGTGAGCTAAAAACCGAGCGGTACAATACGTTAAACAATCTGAATGAAGCCTTACTAGTCACAGTTTTCTGAAGATAAATTTTGAGCTGACGAGATAAACTAGAGCGCATTACAAGAAAACTCACATTTAGAGGTTTAAATTAGTTCGGCATTCGGACGTATTTTGACACATCTACAGAATGTGACTTTTCAAAACATTGTAACAATTCAGTAGCAGACGACTGCGTAAACATGTAAACAAAATCAACGAAAATCTCTATAAATACATTTTCAATTACAAAAAAAAATAAAATGAAAACAATGTGTCAAAAGGGGAAATTGCTCGATTTCAGCAATTTCTCATTTTGTCACAATGTTTTCAAAAGTCGTCTGCTGCAGACGCGTCAGAAAGTGTCTGTATGTGAGAAAGGGTTAATTATTTGTTTCGTCACTATTCACCTGTTCGAAGCATTCAAAGTTGACTAGAAGGCAAACATTTATTAATCTGTATGGATTAGATAGCATATTTAGCGCACTTTAACCAACAATAAATTTTGATTGGCTAAACCACAGTAGTTAAGTTAACAAAACAATCGTGTTTCTTTGTGAATATGGACGAAGAATTGTCTTGATTGGTGAATATGGGTTTTACTACGAATATTGTGGTTCTGTGTGTAAGAAAGTAGTAGAGTGTCGGTCTCTCGTACCAAAGGTCCCGGGTTCGAGTAACGGGATGAGCGGCTTCTGACTTCCACACAAACGGCGCGAGTACTGGTTAAGTCTCGAAGCAGACATCGAGCGTGATTAAAATCAGCTGAAAACTTGTTTCGCAATCGATGTAAACCAAATAAGTTTAAACTAATCCGTGTTTGTCTGCACGATATTCCTAGTCTCGGTACTCGTACAGACCATAAGGCCGTTTTTCCCGTGTCTATGCCTAAAAGATAACATCCTATCCGTACATTGTAAGATCAATCCGGTTGAAATTCCCTTGGGTGTGATTCACGTTTCATGGATGCTTTTTCATTTGTTTCAAATGTAATTCCTCTGGGATTTAAATTCTTGGGAAACTTACATATTAAAAAGGATTGTCTTCACAACACCTATAAAGAGAGATACGTTGACGAGAATTTTACACTCTGGATAATCCCGTTGTTTAAGTGTACGAACATTTTAACCCTTCCCTATCTCACATTAAGCATATCTGGAACAGACGCCATTGAAACCATCTTTGACGAACTGTGAACAATCTTTGTAAGAGATTGTTAAATTATTGAGAAGAGTTGAAAACGTTGTGACAAATAGGAAATTGCTAATAATGAGCATTTTCTCCTTTTGTCATAAAGGTTTTTTAGGTCGTCTGCTGCAGAGGCGTCAAAGTGCGACTGTGTGATGATTTTAAAAATGAAACATGCAATAGTTTTAATCTACTTTGCACGAGATAGTATTCACGGTTGTTTTGCATTGGCCAAATTGGCGTTTGTGAGTGACATTGCAAAGAGAAGTAATTCATTATCAGATTAAAATATAGCAAAACATTACTGGCTACAAAAAATGGTTGCTCAGTGAAATAAAGAAACGCTAGTTTTTTCTACCGCGCCATTTAAAAACCTCATTAACGCGCCAGCATTTGTCTATTCAAAATTGAGGACCATTGTATACACATGTATGTAGACATAACGATGAATCGTACCTAACGAGAACCAGCCAAAAGGCAGATGTTGATCCAGCTATGCATTATTCGTAAAAAGATCACGTAAGGTTTTAGGAAACTACCGAGTGCATTGTTAGTTTTTTAATTTATTTAATATGCACTTGTGTGGGCCGTTGGCCTTTAACCCTTTCCCACTTGTAGGCGCATTTTGACGCCTAGGAAGCAGACGACTTTTGAAATAATAATGGCAAAAGGAAAAATTGCTTCATTTGCCACAATGAGTTCAACTCTTTTCAGCATTTTTTGATATTTTTTATATTTTTAACTAGATGTTTTTAATGTCGTCTGTGCAGAGTTGTCACATGTGGGAAAGGGTTGAGCAAATAAAATAGTTTTCACTGTCATTGTCAGGTTTGGTCGTATCGTCTGGGGTCTCTAGCTTATCTTTATACCCTAAGGCTATTTTTCCTGGTGCACTAGGTCAAATAGATTTTGTTATGAAGTCATGACGAACTAGTGATTCACGGAAGTGAGAAATTATGTCATACATGTTCACCCTTTACTGAATTACTTTTTAGGTTCGTATGCTTGGAAATAGTTGCCACCTGGCAAAGCTGTTAAACAATTATACATTGTGGATCTTCTTGTTGGAAAAGGTTATTCGAAATGAGAAATATCTCGTTTTGAGCAATTCCTCCTTTTTCCACAATGCCTCGTTTTCTCCAGATGCATCGAACACGGTCTGTATCAGGAAACTGGTTAACGTTCTCGTTGATGACCGCATTGCGTGCAGGCGTCCCGTTCATTAGTGAGGTTTGATGGAGTATTGCAATGAATCGTTATTAGCCAATCGCGTTCTAATTAATTCTTCATTAGATTTCAATTACTGAGCGTTGCCTTTGTGATTAACCCTTTCTCACATACAACACATTTGCTGCAAACGACTTTTAAGTTATGGCTTTTAAGCCGATAAATCTCAATAAACCTCTATAAATCACGGTGTCATTATTGGATCGAGTTAAAAGAAACATTGTGGCAAAAGGAAAAATATGCAAACTTTAATTATTGTTAAAAGCGTGGCGAATTTATAGATATTTATATCCATCCCGTTTATTGCGAATCGAAAGTGCTTTCACCATCTCAAATGATTTCGAAACATATGAAAAACGACATTACCTTGGTATTTCACATCTCTCTGACTATCCCAAAGGAAATGGTGTGCATTAAATAGGCCAATCCATGGGGGTTTGGTGATCAGAAAAGAGCAGGTCAGTATGTGTCGTCGTGCATTGAGATAAAGGTAGCTCATCCATATTTACAACAAATATTATTTTCGTGTGTTTTTGACAACATTTTTCCCGTTATATCACGGCATTTCCTAGGTAATTTACCAGTACAGCTGGACCATTTATACTGACACCAGTCAGTCAATCGTAATGCTAATCCCGCAACCCTGAGCGCCAAGGAGGGCAGCCATTATTACAATGTTCAAAGTCTTCGGTATTACCCGGCCGGGGATCGAACACTCAACCTCTCGCACCTGAGGCGGACGCTCTACCACTACACCACAGAGGCGATCAATGAAACATGGGTTCCGCTCTTATGGTTCAATATGACCATACACGGATACGCCAGTCTTGCTCTAAAACATAACAAACCTAGAAACCTATGAATGTCGGTGTTTTCGTGGCGTTACCAAAATCCAACTATTATTGAGACGGTCTTATCTATTTTTAATGACGTTGACAGAACATGATGACATGACACACTTGCTGAAATGGGACAAAATATCGATTTCAAGTGTGGTTCCAGTTTTAACAACAGGATATGGTAATCAAAGTGCTTGAAGTACTGAATATTGAATTGACCGAACGTACTTTAGATCGCGGCTTCTCGTTTCCGGTGTTTTGCTTGTTGTGCGCACACTACCGGATGTTGCGATTGGTGCTCAGGAAAGCCTGATAGATCTAGTCATACTTTTCTATCGGGACGATTCTTGGAGAGTGAGCAAATATTTATTTTAGCCCTAATAAACTGATATAAAATTCCAACATGCCCCTTCATCAACAAACATATTGATTTTTAGATGAAAACCATACATTTTCACTTCTCGGCAATGTCTTTTTAATGTTGATGACATTACTGAAACCGGAAGTCACATGATAACCATAAAGGACATATGACCGTCATCGGAAGGTTTGGAGCAAATACGGTCTAAAGAAAGAAACTTGTCTTGTTTTACTGTATGTGTGTTTAACGATTATGTTTTCATATAAATGATGTTGCAAAGTTTCTACATGTTCTGTTTCAAAAAGTTACTTAAAATGACATATTTTCCATTAATTTTGACAAAGCGGGAAAATCGTACAAATGATTTTGTAATTACCGCGATACACAATTACTCTTTAGTTTATTTTAAACTTCCAACCTCAAATTAAAGTGTGATGTTTATACAATTGTTATGACTGAATATAGACACTAGACACATCCTTAAAAATAATAGGATATCGTTTAAGTCATTATAGAAACCATCACGACCTGTCACCGAGCCCTATTCGACTAATCTAATCACCAAAACAACCGTCATCGTCGGGTACTTCAAGTTGATCTATAATGTAATACGGTGCCTTTATAGCTCTTTTGAAGGTCTAGGAACGCAGTTAACCCTTTCCCTCATATAGACGCTTTCTGACGCCTCTGCAGCAGACGGCTATTTTAAAAACATAGTGACAAAAGAAGAAATTGCTCAAAACGAGCAATGTCTCCTTTTGACACAATGTTTTCCACTTTTCGTCATAGGTTATTTATTCAATTCAAGAGATTTTCCATTTTTTGACAAAATATGTTCAAAGTCGTCTGCTGCAGAATTGTCGTATGAGGGAAAGGGTTAAGCGCTCTGATGGCTGTAGATAACCATCACTATTACTCGACACTATTACCATAACCTTTACATCTGTGCAATTAGTATAACTGTTGGCCTAAATTATCTAGTTTACACATTGCTTTATATAAGAACATATGAGCCGTTCCGTGAGAAAACCAACAGTATGGGTTCTAAGTAATGTATGGACACAGATCAGCCTAATCCGGGCCGACGTATTCCGTCTCACGGGGAAAGAGGTATATGGTAATGATTCCTGAAACATAAAATACACAGGACAAGGGCGTAGCTCCCTTTAGGCACTATAAACACGTGCCTACACGTTTTTTCTCCAAATGCCCCAAAATGCAGCTGCGGCGACAGACATCTGCGTAATATATCGACCAGATCAGCCTGCGCTGTCCGCGCAGACTGATCCGGCCGACACATTCCGTCTAAGGGGGATATATGTATAGAGTGGTGATTCCTGAAACAGAAAATCCACAGGAGGCGAAAAGTGTGTGTGGCATGCTTAGGCTGATCCGGGTCGATACTTTACGCAGAGTCCACAATGTTGATTTTCGCACGAGGCGGCCTACACATTGATTATTGCCAAGCTACGCCCCTGCAGGAGACGGGTTAGCCTGTGCGACAAACTTAGGTTGATCAGGGTCGATACTTTACGCAGAGTCTACAATGTTGGTTTTCTCGTAATTCGGCTTCAATTTATTTGTATACGATCCAATTACGATCCAATTACGGAGATTCAATAAGATCCCAAATCGCTAGACGCGACTCAATCAGAGCTGTTAGGTCAAAATGTTCAACAAAAAGTAACTCAATAATTCCAATTATAACTAAAATGTTAATTAAGCGAAACAATAGCAGTTTTGTTAATTTTAGTAGAATTCAATGTGTCTTTTGTAGAGCTGTACATGCATCAGAATGGTTCTACTAGGTTAATGTACCACAGAGGTCCAGATAAGGAAGGGTATTCGGCTCTTTTCCCCACAATTTCTCTCTTATTATTAAAGCAAACCCTATGCTGTGGGTACTCAAAAGAATCGTCTCACTGAGACGAATCTTTTGAGTACCCACAACATAGGGTTAGAGGGTCAAATAAGGATTCTAGAACATGCAAATTGCCCCTCATCTAGAGATCTGGTACCAGGTAAAACTATTAGCATGTTGCAAACATTACTTCAGGATATAAGAGTATACATTGCTACTATGTTGATGCAACATACGTTTGCACATATAATTTACAAATATTTCAAAAGCTTATTAGTTCTGGGATCCACTTTCGAAAACATTGTGGCAAATGAAGAAGTTGCTCATAATGATTTCAATTTGATTCAATCATTTTACGTTATTTTATAGAACATTTCCGTAGATGATTTCAAAGTCGTCTGCTGCAGATTTGTTGTATGTGGGAAAGAGTTGAACCAAAAGTTCATTGAATGAGTTGCTCTGAGGGTGTCGATTTCTCCTTTTCCCACGCTATGTTCAACTCTGGTTCAAAACTATACTTCATTGTTAAGATGTAAAGGATGGATTCTCAGATCTAAAATATTACACTAAATAAAGAGTTAGTTAACCCCGCTTGATGTGAGATGGTAATAACGACCTGCCAGTCTTCAAAGATATATGAGGTCGAATAAATACCATTGTTATTTTCTCCAACAGTCGTAATTTTCTCCAATGGTTTAATGCATGTACGAACAATACACAGTACATGTACGAACCAAAGGAAATCTCAACTGGGAATATATGAACCAGCCCGTCGGGTAATATATAATTGTACCAGTTAGTATTTCAGAACAGAGTAACTTCAGATAAGCCTGTACATTTGCTCAGTCTTATCAAATGCAGCTGCGGCGATAGACATCTGCGTAATGTATCAACCAGATCAGCCTGCGCTGTCCGCGCAGACTGATCCGGCCGACACATTCCGATAGGGGGATAGATGTGTTCAGTCTTATCAATACGAGTCAACAGAGGCTTCCAACAAGCTTATGTAAGTAATATGAGCCGTCCCATGGGAAAACCAACTGTGTGGACTCTGCGTAAAGTATCGACACGGATCAGCCTAAGCATGCCACGCAGGCTAATCCGGACAGGTACTTTTCACCTCCTGTGGATTTTCTGTTCAGGAATGATTACTCTTTAACTCTATCCCCCTGAGACGGAATGTGTCTGCCCGGATTAGCCTGCGCAGATTGCGCAGGCTGATAGTGGTCGATACATCACGCAGAGTCGATAATGTTGGTTTTTCCCGCGGAACGGCTCATATGTAAACAGTGTAGATATTGATCCCGACAGATACACGGGTTGAACGTGCTCTACAATGTTTATAAAAGATGTTTTGTACATTTTTCCATTGTACTGATTATATCAAGTATGTATTTTAACTGTGTTTGCTTTATGTGGCTTGCAGAGTGCAGTTCCTTCATTATTTTAGGTTGATTTCTTTAAAATATTTTTTCGATTGCAAATGATGAGCAAAAAATTAAATTTGATACTTTATTTAACTGCCTTATCTACAAACAGTTTACTGCAACACACAAGATCTCCCTATGAAAGATCATAGTAATCTAGTTTACCGATTGAAAACGAATCAAGCGATTTCATTTATGCGTTTTTTAAATCGTCTTTAATACCATAAGATTATGGGATTCATTTTACAACCTTTAACGATAAAGGAACAGCAAAGTCCTTGTTATTGGTGTGAAAGATTTTCAAGTATTTTGCATCGAGGCTATCCGTCAACAAGGCTGTTGTTGTAGTAGTATATACCTTGTCTTTTAATGGCTTGTTTTGTTCTCTTACCATATTCATTTTCTTATCACTATGAATACAAATAGACTAGTTAGTTATACAAGCTGACACGGATCATACCCCTTCGCTTACACGATTTACTCTTCGCGTTGAAACAATTTCAGATTCACCATGTCCATCGTGTCATGTGACCTATTTCCTGTAAAAAGATCACCGAAAATACCACTTGACCAGACTGATTTGACTTTTATTCGGACACAAAAGGGACAGGCTCTCGATATTTGTATGTATAAAAGGCCTAACAAGAGTTATACTAAGACTAGACGCATTTTGACGCATCAGCGCGTGCAACTGACGACATTTGAAAGCATTGTGGTAAAGGGAAAGAAATACTCATAATAATCAAATTCTCCTTATGCCACAATGCTTTCATCTCTATTTAAAAAAAAAAAAATGATTTATCAATTTAACAATACGTTGCATAAGTATGTTCAAAGCCGTCTGCTGCAGTTTTGTTATTTGTCGGAATGGTTCAACTAAAAAAGATAATGCTTGTATCTTTACATAGTGAAATGACATGAACGTGTGGTAATGTGTTACCGGGTAGACTAACCGCGTTAGCCTATTTTTTGCACATTTTCAGCTTTATGTTGATATGTTTAATTTTCTATCTTTACCAAACTATACACTTGAGTCAAAGATAAAATGTAGAACGCATGTACATGGTATACTTTAGTTTCTGTACGTCTTTGACATTGTTTGGATATGATAATACGATATGGGATGCCATATGTCTTTTACTACATATTCATCTGCATGGTATAGTTGACTATTCCCCTTTAAAGTGTCTAATATGACAAAGCAGTGTGTCCCCCAAAGCTATATTGAGACCATTATTTCCTTGATACACACATATGTATTTTTTACTTGTATATTTGTAAATGACCTATGAAATTAATCATTCAATCGAAGTACAATCAGACCGGTGTTGTGTTGTTTAGATTTAATCCTCAGAAATATTTTAATAGCCTTTGCTTTTTAAAAGGTTTGACCCCTTAATCAGGAGACATTTCCTCTAACAATATTGCATCCTCATCTACTGTAATCCCATTAACACCAGACCTAATCGTCGCTGCAGTAGCAACCGCTGGTGTAGATCTAACCACTGCCTGTTTCAGGTTGACTCAGATTGACCTTTTCGTCAGCCAATCAAATTGTCGCCTACAAAATCGTAAAGTATTAACAGGGGAGATAACCCATATACTTAAACGAGGTAGAGAAGAGAAGAGAGGATTTTCGAGTCTTCCGATTGTTTAAAATACTTAACCCTTTCCCTCATAAGACAATTCTGCAGCAGACGACTTTGAACATATTTTGTCAAAAAATAGAAAATCTCTATAATTGAATGGATAACCTATGACTAAAAGTGGAAAACATTGTGGCAAAAGGAGAAATTGCTCGTTTTGAGCAATTTCTTCTTTTGTCACTATGTTTTCAAAAAGCCGTCTGCTGCAGAGGCGTAAGAAAGCGTCTATATGAGGTAAAGGGTTAAATGTAAAGGGTCAACTCGAGACGACATATTATGCGGTGTCGTCAGGTCAACTGTGCGTACAGCAAAGTATTTTAGGCTGATTTAAATGATATATCTCCTGGTGTAAATGCATCAATTCGATCAAAGGTTTCAGCGTCCGACCGAAGATATTTTAAATACTTTAAATGCTGATCATCAGGATGTCGCATCAACCTGATTCGCTGAACACATTCAAAACAAATTATTTCAGTGTGTAGTTGATCAGCCGACACTATAGAGCCTGTTCAAACGACTCGGATGCGTCTGCTGGCCTGGCTCTATACTGTTGGCACACAATTCACACAATCTGTTCTTGCAGTCAAAGTGTCCATAACAATGCATTGAAAAGAGAAATTGCTCGCTTTGAGAAAGATTTCAGCTTCCTTCAATGTTTTCAAAAGTCGTGTGTTATAGAAGCGTCAATAGTCGTCTGCTTCATCGTAGAAAAATAATATAATAATTAAAGCGTCATATGTGTGAGATCTCATGAGATCAGATAAACGCGTCAGGAAAAATCATTGCAAATCGTATTGAGATTGTAACTCAAGGAAACATTTTCACGGCTCACGACAAAATTAGATTAAAGAACATTACCTTTTCATTGTTTCTGTCAGTTTTATTTGTACAATGCATTCTTAATTCTATTAGAAGCGATTGGATTTCGTGAAACTAATTTAATTGTGATCGGCTAATCATCATGATGTAACAATGAACAGTGAAACATTTTGTAAATATGTGTTGTCTAAATGAAACCGATTGGGACAAGTCACACAAAACAAGTGACATTCGGAGGTTTTAAAATAAGAAACAAACACGTTTAAATAACATACATACAAATACATTCACTCTACACATCCATATGAATGAGGAAGTATAGTTGAAATTGTGTAATGTGTATGCATATCGAGGGCTTGGCGTGAAACGGTTGTAACTGAAATTGGTACTTTTTTACCAAGGTTAATCACCTCGCCATAAAGTCTTTAAAAGCGTTAAATCCTTTTTCTTGGTACACAATGGAAATTTAGGTGCCATTGCTCGTTCTGAGCAATGGCACCTAAATTTGCATTGTTTACAAAGGGGTCAACATTGCCCCTAAACCAGGGTTTTCAAAATAGGTTTTCAGTTACAACCGTTTCACGCCAAGCCCTCGATATATTGTATTATATGTGTTTTGATATGCATTGTCCTAGTATATATCGAATGATTTTTAATGTTGTGTCGCACGGCATGCAATGGACACTGCTTTATCCTACGTATTGTTAACCAAATAATATACGTGTGTTTCTATGTGTATAAATGCATTTTGAAATGCATGATCATGGTTTAATAGCACACGATAAATAATGGACACTGATTGACAGACTCGTATTGCATAATGAATAATGAATGCCTGCCAGTGACTCATAAGCCATGTGTATGGCTTGGTAGTATACTAAATATTTACAATTATTGCCTAAAAATATTTATGTTGTATTAATGTATCAGTCGAGTCGAAATGCTAGCCTCGCAATCATGAGCACCAAGTATTGCCTTACCGGGGATCGGAGTCTAGTCCCCCGCTCGCGAGATTGACGCTCTTACCACTACAACCGTTGACTTTTATATACTCTTTGGAACATTGCTTCCTTTTTATAATTTGTAAGACAATTCAGATGTCAGCATATCTGGCTCTTTGATTATGTTCATATGTGAGAACAAAGGTACCAGCACATCACCCACGTCGTGTATAGAAAAGATATGCGTAAATAATATGGACATCATTATGTCCTGCCTAATTTGTCCGGTACTTGACATTTGTAGCCCGCCCCACGGGATGTCTGTTTTATACGGAAAGCTTTCTGGTAGTAGTTGATTTTGTCGATGGCATTTACTATAACTATGAGCCTGTCCCGGGGGAAAAGGTAGAAGTTGTCATTTTATGTACGATGTAGATCCAGATCAGCATGTTCACTTATTACTTTTAAGCTTATGTCAACTTGTGCAGGTCCTGATAGGACTGAGTGGAGGTACAGTCTGATATGAACCTACACTATTCACAAATGCCAACTTAAAGCTTTTCGCATGGACAGGCTCTTTTCGAGGCTACGTCACTGGAACACTGACCTGCGATCTGCGAATAACCGATCCAGTTCACCTTAAACATTGATTTCCATAATGATTCTCAAATATAGAGTTATTCAGGAATGACACAGCAGTGTTAACCCTTTTCCTCATATAGACGCTTTCTGACGCCTCTGCAACAGACAGCTTTTTGAAAACATAGTGACAAAAAAAGAAATTGCTCAAAACGAGCAATTTCTCCTTTTGCCACAATGTTTGCCACTTTTAGTCATAGGTTATCCATTCAATTATAGAGATTTTCTATTTTCTGACAAAATATGTTCAAAGTCGTCTGCTTCAGAATTGTCGTATGAGGGAAAGTGTTAATATAAGCTCTGTCCTTATAGACTACAAGACGAATTTTGATTCAAACCATCAAAGACGCCGCGCATGATTTTGAAGCATTACACAAAGGAAGCAGATGCAGTTCAGTATATTTAAATGACGTGTGCAAACAGACAGGATGTAAATATTTCGAACAAGAAGGCCAAATGTCCCTTTATCTTTAGCAAGAAGGCCAAGATGTGCTCACCTGGCTACCATAGCCTATAATAAAAGGTTACCAAGAGAAGAAAGGGTCACTTTTGACGTAGAGATTAGACGTTTTATATGCTGCAATCTATGTGATATTCAGCATGTGAAGTTTAGTCGTAAATTGACAAGTTTAGTCCTGAAACCATTTAGTTTACAGTTTGTTTAACATTGACTGCAACTATAATTTGTCATACAAGCTGAAGTTTCTTAATTTATTACCAATAAACGGTTTTAAATCTGCCCTAACTAGATCAATTAGATAAAACATAAACCAAGGATCTTAAATATTAACATATATTAAGGTTTAATGCCTCTAGTTATAAGTTAAGTGTGACAAGTTTTGAAAGGTGAGGGGGAAGTCTATTCTCCTTCCAGTTTAGCAGAAGTATGATAGCAAAAACGGGAGTACGAATATACGAAGAAATTTTAAAAAGTTTAAAGATATTTATGATCAAAATTGAGAATTTATGAAATTAAAAGGAAAAGTTCAAATTTATAGTCAACATATAGCAAGAATACAATGGTTTGAATGAACAAACTGTATGGGGAGGAACGTTTTAAGTTTAGAAATAGAGCAGAATTTTATAAATTAGCAAAAACATCACCCGAATTTTGGGGCGTAAACCAAACAATTAAAAAAGCGTAGCCTGGGAAAATTAGGGAAAAGTGAACTTTTTTTCTGAGCTTTGATTAACCGTGTCGTCAGGGCACTAACTCAAGCTATTAAAAAAAGCGTAGCCTAGGAAGTTGGGAAAGGTTATTAAATAAAAATTAAATGTGTCTAAAGATTTGTAATAACGGTAGAAGACATACGTATTTTGCATCTTGATGTTTCTTAAATCAGTTAATACAATTTATTGATTCATAAAGGTTGATTTTATATTACAGAGTTTTTCTTTACAATAATAATGTTGGCTGCTCCTTTTTCGATAACGTCTACCCGTAGTACAAAATTATAACCTATTCAATACTAACGTCGCTTACATCGTAAATGAGCCGTCCCGCGAGAAAACCAACATTATGGTCTCTGCGTAATGTATCGACCATATCAGCCTGCGCAGTCCGCACAGACTGATCCGGGCCGACACATTTGTCTCAGGGGGATAAAGGTAGATTAATGATTCCTGAAACAGTAAATCCACAGGAGGCGAAAAGTGTCTATCCGGGAAAGCCTGTGCGGCATGCTTAGGCTGACCCGGGTCGATACTTTTCGCATAGTTCACAATGTTGGTTTTCTCGCTGGACGGATCATATGCTTTGGTTTAGACACACTTTGTGTTATCAGAATTTAATTGTATCTATGTCAATGTCTATGTACATGCATACGTCTAAATAAACTTTCTATTCTTTTCCGTATTTGTCATGAATTTAAACAAGAAATAACTTAAAAAAGATAAACGGCGACCAATATGAGAACACACTAAGAAATGGAACATGCGCATTCAAGTACGCGAGGCTCCGAAGAGGTGTATACGTTTCAATTGACGATAAATAACTGAAAACTTATCATGTTTCAAAACTATTAATAGTTTGCTCTTAAATATTGTATTTCATACGTTTTCACTGATTTCTTTCACTGAAATGTATTTCTTTAGGAAAACAATTAAAGGTTATTATGCAGAACATTACATTAAGATCTAGGTCAAAACTAAGGTTAAACAACTATCGCCGAAAAACTTCGAAGGCAAGCTTTTGTATGACATGGCTGATTTGATAAAGAAGCGAGACGGGAAACAATACGTGTAATTTCATTCCGCCTTCTTCTCATCTCTCCTCGGGGTACGCTTTAAATTCTTAGAAGCATATCGATTTGAAAAACAATTCCATTGTGAGTTATATATTTGAAAGTGTTATACCTCACAGGATTGTCTTCATAACTGTCGCAAACTCAGCTATATACTACAGTCACACGTCAGCCCGTCCATGCCAAGCTCACAAATCGAGGGCTTGGCGTGAAACGGTTGTAACTAAAATTAGTATTTTTTTACCAAGGTGAATTACCCCGCCATAAAGTCCTTATAGGCATTAAATCATTTTTCTTGGTAAAGAATGGAAATTAAGATGCCATTGCTCGTTCTGAGCAATGGCATCTTAATTTGCATTGTTTATAAGACGGGTCAAAATTGCCCCTAAACCAAGGTTTTCAAAATGAATTCCATGCTCCAAGTAAGAAATTCTGATTGGTCAATTTCGAGGATGAATTTGCTTCTGTCCAATCGGATACTTGAGCACAAATTCTGAGTACAGATTAAACTTTGATGGTTTTAGAGACTGTACTGTTCGCATATGTCTAGCAAAAGCTTGTTAGAAACTTCTGTCAACTTGTGTAGATGCAGATGTACAAACCGATCAGAACTGTACTGTACACTTGAACTTGACTCTTTTTACACAGACGGGTAACCGCCTCGGTGTGGAATGATAGACCGAGTGCAGCAGGTCGTGGGTTTGATGCCCGGCAGGGTCATACCAAATACTTTAAAAACGATAGTAATGGCTGCTCTCCTTGGCGTTCAAGGTTGCGAGGTTTATCATTACGACTGACTGGCTGGTGTCGGGATACATGGAGCAGTAGTACTGATAACTTATCCAGGAAACGCCGTGAAAAACCGTTGTTAAATTGTCAAACTCGGCGTAAAAACACCACGCAATCAATCACAGACGGGTTGATCTAGTTGTGAACAATCATCCCGCTGTTCACGCTTTTAACAACACTTCGATCACGTTGTGTACAACTTCAAACCGTTATTGCAAACATTGTTTAGATTTGTCGCTATAAAGCAGACGACTTTGAAAACATAGTGACATAAACCTGAAAAATCAACATAAAAGATAGCTTAATTGTTAAATAAAGTTGATAATATTGTGGCCAAAGGAGAAATTGCTCATCATGAGCAATTTTAACTTTGGCCACAATGTTTTCAAAAGTCGTCTGCTGCTATTGCGTCAAAATGCGTCTGCAGGTGGGAAAGTAAAGCCATTCAGCAGAGTAGAGGTTAATATAAATAAATCCGGCATAGACCATGATCCTTGCTCATTTTGTTAGCGGTCGATTCCAACACATGCGTCGGACTCTCGTACAAAAGGTAAGGGTTCGTGTCCCGTGATGAGCGGGTTCTGATTTTGGGATGTGTCCACACAAACGACGCAAGTACTGGTTAAGTCTCCAGGAAGCAGACATCGAACGTGATTTATATAAGCTGAAAGCTTGTTTCGCAATCGATGTAATATAAAGTTTAAACTAAAACATGTTATGATAGTTTACTAATATAATGTGCTATTGTTTACATAAAAATACCCATCCACATTTCGACTTTTAAACATATATCTAGAGATGAAGATAGCAAGATTTTATTTATCAAGTAAAAGTCAGTTCTGGTCATCTTCAAATATCTGAACAGAAAATGATCTGAAATTGATTTCCGATTTGGAATTTGGAACAAGAACATGTTTGTTATGTTCAATATTGATACAGGCTTCTACAGTTACAATAAAGTTTGCATTACACTTCCTTCCAGCAAATGATTTTTGGGATAAAAATTGATGTAGTACAATCGTGAAAAAATACGGGTAAGGTGTCGGGCTAAATAGCATTTTCAAAATGTTTGACAACCGAGAAGACACCAAACCAATTGTTAGAATGGGAGTGTCAAATCTTGCGACATATTATGAAGAGATATAAATAATCGAATAAATAAGCATCGTCGACCGACCAAGTTAATCTGGGTTGAACACATCCTCCCTCTTCGAACTAGATTAGGCGGAATTCAATCGGTCGAACATCACGATTTTCCCAAACTATCCTCATTCCGAATCTGCAATGTCTGTGATTTTGAAACGTCCTACTGTAACACGAGTTAATTTTTCTTAATTTATTAACAGTTCGGCCAACCAGATTTAAGTACTTCCGATAATTTGATTTATTGTTTGTGAAACCTTTTTAAATTTGCAATATAAGATACAAGTCTGCCTTTGATTACGCTGTTTCTGTGCGTTATCAAATCAGACTTCTAATTCTTTCTTAGTCATTTTCTGTTTTGGAAAAGTCTTAAGAGATAGCTTATCAGTTGATTACTATAATTATACTAAACGGCAAATAAAACCTACAATACCATACAATACAATGTTACAATTAAGGTTATTTTTGTAATCTAGATTGCATCCCTGAACGTTACCAAGTCTACTTCAAATCGATTTATTTATTTACGCATTTCACACGCTGTTGATAGTAATTAGAAAACAAAGGATGGTTCAGGTGATGTATAGAATAATTACAAAGGTTCCTTTTAATCGATTTTACGGGAACTACTTTTTTTAGTTAATCATGTTTGTTTCATTTAAATTCTGAAACAGCGTCACACGAAAACCGATCCTCGATAGTTTATTCCTTTCCCCACATATAAACGCTTTCCGCAGCCTCTGCAGCAGGACACCTTCTGAAAACATTGTGACAACATCGACGAGTAAATGTATCACTTTGCCACAATGCCTTCATTTCTATTCAATGATTAACCCTCTCCCTCATATAGACGCTTTCTGGCGCCTCTGCAGCAGACGGCTTTTTGAAAACATAGTGACAAAAGGAGAAATTGCTCAAAACGAGCAATTTCTCCTTTTGCCACAATGTTTTCCATTTCTAGTCATAGGTTATCCATTCAATTATAGAGATTTTCTATATTTTTCAAATAATCTTCAAAATCGTCTGCTGCAGTATTGTCGTATGAGGGAAAGGGTTAAACTGTCATTTATAGAGATTTTCTATTTTGTTTGCCTAGATGTATTTAAAGTGGCATGCTGCAGATGTGTTGTATGTATGCAAGGGTTACATTCTGAGCAAGGGTTACATTCTGAGCATAATACACGACATCCGATCCTTGTTATATTTAACACTGACAACAATAACAATGAGCATGCACCTCTACATATTCAGAGTATGCTATCTAGCCTGTAATTGTATTTCTCCTTTATTTAATATTGTCTAAAAAATACCGTTCCATTATTTTGAAGATGTAAATAAAAAAAAGCAAAAAACACATTTATGTTGTTTTTATGTCATTTCTGAAGATGTCTGTAACAAGAATGCCATAAATTGTCTGCCTTAGAAAACAATTAGTGCCGTTATGTCCGGCTATAAAACGTCTACATTATCATTGTTTGTGTGCTGGGACACGTTTTCTGGACAATTTGTCTTAGAGTAGTAATTCCAGTGTATTGACTTCAATTGGTACCATTTATTTTCATAATTGTCCACGATTTCTTGATGAAATTGAAACCAAACACATTTCACCAGAACCTTCGTTGATGTATCTCGGTACAGCGTCCGCCTCGGGTGCAGATGGTCGCAGGTTCGAAACCTGACTGGGTCACATCAAATACTTTAAAAATGATTGTAACGGCTCTGCCCTCCTTGGCGCTCAACGTTGCGGTGTTAGCTTTACGACTGGCTGACTGGTGTCAGGATAAATGGAAATGTATAACTTGTTTCCAACCCAGTACACGCCGTGATATAACTGTAACCAACCCAGTACACACCGTGATATAACTGTAACCAACCCAGTACCTGCCGTGATATAACTGTAACCAACCCAGTACACACCGTGATATAACTGTAACCAACCCAGTACGCGCCGTGATATAACTGTAACCAACCCGGTACACGCCGTGATATAACTGTAACCAACCCGGTACACGCCGTGATATAACTGTAACCAACCCGGTACACGCGGTGATATAACTGTAACCAACCCAGTACACACCGTGATATAACTGTAACCAACCCAGTACACGCCGTGATATAACTGTAAACAACCCAGTACACACCGTGATATAACTGTAACCAACCCAGTACCTGCCGTGATATAACTGTAACCAACCCATTACACGCCGTGAAATAACTGTAACCAACACAGTACACGCCGTGATATAACTGTAACCAACCCAGTACGTGCCGTGATATAACTGTAACCAACCCAGTACACGCCGTGATATAACTGTAACCAACCCAGTACATGCCGTGATATAACTGTAACCAACCCAGTACGCGCCGTGATATAACTGTAACCAACCCAGTACACGCCGTGATATAACTGTAACCAACCCAGTACCTGCCGTGATATAACTGTAACCAACCCAGTACACACCGTGATATAACTGTAAACAACCCAGTACACGCCGTGATATAACTGTAACCAACCCGGTACACGCCGTGATATAACTGTAACCAACCCAGTACACGCCGTGATATAACTGTAACCAACCCGGTACACGCCGTGATATAACTGTAACCAACCCGGTACACGCCGTGATATAACTGTAACCAACCCGGTACACGCCGTGATATAACTGTAACCAACCCAGTACACGCCGTGATATAACTGTAACCAACCCAGTACACGCCGTGATATAACTGTAACCAACCCAGTACACGCCGTGATATAACTGTAACCAACCCGGTACACGCCGTGATATAACTGTAACCAACCCGGTACACGCCGTGATATAACTGTAACCAACCCGGTACACGCGGTGATATAACTGTAACCAACCCAGTACACGCCGTGATATAACTGTAAACAACCCAGTACACACCGTGATATAACTGTAACCAACCCAGTACCTGCCGTGATATAACTGTAACCAACCCATTACACGCCGTGAAATAACTGTAACCAACACAGTACACGCCGTGATATAACTGTAACCAACCCAGTACGCGCCGTGATATAACTGTAACCAACCCAGTACACGCCGTGATATAACTGTAACCAACCCAGTACACGCCGTGATATAACTGTAACCAACCCGGTACACGCCGTGATATAACTGTAACCAACCCGGTACACGCCGTGATATAACTGTAACCAACCCAGTACACGCCGTGATATAACTGTAACCAACCCGGTACACGCGGTGATATAACTGTAACCAACCCAGTACACGCCGTGATATAACTGTAACCAACCCAGTACACGCCGTGATATAACTGTAACCAACCCAGTACACGCCGTGATATAACTGTAACCAACCCGGTACACGCCGTGATATAACTGTAACCAACCCAGTACACGCCGTGATATAACTAAACAAGTGTTGAAAGCTGAGAAAAACAGCAAACAATCAACCCATCAATGTTTCTACACTTGTGACAGCCGTCAATAAGTCAGTTAAATAGGAATCTCCCTGATTCAACATCGACTGAATATTGATAAATAGTATTCTTGTTTTCTCCATTTGATATAATAACATAACGTTTGTCAGCTGGGAATCTGGTTTTGATATAATTAATTTTCAAAGTAGCATGGTTAGATAGGCCATGATTCAAAACAATATTGCCCAGTAGAATAACAATCGTCACCACCATTAATTTTAATACGTACAAAGGTTTACAATTGATATTATGTAGTCTTATTATTAACATTTCCGACTGCTTTCTCATCTGGCAGGGGCGTAGCTTGTCAATAATCAATGTAGGCCGTCTCGTGAGAAAATCAACATTGTGGTATCTGCGTAAAGTATCGACCAGGATCAGCCTAAGCATGCCACATAGGCCTACCCGGATAGACACTTTTCGCTTCCTGTGGATTTTCTGTTTCAGGAATCACTACTCTATCTATCTCCCCTTAGACGGAATGTGTCGGGCTGATCTGGTCGATACATTCCGCAGATGTGTATCGCCGCAGCTGCATTTTGGGGCATTTTTAGATATGTAGGCACGTGCCTACAGTGCTTAAAGGGAGCTACGCCACTGTCTGCCTTTGTTACAGTACCAATCCAGAAAATGCCCGCTTATTTATATACAAACCACCTGTTGTCCTTGGATTAATATTCAAGAGGTGGGGTTTGAGTATGGTGTAAGCACTCCAGCATAGCGTGACGTTATCGTCCACTTTTTCAGGAAGATAATTTGAAAAGAAAATGTCACTCAATATGTCTGAACTATTGGCACGTTACCCCAGGCACGAGTTCCAAGATAATCCTATAAAACCCAGGAAAAAACGTAATTGACAATTCCCAAAACACATGAGAAACAACTGAATTCTGAATGAGACTTCTTTAAAATAGGGAATACATCATAGTGAGGCCAAACAGTCATCTTTCTGTCATTTGTGTCCCCTCCCTCGGGATATCTGCTTAATCCAGATATATTTTATCTGATTAGTCTCTGTGTTGTTGTATCTTTCTTGGTGTGTTTTCAACTAGTATGGCCTGTATTCTTCTTCATGATTTTATCTGATTAGTCTCTGTGTATAGCCCGTATTCTTCTTCATGATTTTATCTGATTAGTCTCTGTGTATAGCCCGTATTCTTCTTCATGATTTTATCTGATTAGTCTCTGTGTATAGCCCGTATTCTTCTTCATGATTTTATCTGATTAGTCTCTGTGTATAGCCTGTATTCTTCTTCATGATTTTATCTGATTAGTCTCTGTGTATAGCCTGTATTCTTCTTCATGATTTTATCTGATTAGTCTCTGTGTATAGCCTGTATTCTTCTTCATGATTTTACCTGATTAGTCTCTGTGTATAGCCTGTATTCTTCTTCATGATTTTATCTGATTAGTCTCTGTGTATAGCCTGTATTCTTCTTCATGATTTTATCTGATTAGTCTCTGTGTATAGCCTGTATTCTTCTTCATGATTTTATCTGATTAGTCTCTGTGTATAGCCTGTATTCTTCTTCATGACTTTATCTGATTAGTCTCTGTGTATAGCCTGTATTCTTCTTCATGATTTTATCTGATTAGTCTCTGTGTATAGCCTGTATTCTTCTTCATGATTTTATCTGATTAGTCTCTGTGTATAGCCTGTATTCTTCTTCATGATTTTATCTGATTAGTCTCTGTGTATAGCCTGTATTCTTCTTCATGACTTTATCTGATTAGTCTCTGTGTATAGCCTGTATTCTTCTTCATGATTGTATCTGATTAGTCTCTGTGTATAGCCTGTATTCTTCTTCATGATTTTATCTGATTAGTCTCTGTGTATAGCCTGTATTCTTCTTCATGATTTTACCTGATTAGTCTCTGTGTATAGCCTGCATTCTTCTTCATGATTGTATCTGATTAGTCTCTGTGTATAGCCTGTATTCTTCTTCATGATTTTATCTGATTAGTCTCTGTGTATAGCCTGTATTCTTCTTCATGATTTTATCTGATTAGTCTCTGTGTATAGCCTGTATTCTTCTTCATGATTTTACCTGATTAGTATCTGTGTATAGCCTGTATTCTTCTTCATGACTTTATCTGATTAGTCTCTGTGTATAGCCTGTATTCTTCTTCATGATTTTATCTGATTAGTCTCTGTGTATAGCCTGTATTCTTCTTCATGATTTTACCTGATTAGTCTCTGTGTATAGCCTGTATTCTTCTTCATGATTTTATCTGATTAGTATCTGTGTATAGCCTGTATTCTTCTTCATGATTTTATCTGATTAGTCTCTGTGTATAGCCTGTATTCTTCTTCATGATTTTATCTGATTAGTATCTGTGTATAGCCTGTATTCTTCTTCATGATTTTATCTGATTAGTCTCTGTGTATAGCCTGTATTCTTCTTCATGATTTTATCTGATTAGTATCTGTGTATAGCCTGTATTCTTCTTCATGATTTTATCTGATTAGTCTCTGTGTATAGCCCGTATTCTTCTTCATGATTTTATCTGATTAGTATCTGTGTATAGCCTGTATTCTTCTTCATGATTTTATCTGATTAGTCTCTGTGTATAGCCTGTATTCTTCTTCATGATTGTATCTGATTAGTCTCTGTGTATAGCCTGTATTCTTCTTCATGATTTTATCTGATTAGTATCTGTGTATAGCCTGTATTCTTCTTCATGATTTTATCTGATTAGTATCTGTGTATAGCCCGTATTCTTCTTCATGATTTTATCTGATTAGTATCTGTGTATAGCCTGTATTCTTCTTCATGATTTTATCTGATTAGTCTCTGTGTATAGCCTGTATTCTTCTTCATGATTGTATCTGATTAGTCTCTGTGTATAGCCTGTATTCTTCTTCATGATTTTATCTGATTAGTCTTTGTGTATAGCCTGTATTCTTCTTCATGATTGTACCTGATTAGTCTCTGTGTATGGCCTGTATTCTTCTTCATGATTTTATCTGATTAGTCTCTGTGTATAGCCTGTATTCTTCTTCATGATTTTATCTGATTAGTCTCTGTGTATAGCCTGTATTCTTCTTCATGATTGTACCTGATTAGTCTCTGTGTATAGCCTGTATTCTTCTTCATGATTTTATCTGATACCGAGACATGTGACGCCTCTGTAGGAGACAATTTTAAAATGTATTTTAGATGTTTGACATTGTGTCAATCAAACCAATAGATTATCCTTATCACAAGTGTAAACAGTATTCCACAACTAACGTAATATCAAGGGGATACGTCGGCAAGTATTAATTACAAAGGACGTACTATTTAAATCGCATTGTGTACATTTTTTAAAATAAATAATTCAACACTTCTGTAACTTTAAACGAGTATTTGATAAAGTATAATGTTTCGTATCTGTCAGTCCATAACTTTAATTTTGAAATAGCCCGCTAATGAGAGTGGTCGGCTCTTAAAGTCGTCAGCGTATACTCAAACTAGCCGGCCATACCAAACTAAACAATATGAAAGTTGTCCAGCTTATAAACTGAGACTTATAAAACAATTATTTTATAACTGGTTTTATAACCGGTCATCACTGAGTTGATGGAGAACCTCACACGTGCGGGGGCCTGGAAGAGTTACAGAGATAACTAATGAAACTCCAGTTCATATGCTCGAATGTCAACTTCCGCTTTACATTATTTTTTGTGACAGTTCGCACATCTGAGAATCATCAGGTATAGATACATATGGCACTTCTTGCATCATACAGAGTAACATTGATTGAGATTAACCATACATGGCTATACATGTTCTTTTTTTTGTTCAACATCGGTTTCATCTAGAACTTTATGTAATATTTACCTGGAAGTTGAATGCTCTGAAGCGACTGCGCGTGAGCAAATTATCTCCAGAGTCTTTCATAAAAAATGAAAACGTGTTAAATAAAAACAATGAATAGGAAAAAATGAGACGTGGACAAATACTTTTTTTATTTCTCAAAATTGGATTGCTAAGATAGTCTAGATAAAACAAACTTGTCATTGTAAATATTCATTCCTTTCCAACCCCACACGCTCTTAAACATCTGTAAAGGAAACAGAAACCTTGATGTCCCTGAACACCTTTGTAAAGATGGACATATAATGTCAGAGCGATAACATTTCACAAATGTCATATTAGCCGGGACAAACGAAAGTGACTCTCGTTGAATCTCCGTTTTGTCTGCATCTTTTGTTAATATTTGTTTGCATGGTGTTTAACGCTGCTGAAACGTGTTTAACAGTTAATGATGGCATGTCCTGTGTAAGTTACCAGTACTACTATTTATTCTGACATCAGAGGTGCAAGTCGTAATGCAAACCACTCAAACCTGAGCGACAATGAGGGCAGAGCCATTACTACAAATGTAAAAGTCTTCTGTATGATCTGACCGGGGATAGAACCCGCAACACCCCGTAACCGAGGCTGGTGCTCTACCAGGGGCGTAGCTTTGCAAAAATCAATGTGTAGGCCGTCCCGTGAGAAAATCAACATTGTGGACTCTGCGTAAAGTATCGACCCGGATCAGCCTAAGCATGCCACACAGGCCTACCCGGATAGACACTTCGCGCCTCCTGTGGTTTTCTGTTTCATGAATCACTACTCTATACATCTATCCCCCTAAGACGGAATGTGTCGGCCGGATCAGTCTGCGCGGACAGCGCAGGCTGATCTGGTCGATACATTACGCAGATGTCTATCGAGATTTGAGAACAAATGTGTAGGCACGTGCCTACAGTGCCTAAAGGGAGCTACACCCCTGTCTACCACTACGCCACTGAAGCAGTTTATCATCATATAAAGAGGAATGTAAGTGAAACTTAAATTAGTACTCTTTGCCACTGAATTATCCAACTTAAACAGAAAACGACGCCTCACCATATGTTTACACTGTTCACAAATGTAACAAGGTCCCTTTTAGGCGCACTCGGAACTTTTAGTTCATTACTTGACCTAAAAAAAATATGAGGAATTCACAAGAGCCTCTGAGAATGGGATGTAGGTGTTGGCGTATGGATAAACACGTCATTACGAAATACATTAACCAAAATGACAAATGATGCTCTGTAGCATCCATAATGATGATATTAAATAACCAGAGATTCGTTCAATAATATTTCACGTTAGCTAACGATAGCAAATCCTCCAATCAAATTACAACTAAAGTGAAGTTTAGTTAACGGTTAACGGTTAACGGAACCTAACAGTAGTTTTAAGGTGAATTGTGTTTTTATACCGTTATATAACGTTACGGTTTAGTGAACTCAACGCAGACATGCTTTCATTTCCGATTACAAATGTCAGTAAAAATCAAATGTATCATGACCGTTTATATTTTCCTTGAAAAGAGAACTGTGGTTGATTGGTCATTGCTAGCTATCTGTCCGTGTAAACTGACCTTGTTATGTATGTATTCATTATGCGACAGTTCAACTTACACGGAATATAACTGGACAAACTATAACCCCTCCTCTCTAAACAGAACAAACTTTGATACAGTATCTAGGAATGCCACGGTTTTGGTTTTATTACACCCGTAATGGCTGGTGAAAAACTGCTATTATCTCCCTAAAAGAAAGAAGATGCCGAAATTCTAGAATTCATTTAACTGTAAATGAATTTCTTTTGACGGCCTATTTCCAGGGAAACTTGATTAACTGGTTTTCAGATGGGATAATTAATTTAGATGCTGTTATAGAACATTATAAAAGAGCTTCGACGTTTTAAGTTTGAGAAGATATAACCTGAAGATACATTTAACCCTTTCCCTCATATAGACGCTTTCTGACGCCTCTGCAGCAGACGGCTATTTGAAAACATAGTGACAAAAGAAGAAATTGCACAAAACGTGCAATTTCTCCTTCTGCAACAATGTTTTCCACTTTTAGTCATAGGTTATCCATTCATTTATAAATATTTTCTATTTGTTGACAAATTATGTTCAATGCGTCTGCTTCAGAATTGTCGTATGAGGGAAAGGGTTAACCTTTTACCAAATACAGAAAATCTACAAATGAAGAATTTGACGAAAATGCAAATGAAAATATTTTTGAATGTCAGCACAGTTATCATTTATTTTCATAGCGTTGTAAACATCGTGTCGAAATGCATCTGCATGTGCACGTATTGTAGTTTCTTTCTGTATTCTAACAAATTGAATGTTTCAATAGCCTCCAATTGCGTCCAAGCTAAATCTATGATTGATTGATTGATTGAATAGGGTTTGAACGCCGTTTTCGAAAATCTGTCAGTCATATCATGGCGCCAGTTCAGCTACTCATGCGTTTCATGGCTTTTCCACACCAGTACTCCGCACAAAATACTTTCCAAGCAACTGGCTGCTTTTCCACATAGACTGTTAGCCCATTGGTGAAAGACAAATAACGCATATCACAGTGCCTTTTGTCAAACGTCAGAAAGAGTTTTGGCCGAGTTGGGAATCGAACTCACAACCCCTGAAGTCACATCCCGCGTCGGTACCGACTGAGCTACCTGGGCTCGGCGGAGACAAATCTATGAAGCAGGCCATGCAAAAAGGTGCGTTGAAACCTTAACGCAAAAAATATGGAACAAGGCTATATATTGAGACATAATTATTGAATAGTGTTTAAAGCATTACGGCAAGAGGAGATATTTGTTTTTTAACAATTTGAATGTTGCCACATTATTTTCAAAAGTCGTCTGCAGACAAGGCGACAACTGATTGCGAATGTATGTGTGAAATTGTTAAGATGCAATCTCGGTCGGGTGCATATAATTTCTGGAAAAACGGAAACAGAAAAAAAGGAGTAAAGTCTTCAAGTAACACCAATATTAGCTTGTCATTAAAACATAACATAAAGGGGATGTAACTTCATTTTGTAACATGATGTAGTTACACAAAGCGGATGTAACTTCATTTTGTAACATGATGTAGTTTGACACGAATGTCACTAACAGCAGGTTACTCTATAAAACTTCTGAAACGCTAAATTAGAATAGCGCAATTTTAAAAAGTTCAAGGAAACATTTCACATGCCAGGTTGTGAAAAACGTTTACATAATGTATAACAAAACCAATACAACACCAAGTTGATAAAAATGTCACTAGTTTAATTTAACATGTTTTAATTGTATTTCAGAAAATTTAAAACATTCTGACATTTATCATTATGGTTACTAAGGAGAAAGTCCAATTAAACTAAACAATCAACTTAAAAACTAATTTATTTTCCTCTCTTTGAACCATCCAAAATTAAACACATAAATCATGGAAGAAACACCTTAAACTAATTAGTTTCCTGGTAAACAGACTTTTCGCTTGTTTGAAGCAAAGTTATGATAAAAAAGTTTAAATAAGGAGAAATAAAGACAACCAGCAATTATATAATCCCGAAACCGTGACAGGACCAACATTGAGAAACGATCACATGACAACAATCGATATTTCCTATAGGTCCTTACATACGATATTTGAAATATGATTATTTAAAAAAAAAAAATAAGTAATGACATTTTGGTCGCCTAACGACAATTCCGTGGTGTTTTTTCCAAACAAAACGAATAGCTGTTACAATATACTATTATATATTCGAACTGCATACTTGTAAGATGTTTTGTTGGTTAAAATAATTCCTCAGAGAGACTTTCAGCATTACTGTAAGTCTACGTGGGCGAAAATTGAAGAGTGAAGATGATACTGAACAATTTGTGATGAGGCCCAGGTTTCAGAATACGATTTTAAAAAATAAATGGCTGAAACGTGGAAAATCTTCATAAATGAGCGTCGAAGTTTTAAAATACAGTTTGTGGCAAAATTCTAATTTGCTCATGATGAGCAATTACTCCTTTTGTCACAATATTTCAAAGAATCGTCTGATGCAGAGACGTCAGAAGCGTCTATGTGTGGGAAAGGTTTTAACCATATGAATTGACGTATATCGACGTCTTAATAGTGTATTATTGGCAAGTTATGAGACAAGTGTATTCTGTAACTTGTCCCATAAACAAATAGATATAGATCAAAACAACACACCGTTTGTTAGCCCATTACTTCACACAGACGACATTTGACGCCTGCTGTTGCAAAACGAGCAATTTCACCTTTTAATGCAATATTTTCAACTCTTTATCAATATAATTCTTTCAGTTGTCTAGATTTGTGAAATTGCTCGCCTGGTGATTGTGAAGCAGACGACCTATGAAAAGCCATGTGAAGTTATGGGTTAACCTATCAACAGGAAGGTAGCCAGTTGACGGAGACAAATGCTGTGTTGAGTAACTTGTGCTAGAAAGTGCGATAGAGTAAATCATATATGGTTAGGTGAACTGACCGCCATGATATAACTGATAAACTGACCGCCATGATATAACTGATAGACTGACTGCCATGATATAACTGATACACTGACCGCCATGATATAACTGATAAACTGACCGCCATGATATAACTGATAAACTGTTCCATAATGCGTAAACCTCCAATCAATCAACGTGAAAACAGGGGAGGTAAAGCGTCCAATGCTGAAAGCTCATAGAGGTATTAACTCTTTCCCTCATACGACAATTCTGCAGCAGACGACTTTGAACATATTTTTTGTGAAAAAATAAAAAATCTCTAAAATTGAATGGATAAACTATGAATAAAAGTGGAAAACATTGTGGCAAAAGGAGAAATTGCTCGTTTTGAGCAATTTCTTCTTTTGTCACTATGTTTTCAAAAAGCCGTCTGCTGCAGAGGCGTCAGAAAGCGTTATGTATCAATGTTATCTACTTGTTTCAATTCATATGTAGGTACTGTTGTTCTAACAAATAAAAAATAGCAGAACTGCACCTTTCGTTCCTTGCGCCTAGTAGTGCACAGGGAAAGTATTCTTGTTCCATTACTTTTAAGTACATAGCGTTGTCCCTTCCAAATATTCGCCTGGCAATGATTTAATTCGAGTTTGGCCTATAAGGAAGTCTTGTTGCATTTTTGTTATGGGGTCACATGCGCATATGTGGTCGTTTTAATCAAAACAGAACAGAACATAATTATATTTGTTATAATTAATTAACACAACGTTTAGCAATTATATAATAGAGAGGCAACGGAGAACACAAATACTTTTGATATACATTACAATTAATTAAAATGTGAAAGTTCCACTTTAAGTTTCTACGTGTATTCGCGTTAAAGGGGTACCAGAAGTTACACATTGGTCTTAGTACAAGCAATCTCATAACAACTAAACCTAAGCTTCGCAAATTGGCTCAGATTGATCTATGCGTCAGACAATCAAATTGTCACTTTCACATTTGCTTGGTATAAAACAGGTAAGATGTTTGTAAACTCTACAGTGAACCATTTCAACTTAATGTTTGAAAACAATAAATACAATTTTGAGCCGTCCCGCGAGAAAACCAACATTGTGGACTATGTTAAGTTTCGATCCGGATCAGCCTAAGCATGTCGCGCAGGCTTATCCGGATAGACACTTTTCGCCTCCTGTGGATTTTCTGTTTCAAGAATAAATACTCTATACCTATATCCCCCTGAGACGGAATGTGTCGACCCGGATCAGTCTTAGCGGACTGCGCAGGCTGATCTGGGTTGATACATTACGCATAACCCATATTGTTGGATTTCTCACGTGACGGCTCAAATAATGAATCAAGTTACATTCAGCGTTTTAAAGGTTACCCAGTTGGTCCGTAATAAAGGTTGTGTGTAATTTCCTTTTTATTGCTACATCATTCCGAAAGTACATAGCCATTATTGGCGTTCGCACGCCCCTGTATGGTAAGGGCAGGTTACTCCAGACAAATGCTAGCCATTGCCTGCACCGTACGTCGACGTAACAAGGCATCGTCATCGACAGCCGGGACTCCATTGATTTATTGTATGAGTCAGTAGATGAGAAAAGGTACAATTTGGCATTTCTAAACAGTGTAGGTTGAGACACAGGGACTTTGCTCCTCTAAAACATAGATATGACCTACTCTATGCATAGATATTAACATTTTTTTTTCTATTTCTATTCTATCTTTAGAGGGGCAAGTCCCTGTGGTTGAGATAATGTTGTCCACTTGCTCCGTTTTATCAGGATATACACAAATTGACAGATTCGTCGAACAAGCTCCTGTAAGTAATTAGAGAACAGTTTAGACCATGATCTTGATATTTACTGTTTACAAAAGCAATATTGCATTGTTTTCTCACGTACTGACCCATATTTGATTACACTCGTTGCTCCTGGAGTGTTCAATATTTGCCAATTCCCAGGTACGATATGTTATAGGCATTTTATTTGAAACGCGTCAGAGGAACAGAACTCTCGGTTATCGATGAACACTCGGTGATCCTGCTTATTTAAACATTCTCCATATTTTGTCAGCAAACACGTTAATTAATCCTGTCATTGCTAATTGCGTTTTTGAGGCTTTCGGAAACAATACATATTCAGGGAAGATACATCGAACGAGCTGCATCACCTGAAATCTTTATTTGCGATTTCAAAATATCCCAAAACACTTATTACATGACAAGAGGAGTCGCGCGATTTTGAACATGGAACGATCAACTTTAAGGAATTCAGCACTGATAGAGATAAGCAGTCCGATATATAACGTCTGACAAAAACATAAAAATTAACAATGTTTAGCCTACATGTACGCCTTTTTTTAATGCCTACAAGGAGATAAAACCTAACGATGTTACGCCTTCAAGCACGCCTTTATATTTGGCCAAAACCCTATTGATGTTACGCCTTCATGCACGCCTTTATTTGATGCCAAAAACCCTAACGATGTTATGCCTTCATGCACGTCTTTATTTGATGCCCAAAAACCTAACGATGTTATGCCTTCATGCACGTCTTTATTTGATGCCCAAAAACCTAACGATGTTATGCCTTCATGCACGTCTTTATTTGATGCCCAAAAACCTAACGATGTTACGCCTACATGCACGTCTTTATTTGGTGCCCAAAAACCTAACGATGTTACGCCTTCATGCACGTCTTTATTTGATTCCCAAAAACCTAACGATGTTACGCCTTCATGCACGTCTTTATTTGATGCCCAAAAACCTAACGATGTTACGCCTTCATGCACGTCTTTATTTGATGAACAAAAACCTAACGATGTTACGCCTTCATGCACGTCTTTATTTGATGAACAAAAACCTAACGATGTTACGCCTACATGCACGCCTTTATTTGATGCCCACGTGGACATAAAACGAGACTCCTTTTCAACTGAAGCGTCTCCCTTAGACTTGGATAGCAAAGTAAATGTTAGATCCGATTTTATCAATTGAATTTAGTGTTTCAAACTCGGTTCATACACGTTTCATTTCGATCGATCAATGAATGTTAGGATCGGTATAACGAATTTGAGAAATATCATTCTAGGGAGTGATTTAATTTCCACCAATTAGTCAGAATTTGACATCGGTTGAAAGCTATTCATTCTCAGAGCTTTAGTTAATTATAGTTTATTGTCCTTCAGAGAAATACAGACAATCCATTATTTATACCCAGCCAACTCCGACAATCAAATTACAGATATTGCATTTTATCTGTAACTAATTGTGTGACGTTGCTGCGTTAACTGTACGCGTTGCTGTTAATGGGAGCAATGGCCTACTGAGCTGTTCCGTACATCAGGAACTGGGATGAAAATGTTCCTAATTCCTGCTTTAATCAGTGATTAATTATGTTTCACAGAACTCAGTTATAGACACATTGTTAATTAAATTTATCTCTGCTCACAGCGTTAGGAAAGAGGTAATCAGCGAAGAAACGCTTACAGCTAAAACGGTTGTTGTTTCCAGAAAGTGCAATAATAAAGTTGAATTGACGTTAACTTCCCATGATGTTGTGTTATATAACCGTATAATAAGACGAACACAATATCTATAAATAATAGTATGATTTTTGAATAGAGTTGAAATCGTTGTGGCGAATGGGAAAAATTGCTCATCATGAGCAATTTCTCCTTTTGCCACAATGATTTTAAAAGTCCTCTGCTACAGAGGCGTCAGAGAGCGTCAATAATAAGATGGCAAGGGTTAAATGTTGCTAACTCGGAGAATCATTTAGACCCCGAATCAGAAGACACGACTCCTATGTATAAGTGTAGTGTACGACTCCTATGTATAAGTGTAGTGTACGACTCCTATGTATAAGTGTAGTGCACGACTCCTATGTATAAGTGTAGTGTACGACTCCTATGTATAAGTGTAGTGTATGACTCCTATGTATAAGTGTAGTGTACGACTCCTATGTATAAGTGTAGTGTACGACTCCTATGTATAAGTGTAGTGTACGACTCCTATGTATAAGTGTAGTGTACGACTCCTATGTATAAGTGTAGTGTACGACTCCTATGTATAAGTGTAGTGTACGACTCCTATGTATAAGTGTAGTGTACGACTCCTATGTATAAGTGTAGTGTATGACTCCTATGTATAAGTGTAGTGTACGACTCCTATGTATAAGTGTAGTGTACGATTCATATGTATAAGTGTAGTGTACGACTCCTATGTATAAGTGTAGTGTACGACTCCTGTGGAATTTGCTCGGTGTCAGGAGTAAATGGGTTTTCCTGAACACATTTTTTTCTTCACGTAAAAAGCAATAGGAAGCTTCAACTTATTCGTTAACTCTTTCAGCACTAAAGGCAATATTTAGTTTTTTGCAAACAATACAGATTCAGATGAGTCAGCTCGTAACGAGCTGCCTCACCTGAAATCTGCATTGTTTGGCTGTGAGTTATAAACATATTCCATAAATCCTATAACATGAAAATTGAGTTGTCCGAGTTTGAACATGGAAGAGTTTACTTTAAACAATTCGGCGCTGAAAGGGTTAAACATCTATTACGATTCGAGCTTTCAGCTTATATTAATCACGCTCGTTGTCTGCTTCCTTAAGACCAGTACTCGCGCCGTTTGTGTGGAAAAATCACAAAGGTAGACACTCGCTCATCATGCGTTTCCAAGCCGGGACCTTTGGTGTGAAAAACTGACGCTCTTCCTTCCTTGCTTTTCGTCTAAAATAGCATCGATGTAGGCGGAGAGCGACGGCTCTAGTAAAACTGTATGAGACTCTCTGAAGAATTCGCTGAATGAAGCCAAAACAAAAGTACTTGACATTAATGTCAGCTCTTATTCATTCATACGTCGTACGGTGAAACTTCGCGCATAACCTCCACGTACTGAATACAACTTTGTGATGCAACTATCGTCAGAATCACCATAAAATGTTACGTTAGAATATCTTAGAGACAGACAGTCAGACGAACAGTCGGAAATAGAGATAAGAGTTAATCTATTCTCCGCATACAAAACATTTCCAGCAGACGACTTTGAAATCATCTAGGCAAAAATATGGAAAATGTCTTAACTCTTTCAGCGCCAAAGGCAATATTGAGGTTTTTGCAAACAATACTGATTCAGGTGAGTCAGCTCGTAACGAGCTGTCTCACCTGAAATCAGCATTATTTGCCTTTTAGTTATCAAAATAGTCCAAACTTTTATTACATGAGAAATGGAAACGCCCGACTTGAACATGGAAGAGTCTACTTTAAACAATTCGGCGCTGAAAGGGTTAAAATGAGAACATGCTTTTAAAATAGAATTGAACACACTGTGGCATGAAACGAAACTGCTCATAATGAGCAATTTCTCCCTTTGTCCCAATGCTTTCAAAAAATTGTTTGCTTTAGAGGCGTCAGAAAGCGTTTGTATGTGGAACACTGTTATAAAACAACCAGAGCATACGTGCCATGACATCGAGTCAGTACGTTCTGTACGATAGTACCACACCCACGTCTATTTGTCTTATAGTTCCATCGAGAGAACGGATGATCCGCGGTTGCTGAAATGGAGTATTGTTGCTTTTCCGTTCTTAACGTTTATTGTTTTAATAAATGTAAATGGACAGTGAATGCTCTGGTGGGATTGTGTTTATACACAGTTTGTTCATCCGATACTTCGGTGTTTGCAGAAGCAAAACATTCTAAAGTTTCTCTAGCTTTGGCTAATATTTACTTCATGAAGATTGGTCAATATTACTTTATCATAATCCATTCCCCATAGAAAGGCTGTATTGCCATATGTTGATGTTATTTTATGTGATGTTTATGAGTGTCCTAATGGAGTTTGGACGCATTATGTAATAACAACAGTAATCTAGTTGTCGGACAAGGAATTCCTTTGTGTATCATGTTGTTCACTTCAGTATATACTAGCTCAAAGCCAATTCGTATAAATATAAATCAAAGCACTGAACGTGCTGACCGTAAGTGCTTCGCTGCAGATGGAAATAGATTTACCGATCGCTATCGCCTATCAAGAGCACTCTGTTAAAAGGGAGAGTGTGCATCACCTTGCCTAAGCGCATAGACAAAATCCCCACTGGAATTGTATTAAAACATTTACACATAAATGCTAGAAATCATAAGAATTTCAAACTAAAATCACTTGCAATAATGATTACTACAAAAGTGATTCCTCAAGTCTACATTGTTATGTGTGATAACCTTAATAGTTACATTCCATTTGCTGTGAAACTTTTTTCATGCTTGCTTCCACCAGGAAATTAAACTATTTATAAAAGGAAAGTTATGAACTCTTTAGTTATCGGAAAGAATTGAAAATACATCGGGAAAATGAGAAATTGATCTACATGTATTTGTGATCATGTTTTTTGTTTTGTTTTTAATTACACCATTTCAAAATCAGTCTTCTGTCAATATAGGTAAGGACGTGGGTAAAATACATTTGATATACAATGCATACAGGCTGTAAAAACCGGAAGCTTACAACCCGACTCGAACGCTTCTGTGACTCACAATTGCAATTCGGTCACACTGCATTAACCCTTTCCCTCATACAACAATTCTGCAGCAGACGACTTTGAACATATATTGTCAAAATTTAGAAAATCTCTATAATTGAACGGATAACCTATGGCTAAAAGTGGAAAACGTTGTGTAAAAAGGAGAAATTGCTCGTTTTGAGCAATTTCTTCTTTTGTCACTATGTTTTCAAAAAGCCGTCTGCTGCAGAGGCGTCAGAAAGCGTCTACATGAGGGAAAGGATTAATACGTTTATCATAGGCTGATGTATGGTCGAGTGTTCCGACGTCATGCACTTCACGCGTGGTCAACTCGTGATTTCGTCTAGATTGAGTCGCTGGAGCGTAGATTTTTTGTTTGTTTTTAAATCTGCAACTGCAATAGTTTAACAGCAAATTCGTTAGAGCAATTTCCATTGTGTAAGTGATGTCACATCATATCCGTTTTCAAACTGATATCGGAACAGTTTACAGCTATTTTGTAAGACATGGACTACTTTCTGTATGGTATGTTTAGGTTCAAGTTAACTGTAGTACCTATTAGTTTTTTCCTGACACTTTCACGTCAGTCCCCACATAACTCTGAGAACCAAGGAAAAAGACAAAACGTGCAATTTCTTCTTTTTCGATATGTGAGCCGTCCCGCGAGAAAACCAACATTTTGGACTCTGCGTAAAGTATCGACCCGGATCAGCCTGAGCATGCCACACGGGCCTACCTGGACCGACACTTTTCGTATCCTGTGGATTTTCTGTTTCAGGAATAACTACTTTATACATCTATCCCCCTATGACGGAATGTGTCGGCCGGATCAGTCTGCGCGGACAGCGCAGGCTGATCTGGTCGATACATTACGCAGATATATTGATATGAGCCGTCCCGCGAGAAAACCAACATTTTGGACACGTAAAGTATCGACCCGGATCAGCCTAAGCATGCCGCACAGGCTAACACGGACATACATTTTTCACTTCCTGTGGATGTTCTGCTTTAGGAATCATTACTCTATACCTCCATTCCCCTAAGACGGAATGTGTCGACCCGGATTAGCCTGCATGGACTGCACAGGCTGATCTCCACATATGCACACAATGTTGGTTTTCTCTTAGTTCGGCTCATATCATAACAGAACAAGCAGATCTTCGTCTATACTTGTCATATATACACTTTCCAGTGATTAGATGTTAACGAACCGGATGATAGAATGCCATCGATATGAGGCAAAATATTCCAGGTGAATAATTCAATAAAGGGTGTTTTTATTCAATGTATCAGCATGTGACATTAGTGTTGGTCACATGCTTAAACGTTTTAATTAACATGTCTTTGTCTGGCATTGGGTATACGATGAAACTTATTTGGAATGATAATATGAAGCATGGTATGATCCATTCCGCGAGAAAATCAACACTGTGGACTTTTCGCGTAAAGAAAGTATCGAATCTGAATCAGCCTAAGCTTGCCGCGCAGGCTAACCCGGGCAGACACTTTTCGCCTCCTGTGGATTTTCTGTTTCTTGAATCACAACTTTATACCTCTATCCCCCTAAGACAGAAAGTGTCGGCCGGATAAGTCTGGTCGATACATTACGCAGATGTCTATCGACGCAGCTGCGTTTTGGGGCATTTTGAGAAAAAATGTGTAGGCACGTGCCTACAGTGCCTAAAGGGAGCTACGCCCCTTTCCTGTGTAGTTTCTGTATAACTCTATACCTCTATCCCCCTGAGACGGAATGTGAGTCGACAATGTTGGTTTTCTCGTAATACGGCTCAGATGTTATTAGACCCTTTTCCCTGCCATACACTTTATGATCTGTTGTTACGGCGTTGTAATAAGACCCCTTTTCCCTGCCATACACTTTATGATCTGTTGTTACGGCGTTGTAATAAGACCCCTTTTCCCTGCCATACACTTTATGATCTGTTGTTACGGCGTTGTAATAAGACCCCTTTTCCCTGCCATACACTTTATGATCTGTTGTTACGGCGTTGTAATAAGACCCCTTTTCCCTGCCAACGCTTTATGATCTGTTGTTACGGCGTTGTAATAAGACCCCTTTTCCCTGCCATACACTTTATGATCTGTTGTTACGGCGTTGTAATAAGACCCCTTTTCCCTGCCATACACTTTATGATCTGTTGTTACGGCGTTGTAATAAGACCCCTTTTCCCTGCCATACACTTTATGATCTGTTGTTACGGCGTTGTAATAAGACCCCTTTTCCCTGCCAACGCTTTATGATCTGTTGTTACGGCGTTGTAATAAGACCCCTTTTCCCTGCCATACACTTTATGATCTGTTGTTACGGCGTTGTAATAAGACCCCTTTTCCCTGCCATACACTTTATGATCTGTTGTTACGGCGTTGTAATAAGACCCCTTTTCCCTGCCATACACTTTATGATCTGTTGTTACGGCGTTGTAATAAGACCCCTTTTCCCTGCCAACGCTTTATGATCTGTTGTTACGGCGTTGTAATAAGACCCCTTTTCCCTGCCAACGCTTTATGATCTGTAATTACGGCGTTCTAATTAGACCCTTTTCCCTGCCATACGCTTTATGATCTGTTGTTACGGCGTTGTAATAAGACCCCTTTTCCCTGCCATACACTTTATGATCTGTTGTTACGGCGTTGTAATAAGACCCCTTTTCCCTGCCATACACTTTATGATCTGTTGTTACGGCGTTGTAATAAGACCCCTTTTCCCTGCCATACACTTTATGATCTGTTGTTACGGCGTTGCTAGTATATGGGCGCAGCTCCCTTTAGGCACTGTAGGCACGTGCCTACACATTTGTTCCAAAAATGCCCCGAAATGCTGCTGCGGCGATACACATCTGCGTAATGTATCGACCAGATCAGCCTGTCGGGACGACACATTCCGTCTAAGGGGGGATAGATAGAGTAGTGATTCCTGAAACAGAAAATACACAGTAGGCGAAAAGTGTATATCCGGGTACGCCTGTGTGGCATGCTTAGGTTGATCCGGATCGATACTTTACGCAGAGTCCACAATGTTGATTTTCTCAAGAGACGGCCTACACATTGATTATTGCCAAGCTACGCCCCTAAATTCGGCCCTTTTCACACGACGAGGCTCGTTTTTGAATACTGTTCTGGGGAATGAACCTTCTTTAAATCTGCAGCAGACTACTTTTGAAATCATCTAGGCGAATATAAATCATAAAATATCTTTATGAAAGTAAAGTATAATAGACTAGAGTCGAAAGTGTATCAGTCTAGTGAGAACTAGTACAGTAATAAGCAATACCCCCTTTAGCCACAGTTTGTCAACACTCGTCGACTGCAGCATATACATGTATGTCAAATACGTCTACGCGTGGGAAAGGGTTCAGACATTATTTAAGACTGGTTTACGAACGAAGAGGAAAAAACTAAAATTATACAAGGCGCTGGTTAATTTGGAGTGTTGCAAACCGTTCCAGGTCGAAATGTTCCGAACGTAGGTTTTCTTGTGAAATGGCCTAATCTCGGTAACTTGAAGTGGAATCACATGCCTGGTAAAACGGGACAGAGTTTTATCTGTAAAATCAATGGAAGCTTTTAAAAGTTTATCTTAAACTACTTTTGTTTAAAATTAATCACTAAGAGTGTACCTTTTTTAAAAAAAAAAAAAATAGTAAATCCGCCCCTAATTAATTAAATTAATTTTCAGGAATGAGGTTTTGGGTTTCATATTTGTCTAGTTGTTCAATTGCATATACAATTCCTATAAAATCCGTACCATAGAATGAACAAATAATTAATATTTCAACGAGTTATCATATTACAACAGTGACGCATGAAAACTTGGCAGAGCCATCCCGTTGTGTATGCCTTTACCAGAAGGAGTCGACTACAGATAAGACAGACGACGGTTTGAAATCATTCTGAGCGATTATATGACCTTTCAATGATTTATCAGATGACAGCCTTGATAAATGAAAACATGTCAATTGTTTTGTTCATAAGATGAATGTGTCTGAGCCCATATCTGGGCTCTTCCATGGTAAAATGTACAATGCGACGTTTATGATAAGTGTAGATTCAGATCAGTCCGTGTAACCTCATAGTATGGTCAATATTCACATTGTTTAAATATAACTTGCAAAAGCTTATTAGAAGCTTCTGGTCATTCTGAACAGATGGAAATGTTGATCTGAACCTTCACTGTACAGAAATGAAAAAAACAACAACACTAAAACTTCTCTCACGGACAAGCTCAATTGATCATTTGAATCGATTGGGGTCGTGTTACACTTGAAAGCATTGGAATGCACGGTGCTCCAGTGTACTAAATATATTTTGCTTTTACAGTGCAGACAGGGGCGTAGCTTGGCAATAATCAATGTGTAGGCCGTCTCGTGAGAAAATCAACATTGTGGACTCTGCGTAAAGTATTGACCCGGATCAGCCTAAGCATGCCACACAGGCGTACCCGGATATACACTTTTCGCCTCCTGTGGATTTTCTGTTTCAGGAATCACTACTCTATCTATTTCCCCCCCCCCCTCCCTAGATGGAATGTGTCGGCCGGATCAGTCTGCGTGGACAGCGCAGGCTGATTTGGTCGATACAATACGCAGATTTCTATCGCCGCAACTGCATTTTGGGGCATTTTTAGAAATAATGTGTAGGCACGTGCCTACAGTGCCTAAAGGGAGCTACGCCCCTGGTATAGAATAAGATGTATATTCGATAACCTAGAAGTGTAACCCTCATTATTGTTTTTAGTTATACACTGTAAAGTTTAGATTTTCAAGTTTTAATGAAAACTAACAATCATTCGCATAAAGTCGACTTTTGAAAACATCACACAAATCCTGGTGTACAATATTTGTATCAAATAAATTCCAAACAGACATTATGATATCAAATCGAATATGGATTTATCCTGTCGATCTGAACTGTTCAGTCTCATTAACCCACACACAAACACATCTTGACGCCACTACAGCTGACGACTTTTGAAAACGTTGTGGCAAATGGAGAAGTTGCTCATAATAAGCAATTTATTCTTTCACCACAATGTTTTCAACTTTGTTTCAGTAAGTATACATTCACTATTAGAGATTTTCCAATTGTTCGTTTAGAAGTTTTCAAAGGTGTCTGCTGATTGTTTGTATGTAGAACATGGTTAACGCTTGGTACAGATGTTTAACATTACATTATCCCTCTTCTTTTTCAGTAAATGGGGCAAGGCTGGACCGCTCGAGAGTTGACCTGGATCACGATCTAGCCGATACAAACAATGATCTTACTCACGACATCACAGCGGACAACACTCGAAATCTCAAAACCATTCTCAGGGACTCCATTCAAAACGTCGACAACGCGAAACCAGCTGCAAGAGATGATATACAATCCGATGATATAGAGGACAACGCCACACCAGCTGCAATAGATGATACACAATCCGATGATATAGAGGACATAGAGGACAACAGTAACGAGATCGAAAACGTTTTTATGGATTCAATGCAACGCGCCGATGACAATACAGCAGATATAGCAGAACTATCATATACAGCTCCGGGTGTACCACTTCTCGCAGATTCAGACGACATGAAGGAGGACGGGTTAAGTTGTAATCTTCGACAGACGATGGCTTGGGAAGAATGTGATAAGAAAGTCGTTTGCGATTACACCTGTCAATCGGAAAGAGATTGTACGTTTCCGTACTGTAACTCACTCGGACTGTGTGAATGTTCACCGGGTATGTATTACTGATATTTTGAGTAACACAATTCAGACGAATGTGTGTAACGCTATAGGCCAAATTACTCCAAACACATCCGCGGTCATCCTGATCTACAAATAGTCCCTTAACAAACTTACTTTGCGTATAAATGAGTGTATACCATCACCAGAATGCAATAAATATATGACATTGAGTTTAAATTTATTGTAAATGTGTATATGATGCACTGTAAAGTATTGATTTGGTCATTTATTTAGTTATTTTACCTTATTTGAAAGTAGAAGTAGAGAATGTGAAAACCCGGTTTTGGCCGAGCCCGATTTGTTCCAAATGACATGACGCATTTTTCGCCGGGTGAATTCTTTCTTGCATAATGCATACTCCCCCCTCACCCCCTCCCTTTTGTATTCTTTTAAAGCTTAGAGGTAACTCTTATCAATGATAGTGTTGTTCTAGTTAAGAAAGGCTTATATAGTGTGACAATTGAGGGCTAAAACTGGTATATTTACAAGAAAACAAAGAAGAAATTTATTTGAGTATTGTGACCTATAGGAAGTCCGGCCCTCCCTGCTAACACTAAAACCCCTCTGCACAGTGTCTGGTCCTTTTTCCAAAGTAAAACTTGTTTACTCTTATTATAGTGATTTCCTGCAACTCAAATCATCATCGTTTCGATAATTTCTAGCATATATATGTAGAAAAGACTGCACGACTCATGACTGGTTGACCCCGAGCGCTTAGAAGGGAAAGCCATTACTAACTTGTTTGTCTTGGTATTATCTGGTTGACTTGCTAAACGGTTTTCATATGGTTAATGATTTGCTTGTTTGTTTGCAAGATTTGTTACGCCGCTTTCAACATGTCTTCAGTTATTTCATGGAGTTTTCTGGGTCAGTTAACAATAATACTGATCCATTCATCCTGATATCAGTGAGTCTATCGTTATGTTAACCACACAGCGTTGCAGGGTTAGCATAGTCATAACCGCGCCAAGGAGTAAAGGTAATTACTTCCATTTTAAAGAGGTTGGTATAATCCGTCCGGGGATCCAATATGGTTAATGATATCCAATCCCAGCTGTTTCTGGAATCCATCGGTACTGGGTACTTAGAGCACTGGTTTGACACACGTTTCTAATCTGGGCATTGGCAAGTCGTCCATTTATCATGTTGATATGTGAACTGTGACAGTGATTTAACCTGAATACTGTTTAGGTGTCGCTTAAAGGTGTATGAGCATGCATCTAGTAGGGCAACAGTTGTAGACACTACTTCAGCTACAGTACATTCAGATGTATGGTAGAGTTTCTTTTGAGAATGTTCGCATACAAAGGTCCATTTGAATCCCTACTATACGCAGTTGCAACAAGACTCAAAAATCGCAAAATGTGTTAAAACCTTTATCAGACTTTGAACCTTTTAGTTGCGCTTTTAAAATAATCTACTCATGTTATTTGTAAATACTCAACTGTTAAAATTTATCTTATATATCTTTTTTCTGTTTATATTTTCAGTCTTTTGTAAGACAGACAGGATGTGTAACTTCTTCAGGATTAAATGCCTGGGAAACTTTACGTGCAGAAACAGCAATTGTTACTGTGACTAACATTTCCGGTGTGACGTTGACATGACAACTCGTCTGTGATTGGGTGGTTTATTTGTGTATATGTACGTCATTTCCCCTTTTTAAAACAAATCACACGTAGATGGGGTACCACACTCTTTCGTCCAATGAGAATGCTTTATTTAATCGAAATAGAAATTGTTATTTGACTTCAACGTATCTATTTTTTATGTAGACATTTCTATTTTTCAGTAAATATTTCTATCGAGATTGGGCATAATGTCCCATTTATTGACGGTCTAGAATAACATCTAAATGTGTTAGAACTGTAGTAGTTTTAACACTAGAAGAATACCCGTTAACACAAATATCTTATAAACGATAAGAGTAAACAAGATATGCTGCAAGATGCAGCAATTGGATGTTAGCGCGGGAATACGAAATACTGTTTGATTCGAAAAATACGAAACCCGCTTTTAAATATACGATATTGATATATGATAACAATAGTTTCTTAGTTAAATCGCAGGCGTCCGAATTTTTATTACATAAAAAAAGGCGGAAAATCACACAATACCTCGTTGAAATACTCAAAAAGTCTCTCTATATTGTTTATACGCTTTGATAAAAATGATCGTAATGGTAATTTGGGGAATCCCGCACGTGTTACTATAAATAGCCCATCTATACGTCCATATAGTGTAATATATAATTTTTAACGAGTATTTTAACGAGGTATTGTGTGATTTTCCGCATTTTTTGCTGTAATAGAAATTCGGACGCCTGTGGTTAAATACGTAAAACGAAAACAAAAATACCTTTTCCCAACGTGTTGACCTCGATCTCCCAAAAGTATTGTAAACATTTGTCTGCGCATGCGCGTCCTTTTATTTCCATTAATATATTCTTAAAATCGCAAAAATTAGAACATTCAATTGTGTGACTTCGGGTCGAAGTCAAGAGAAACGAGGGAGAAATGTAACGGGAACGGGGTATATGTATAAATATCTCTTCTACAGCCTAGCTGTGGAAGCCGGCTTTTATAGCGACGTTGGTAGAGTGGTTGACCTTTTCGTAAAGTTAAGCAACGTTCATCGCGGTTAGTGCCTGGATGGGTAACCCGCGATGGCTTAACGCCGGTACATGTTACACTATGGTTTTAATTTACATTTCAATTATAAAAAAAATACTCGCATATAAATAGAATGGTTCACTAATCTTAATCTTCTATTGCAAACTCAACGAGAATCAGTCTAGTGAGGAACTGCTACGGAAATATCCGAGAGCTGACGGTAGAATACGGCGCATGCGCGATCAAAACGATTAACATGGCGCTTGCGCAAGCCCATTGCACCAGTGGTAGTTCTAAACACAACCAATATATGCACTGGTGCTGATGCTTTTGTAACGAAAACGTTCGGTATACGTTGCATTTGATAGGCAAATTTACATCACCGTTTCGAAGTGATGGAGTTTAGGGTTACATACATAAGACAAGTGGACCCCTTCAGGGTTGAGTATACTTTTCGCTGAAGGGATCTTCTGCGCGTTTAGCCTGGCACGTTACATTGGTGGCAGCGGTGGGATGAAGACAACTGCCATACCGGAGTTGCCTTACCCACGGGTTTCCCAGGCCAAGACTCGGGACGAGTCTTCTCGGAGTGGGAAGAAGTGTAACGAAAACGTTCGGTATACGTTGCATTTGATAGGCAAATTTACATCACCGTTTCGAAGTGATGGAGTTTAGGGTTACATACATAAGACAAGTGGACCCCTTCAGGGTTGAGTATACTTTTCGCTGAAGGGATCTTCTGCGCCTTTAGCTCGGCACGTTACATTAAGGCAACCGAACGTTTTCGTTACACTTTCAATTTATTTTACCATCTCTCCGAGTACATGTATGTACGCCTTTTATCATGTTTTTAATTTAATGTTATTTTTCAAATTCGATCTCTAAAAAAGACGCAAACAGTTTGGTTATGCAGTTATATGCAGGCCTAAAAAGCATATTATTGCTTGGATTTTCTAAACAAACAATTCTAGAACATATACTCGAGTTACTGGTGTAAATGTTTATTTAAAATTATGTTTTGTATACTTGCGGTGTTGGTATTCCTCTAGAGAGTTAACCTACAATAAGCGCCAGTGCAAGACAAAATGTATATTTCTGAACAGTGTAGGTTCAGATCACCTTTTGCACTTGCTCAGTCTTATCAGTATCTACACAAGTTGACAGAATATTATAACAAGACCTGTGTAAATGATGCACAGGCTATATCAAGTATCACCATCTCCATCTATATCTTATGTGTGTGAACACAATACTTCATCTCAAGATTCGTGTTGGATTCGTGTGACATCTCGATATCATGTCTATCTAAGATAATTACATGACAGTTACCCGATAACTTCCTTGTCAAGTATTACCATCTCCCTCTAAATCCCATGTATGTTTGAAAACAATATTTTATCTCAATATTCGTGTTTCTGTTAACACATAACTATAAAGCAGCCGCATCTGTCCTTCCTTGACAAGTATTACCACCCCCTCTATATATCACATATGTGAAATACTTAATATCAAGATTCGTGTTTCTGTTAACAAATATTTATAAAGTAGACGCATATGTCGATTAGGATTCCTGTGGCATCTCAGTACACTGGAGACTCAAACGATTCTGTACATACTCGCTGTCTCGCTTCCTTGTATTGGATGTAGTCTCTCGTATGTTTCGTCAGGCGAACAACTAGGTATCTAGCCATGTTTATGAGATACTAAAGTGGACATCTAAAAATACCTCAAATCGCCTGGCGCGGCTCAAATATATGAGGATGGTGAACGCTCTGTCGAAATGGCGCAGATAACAACTCGTACCACACTTCGGAAGGTACCCAGTTGCTTTGTGACATTGTCGTGCGAATAACCGGTGTGTGAGAGCCAGGAAACTCGCGGTCAGGCGATTTGGCGTCTCTGATATGTCTCTGGAAAATTGTGGAAAACGGCTTTAAACGCCACCCATTCAGTTCCTACTCTTTCACAATTGGAGTGTAGCTTACACATACATAAACATGCCATGCGAACACATACCTAAACATGCCATGCGAACACAGACATAAACATGCCATGCGAACACAGACATTCAGAGGTTTGTTAACGAATTACTGTAAGGATTTAAATGAATATTTACATTCGGGTTTGGAGTGTAATCATTCCCCATCTGCTACTAGTGTAGTTGCTCTTTTGAACTGGTGATTTTTCAAGGAAAGGTTGTGACTAAACTGATAGGAGTCCCGAATGTTGGTTTTCGCATGACATGCCCATAATTGTACTTAACCCTTTCCCACATATAATACATTTGCATCAGACGACTTTGAAAACATCTTACCAAAAATGTAAAAAATCTCGTTAAATAAGAGCTTAATTATTAAATAGAGTTGAAAACATTGTGACAAATGGCGAAATTGCTCATGATGAGCAGTTTCGCCATTTGTCACAATGTTTTTAAACGTCGTCTGCTGCAGATGCGATTTATCACAATCTCACACGTAGCGTCTGTAGATGAGGAGTCCTGCCGCAGCATCAAGGATATGGTAATAACAGTCTGCAATTCTAGTGTGTTGTCAGAAGTAATATTTTTAAAAGCACATACTACATGAATGCCGACGGTGAAGAGTGGAGACACTGGTGAGACCGTACATACGCACAAGCTCATCAGAGTATTCACTGTTCGGAGATAACACTTCCAGTCCGACGCGGCGTATAAGTACCTAGATTGTGTGTGAATTATTACAGTTTGTCTGCAGCGGAAGCTAAACGACAGTTTATATTAGTGACGGACATTTATTCCGTTCTAACGTTCTGAAGTGATTATTCTGTGAGAAATTTAGTGTCGTTATCCCTGTTTGATTAAGTTCTGTCTAGGTCACAAAGGCTCTTTTTGCGACATGATGCACGGTTAACCCTTTCCTTCATATAGACGCTTTATGACGCTTCTGAAGCAGACGGCTTTTTAAAAACATAGTGACAAAAGAAGAAATTGCACAAAACGTGCAATTTCTCCTTTTGCCACAATGTTTTCCACTTTTGTCATAGGTTATCCATTCAATTATGGAGATTTTCTACTTTTTGACAAAATACGTTCAAAGTCGTCTGCTGCAGAATTGCCGTATGAGGGAAAGGGTTAAGTCAGAAAATGTCTTGACGATGTAGACTGATTTGTTCTACAATTTGTACAGAAACCTCCCGAAATTAAAACCTATTTTTCCTCGTTATTGTTTTGTAATAAAGGATTTATTCATCGTCAACTTGTTTATGTTTGTAACTTTGAATCCTCAGAGGTAGAAGAGCCCCATAGCAACATGGCTGTATACTGTTGACTGGTACACTGACGAGTAAACAACAACAACAACAACAAACTCACGTTTTTAACCTTTATTTATAATAACCCTTTCCCATATACAACAAATCTGAACCATACGAGTTTGAAAATATCTAGTAAAATATGTTAAATTACCAATAAATGAAAATATAATTATGGCATCGAGTTGAAAATATTTCGACAAAAGGAGAAATTATTTATAGCGAGGAATTTCTCCTTTTGTCAAAATAACTCTAAAAATCATCTTCTGCAGATTCGTCAAAATGCCTCTGCATGTGGGAAAGGGTCAAACATGGAATATAACTGTCGTGTCTCTGTCCTTTCTTGTTCTTATAATATTGACAGATGCGATTCGTAGCTTGTTTAATCAATATTTTAGCAAGTGACATCAGATCGTTGATCACATATAAATATACAAAAACTATGTATCGGACACATTGTCTGTCAGATATTAACATTTCGAACAAACACTAATAAGGAATGTCATATAGCAATGCTAAAAGAAAGAAATTGCCAGTACAAAGTATGATCAAGTATTCTGTCTTCCATATAAAAGAGCCGCACTTCAAAAGCTTAGACGGACATTTCGCTGTGACATTAATGTGTAGATTATCAAAAGAACACCAGTCTGTAGTAGTTCTATATAATAGACTAACCTGTGCAACTTTGGATCAGGATTTGTCTTGCGAAGGTTTCAAGTCCGTCTGTCATGTTTAAGTCTTAACACTAGAAGCGCTTGGTTACCAGCAGTATACCCTGTGTATGTGATGGAGACTGAAAAAAGTTGACAATAATAATTGTGTCAACTGCAACCTACTACATGCCTGTATATATTTATGGGTTGCCGGCATTTGTAACAAAACTTGCTAAATTCCTTTGAAATTGCACATGTACTTAAAAGTGAAGGGTTGTCTAACTAAATATATCTTGAGCCGCTTTTTGACTTATGAGTCCATATGAGAGAAAACATAGATAATGTGTTGATATGGTGTTTCCCCTCGCCTTCAACAATTAAACAGTTATATCACGGCGTTTCACGTGTTAGTTACCAGTACTACTGGTTCATTGATCCTAACACCAGTTATATCACGGTGTTCCACGTGTTAGTTACCAGTACTACTGGTTCATTGATCCTAACACCAGCGAGTCATTCGTAATGCTAACTTCAAACTCTTTAGCGCAGCGGAAGGAAAGTCATTAAATCCATGTTTTAAATTCTTCGGAATGAGACGACCGGGTATAGAACCCGCGACCTTCCACACACGAGGCCGCGATGCTCTGGCACTACAGCAACGAGGTGACCATTGTGAATTCATTGCACCGGTAAATCGTTTGAAATTAATGTGGAATCATAAAGTGCTGCTGTTTACTATAGTGCTGTAAGAAGTAAGGTATCTGTTTGTGTCAAATACTTATATTGCCTTGCTACTTTGCCACGACGTGGCAGAATGTTCGTCTTGGAGACGAGAAGTCCCAAGTTCGAGATAAATCTGGTCGGAGGCTTTACAGATGAGTTGGATATACTATTTCCATCAACCAGCACGATAGTGTGACAAAGTCTCATAGAATATCCTACTAGATGCAAACAGCTGACACATTTCGCGTTTTATCGCCATGGTGTTAATAAATGTTTACGAGAAAATGGAAATATAACAACCGACATAAACATTTTCCGTCTTCAATTATATATTCCATTTACATATTTTCATAGTACACGCGAACAAGCGAGACAAACACGACGAGTTAATGCTTCTCCTGATACAAAATACTTTTGACGCATCTCTACAGCAGCAGACGACACTTGAAGATAACAAATGACTATGAGCAATTTGTCTTTCTCTCGGTTACCAGCAAGTCAGTCACTATATCGTTAATGTAGATCAGAAAACGTACCGGACCAAGAAATGAGCCTAAATATGTTTCCTTCAAATACTTTCTCCATGGTATTCAGCAGTGAAGTAGGACGATAGTTCGATTGAATCGATGGTATTTGCCATTTAGAAATCGCATAGAGGTATTTGTATTTGCCTTGCTGCTCCAACAACAACTTGATTAGCGATTCCACCAGGATCAGAAGCTTTTTCTATATTTAGATTTGAATTGTGTCGAAAAAACTTCTTCTGGAGAAATATGTTGAGAAATAATAACTAATTGGTCTTCTGCATTAGCTATTATTAATACATTGCTAGTTGAATGATCAATTTCAGTTACATGAACAAAGTAGTCATTTAGAACAGCTGCTTCATCAATTACCTCAGTTTCTCAATCTCCAGGGGTATGGCTGTATATTTGACGAGGATATCACTTGGACGTTTGACACCCGAACCAGTACGATGGGAATAGTCCAAATCTGTAATGACATATCCACATCAATCGAATTGTTCAATCCAAGAACATATTGGTCCGTATCCTCCGCAGGGTTTGACTATGGCACACCTGGTATTCTGATTATGTTTCGTCGTAAATACTGCTGGAGTGAGTCTGTCTGATTCTCTAAGAGTGTTACTCGGGATTTCAGAGTTTTGTTCTCATCCTAAAGTTCATTTAGGCGTTTTGAACATTTTCAGAGATTGCTTTGACGACCATTTTGGAAAGAGCCTCGAAACGATCGTCAAGTGAGCTCTTGTGTCTCCTGAAATGTACCTTCAAGATGTATATATATCATGCAAAAAGTGTCATCTGATTATTCAATCGATACGAGTGTTTGCTAATACGGAAAAGTTTGGGTCTGCTTTAAATGAGATTGATATAATATTGGCGTGCATGTATAACTGTATATTTGATTATTGGCGTGCATGTATAACTGTATATTTGATTATTGGCGTGCATGTATAACTGTATATTTGATTATTGGCGTGCATGTATAACTGTATATTTGATTATTGGCGTGCATGTATAACTGTATATTTGATTATTGGCGTGCATGTATAACTGTATATTTGATTATTGGCGTGCATGTATAACTGTATATTTGATTTTATTAAAGGAAAATTATGTTGCAGTAGCGATACAGATTTAACCCTTTCCCTCATACGACAATTCTGCAGCAGACGACTTTGAACATAATTTGTCCGATGGATAACCTATGACTAAAAGTGGAAAACATTGTGACAAAAGGAGAAATTGCACGTTCTGTGCAATTTCTTCTTTTGTCACTATGTTTTCAAAACGCTGTCTGCTTTAACCCTTTCCCTCATACGACAATTCTGCAGCAGACGACTTTGAACATATTTTGTCAACAAATAGAAAATCTCTATAATTGAATGGATAACCTATGACTAAAAGTGGAAAACATTGTGGAACAAGGAGAAATTGCTCGTTCTGAGCAATTTATTCTTTTGTCACTATGTTTTCAAAAAGCCGTCTGCTGCAGAGGCGTCATAAAGCGTCTATATGAGGGAAAGGGTTAAGTAGTGTCTACTCGGGGGCGGGGCCTCGCGATATGTCAATTTCCCACGCCCCTCGTGGTACAACACTAACACCTATATCTCTACTGCAACATAACATTCCCCATTGTTATCACATCGTTCTCCATGCTAGTGAGCAGTCTTATCAGAAAGTTCATTTTGACCCAGGCGACAGTCGTAATGCTATCCAGATGCCATGAACTCCAAAGAGAAAAAGCAACCATCCCCATTCAGTGTAACATAATTAGTTGTATTAAACCCTTGCATTCAAATATTAATGCGGATGTTCTAACCACGTGTTCGGTCTTTTGCAAATTGAAAGAAACGAAAACAAACATAAATCTTTGAACGGTTGCACGAATTATGGAACTTTTTCGAAGTGAGGTACACATACAGTTAGACATTGTCCACCAATGTTTTCAAAAACTCATCAGCTTACTAAAACGTCAAATCTGATTTCTTCACGTGAGACAGACGGCATTATAATCAGAAACCTTTTTAAAGCAGACGACATTTTAACAAAGTGAAGGAATAATTACAGCAGGGATAACGACCTGATGCCTGATGGTTTACCGTATTTTAATGTCCTGTGAAATCGTGAGACCAGTATCGTGTTACACCCGAGATAGAACCAACCCATTATCGGGACCCTTGTCCTGAAACAGACGACATCAGACGACATTTCAAACATCGTGGACTGATTAATTGATTGTTTGATTTTTAAAGCCACTTTCAACAATTTTATATCACGGCGATTTCTGGTAAATTACCATTTCCACTGGTCCATTTATCCCGACACCAGTCTGTCAGTCGTAATGCTGACCCCGAAACGCTGAGCGCCAAGGAGGATAGCCATTACTACCATTTTTCAAGCCTTATGTATGACCCGGCCGGGGATCGAACCCACGACCGTTAGCACCCGAGGCGGAGGGTCTACCACTACACCACTACAACACTGTACATGATCATTGCATGATGTGTGATATCAGAAATCGGTCTCTGTCAGAACAGGTATTTCCGGAACAACGTGATCAGGTTTAACCGTCAGACACTAAGTACACCTGGTATTTTCTTTTATCACTTAAACCTTTCCCTCATGCGTCAATCCTGCAGCAGACGACTTTGAACGTATTTTGTCAAAACATAGAAAATCTCCATAATTGAATGGATAACCTATGACAAAAAGTGGAAAACATTGTGCCAAAAGGAGAAATTGCACGTTTTGTGCAATTTCTTCTTTTGTCACTATGTTTTCAAAAAGGTGTCTGATGCAGAGGCGTCAGAAAGCGTCTATATGAGGGAAAGGGTTTAAAACAGCACTATTTTTCTATCTTGGAAAATGACAAAAATTCGGAAAACGTCGTAAGCGTATTAACAATTAGTGAATTTCAGTCTTAACAAAGTCGTTCTAATCGATGAAGTCCCTATACGTGTTTGTTATTAACCGATCTGTGCGATAACTCTTTCACTGCCGTTGACTACGCTTATTTAGTTTTTTTCGTAGGGATTGAACATTATGTCACTTTTGAGCCATGGCTGATTTTCATACGCTCCCTATGTTTGACTAGATCAACTGGAGTGCTTTTAATTTGAATGAAATACAAAAGCGAAATCCCGACGATTCATTTTCGTGTTCCAGTTTGGCCAATATTCTTTCCGATGTTTGACAAAAGTCACTGTGGCAAGCAGCATTCGTCTTTCACCAATGGGCTAACAGTCTATTTGGAAAAGCAACCAGTTGATTGGAAAATATGTTGTGTGGAGTACTGGTGTGAGTGAGCTAGGAAACGCATGAGTAGCTGGTTGCCGTGATATGACTGAAAAATTGTTGAAAACGGCGTTAAACCCTAATTAATCAGTCAATCATTTTCGTGTGACTTGGTCCAAATATCTTCCTTCTTTTCATTGTTAGAATATTTTGCATTTTGTCCACAACATTTTCAAAAGTCGTGTCTATTCGCGATAAAATCAAACAAGAAGTCATTTAAACAAGCATCATGGTCGTTTATTTGACGATACACCGTTTCAACCCTTTAACTGACGCAGGCGAATTGAAGCGCATCTGCTGCAGACGACTTCTCAAACTATTATAGGACAGAGCAATTGCTCAGTGTTCCTTCAATACTATAAATATATATGTTACGCCTCCAAATATTGCGATGTCATAAACTTCAGATTTTTTCAAATCAGACGACAAATTATCAACTCAAATAATAGTGTCAGATAAATAAATAGTTGATGAGTGATTCAGGGAGAAAGAGGCCACTGGATGTGAAAAGGGAGGGTACCATAATATTTCTTGAGCAAAACGACGCTTCGAAAGATGCGTTCAGCGATTTCCCAGGTGTAAATAGCTCGATACTTCAGAAGCAGACGGCTTTTAATTGACTCAATATGAGCAAAGCCCTCATACTATTATTTCATTTGTTCTTTGTTTTCCAGATGATATATTTCTATCGAAAAATGAAGAACAAGATGTAGAAGAGTGGTATGTCCTTCAGATATACACCATGTGGCTATGTGTTTGTATAAGGGAGTACTTATACTGCATTGATATAAAGCTAGCCTTTAATATGACGCGGTAGTGTTCACCCCCGGTACAAAAGGTACCGAGTTCGAGTCGGACTCTTTCAGCTTGGTTACAAAGAGGACCATGATGGTCCTATATTGTTCAACTAATTTTAAATAACTTTCCATGCTTCTCCACCAACCAAGATAGCTTGAAAAATACAAACATTTTTTGTTAATCTACTATGAAATCAGACCAAGTCTATCAGCAGAAAATGTTCAAATTGTTCACTGTAATTATGCTTATAATACGTTGCCCCGTCCAAATGACGTTAGTTATATTCTGAAATCGGACAAGTACTTTCAGAGTCGATTATTTTTAAATGCAGCTTCTATAGTTTTTGGCCTGGGGCTTTAGCCCCTGGTCATAGTAGTAATACCATTTCTTTCGGAGTTGGCAGCCTGCCAATTGCTGTTAGCACCAAACAACGCATGAGAAACTGCGCGAGAAAAACAGTTCATCATGGATTCAACAAAACTGCATTTAAAAGGTTGGGATCTCCCCCATAAATATCATTTTAATGTTGTTGGAACATCAGTGAAAAACTTAAGGCATGAGTACTCCAATATAAGTTTAAGCAATGCTTTAGAAATTAATGCGCCGAGAAGTCAAATAAGGACGCTTGTTAATATTATTAACATTCGCGTAGAGGAGCGAAAAAAAAAGATGAAAGAAGGCACGTGACAAATACAGTGGCGGATTAAGCGGGGACCGTAGGGCCCGTGCGTCGAAAAATAAATGGTAAACAAAGAAAAAGCGTGGCAAATGTAGTGGCGGATTTAGCGGGGGACCATAGGGCCCGTGCCCGACTCCCCCCACCCCACGAAAGAAGTCACGTGAACTATACAGTGGTGAATTAACCGGGGGGCGTAGGGCCCGTGCGTCGTAAAATCCAACCTTTAAGCAGCCCCCAGGCCGTCAGCACTGCAGTGTTTTTATTTTATACTGGAGAAACTAGCTTCGTCCCCTGCCGCCATGTTTTAAAGAACAATCAAGATAACTCCAAAATCGCTGTAGAGCTCGTAAATTAACCAATTAAAATGACTTAACATTACTTGATGGGTGTCACCTAGAAGAATTTATAATGTTGAATAACAGAACAACTTTCAAAGATGGAGATGTTTCAAATTGCTCGATATAATTTGCACATATGAAAAATAGCTTCCACTCATCTCTGTGTCGTATTTTCGACAAATCAAGAACATGTATTGTATCACGTGACCCAAGGGACGGTTATGTCAAATTATCTTGTAAATTGCCATGCATAATCAGGTCATATTCTTTTTTTGGTCGCCATTGCAATAAAACTAAAGCAAAGAATGTAATCGTTCTAACAATAATGAAAGAGAAACACTTAAGAAACATTCAAGAGAAATTATTTGTTTGGATTTAAAAAAGAATATTTTCAATTAATAATGTGAACGGACAGACACGCGTACGGAAGGACATACGACGACACACACCAAAGCTCATCCCTAACACTTGGTGCTTCGTTGAGCTTAACCCTTTCCCGCATACAAAAAATCTGAAGCAGACGACTTGGAAAAGTATTAGGTAAAACTATGCAAAAGCTCTATAAATGTAGTTACATTTACTGAATAGAGTTCAAAACATTGTGGCAAAAGAAGAAATTGCTCGTTTTGAGCAATTTCTCCTTTTGCCACAATGTTTTCAAAAGTCGTGGGCTGCAGACGCCTCAGAAAGCATCTATATAAGGGAAAGGGTTAACTGCAATGATTTGATTTGGTAACCGTGTTCTGATCTTACATTAAACAGTTTTAAAAAGCAAAAAAAAAAAAATAGCAATAAAAAGATCAGAGTGTGCTGGTTAAAAATCTCTTCTGCATCTTCGTTAATCACGAACTATCGAAAATACGTGTTTGTTTTTTTTCGTGCCAAGGTTCCATCGTCATTTAAATATTCCCTAGAGTTTGGGTTATAGGCGAAACAACGTCCCTGACAATATTAATATATTCTCTTTGTTCCGTGTACTCAATTAACCCTTTCCCTCATACCGCAATTCTGCAGCAGACGACTTTGAATGCATTTTGTCAAAACATAGAAAATCTCCATAATGAAATGGTTACTCTATGACAAAAAGTGGAAAACATTGTGGCAAAAGGAGAAATTGCACGTTTTGTGCAATTTCTTCTTTTGTCACTATGTTTTCAAAAAGCCGTCTGCTGCAGTGGCGTCCGAAAGCGTCTATATGAGGGATAGGGTTAAATAAGCACTTCGTATGTTTTATGTGTTACACAAGATCTGAATTTCGAACCAAACAAAAACCAAATCTGGAGTTGTTTTGTGGTTGCTGACCATATCACTGTTTGATTCGAGGCCAGTCTTCTTATCGCAACGCAAGTTTCAGAATGTATATTGTTTTATGGCGCATCGACAGCTAAGGTCATTTAGCGCGCAATTAAATTTAATTATTCATGATCCCTGGGTAAACAAACCAGTACTAGGCTAGAAAATGTGCCTTGCCCAAGGGCACTCCACCATGACCGTAGTGCCGCGACTGGGGATCGAACCCGGGTCAAGTTCCAGATATACATGTTCAGTCGAACCTGTGCCAAAGACCACATTGAAAGAGTTCCTGTACATGTAGATAGCAACCACACTTTTCATAGACACATTTGTAAAGTATGAGTATCTTATTTGCTAAACGTGTATATTAGTTATTTAATATAGTTAAAAACATTGTGACAAGAGGAGAAACTGCTTATCATAAATATATATGAATTTGATATAGTTTGTTGGAAAAGGAGAAATCGCTCGTTTTGAGATATTTCTCCTTTTCCAACAATGTCTTAATGTTTATCTGTTGCAGAAGCATGGCCAGTAGCCTGTATCAATGAACGTGGATAAACATTGCATGAACGAGTTCCATTTTATTTTTTTGGTCTGATATTATATAACTGGCATGGACCTAGTTAAACAAGTATGACCAATGAAATATCTGGAAAAAATATCAGCATCAAATAAATACAATGCCGACAACATTCTTGGAAATGAAGAATTTGCTCGCTATGGGGCAAATTTCTCTTTTCCCACAATATTGTCAAGATTCGCCTCCTGAAGAAACGTAAAGGATGGTTTTCATCAGAGAAAGGGTACAACCTATTATAAATTGTGTCCTCCAGTCACGGGCACGAAAGATTTAAATTCATGTCAAAACAACCGAAAATGGTGGACTGTTTGTGAATCGAAATATATTTGTTGTTGCCTTCTTTGAGCCATACACATATTTGCAGCAGGCGCCTTTGAAAAGATCTGGGCAAAAAAACAGTAAATCTATAATCATTTAATAGTGTGAAATTCTCCTTTTTTCATTATGTCTTTAAAAATGCTCTGATGTAGATGCATCAAGGAGGATATAGTTATGCAACATTTGGAGGTCTAAATGTATCATTTGAATACAAAGTTGAGAACATTTTGGAAATTTATGAGAAACTCATCCGGAAAAACTCGAATTGTAACAAGTGCGCTGCGGAGTGAACGCCAACGCTCGTCTGCTTTTTTTTAAGTAAAAAAAAAGGGAAATAACTTGATAAGTATTAAAGCCAGAGTTGTGTAACTTAATAAAGATATGCGTATTTTTCTTTGGAAAATGTGTACCAAGTTTCACTTGAAAAATGTTATAAGTTTGTTTAGTTATTTGCAAGGTTAATTTGTTGTGTATGAGTTTCTAAGTTAAAGGGGCATAACTGAATCATTATTTAAATCAGAGTTATGTGACTTGGTATAGACATATTATTTCAAGGAACATGTGTACCAAGTGTCATATAAATATGTGTAACTGTTTTGAGTTATGAGAAAAGGTTAAAGTTTTGTAACGAAGACGACGCAAAGGGTATCACAATAGCCCGACTTTTTTTCTTCTTTGAAAAACAGACGAGCTAAAAATGTTTAGACTGATCTGAAGCTACTCAAGGGACAGATGCATCTTATATAAATATGACAGATGACTTTTGAAACAAATTGTGGCTAAAGGTGAAGTTGCTCATGATGAGCTATTTCTCTCTTTGGCCACAATGTTTTCAACTTTATTTAACAATTAAGCTATCCTTTATGGAGATTTTTCAGGTTTTTCTAACTATGTGTTCAAAGTCGTCTGCTGCAGAATCGTTGTATGTGGGAAAGGGTTAAGTGTCACAGCTTCCCACAATACCAAATATGCAGAAGATGGACTTCTGGACAAACAATTGGAAACTCTCTATTAGTGAAAGTATATTGTTGAACGAAAGTGACAACATTGCAGCAAACAAGGTTTTGCTCATTTTTATTTGCCACCATGTTTTCAAATCATGTATCTGAATGTTGGAATAAGTTAATTATCAAGGCTATAGTTCCAGGTGACTAGGATCAATCTTTAGAACGTTTCTAACCATCATGTTAACCCTTTTTCCACATACAGACGATCCCTGACGCCTCTGCAGCGGACGAATTTTCAAAACTTAATGACAAAAAGGATAAATTGACCAAAATGAGTTATTCTCTTTTGTCGCAATGATTTTAAAGTGGCATTTCTATCCCGAGGGAAGAAATTCATGTAAAAAAAGTTCAAATCGATTTTACTAGAAATAAGAAGCTGAAATGGGTTTGGGATTAACCACAAACATGTTACACAAGAGCACACACTCACGAACTATACTTTTCTCTCAGATTTCAGGATCTTAAAAAACGGACCCGTTCATTTACATCATAACGGTTCGAATCGTTAACACAACTATATTATACCTATTTAAAGGTTGGGTGTCATATACAAACAGTGGTGAGATAAAATGTACATAACTGTTATAAAAAACACACTCAGTTCAATGAGGCATATACAATGTATACACAATAAGTATGTTTATCTAGTGCTTTTAAAAGTAATATAAATGCTGTGTATGGAAAAAAGATGAGTTGGTAAGTCACAGAAAACTAACATTATCTTTTTTCCACAGTTTTCTGTGACATACCTGAAATCATCTAAAGTTACACAATAAGTAAATGTTTATTGTTTGGTGTTAAACGGCGATTTCAACATTTTTTATGTTATATCACGGAGTTTCCTGGGTAAGTTACCAGTCCGACTGGTCCATTTATCCTGACATCTGCCAGTCAGTCGTAATGCTAACCCTGCAATCCTCAGCGCCACGGAAGGCAGCCATTACTACCATCTTTAATGTGGTATGACCCGGCCAGGGATCAATTGACTGGTTGATTGGGGTTTAACGCCGTTTTTAACATTTTCTCAGTCATTTACGGCGGCCAGTTCACCTGCTCATGTGTTTCCTGGTTTTCTCACACCAGTAATCCACACAACATTCTTCCCAAGCAACTGGCTGCTTTTCCACATAGACTTAGCCCATTGGTGGAAGACGAATGACGCATTGACTTTTGTCAAACGTCGGAAAGAAAGTTGGCCGAGCCGGGATTCGAACTCACAACCCCTGGATTGACAGCCCGCGTCGCTACCGGGGCTCGGCGGCCAGGGATCAAACATGTGACCTCCCGCATCAAGGTGGACGCTCTACCACAACACAATCGAGGTGGTCAAGTAAATGTGTATCTAGTGCTTAACTAATTATACTGTTTATTAGATGATTTCCGATCCTGATCAGTATGTACTTATGGAGTATGATCAGGGTCTTCACTTTTAGGAAATAAGAGAATGTTAGTTTTCTGTGACATACCTGAAATCATCTATAACCCATAAACAGCATATTTGTATAATGCTTTAACACTAGATAAACACACTTAGTGTGTATCTGTGCTTCAATGATATTGTGTATAACAGTTGACTTGTGTACATTTATCCCTTCAATGTTTGTATTAGACACCAACCTTTAAAGAGGTATAATTTAGTTGTGATTCGTTCCCGTTATTTCTTGCAATTCCTTAATCGGAACCTAACGAGCAGGGAAAAACTATTTTATTTAAATAATTAAAATATAAAAGATTTCTCATACTAGTCTAATAAGAATCAAACATCACCTCATAAAGGTTTATAAGTGAAAACAATTGTTTTTTTACTTATTTTTTTTATGAATTTCTATAGAAATGCAACTTTAATAATTAATGTCTAATTTATTGAAATGTGTCACATTAGACTAGGCTGTATACAAAGTCGAATTCAGCAGATTTGATGTATGCGGCAAAGGGTTGACTGGTTGCCTGGTGTGATATTTGAGTCATCCATCTTGAAAACATACAAACATTCTCAACTATTAGAACAAGAGGGCCATGATGGACCTGGATCGCTCACCTGATAATATTTCTTTGTAACTTAAGCTATATAAGCCCTACCTCCTGCTGGCCATAGTTTCTGACCAATCAACTTTGCTTGAAGGAATCTGATAGAGGGTCACCCTAGGAACATTTCTACAAAATTATTTGAAAATCTGCCGGACACTTTTGGAGGAGATTTTTTAAGTTTTCACTATAGCCATATAATGCAAAATAGCCCTGCCCACTAGCGGCCATGTTTTTCAACCAATCAACATGGCTTGAAGGAATCTGAAAGAGGGTCACTTAAGGCACATTTCTACAAAATTATTTGAAAATCAGCCAGACACTTTCTGAGGAGAAGATTTTTTATGTTTTCACTATAGCCATAAGGCAAAATAGCCCCGCACCCTGGGCGGCCATGTTTTTCGACCAATCAACATGGCTTGAAGGAATCTGATAGAGGGTCATCCAAGGAACATTTCTACAAAATTATTTGAAAATTTGCCAACCAGTTTGGGAGAAGAAGAATTTTGAAGTTTTTTTGATTTTGTTGCCATGGAAACCAGAATTCTGCATGGATCCCAACAATTTGAAGGAAATCTAGTGAGGTCATTGAGAGGATGCTTTCTGTGAAGTTTCATCCCAATTGACCCACTGGTTACTGAGGAGAAGAAGTTGACGCACGACGCACGCCGGACAAAAGGCGATCACAATAACTCGCCTTGAGAAAAGCTCAGGTGATCTAAAAACGAAAGATATCTTGTTTTCCAGCAATGTTTTCAAAATGCATCTTTGTCTGTATGAAGGAAAGGGGGTAAACCAAACCAGCCGAGAAAATTTGAAAGAAAAATAAATACCACATTGAGTTATTAAAGTTCAACTAACACATCCTTTAATTTAACACCAATATAAATCTCATTTCCACATAAACATTTCATTTTCCAAAATGTAAAGCAATTCACAGACATGAGAAAAACGACAAAACATGCAATTAAAAAAGTTCTAAAGAGAAGTGGGTTATACATTATTTCAGTATATCGACTTAGACGCTTCTGCAACAGACTTCGATAAAAGCTATAAGGAAAGTAGATGCTGCATATTACCTGCCACAAAAGTCTGCTTTCTCCCTGTTTATAAGAAAACTGTTATTATTGTAAATTACATTCCATCAGTAATGATAGTACATGTATAACATTTTTAAACAGTGAGTATATACAAACATGAATGCTTGATATTACCTAGAAGTTGCTGATTTCTTAAAAACACTGTGGAAACAGGGGAAAATGAATAACTTGTTTTGAGCAAGTTCTCCTTTCCTGCAATTCTATCAAATTTCAATTCTGGTTTTCCACATATATATATAACAACTTTCTCTTCAAACGTATTCTAAGTGGACGAGCTGTAACATTATCACTTTCCCAAATACAGCCACTTTCTGATGCTTCTGCTGAAGACCAATTTTGAAAACATTGTGACAAAAGAAGATATCGCTTTTGATAAGCAATTTCTCCTTTTGTCACAGTTATTTCAACTCTATTCAATATTGTTCTTACATTTATATAAAGTTTCCACATTTTGTTTAAATGTTTTAAATTAGTAGCTCAAAAAGATTACTGACTGTCTGACATATTATCTTTGGGTACTTCCTTCCCAGAAACATCAGCTTTAGCTGTTTGTAAATGGTTTATCATTCTATCTAGAAAGTTTGTATATTCAGTTGTATTGCTGACATCACTTATCCCAGATTTTAACATATTTTCTAACTGTATCAAGTCCCTTCTGTCACTAGTCTCATCAATTTCAACCACTGTACCTTCAGACATTACAGTCTCCATTTCACCACCAACTGATTCAGTGTCTACTATGTAAGTCACATTTTCAACATTTGCAGCTTCATCAAGTTGACCTTGATCTTCAGCTGTAATTGTTACACCGCTGTCTAAATTGAGAATACTCTTGTTGTATACCATATTAGAATAGTCAGATTTCTGTGTGTCTGTACTTTGTTCAAGAGATAATACACTTTGGCTGATATCTTCTAACATTTGACTAGATGTTTCATTCATTGGAATGTGTACAACTGTATCACTGTGCAGCTGTGTATCTGGTATGTGTACATCAGTATGTCTTTGGTGTTCAGAATAATCAGTACTAGCTGATGAGAATAAAGCAGTTTCTGTTGATGAAAACACAGTCAATGATGAAGGAACAGATTCAGATGACTGGGAAGATAAAATGCTTGAAGGTTCTAAAGGACTTGTAAACAGCTGTGATTGTTGGGGTGGACTATAAGTATAACATGTGTTTGTATCTGCTGGCATGATGACAGATTGTTTAGACATAGAATCACTTACCCCTTCTAACATATCAGAAGTTTGTAATTGTATGGTATCATTGATTCCTGTTAATACCGAATTAACAACCTCGCCAGACTTATTGGTACTAGCGAACGTAACAGCTTTAACTTGTATTGTATTGGAAGGAAGTTCTTCTTTAATCACTGCTAATGGCATATGATTCATATTGTCTGCAGCATCAAGATGCTGATTTTGTATTTCCTCTGTTGCTTTGGATGAAGAACTGCTCAACTGTGTGTTCTCTTGTTTAGATATCATAACTGTTTGAATTCCCTCTATATTTGAGGTCAAAGGTGATTCCTGAGTAACATGTGTTGTTTTATCAATGACATGCCTTATAATTTTGCCATCGAGACCTATAGTTTCAATATGCTGTTCTACGGTGTGTTCAATGTGGGGATCTAACACCTCACCTTGTATAGTAGATTCCTGATTCTGACCTATTAGTTCATGGTGTTGAATGGGAGTTTGTATGGAAGGATCATCTTCACTCAGGATGACCCAATCATAGTTTGCATTATCATGTATCTGTTGCACAACATCATTTCCGTCCTCTTGCTGTACAACAACCTCCTCTGCTATGTAAGAATACAGGCCAGTCTCAGGGTCAAAACTTATCTTTATTTGGTCTGAATGTCCTGCTGATATTACCTGTTCTCCACCCTGCTCATCAATGATTATTATCTTTTGCTGTTCTGCACCAGGATTTCCCGCCAGAACAAATTCACCAGCAATTTCATGTGTACCTTCTTTAACAACATATTCACTCAAATCCACTCCTTCCCCAGTTTGCTCAATGATGTACTTCACATCTTGTCCAATGTAATTCTTGGAATCAGCTTCAATGGTCTCAACATCATTTACAATCACTTTTACTCCATTTTGATTTGAACACTCACCACTTTGATTTAACAACGACGTTGAACTTTCATGAGCAGCGATTCTATTGGTAGCTTGCTGAACTATGTATGTAATGTCCTGAACATTGTTAGTGTTGGGTGCAAGGTTACCATCATTCTGTGTGGGAATCATTACTTGTTGTCCATGTTCATCTATAATGTTCTGATCTCCTACAGTTTCATTGGTTACATTGACGTCATCTACATCAATTATCTTGGCAGCTTGGACAGCAAAGTCAACAATGTTTTTAGGAAAGCTGATATTGCCTCCGGCTTTGGAATTGACATTAGGTGGTAATTTATCACTATTCGCTTGGCTTATTATTATATTTTGAACAGTTTCTATTATTGACGCTCCATTGGTACTTATTTGAACAGGTTCATGATTGGAGTCATTTTCAATTTTGTTAACATATTCATACATTTTACTCAAGTTTGTGTCTGTATAAATGACATTACCATGTGCATCCAGATAATGCACAGTACTGCCATCATCGACCGTTCCAATTTCACTGGACTCTATTGGTTTAATTACTATAGTCTGTACATCTACTTCATTAGGAATACTTTCTTTAGGTTCCATTTCAGTCTCTTCTTCAAGTCTAACAAGTTCAACCTTATGAATTTCTTCCTGGGGAATGTCATGCATTTTCTCCATATGTTTATACAATTTATATTTATTAAACATCACTTTGTTGCAAATTGTACATAAAACTTTCTGACCGCTTGGATACAGCTTTATTGGTTCTCTTACTTCATTTGGATCTCGAGGTTTACGTTCACGTTTCATACCGCTATGTTTTGCAACTAAATGCTTGTGCAGCCTATATTTATTAGAAAGCTCTTTACCACAGAAATCACAAAGTACATGTTTGAAATTAGCCTTCTCATGTATCGGCATTTTAGGTCTCATAGCATTGCGCAATTCTCTATGTTCCCTAAATACATGCGTTTTAAATAGCCTCAGGTTGGTAAACTTTGAGTCACAAAATTCACATGGATATACCGTGCTATGGGCCTTCACTCTGTGGACCCTCATACAGTGTTCATCTTTAAAATACATCTTACAAGGAACACACTGAAAGTCTGTAACTGTAATGTGAAAACCCATGTGCTTTTTTAACTCCTTCTTGTTGTAATACCTGAAATAAAAAAAAAAAAATCTGCTTTTTAATGCTTTCCCACTTGTATTAGCAGTTTGATGCATATTTTACGTAGCAGACAGCTTTTGTAAACGTAGCAAAAGGAGAAATGGCTTATGTTGAGAAACTTCACCATTTGACACAATGTTTCAAACTATACTTGTTGATGATACGATCATTTATGATTTTTTTTTCTCCATATTTTTGCCTGGATGTTTCAAAGTCGTCTGCTATAGATACGTTGTATATGAGAAAGGTTTAACCCTTTCCCTCAAACGACAATTCTGCAGCAGACGACTTTGAACATAGAAAATCTCTATAGTTGAATGGATAACCTATGACTCAAAGTGGAAAACATTGTGGCAAAAGGAGAAATTGCCCGTTTTGAGCATTGATTGATTGATTGATGGGGTTTAACGCCGTTTTTAACAATTTCTTCTTTTGTCACTATGTTTTCAAAAAAGCCGTCTGCTGCAGAGGCTTCAGAAAGCGTCTATATGAGGGCAAGGGTCATTTTGAGAAATGTCTTTATATCCTGTAAAATTTACACTAGTCCTCTGGCGCAAAGCCATCAAAATGTCATCAAAATGTCATCTTTGTATAGGAGCTTGTCCATGGGAAAAGGTTCGAATTGGCTTTTGTGTACAGTGAAGGTCCATATCAGCCTGTACATATGCACAATCTAATCAAAATCCATTCTGTTCACAAAGGCTTGTTTGAAGCTTCTCTTAAGTTGTGTAGATTTTGATAAGGCAGTGCACATGTACAGGGTGATTAGATCCTACTGTGTTTTAACCCTTTCCCACTTGTAGATTTTGACACATATCTATCAGCAGATGATTTTTGAAACATTGCAACAAAAGGCTATATTGATCTTATTCACAATTTCGCCTTTTGACACAATATTTCAACTCTATTTATTTTTAAAATATAATTCATGGAGATTATTCACAATTATTATAATTGGCCAAATGTTTTCAAAGGCAACTGCTGCAGATTTTGTTGCATGTGGGACAGAGTTAAAATGCCAACTTGTACCTTTTCCCATGAATGGACTCATAATATAAAATTTATGTACTAGCCTTTTGCTATTTTCAGAGATGTTACTCTTTTTTATATATATTCAATTTTCATGTTATTACACTGAGACACGACCTTCTTGCACCAAACAAAAAGGACATTTTGAGATAAAATCTTTTTGCAAAAAATCTCTTTGATGATTTAGAATTTTAAAGGGATGATATTGTGTCTGAATCAGGCATTGGAGTCAGTTATTAATGGTCCAAGTCATTTTTAAATGACAGGAGGGCCCTGAATGGCTCGTCTCGGTATATACCAACTATGTGCATATTTTATACTTTCACACATACAACAAATCTACGGCAGAAGACTAAACAAGAGGGCCATGATGGCCCTGGAGCGCTCACCTTAATTATACAATGTACTGTTATGCAAAACACATCAAGACAATTATTCTGAATGCAAACTCCAGTGTTAACAAGATTTTCCTTCATTTGGCCTAGTGATCTATAAATTATTTTTTCTAATATGACCCATATTCCAACATGGACTAGATATCATCAAAACAACATTCTGACAAATTTTCAACTTGCTCAAAGTAAAAATGCGGCCTCCGGAGTTTGAACAATATTTTCCTTTATTGACCTTGTTTCTGACCCCCATATGACCCATATTCGAACTTGAACTAGATATCATTTAGACAAACGTTCTGACCAAATTTCAAGATGCTTAAGCAAAATATGCGGCATCCAAAGTGTTAACAAGATTTTCCTTAAGTTTGGCCTAGTGACCTAGTTTTTGACCCAGCATGACCCATATTCGAACTTGGCCTAGATATCATTCAGCTAAACATTCTGACCAAATTTCAAGCTGCTGTAGAACTTGACCTACATATCATCAAGACAAACATTCTGTTAGTTTCAACATGCTCAAGTTGAAAATGTGGCCTCCAGAGTGTTAACAAGATTTCGCTTCAATTTGACCTAGTGACCTCGTTTTTGACCTCATATGGCCCAGTTTCGAACTTGTCCAAGATTTGATGGAGATGAATGTTCTGATACACTTTCATGAAGATTGGATGCAAAATGTAGCCTGTAGAGTGTTAACAAGCTGAAATGTTTACGACGCACGACGGACGGACGCCGGACAAAATGTGATCACAATAGCTTACCTTGCACTTCGTGCATAGGTGAGCTAAAAAACCATCTAGGCTGTCAGTATGGAAGTATAATTATGGAAATCAGTTGAGAACTTTGAAGCAAACACAGAAATGACTAATTATGAAGAAATTGGAAAAGGATGAAAGAGACCCCTATTCTGATATATTGAAGATTTAGTAAAAGAATGTGGTCCCTAGAATGTTCAAAATGTTTGACCTCATTACCTAGTTTTTGACACCACATATGTTTTAAACTTGATCGGGTTTCATAAAATATTGATAGAAAATATGGTCTCTAGAGTTTTGAGGCCTTTTTTTTTTCTCCTTAAAATTGACCTATGAATCTAGCTTTATTAAGCTACCTAGATTTGGACTTGATCTATATCTTATTGTATTTGGGCCAATGAATGTATATTGTTTTATGGCGCATCGACAGCTAAGGTCATTTAGCGCGCAATCAAATTAATTATTCATGATCCCTGGGTAAACAAACCAGTACTAGGCTAGAAAATGTGCCTTGCCCAAGGGCACTCCACCATAACCGTAGTACCGTGACTGGGGATCGAACCCGGGACACCCGGTTTCGAAATCCCCGACGCTAACCACTCGACCACAGCGGATTCCTGTATTTGGGCCAAGGAACATTTCTGCCAAAATACCTTTAATTCAAACAAGAATTTCCCGAGGAAATAAATGTTCAAGTATTTTTTTTTATCTAACCCTGCTGCTGATGCAACTGGCAGCCATGCTTTTCAACCAATCAATATGGCATGGACTCTTTTTTACAAAAGGTCACCTTAACCCTTTCCCACATACAACAATTCTGTAGCGATTTGGAAACAGCTAGGCAAAAACATAGAAAGTCTCTGTAAATGAAGTTATAATTAGGGGATTAACAATACAGTTAACCCTTTCCCTCATACGACAATTCTGCAGCTGACGACTTTGATCATATTTTGTCAAAAAGTAGAAAATCTCTATAATTGAATTGATAACCTATGACTAAAAGTTGAAAACATTATGGCAAAAGGAGAAATTGCACGTTCAGAAAGCGTCTATGTGAGGAAAAGGGTTAAAAGCGTATTGCGTATATATTGCAATTACTTAATTGTGGCGAATTCATAAAAATAATCATCTAGGTGCTTTCATTAGTATAATCTAGCGATTGTTTACCTCTACACCGTGTTAATCTTACATATGGTTTGAATCGGTAACCAGTCACATATTGAGGCACGCTCTTTTATTCTAAAATTAGAAACCCACATGTTGTAAATCATGCTCTGATAGGCTGACTGTATAAATAGTAATATGGTTTCAATCGCGCTCTTTGATAAGTTGACTGTTAAACAAGCCCAGCTAGGTCAATTTTAATATATTTACATCTTGACAGATACACTCAACTACTTTTTGATACAAAGGAACTACTTGTTTTAGAACGACCGATTTTACTAGAAAACAAGTACCCAGTCTATGGCTCTCGCTATCAGGGTTTTCCGTATGCGAATATTCTTAGCTTATTGGTGTATTTATAATTTTGCCTTGTTGTGGAAAATAGATTTGGTAATAATTTCACTCTTATTTAGATTTATCCCTGATTCCTATAAATGCATTGGACTTTGTATTATTCCTATTAATACATAAGTTTATTAAAATACTTGGTCAGAATAATTTCTGATGAAATTGAAACAAAAACCAGTATGACTGATGGGACTGAATCTGGACCGCGGTGCAATAATTATTTTCTCTGCACCGTAATATATCGGTATACCGGTAAACCGACACCCCTAGTTATAATTACTGAAAAAGTTGTCACAATGTTTTCAAAAGTTGTCTGCAAGAGAGGTGTCAGAAAGCATCTGTATGTGCGAAAGGGTTAAGAACATTTCTGCCATTAACTCGAAATTAGACAAGTACTTTCACAATGGAATTTTATTAAAGTTCAGTCATTTAGGCTGTTTCTGTCATTGTACACAGTAAATAAGTGCCTGGTAAATTGTTTTTAACCCTTTCTCACATGTAGATGCTTTCTGATGCCTCTACAGCAGACGACTTTTGAAAACATTGTGGCAAAAGGAGAAATTGCTCCAAACAAGCAATTTCTCCTTTTGCGACAATGTTTTCAACTCCTAATAATTAAACTTTCCCTTATAAAGATATAACATATTCTTGCCCAGGTGTTTTCAAAGTCGCCTGCTTCAAATTTTGTGTATGTGGGAAAGGGTTAAACATTCAATATGGCTTGAACAATTTTTGTAGAGGTTCACCTACAGAACATTTTAGCAAAAAATATCTTGAAATCAGCCCAGTTTTGTCATTTTACTCATTTTCATATGCTCACTGGCAACCAAATTTATAGCCAATCAGAATGACTTTAACCCTTTCCCTCATACGACAATTCTGCAGCAGACGACTTTGAACGTATTTTGTTAAAAAATAGAAAATCTCCATAATTGAATGGATAACCTATGACTAAAAGTGGAAAACATTGTGTCAAAAGGGGAAATTGCACGTTTTGTGCAATTTCTTCTTTTGTCACTATGTTTTCAAATAGCCGTTTGCTGCAGAGGCGTCAGAAAGCGTCTATATGAGGGAAAGGGTTAACCTTTTTTGAAGGTTCAATCTTAGAAACAATTCCGCCAAATTATCTTAAATTCAGTGCAGCAGTTACAGAGAAGAAGATTCATTCAAGTTTTGTTATTTTACCCCTTTCCAGATGCCTCAGCAATTAGAATTCTACTTAATCTTTTTTAGAGAAAACTAATAAAGGAACGTTTCTGTGAAGTTGGCTGGGTGGTTTAACCCTTTTCCACATGTATACAATAAATCTGCAGCAGACAACTTTGAAATTATCAAGTCCAAAATATAGAAAATCTCTATAAATGAGAGTATGTATGATTATTGAATAGAGTTGAATCATTGTGTGTGACAAATGGAGAAATTATGAGCAAACGCTCCTTTTGCCAATATGATTTCAAGTCATCTGCTTCAGAGGCGTCAGGAAAAGTCTACATGAGGGACTGATTGATTGATTAAGGTTTTACTCTGTTTTCAACAATTTTTCAGTCATATCACGGCAGCCAGTTCATCTACTCATGTGATCATGGCTTCCCTACACCAGTAATCCACACAACAAACTTCCTAAGCAAGTGGCGGCTTTTTAACATAGACTGTTTGCCCATTGGTGGAAGAAGAATGACGCTTGAGGCATTTACTTTTTTCAAATGTCAGACAGAATGTTGGCTGAGCTTGAATTCGAACTCACAACCCCTGGATTGACAGCCTGCCTCGCTACCGACTGGGCTACCGAGGCTTGGCCTACATGAGGAAAAGAGTGAAGAGATGTTTTCTAATGACAAGGCATGGAGGATGGGATTCAGGGTGATCAGAGTAGCCCACCTTGAGCAAGCTGTGCACAGGTGAGCTGAAAGATGTGGCTTCTAGAGTGTTCACATGGTAACTGTTGATGATGCACAATGAACAAGGGGAGATCACAAAAGCTCGCTCGAGTGAGCTGAACAAAATGTTATGGTTATTCTTACCTTCTGTTACATATAGAACATGCAACCTCCTTTTTCTTTTGGTGACGCAAATTGTGATCATGAAACGACTGTTTCGAGTAATAGCCCTTCCCACATACAGTGCATACATAAGGTTCCGGGCCTGTTAGAAAAATATACATATTGATTACTTGCTTTTCAGTGAATTACAGAGAAATAACAATGGATTATGTATCCTTATATACTTGCTTCCACAAACATTTAAGAAAACAATTAAAATTAAAATATGCAAGGGAAATAACTTACAACTTTAGTCTATGTGAATCAACAAATTTCACTCCCCTCATAATGATAATCAGATATAAACCAACATTATTAACCGTTTTCCACATACAACAAATCTGCAGCAAAAGATTTTCAATTTGTCTTAGCTAGAAAAGAGTTCATTTTGATCAATTTATTCTTTTGTCACAATGTTTTCAAAATTCGTCTGCTGCAGAGGCCGCCAGAACGTGTCTGTTTGTGAGAAAGGGTTAACAACAATATTAATTGGATCCTGACCTTTAATTTCTTTAAAATTTATGATTTCTTTTATGGAAATACACATGAGCCGATCTACAAGAAATATATTCTGCGTAATGTATCAGCTCAGATTGACCTACGCTGTCTGTGCAGGCATATCAGGGACGACACATTCCGTCTCAGGGGGATGCAGGTATAGAGTAACGATATCCTGAAACAGAAAATCCACAGGAGGCGAAAAGTGTCTGCCCGGATTAGCCTGCATGATAGCTTAGGCTGATCCGGGTCGATATTTTACGCAGAATCCATAATGTTGGTTTTCTCGTGAAACGGCTCTCATAGTTCCGATGAATCTGCATGCAGTAAAGTCGCTAAGTCTGTTCGCGTTGTCAATGTCTGTAACATGCTATGTATACCTAAGTTCATATTTTTACACATGTTTCACACGCAGAAATGCATGCGAGATAACAGTTTATTATAATCGTTTTGTCAAAGTGCGCCTTACAAACAGACAGACAGACATACAAGTGATCTCTAAACATCTCACTGCATAACAGTCAGTCAACAAAGTGACAACAGTACCATATATATATATATATATATATATATATATATATATATATACCAATTTCAGAATGCAATCATTGTTCAAGCAATATATTCAAGGGTCACATTACACATACAATACAAATGGAGAAAACTTTGTGTCAATAAAGATAATTCAGTAAATAAACCTTCTTGGACTATCTCAATGAAAATTGAAAACATTCCAAGAAAATCTAATCCTATTGAAGTTAACATTTTTTCCCTCAACTGTTTCTAATCAATATGAGAGATAAAACTTCAAATGAGTGGTGATCAATAACGAGCAACCTTTAGGCATTAGCTACCAGTTTAGATCAAGGTCAGCTAGCATATCCTCAGTCTTATCTGGCTCTGCACTGCGAAAACCAACATTATGCATTCTGCGTAATGTATCGACCTAGATCAGCCTGCACCAGTCCGCGCAGGCTTATCTGGGCCAACACATTCCGTCTCAAGGAGATGGAGATATAGAGTAATGATTCCTGAAACAGAAAATCCACTGAAGGCGAAATGTATGTCCGGGTTAGCCTGCTCGGCATGCTTAGGCTGATCCAGGCCGATACTTTAGGCAGAGTCCACAATGTTGGTTTTCTCATGGAACGGCTCATGTGTAATATTTACATTAAGATTTCTTTTTCACACAGCACCACTAGAATGTACCTGAATGTTTGACAATGTGTGAAGTCAGACTGGCTCTAAATCCAAACGATTTCCCACAATACTGACATATGTACATTCTACCATGTTGGTGCACCTTGTAGTGGTCATTAAACGAAATTTTCCTCTTAAAAGTCTTGAAACAAATCGGGCAGGTAAACGGCTTTGCATCTGAAACAAGAATACAAGTGTTAAAGTTAAACCCCCTTTCCAACATGTTCTTCTAATTTGAAACAAGAGTTTATGAGGCAAAACAGCCCAGCTCCCTGGTGGCCATGTTTTGACCAATCAACATGGCTTGAAGGAATCTGATAGAGGGTCACCCAAGGATCATTTCTACAAAATTATTTGAAAAACGTCCTTACACATTCGGAGAAGATTTTTTAAGTTTCCACTATAGCCATATAAGGCAAAAAAGCCCAGCCCCTGGCGGCCATGTTTTCTTACCAATCAGCATGTCTTGAAGGAATCTGAAAGAGGGTCACCCAAGGAACATTTCTACAATTTTATTTGAAAATCGGCCATACACTTTCAGAGGAGAAGATTTTTAAGTTTCCACTATAGTCCATATTTATAAGGCAAAAAAAAATGTCCCTGGTGGCCATGTTTTTCAACCAATCAACATGGCCTGAAGGAATCTAATAGAGGGACACCCAAGGACCAGTTCTACAAAATTATTTGAAAATTGGCCACCCAGTTTGGGAGAAGAAGAATTTTAAAGTTGTTTGATGAGAGTTGGGAGCAATTTCTCCTTTTGCCACAATATTTACAGAAGTCATCTGCTGCAGAGGTGTCGAAAAGCGTCTGTATGTGGAGGAGAAGTAAACCTTACCCTGATGTGTTATTTGATGTACATCCAGAGAGCTTTTTCTTGAGAATGATTTCGGACACTTTTTGCAGGAAAACGGCTTTTTAGAGTCATCAAGATGGACGTCCATGTGCCTTTTTAGATGATAATTCAACCCAAATTTCAATCCACAGATATCACATTTGTAAGTCTTCTCTCCTGAAAATACACATATATATGGCTTAACTGGATTATTCTTTCCTAAATAAAAACAATTTGAGCCAGTGCATGTGAATTTATTTATTTATTTTGGTTTTACGCCGCTTTCAAACATTTTCTGTATCAGCGAATTGATTGATTGGGGTTAAACGCCGTTTTCAACAATTTTTTTCATATATCACGGCGGCCAGTTCACCTACTCACATGTTTCCTCGCTTTCTCACACCAGTACTCCACACAACATTCTTTCCAAGCAACTGGCTGCTTTTACACATAGACTGTAAGCCCATTGATGGAAGACGAATGATTCTTGTCACAGTGAATTTTGTTAAACATCAGAAAGAATGTTGGGGGAGCAGGGGTTCTAAGTCACAACCCCTGGATTGACAGCCCGCGACGCTACTGGGGCTCGAACTGTATCAGAGAAATGTTTGAATTTTGGAAATTTCAAATTGTGGGTTTGCTGCAGCGTCAATCTCACACAAGACCCTATGGAGAAGAACCGAACAATCACCACTGGTCAACATGCACAGGAAGCAGTTGCTGAATGATCACACTCTCTGTAAGAATTCCAAAAACATTATCGACCAGTCTCTTGATTGAACCCCCAAGGAAAGAGAAAATGAGGAAGGCCTGTCCAACAAAGAAGGCTCAACATAGAGGATTAAGCAATTTAAACATCCTGCAAGGAGCTGACCACAACATAGGGTTAGAGGGTAAAATAAGGATTTTAGAACATGCAAAACGCCCCTTATCTACAGTTCTGTCGGAGTATGTAAGTAACCCTTCTCCACATAGAAACTGTTTCTGATTTGTAAACATTGTGGCAAAAGCAGTAATTGCTTATTTATTGATTGATTGATTGATTGGGGTTTAACGCCGTTTTTAACAATTTCTCAGTTGCTCATTTATAATGAGCAAACTCTGCATTTGCCAAAATGTCTTCAACTTTATCAAATGAGAGAGATAAGAGATATATCATGGGGCAAAATCCTACTTAATTTTCTTTATATTGACCCCTGTAGCAAGATGATGCCCCTAAAGTAGCTTACTCTTGTAAATATTGTGAGTAAAGGTTAAATTGCTCATGATGAAGATTTTTTCTCTCCACATAATGTTTTCTATTCTATCTTTAAATCGTTGTAATATTGTTTTGGTTTTCAACACTTCTCCTCGAAATGATATAAACATAGATCAGTTAACACTTCCCAACATACAGACACTTTCTGATGCCTCTGCAGCAGACAACTTTTGAAAATATTTGAAAATGTCTCTATTTGCTGCAGTGTTTTCAACCCATTTCTAAAAAGTCGTCAGCTGTAGATTTATTGGGAAAGAGTTAAAAGACAATTTAAAGTTTGACATACCATGTATCACCATGTGCTTTTTTAGCCTGAACTTAGTCGAGAATTTAATGCTACATATATCACAGCTGTATACTGGCTTCTTTTCCAATTCATCATGATCACCATCCTCTAATTTAATATCTTTGATATCCATTAATTCAACTTGTGTTGTTTTGTCGTTGTCCTTATTGGCATCATGATATTCTAATGAACACTCCTCCAAATCTTTCTTTGAAACAACAAAATCTGTATCTCGATCATCCTCTATAGCACCCGAATCAATGAAACCATCATCATCATCATCACTAGCCGAGTCAGAGTCAACAACATCTGTGTTTTCTTTTGACATTTTCTCAGTTCTTTGTTCAGTCTTCGATATCCTAGTTTGGATATCTGAATCATCATTTTCAGTCGCGCCATTGCCATCAGTGTCTCCAATTTCCCCACATGTAGAAACTGTTTCATTACTCAACTTTTTACTTGTTGTTTTAACTGTTGATGGTTCATCAGCAGTTTGTTTTGTTTTATCTTTATCTACTTTCTTATCTTTCACTGACAGCTTGTTCTTTCCCGTTTTGCTGCAGATTTCATCTCCATCTTCTTTTTCACCTGCTGATATTTCTTTTTTGGTTTGCATGCTTTCAGCCTCATACTCATTCAAACTATTGGAGGTCTCTTTTGCATGTATCTTTACTAATGGTCTCTTTTTAAAAGGCTTATCAGTAGCTTGTACATTTTTCCTTGTTTCCACACTCTTTCCTTCAACCGGATGATGTTTGTTATCTTTCTGTGATATCTTTGCATTTTTTGTAGCAGATTTTTTCAGTTTAACTTCATTTTTTTTCTTCTCATCTGCAGACTTCTGGATCTTTGCCTGCTTGCCTTTATTATTAGATGTGCCTGTCTTTTTACTTGAATCACTTTCCTTATGTGGACTTGATTTCAGTAATTTTAATCTTTTTGGATTTACGAGGTTGAGAACTGCGTCAATGCTTCTTTTACGAGTCTGCATCTTCACAGGAACTCAACAATCTGTCAATCTTTTTTTGTCACATCCCTTCTTACATCCTTTGTTCTTCTCTTCTCTGAAATACAAAAAACAACAATGATAAACCTTACGCTCCTGCAGCTGATTTTTCAAACAAGGCAAAAATATGGAAAATCTATTTTTTTATTAACCCTTTTTTGATGCCTCTGCAGCAGACTTTTTTCTTTAAAACATTGTGACAATTTCACAAAACGAACAAATTGCTCAAATTTAGCAATTTCACCTTTTGCCAAAATGTTCTCTACTCTATTCAATAATAAAACTGTCGTGCATAGATATTTCTTTATTTTTGCCGAGATGATATCAAAGATTTGTTGTTTTTGGGAAAGGGTTAAATGAAGTATAATTAATAATTGAGTGGGAAACAATGTGGTAAAATTATTTCATATGTCTTTTATAACAAAGTCATCCTAGGAACATTGGGAACCGAAAGGATAAATGGCTTGTTTTGACCATTATTCCCTTTTTTTTCAGAATGTTTTCAAAGGTAAGAGTTTACATCTATGATAATGCAAAACTGTCACAAAATACACCAGTCACTAAGGCAAAGCTCTGGAAGGTTTTAATGGCAACTAAGGATTAATGCACATAAACATTCACAGCAAGTTTGGTGGAAATCTGATGAAAATAAAGAGAGGAGAAAGGCTTATTTGGCCAATTTTGGATAATTCAAGGGCCATAAACCAAAAGTGCCTTGTAAGATTGGCTGGTTATCGCTCTTAGCCCATATGTTATGCTTACTAACTGTGAAACATGTTCAACAGCTTTGATGAAGATTGGATAAAAAAAATTGACTAAGAAAACAGGCAAGGTTAATTTTTGTTAAATTTCAATAACTCGAGAGCCAATTTGAAAAAGTGCCTTCCGCAATTCGGCAAGTTATCAAACTTGGCCTAGACCTTATAATGGCACACATATTCAACAACTTTCGTGAAGATTGGATGCAAACTGTTTGACTTAGAGGGCGGACAACATGTGGAGTCACTGGAGTGTCACCCGGTGGTCACCATCACAGTTCCCATAATACGGCCAATCTATTGACAGGCAATCAAAAAGTAATTTTGACTAGCTTAATTTAACTTACACCAGCGGGCTGAATAGAATAGCCTTAGTGGGAACGTAGCCTGGGAAAGTTGTTTTGTAGAGTGCAAGTGTGAGAAAGACTGACAACCCATAAATTGTCAAAATTGACATAACTGAAATGAAATACTGTTGAAACAATCATGTGCATATTCATTGGATTTTATTTTACTTTTTAACCTTTACCCTAATTTATTATGACTGAGTTTACAAATGAGTAGCTCAAGCCTTAGTATTTATATTTAAGGGGATACTTATACTGCCTTTCAGCTTTTGCAGGGAAGTGGTAGCTGCCAGGGCAAGAGGCCCTGAGTTTGAGTCCTGGTTGCAGACTTTGCAAATTCTTTTGAAACCTGTCAGTCCGAAAGATGAATGAGTTTTGTCAGTCAGGACTGAAGGACTGACGACTTTCGTGTTGTCTGTGTTGTGTTCAGTCTTACAGATGGTTAGTACATTGTCACCCACCATAAATAACCCACATAAATTGCAAGAAGTCCAAGAACAAATATTTCTCACGGAGAGGAAGAATGAAGAGTGCTCTGTTCCATGAATTGAAAAATAAGAATGTATGCTTCTGAGCCAGCTTTTGTAGTGACATGGTAGAGCCTTGGGTTGGTTAACGCCATCACAGGAATGTCAAAATGTTTTGTTGTAACAGATCAAATAAGAAAAGTAACAGATCAGGCTAGGGTCAGGTCAAGGGTATAGCCTTGGTAGGGGCCCAGGGGAGGGAAACTAACAGATCAAAGAATGATTTTAACTGATAATTCTGATCAGCAATCGGTTAATTCTGACAACACTGCATCATAATTTATATTCGATAGTGTTGACTGTACACTTTTGCTGATCTGGGATACAAATCAGTCCTTCATAGAAAGGTGCCACTTATGCCTTTTTCATCTTGCAAAACAAGCAAGAGAAGGTCTAAATGATTTGGACTTGGTTACATGTACAGAGTCTCTCAATCCAGCATAACTAGGTATTGAATTAACTCTTTAAACCTTTCCCACATGTGAATGTCTTTTGGCACATCTGCAGCTGACGATTTTCGAAAAATACATTGCGGCAAAAGGAATATTTCTCCTTTTGCCACAATGATTTCAACTCTTTTCAATGGTATAGTAGGTTCTACGAATACCGTGTTATCACGAATACCAAGGTAAACACAAAACCGGTGTTTTCTATGATCAGCGCGCACAAACCGTTGTCGTATGATTCCACCAGGAAACCCCGTTGTTCTGACTTTCAAATGCTACAATTTTTTTTTTCAAAAAATCAATATTCGCAGAAATTACGACACATCATGATTGTTACCCATAATAAAAAGAAAATCCTACATGCCCTGACCCCTCACAAAATCGTCATTTTTTTAGTTAAAAACCTGTTGTTGATTTTTTCTTTCACATTTAAACATGTTGTGTATTAACTGCTTATGACATCATAGAAATTTTAAGTCACATGATTACATTCCGTGAAGTTTTCTCGACTATAGAAAACATTGAAGAAATTAAGGACCAAAATTCTAAAAAATAAATTATGTTTTTTTGGCCTGTATGTTTGTGGTTGTTATAAATTTTAACATATGCTATTTTTAAACTTCTAAATCATATACTGTGTTACAAAAATTAAGGATGTCATTATAAGGACTAAAAAAAACACAAAGAAATGGGTCATTTTTGGAAAATATGATTAAATTGTGCCAATAAGAAAATTTAACAAATTGATTCTGAAAATATCGTGTAAATAAGTTCATAGTTTGGAACAGTTAATAAATTAACATTTCAATTAAATATAACTGTTCTAGTGACAAATGTTTTATAGGATAATCATTTTCACATTAAATCTCACAATCTTGTAAAGAGTTGATAGTACAAAAGGACCACCATACCAGAGACATATAAACACAGTGTGTTTATATGTCTCTGACCATACTAATGCTTTTTGTTATTACACCGGTGAGTGATTTCCTCCCTTGAAAGTCAATTTAAAAATGGGTGCGGATGGACTCGATTTTTGGAACTTTGCACAGAAGTGAATGATTATTTGGTGTAAGTTAAATAACAAGGACATATAAAGGAACGAGTGACACTGGATATAATTTACAGTTAAGTTTGCTTTATTATTATTTTTTCAAAATAACGTAAGTACACCGATAATAGGGAGTCTCATCCTATTACTCTTTAAGATAGATCAATATTTACCAAGTTATCTGCTGCATATTTAATGTATGTTGGAAAGGTTTAAAAAATGCATAACACTTTTGATAACTCTGAATCAGATGACTATTACAAACATTGTGGTAAAAGAAGAATATGCTGTAACAAATTGAAAACTACCTCTAATCAGGGACACATTATAATGTCCCTGCTCTTATTCACATCTCAAAATGCCAGGTTCAATCAAAAACAACCTTCGAGCTAAATGTCATTCGTTTTTAGATATTTCCCTGCTTGAATTCATTGCAAACATACTTTTCACTGCCATATTTCGAAATTCTCTTCGGCTTAACAGGCTTTAGCAGACGAAACATCAGCAGTGGATTCAACTTGACGTGAGTTTTATTTGTTTCTTCCATTGTTACAATAGTGGGTGGGGTAATGCATTTGGGCACAAGTTTTCTCAAATAAATGTTGCATTGTTTTCAATTTTGGTTCATGTGTTGGCATATATTTTCAGTGAAATGAAATAGTTCATTCATTTGAAAAAAATGTAGTGAATAGATCTCAATCGGAACTACCTTAGAACAAGTTTTCGTCGTCCTCGAGAAAAAAGGAAACCACCGTCGTTTTCCAAGGGAGATAATTCTGAAAATAAATTGCGTCTCGTTAATCATCGTAAATTCCCGTAAATGTCCGATATCTCCGGATTTTATCGAATAAATCCGAGCTAAAACGACAATGAATCGAAGGTGAAGCGTTGATTCGTTTGCGACTTCAAACACTAATTTGTAAGATTTGATCAAGCCAGTCTGCTCCTTTTTCCTAAAAGGTAAGACATCTGACGCATTTCTGTAAGGCGCCTTTTGGAAACATGATTATGATTAAAGGTGAGCTTGCTCCATTTCCCCCACAGTGTATTATCTCAAAGACATTGAATATAAAAATAATTAAATAAATGTATACACATGGACAATATTCTAAACATATGTAAGCCTATGATAGGATGCTGGATGATTTCCAGAAAAAAATCTTCGATCAAGTCTGTAAAAGTTATTTTAGCAATCTCATTAAAATCATCTCCTATTAATGCTACTTACATTTGGTCAGATCGTGTACTTTAGTCAGATTGTTATTTTAGAAACTTTAGATTTTTAATATTGTATGTTACACCAGGGACACTATATTACATTTAATGTACCTGGTTACATTCAAACCAGAGACATATAAATAAGCCGTTCCACGAGAAAACCAACATTGTGGACTCTGCGAAAAGTATCGTTCCGGATCAGCCTTAGCATACCGCACAGGCTTACCCGGACAGACACGTTTCGCCTCCTGTGGATTTTCTGTTACAGGAATCACTACATTATACCTCTATCCATCTGAGACGGAATTTTTGTCTCAGATTAGCCTGCGGCGAACTGCGCTGGCTTATCTGGGTCGATACATTACGCTGAGTCCATACTGTTGGTTTTCTCGTGGAACGGCTCAAATACATGTATTTACATGTCTTTGGTTAAGCTAAGGTGTCGAAAATATATTATCTCTGTTTTTCGGCGAAGACTAACACATATTTATTACATATTTTAAAACATGACGTAGGCTACAAAGCTCTTTAAAATCAAGAACCTAACACTTTATTTCAAATTCATTTTAAACCATATTTTTAAATAAAATATCGATCAATTTAATAGCATTAGGCCTAGCTATTTGTTCTTGTTTATGTCTTTTCCGACCAGGATCGGTCAACCGTTGGTGTCAGTGTTATAGGTTGTTTTAGCCTGTATACATGTACTCGTCAGGGGCGTAGCTTTACAATAATCAATGTGTAGGCCGTCTCGTGAGAAAATCAACATTGTGGCTCTGCGTAAAGTATCGACCCGGATCAGCATAAGCATGCCACACAGTCCTACCCGGATAGACACTTTTCGCCTCCTGTGGATTTTCTGTTTCAGGAATAACTACTCACTACATCTATCCCCCTAAGACGGAATGTGTCGGTCGGATCAGTCTGCGCGGACAGCGCAGGCTGATCTGGTCGATACATTACGCAGATGTCTATCGCCGCAGCTGCATTTTGGGGGCATTTTGAGAAAAAAATGTGTAGGCACGTGCCTACAGTGCCTAAAGGGAGCAACGCCCCTGCTCGTGTTCATCCCCGTATGAGCCGTTCCCCGACTCCGGACTCTGCGTAAAGTATCCAGCCGAATCAGCAGAATCAGCCTAAGCATGCCGCGAAGGCTAACCCGGACAGACACGTTTCGCTTGCTGACTGTTATGTTGTGTGTTTGCTATATTAACTGCAATATAATATAGATCAAAGTCAATACAACTGGACAGTCGAGGATACGATGTTTTAGCTGTTTTCTTGAATGTGGGTATAACTTTTGACAGGACGGCTACATACATACGACAGATACAGATGAAAATATAAATGCTCAAGGTTTTTGAGAGAACTTCTTCGAACGAATTTGTACTACATAGACAAATTTAGGAGCAGTTCTCTGGTAATCCTATATGGTCTTGTGCAAACCATAATCCTAGTATGATGTATGCTTGTTTTTCTGTGGCGCAGTTAATTGCGTACTCGTCTACTTTTGATACTTATTGTACGCGTTGTGATAGGCACGATATAGATTTAAGTGTTACTGAGCATATTTTACTAGACTGTAATAGTCTACACTCTTGTATATCCGCAATTGAGCGTAAAATACGTCATGAGTTTAGTAATCAAGTTTTTGATCGGTTAAAATCCTAGAGTAAGACTCACTTGATTAGAGCTCTATTTGGAGTAAATGATTATTTTGAGCATGTTCTTCATGCAGACTACCACAAATTATATCGAACTGTCATTTTGTACTTCCACAATGTTTGGAACTGTTACATTTACGTTCGGTAAGTGGGAAGGTTTCCCCTCGTGTTTTGCGATTCCAATGTGTCGCAGGTTGTTGCACACTTTTTGCTATCGACGACGACAATTTAGGCTCAATTAATGTAATGTACTCATGTGAATTGGTGTGAATTTATCACTTGCCCCCATGTAGACGAATTCATATCATTATGTCATTCGGAAGCATTTTCTAAGCGTTGGAGTTTACTTATGCTGGGTATTTTTTTCCTCATGATCTCTAATGTTATTAACGCTAGAAGTATTAATGTATTAATTTATGACTGCTTAAAAGTTTTCCCCAACAGTTTAAGAATTATGCAATAGTTTCATTGCATGGGGGATAGGGTACATATTTTGTATGTTTTTTTGTGGTTTTTTTTTTGTATTTTTTGTATTTTTTCTTCATGTGCACGTATATATTGTTTGTCTATGTTTGTATGGTTTTCATGTTCATGTATACATTGTGTGTCTATGTTTGTACATGTGTGTGAATGTGTACACATTATGGAGGCGTTTATACGTCTGAATGCATGTGTGCATATTCAAATTCACAGTGTTTTTGTTGTTTTGCTTCTTCTTTTGTTTCTTCTTCTTCTTTTTCTATCAATTGTATCTCCATCCTGTTATTTTCAATTTCATTTATATTGTATTCTTCTAATCTTCAATATTGGAGGAAATACTTTAAATTATGACCAAGATATTAAATCCATGAAATAATGATGACAGGTACAAAAGTAGTCGACTTGCCTACCATAAACTACTTCCAATGAACGAATTCCATACAGTTGTGACGAGTCCAGCTATCCTGTCTTACCATTTCTGTCGTTTTCATTTTGTGTATGTATACATCATTTGCGTTAAAATGATACATTGACTTCCCCATTATAGAAATTTGGACTTGGTGGATAAATATTTTGAACTCATTTTAAAAATAGAAAACGAGTGTAATTAGACACAAATTATCACATATCAGATTCCTTTAGAAGTTTTGTTTTGTTTTGAAATTTACGTTTAATCAAATCAAAACGTAGGAATATCGTAACTTGCAATAAAGCTTTCCTGTAACCGGAAGTCTGGCGGTATACAGCTGCTTGAAACAAAATGGCCACAACAAAGTATTATGGGGTTTGTGATTTGAAGTCTTCGTACGTGTTACCTATTGGCGTGTTTAGCTCGAGCTCTATTGTGACTTAAACACTGATATAAGTAATTACAGTGAAAGCTTAGCTAATAGCGATACCCTGTCTAAAGCATCCACATATTTAATTTTCCAATTAATTGTTTTCTGCATAAATGAACCTGTAATTAAAGACCACATGTGAATTAAGACAACGTTGTTGTGTTCCCATGGGCGGTCTTTATACACAGGTTCGACTGTATTAAGCAAGTCCCACTTTATGTACGCGCGATGTGTCATCCCTCTTTATTTTAGTCGTGTCTGCTGCGTAGCATCACATTTCCCTTTTATAGTTGTGGAACCTTATCAGTTGTCTAAGTTGAGATGGTTGTTATATCTTCATCGACGTAGAACAGTGCTTCCCTATCACATTGCCGGATATTGTTTATATAGATAAAAGTGGTGATCCTTAGAATTCATACTTAAATGTCTGGAAAAGGTTGTATGAGTCTATTTAAGATATATAATGTCAGATTTGAGATCAATATGCCGCTGTTGTCTTTCAGGAGTCTGCATCGCGCAATATATAGGTCGCTGCACATTCTTCTTCGGCGAATCTCTAATGTTTGCAACGTTTTGATATCTTTGTTTATAAGCCGAAGGATTTTTTAAATCTAAATTGATGTTGCAAGGTTTCGTGTCTCTTCATAACAGATACATATAACATGTATTTATATGTCTCTGTTCACATAGATTAATCTGAAAATTGACACAGAGCTAACACAAACAAAAAAGGTCAAATATGTAGTACTGTTACAGTGTAGATGATAAAATGCATTCGACATTACTTATAAAAAAGGCTATTTGTTAGAAAATCAAAAGTGTTCTGATATATATAAAAACAGTTTAACAGTTGTCTTGTGATAACTTGAAATCGAAAAAGAACCCATAAGTTACTTAGAGTTATCGCCGTGTTCTAGTTATCGCCGTGTTCGAGTTATCGTCGTGTTTGAGTTATCGTTGTATTCAAGTTATCGTTGTATGAGTCTATTTGAATGGTCAGATTACCTTACAAAAATGAAAATATCATCATATAGGAACGCTGTTGCTAAATTACGTCTATCAGCTCCTAATGTATATATAGAAACCGATAGGCATAGGAACTTTAGTAGAAATGATAGAATCTGTTCACTTTGCAGTTTACAAGAGCTTGAAGACGATTTTCATTTTATGTTAGTTTGTCCTGCCTATACTGATTTGAGAAATATATATATACATGTATATAACGTATTACTTATTACCAACATCCTACTATGTTAAAATTGATTCAGTTGTTAAACAGTTCAAATATAAAAGCATTAAATGCCTTTAGAATATACTTCATAAAAGCTAATGAAGAAAGAAAAGATAGATTAAACAATGTTATTGTATAAGAAGAAATTATATGCATTATCATGCATTATTTTCGCTAAAAGTATTTTTAGTATCTGTATATTACGAAAAAAACAATATAAATTGTTTTTTTCGTTCATATGTAACAGGTGTGAGATTTTTTTTTTCCAATAACCCATGAAGCTTTCTGAAATGAAACTGGCCAAATCCAACGGGGGCCGCCATTTTGGGTATGTATAAAATGAGACGAAAAGCACGTCTTTTTAATCATTTTTTTTTAAATCGATCTTTAAGATCATTTAAGTGCTGTGTTATGTGGGAATTAACATTTATACGAAAAGTTAAAAATAAAGGGAACTCCGACAGCATCAGCCTAATACGCCCGAACCTAAATTTTGACTGTATCATAGCCAAAGAAGGACGTGACGTCATTTCCGTAACATCTTGGCGTAACGTCAATGGAGCGACGTCGTTTCCCGCAAAAAAAAAGTGGTATCAACATGAAAGACCCCAAATTTCTATACATGAGCTATATACTCACTCATTCAAAGTATAATTATTTATCAAACATTGTGGCAAAAGGATAACTTTCTCATAAGAGGCAATTGTTCTTTTGGCGACAATATTTTCCTAAATCGTCTGCTGCAAAGGCGTCAGAAACCGTCCCTAATAGGGAAAGAGTTTAGCAGAAATGTGACCACTTACATAATTTGTTTCAGTCATATTGTGCCGAGCCCCGGTAGCTCAGTCGGTAGCGACGCGGGCTGTCAATCCAGGGGTTGTGAGTTCGAATCCCGGCTCGGCCAACTTTCTTTCCGACGATTGACAAAAGTCAAAGCGACATGCGTCATTCGTCTTCCACCAATGGGCTAAGTCTATGTGGAAAAGCAGCCAGTTGTTTAGGAAGAGTGTTGTGTGGAGTACTGGTGTGAGAAAACCAGGAAATGCATGAGAAGGTGAACTGGCCCCCGTGATATAACTGAAAAATTGTTAAAAACGGCGTTAAACCCCAATCAATCAATCAATCCAGTCATATTGACTCGTTGAAAAAGGCAGTCGCCAGGTGGCATCAGAAAAGGGCTGATCTATTTGCTTCTTTACCATAATGCAGGTGATCGATTAAGGATCATCTTGGCCCTCATGTTTTAACCTCGTTCATTATAAATGTATCCCTTGATTTTCGGAAAGTCTTTACTTTATTATTTTCTGTTCGTAATAATAGACGATAGCAATACGAATTCCAAATATGTTTTGATAATGCAAGAAACATGACATTAACAGTATTATCGTCTAGTCAGTTACTTATAAATATTTTTTTATGGCCAAAGTATGCTCTTTAATTTTTGTTTATAATTATCTTGTGTTTTTTCGTAAATAGGTATATATATATATATATCTCTGTGTATTATGCTATACTGTTTATGTTATATGTGTCTATTCATATTTTTATCAAAAGAGAGTGTTGAAAACTTGATATTTATCTATATATGTAAATATGTATTATCCTATTTTGTGTTATTTATCTAAATATATGTGTCTATTTATATTTTCATAAACAAAGAGTGTTAAAAAATGTATATTTATCTACCTTTAATTTGTATGTCCATCCTCATGTATGTTTAAATATGTTGTATTTTGACGATGAACCATATGTGTTCAAGTCAATATTCTTGAATGAAGTTTTGTTCTGTTCTGTTCTGTTCATATAAGAATTCTACTGATGTATTTTGATAGAACGATAATCCGTAACGGTACTGACATAAGTCTAAATACAATTACGGGTCATCAGTGTTACAAGGGCTCCATTATTGTATGTATTTACAAAGGGAAATCGGTATAACCCAATCGTCCGTGCAAATTGAGTGGATTCTATAAGTACAATAATATAATATGAAATAACCACATTATTGAACGAATCAAGTTTATACAGGTAGTATTACTATTCACTGCCTATACTGTATGTTTTGAAATATGTTTAATGTTGCAACCGCTTATCACGCTCCTTCCTTGAAAGGAGACGTAGCACGGATGAAAACTAAAACCTGTGTAATAGTGTGATTAATATAACATGTATGTTTGAAAAGCCTTTACCGAAACGAAAAGTAAGGTCACATTAACATACAGACTACAAATAAAACTGGTAGACGACATAATATCAACAGAACAGAACAGAACAGAACATAAGTTTATTGATTTGATCTTAAATCCAGATCATCATCGTACAAACATATTAACATAACATATCATACGTGAATGTGTAAAAAAAAATACAAAATTACAGAACACAAAAGTAAATAATAATCTCTCGAATTATCCCCCCTAAGATCTTAAATGGAGGTTTGAACAAAGTAATGAAACAGCGATCAAATCAACCAAACATTCAATTTCACCAATCAGCCTTTCACTCAACTGAACAACCATGCGCAATACATCGTCAATCATCCTAATTAATCAATGAATGAATGCATGACTGAACGAATGATTGCATGATTGAATGTATGAATGAACGAACGAACGAGTGACTGATTGAATGAATAATCGAATGAATTAACTAGCCTATTAACCAACTAATCAATTAACATATCAGTCAATCATTCACATGTAATCTGTAGTTAGCTTTGCTGTGAGCACTTTCAGTGCTTTGATCTAGAGTTGTTTCCCCTAAACCATAAAATGAATTACATTTTTCAAAAGTTGTCTCCCTTAGACGATTGCATGATAGGTTAGCTAAGACGATTGCTTTGGGTCTTTGTATGTTATGTAAAGCGCTTACATGATCCGACTTCAGAAATGTAATTGTCTAGCGGAAATAACTCTTGCTTCTGATAAATTTCATTTTCTAATGTTGATTCCATTAAACCATTAAATTAATTACAATTTTCAAAAGTTGTCTCCTTAAGACTATTGCAGCTTTGTTTTTGCTCTTTGTATTTTATGTAAGGCTCTTATATGTTATGGTCTAGGTGAAATAACTCGGCAGCTGAGCTATTTGGGAGTTTAAATGATCCGTTTTCACAAATTGAATGGTCTAGGGGAAATAAGCCCTGCTTCAGATATATTTCATTTTCTAAAGTTATTTCCCTTAGACCATAAAATTGATATCATTTTTCAAAAGTTGTCTTCCTTAGACTAGACAATTGCAGACTAAGACAGTAGTTTTTATATTCTACTGATGTAATGGTCTAGCGGAAATAACTCATGCTTCAGATATATTTTATTTTCTATAGTTGTTTCTCTTAGATCATAAAATTGATATCATTTTTTCAAAAGATTACTCCCTAAGACCATTGCACAGACTAAGGCGGTCGTTTTTGTAGTTTAATGATTTTATGATCTAGGGGAAATAACTCGTGCTTCTGAAATATTTTATTTTCTAGAGTTGTTTCCCCTAGACCATAAAATAAATTATTTTTCAAAAGTTGTCTACCTTAGACCATTTCAGTATAGGTAAGCTAAGATGCTATTTTTTTGTATAGCGCTTATATGAACTGACTTCAGAATTGTAATGGTCTAGGGGAAATAACTTGTGCTCATACATTTCTTTTTCTAAAGTTGTTTCCATTAGACTATTAAATTAATTACATTTTTCAGAAGTTATCTCCTTTAAACTATTGCAGGATAGCTTACCTAAGACGGTTGTTTTTGCTCTTTGTATTTTATGTGAGGCTCTTACAGTTTATAGTCTAGGGGAAATAACTCGTGTTTCTTATATATATTTCATTTTCTAAAGTTGTTTCCCTTAGACCATAAAACTAATAACATTTGTCAAAAGTTATCTTCCTTAGACCATTGCAGGGCAGCTGAGCTTAGACGGCGCTTAAATGATCCGATTTCAGAAATTACATGGTCTAGGGGAAATAACTCGTGCTTCAGATATATCTCATTTTCTATAGTTGTTTCCCTTAGACCATAACATTGATATCATTTTCAAAGGTTGTCTCCCTTAGACCACTGCAGATTACGACGGTCGTCTATGTATTTCAATGATTTAATGGTCTAGGAGGAATAACTCCTGCTTCAGCTTTATTTCATTTCCTAAAGTTGTTTCCCTTAGACCATAAAATTGATATCAATTTTTCAAAAGTTGTCTCCCTTAGACCATTGCAGACTTTGACGGTCGTTTTGTGTATTTTAATGATTTTATAGTCTTTGGGAAATAACTCGTGCTTCAGAAATATTTCTTTCCCTTAGACCATCCATCAAATTGATATAGTTTTTTCAAAAGTTTTCTCTCTTATACCATTGCAGAATAACCTTCCTAGTCCGGTCGTTCTTGTATTTTATGATTTTTTGGTCTAGGGGAAATAACTCGTGCTTCTGATATATTTCCCCTAGACCATAAAATTAATAACATTTTTCAAAAGTTGTCTCCCATAGACAATTGCAGGATAGGTAAGCTAAGCCGCTTGTTTTGGGACTTTGTATGTTAATTAGATATGTAATGGTCTAGGGGAAATAACTCGTGCTTCTGATGAATTTAATTTTCTAAAGTTGTTTCCATTAAATCATTAAATTAATTACAATTTTCAAAAGTATTCTCCTCTAATCCATTGCAGGATAGCTTAGCTAAGACGTGTTTTTTTTTTTGTTCTTTCTATTTTATGTAAGGTTCTTATATGTTATGGTCTATGGGAAATAACTAGTGTTTCTTATATATATTTCATTTTCTAAAGTTATTTCCCTTAGACCATAAAACAAATAAGATTTGTCAAAAGTTGTCTCCCTTAGACAATTCAAATTATTTTAATGATTTTATGGTCTAGGGGAAATAACTCGTGCTTCTTATATATATTTCATTTCCTAAAGTTGTTTCCCCTAGTCCATAATAGTAATTACATTTTTCAACGGATGTCTCCCTTATACCATTGCAGTATAGGTTAGCTAAGACGCTTGTTTTTGGTCTTTGTATTTTATGTAAAACGCTAATATGATGTAAGGGACTAGGGGAAATAACTCGTGCTTCTGATATATTTCATTTCCTAAAGTTGCTTATACCATTGCAGGATAGCTTAGCGTGTGTGGCAGAGAGATTATAACCATAACTTAAAGGCATAACAGAGACAAACGTTTGCTTAGATACAAAATGGAGCTTAGCAAATTAGTCATCTTATGACCGTAAAACATGCATGAACGTTCAATACAATATACTCAGAAGAAAAAGTTTAGTAACTGCTAATTTCCTACCGTATAGTTCATTTATTATCCAGTATTGATATCAAACAGTTTTGACAAATAACGATATTTTAACTTCATGTTAAACAAAGGGTTAACAAAAAAATTGTCTATGTCAATATTTCATGTGTCCATCCCGTTTGTAAATTACAGCTAAACTCCGGCGTCTCATATTATTTATTTTTTATTTATTGTTTGGTGTTTTACGCCATTTTCAATGGTACTGGTCCGTTTATCCTTACCGTCCTAGATACTCCCATACATACGGGGCAAATCTATGTGATTTCGCTGGCCAATCAGGGTAGTCAATGTTGTTTACCCCCAGAACGTTCTCTGTGTAACGGGCATTGTGAAAGCGCGATATCTTGCTGGACAACGTCAGTATGAACGATGGCGGGAACAATAATCAGTATATAACAATAACGAACCTATTTAGGTTATCACGTATGGTTTTAGGTTCTGTGTTCCCGCTATGTGAAATACCGATCCATATCAAAACATTTCCACCACCGTAGCGATCACGTTGGACGATGTAAATAGAGCCGAGCCTTTCACATTTCCGTCTCCATACTCGCATCCTGCCATCTGCTTCATGAAGAACAATGTTGTACTCATCTATAAAAACGATCCTACCTTCCTGTCAATCCAACATGTTGTCGAGTCAAATAGAGACGTGGAAATTACATGTTGAATGTTGATTACACGTTGAATATGTCAATTACATGTTGTATGTTAATTACGTGTTGTATATGTCAATTAAATGTTGTATGTTAATTAAATGTTGTATGTCAATTACATGTTGTATGTTAATATCATGTTGTATGTCAAGTACATGTTGTATGTCAATTACATGTTGTGTATGTCAATTATATGTTGTATGTTAATTAAATGTTGTATGTCAATTACATGTTGTATGTTAATATCAGGTTGTATGTCAAGTACATGTTGTATGTCAATTACATGTTGTATATGTCAATTACATGTTGTATGTTAATTGCATGTTGTATGTCAATTACATGTTGTATATGTCAATTACATGTTGTATGTTAATTGTATAGTGTATGTCAATTATATATTGTATATGTCAATTACATATTCATGCCAGGTATCTACTGGGAAAATATCATCACTCTGGGCCCCCTGGTTATTTAGAAGAAGTTGTTTAAAGGTTTTCATATATTTGACCCGTGTGACATTGAAAGTATGTCAAGGTCATTTATTGGAGGAAACTTTATAGCACTCAATCATGCCAGGTACCACCTTGAAAGTAGGTCAATGTGTTGTATTGGAGGACACTATATAGCATTCCATGCCAGGTATCTACTGGGAAAATATCATCACTCTGGGCCTCCTGGTTGTTCAGAAGAACTTGATAAAAAGTTTTCATATATTTGACCCGTGTGACATTGAAAGTATGTCAAGGTCATTTATTGCAGGAAACTGTATAGCACTTTATCATGCAAGGTACCTCCTGGCTAAATATCATAAACCTAGGATCTCCAGTTCTTAAGAAGAAGTCATTTAAAGTTGACGGACGGGGACGGACGGACGACTGACAACAGCCCACAGGCACTTCGTGCCAGGTGAGCTAATAAAATACTGCCAACTTTGGGGAAATCCGGTGTCTCGAAAGCTCCAATGGGGTTATAGATGGAAAAAAAGTTAAATTGCTCCCAAGAATTAGTTAATTAATGGATCTTTCCATTTCAAACGATTATGTTAGGAAAACCTTTGCTCTTTTATATGATATTTTTAATATGATTCTATGATTTTTTACATTTTGGTCCTTTTTTAGGGTTTGTTTAATTGAAATCGTTATTTTATCAATATATTTTGGTCCTTTTTGAACATTTATGTACAATTCGGTGCCTCAGAAAGGTGAAATGCATGTATTGGTGTTTGCGGTATTGTGTCATCTCAGCAGGGTATCAAACCAAGAGGGCCAGGATGGTCAAGATCGCTCTTCTGAGTATTGACATGAAGACCTAGTTTTTGACGACTCAAGTTTCAAAGTTGACCCGGTACCACCTCGGTGGTGTAGTGGTAAAGCGTTTGCCGGGGGTTCAATCCTGGGCCGGGTCATACCAAAGATGGTAGTAATGGCTGCCCTCCTTGGCGCTCATGGTTTTCGGGGTTAGCATTACGACTGACTGGCTGGGATTTGGATAAATATTAGTACTGGTAATCTTCCAAGGAAACGGCGTGATATAACTATTTCGTCATAATGTTCTAATTGTTTATACATTTTTATACATACATTTATTTAACAGACTATTTTCTTATGTATTTCTTATGTCAATCAATCATTTCATGTTGTCATATGTCATTCACCATCTTATGTACACTGTATCAAACTAAAATTCACATTATTCCAATTAAAATGCAATTTCTATTTGAAGGCTACATGGTAGATAAGTCATACACAATTTATTTGTAATATGTGCAACCTTCGTTAAATACACATTTAATTATCATTATTATTATTATATTATTTTATTTGTATTATCTTTAATAGTATTATATATGGATTGCGTACAATGGATACACAACCTTTTCCAACATATAGACATAATGTTGTATGTGGGAAAACTATATTTTACACGTCAATGTTGACGTGTTTGTCTCTGTAATTCGATCTAAATTATACTTTTATGTCAGGGATCTGCTTTTGAGATGACCTTCTTATTGAACAGGCCCGTAGAACCCAAACTGCAAACATCTATAACGCTTAAGAAAACTTAGCCATAACCAGTGAAGCCATAACCAGTGAACAACACATAAGTATGTGGGCATAATGAACCTTTCCAAATGACGTAATTAAGTGTAAAGTGGATGCCATGTCATAATATTTTCTGTGAAGAATAGATCAAGTAGTGTTAGAAGGGTAATGATTACTGGATGCTTCTTTTGTCTCGCTAGGACGTTTCGTGTCTTAAACATTCTTTTGATGATAATCGAGACTGACCTCTGCATTTCAGAGAGTATTTTCCATGTAAGAAATTAAGAATGTATTTTTTGATAATCGGGAACGTGGGTAGCAAGATACAATTCAGTTTTTAGCAAGGGGCTCGTTAGAGCCAATTGCTATAGTAGGCGAAACCCGAAGACAATCGTCATTTTGAGACTGGAATCTAGACTAGTGTTTTACAATATCGGCATTGAATTACTTCACATCTGTCTTTCTATACCAGCTCTGCGTTTCTGAACACCATCTCGGGTTCATGAAAATGTCTTGGTAGTTGCAGATCGTATAATGTCAACGAAAGTGGATGATCTGTGAAATATTTTTTAAAAATGAATGGACTGTTGCCAGCTTATACCCATGTCGGTCCTTTCGAACTGCCAAATAGTTCTATTGTTGTTGGCATATGAAGCCGGAAAACGTATTTGATTCGATATCACTTACCCAAAAGAAAGAACTCTATATAACGCATGTATTCCATGTTAATCTTTGTAGTATTAAATGTTCTGCTAAGCTATATGGTTGCTCCTTCATTTAATGTTGTACACATACACAACACATTGGCGACGAGGTTGGGATTTTGTACCGCTATAAATGCTAATGATTATGTTAATTGAGGTCATCGTGAACATTGGAACTTAATGGATAATTACAATCGGAACACATTTAAGCAGGATGTGCATACGTTCATCAGGTGTATTATGATTGTGATTTCAAAATTGAATTCGAATTGATGATTTTTTATTTGAAGGGGGAGAGTGTTTTGTATATTGTCTTAACAAATGAACTCATGAATGAAAGTGTATCCACTCGAAGCGACACCTCTTAGTGTAACATATTTCTATATAACCCATGCATTTCGTGTAAATCTTTGTAGTATTAAATATTCTACTAAGCTATTCAGCTGTTCCTTCATTTAATGTTGCACACATACACACCACGGCCCTTATGTTTATAATTTCAAAATTCATTCGCATCGTGTTGCAAAATCGCTAGAACTGTATAAATATCAATATAAATTAGGTATCGTGAAAAACACTACAGAGTAAAAAGTACTACCGACCGATCTATAAGTACCTTCAGATCAATAACTTCTACAACCTACTCTTTGATTATTCTCACTTTTTGAGAATTTGAAAGAATAAAAAAAGTGCATGTATTTGTTCACCTATGTTATGGAAAAATAACATGTTCAGTTGTTTTGAGGCAGCTGTGACTGTGACTGTATAAAGCCATGCTATACTGACCCCCTACAATTTTGATTATTTTGTGTAAACGTAGTTTACTTTAAAATAATCTTCAGGCACGGACCATTCATTATTGTCTATTATAGCACAGTGTAAATATTTTTGTGTTTATAAAACAAATGATGTTAATTTTAAAAGTTGTATATAAATTATTTCAAACAAGATAAAACAAATATGATTTTGATATAGCATGCATTTGGATTAATGCATCAATGAGTGTAAACTATGCAACGACCTATGTGAAATACCGCCAGTCAATTACAAGTTTTTGCGATAGACCCTCATTCTGTGTATACAATAATGTGCATTTAACTCAAATATTATTCAATTAACGGACACAACAAGGTCTTCTTGTAACGTGTATGTGATAACAAAAAAGATCGGTAAACCCTTGTCCTAATGCATTCCGAGATCTGCTGTTAGCCCATTGCTGGCAGCGCTTTGAGTGCTTTGATTCAACATTATTGCCAACAAAGTTTCGAACTATTTATTTCTTACTTGGTTGTCACTATTAGCAATATTTGCAGAAGTTTCAATATTTCAAAATGTTGATCTCCATCTGGAGTTCAGCACCTTTAAACCCGCATACAACAAATATATAGCAGATGACTTTGAATACATATATACACATATTTAGAATCTCTATAAATGAAAGTTACATAATTGGATAAAGTTGAAAATAGTGTGGCAAAAGAAGAAATTGCTCATAATGATGATTATTGTATAATATATTGCAGAGCTGTCATTTATGTATTATGTACATACTCAGCATCGAAATAGAAAAAATATTGTATTGTATTGCCACAATATTTTCAAAATTCGTCTGCTGTGGGAGAGGGTTAAACAACTTCTGAGGAAAAAATACAATACTCGTTTTGAACAATATCTTCCCGTTTCCGCAATATTTTAAAAGTATCTGCTGTTTTAGATATCAGATGTCGTCTGTATCAAGGTTACAATACACCAAAAAAAATCCTTCTTTGTTTCCATGTAAATCGACCAGTTTCAGTCCTCGAGTGTCACACTTTCTTAGCGTTTCTCATGTAGCTTTAAAGCAATCCAAAGAAAATGCGGGGTAATGCATTATGCAAGAAAGAACTCACCAGGCGAAAATGGTAACCGTCATTTTGGACCAAATCGGGCCCGGACAAAACCGGTGTTTAGCATTCTCTACTTTCAGTTTCAAACAAGGTCAAAATACTAAAAGTGATCAAATCAATCATTTCCAGTGCATCCTATACACATTCACAATGCATTTAAACTCAATGTCATATATTCAATGCATTCTGGTGATGGTATACACTCATTTCTACGCAAACAAAGGTTTTTTTAGGGACTATAGTACTGTAGAAGATCAGCAAGTCAGCGGATGTATTTAGCGTAATTTGACCTTAAGAGAAGAACGAAAGTTTTATTCATACATTTATACCACGTCACGTCAAGGTTTTGCAACAAATTCTATGCAGACAATAGAGACCTTAGATTATGATGCAATCGTAAATGAGCCGTTCCACGAGAAAACCAACGGTGTGGACTTTGCGTAATGTATCGACCCAGATTACTGTCCGCGCAGGCTAATCCGGGTCGACACATTCCGTCTCAGGGGGGTATAGAGTAATGATTCCTGAAACAGAAAATCCACAGGAGGCGAAAAGTGTCTGTCCGGGTTAGCCTGTGCATGCGGCATGCTTATGCTGATCCGGGTCGATATTTTACGCAGAGTCCACAATGTTGGTTTTCTCGTGGGACGGCTCACAATGATGGTCCACTTCCGGAGATATTAATCGTGAGTGTTCGTCAGAATTCGGATGTATCAATATAGTTCGTCTTATATCGGATGTATCAATATAGTCGGCCTGTACTGTTCTGGGGATATTAAACGTCGTATTTGTTAGTGTTCATAAAATTCCAGAAATATCAGACGATGCAATCGTAAATGTTCGTTTTAATTCCATATATATTAAACAATCCATCCCAACCGTAAGTCCAATTCCACAGACAGCAATGATAAATCCGTAAATGTTCGTCTAAATTTCATATATATATATCAAACAATACAAGAGAAAGATGATGCAACGCATCAATTTCGCCGGAAATGCATACTGCAGTTATGCATAACACTAACATTATAGTAGTTGAATAAGCAGTTATCAACTGAGGGGCATATTGGAACATCAGGGGCGGGGTCAAGTGAAAATGTATCATAACTTGTATTGTTTTGGCAACGAAGTGAATGATAATTGAAGCCTTTCATTGTTTATGATCAATCTCCATTCCAAAGTAGGTTGACCATACACACAGCCAACTAATTATTGATCATACACAGTAATGGAAATGAGTAATCTTGACAATCATTAGTCTTAGTATGTATACAGTGCTTTCATTAAGGAATAATTGTAAGATTTGTGAATTCCACATACACTTTTCAAGATGTTTGTCAGAATATTTGAATTCTATCATTTATCAATAAAACCACAAAACAGACAATTTAATATTTGCATGCAATAGCACGTCATTTTATGTTTCCCCTATTAAAGTCAACATTGGACACCTTTGCAGCAATTTACTTTTAAAACAATGAGATAAGGTTAAATCGCTGAAGACATGAGTTTTCTCTTTTTCTCAAAATGATATTAGCTTGGCATCCTAATTATATCATACCTTAACAAATGATGAAATGTAATCCAATATTTACAAATAAGACCACCTTCGAAATATTATATCAGCTAAACAGTTAAATCTCATTGAAATTGTTTTATAATTTAAACTTAATTTCGAACATAAACTGAGCCCTACAACATGTTAATTTATTGTAATTCTTTCCTTCCTTTTTTATAATGAAAATAACAAACTACTCACGTTTTAAAATTATATTATGACGAGCGCCCTTGTGTCAATGATGCATAACAATATACAGATCGGAAGCAATATGCCTTTAGGGAATTTAATGACACATTTAAAATTGTCAAGGTCGAAATAATTTTGTACGAAAGACCCGATTCGTGACCTACATTCTTCTTCGCAGAGGTGTCGTTCTTGAAACTCTCTTTATAGGCAGAGAGTGTTCGTTCAAAGTCATTTTTCTATTAAAACCAGTTTTATCTCGGTTTGTTCTTTTCTTCATTTGTTTCGAACCAAATTAACATTTTAAATCACCTATAATTTACTATTTGTAAGTGAGTGTAAAGAGCGGCTCTCTGCAAAGGTTGGTATTCGCGAGTCAGTTTTAGCTTAGAAACAGTTCATATTTAAGATATACATGGATAAACATTATACAATGAATTCCTCACAAATCAAGACATCTCTTTGAACATGAAAATAACATTAAGTAAGTTAAGATTGCTATTTTAAAGGAGAATTCGACGTGATTCTTACTTGATATTGACACATAACAGTCTGCTTGCTGCAAGTCTCATGGGGACGGTTTTGTCTTCGTAAATAAAACACAAAAAAAGAGATGCGAGTCAAAATAAAGAAACTACTAATACTTAAAACATCGGAATATTTATTTCATTTTCGATGTGTCATAACTAAGTGTTTTTAAACAAACGCAATTGTAATATGTTCAAGACATTTAAATTTGGTTTTTTCTAATAATAACTCCTCCTCCAATGTGATTTCCGAAAACCTATTAAAAATAGAAGTCGCGGGCTTCTGCCCGGCGACTAATAATCGTGAGTCCAATTCCACAGACATCAATGATAAATCCGTAAATTTTCGTTTGATCCCGTAGATATTAATAGTAAATGTCCAACCAATTACGGAAAATATCACTCATGATGTTGATCTCCGAGGCAGTTCCGATTTAATACTTGTTAAGAAATGAAATATTGATGCACTTTTTATTAAGGAAACCAACACTGATAAAATATGCTTTTAAGTATTGAAGTACTACTCAGCACTACGTATAATAGGAGCCTGTGTTATCCCTTTCCCTCATACGACAATTCTGCAGCAGACGACTTTGAACATGTTTTGTCAAAAAATAGAAAATGTCTATAATTGAATGGATAACCTATGACTAAAAGTGGAAAACATTGTGGCAACAAGGATACTGATAGCTTGAAATATAAACACGAGCCAACGTCTACTGGATGACAAAGACATAAGTGGCAACGTCATTTGGCATTGTTACATACATAACACTACGATGAAAAACGCTTGAAATATGTTAATAATATATATAAATATGTCATTTACCCTCAAATAGACGCTTTTTGACGCCTCTGCAGCAGACGATTTTTTGAAAACATTTCGACAAAAGAAGAAATTGCTCAAAACGAGCAATTTCTCTTTTGTCAACATTTTTCAGCTTTATTCAATTTTTGTACTTTCATTTAAAGGGCGTTTCCAATTTTTTGTCTAGATGTTTTAAAAGTCGTCTGCTGCAAGTTTGTTGTATGTGGGAAAAAGGTAACTTAAAGGGTTAAGTGTATTAAAATCCATCTGTTCATACGATAACTGAAAGCAATGGAAAGGTTGAGTGCTGCATTTGTTAGTATGTTTCCAAACTTTCCGATACATGTACGAATATATGTCCATGTCATTTCTTTGAATATCCAATTGTTTTAAAATGGAAAAATGTGATCGACAAGCACTTGCCAGCTTTCATTAACGAGCCGTTCCACGAGAAAACCAATATCATGAGCTTTGCGTAATGTATCGACCCAGATCAGCATGCGCAGTCCGCGCATGCTTATCTGGGCCGACACATACCGTCTCAGGGGGATAGAGGTATAGAGTGATGATTCTCGAAACAGAAAATCCACAGGAGGCGAAACGTGTCTGTCCGTGTTAGCCTGCGCGGCATGCTTAGGCTGATCCGGGTCAATACTTTACGCAGGGTCAACAATGTTTTTTTTTTCGTGAAACGGCGGATTAATTTATGGTACATGTCGATAACAATTATTTATAGTCACACTGGAATTATGAAATCTACTTTTGTGGACAGTCTGAAATAGAAAGGGAAAAAACGCAGTCAACTAATCCATTTACAAAGTTAATTGTGCGAAACATTGTTTGGTGTTATTGTTTTTTAGTTAAAGTAATAGCAAACACTGTATATTTATTTATCGGTATATGTTAAAATTATTGACGTCATACAAAAACCGGCGTGCAATATTTTGGGAAATCTGGCATTTCCTAGATACAAGCGGCGTTTTGGTAGAGACAGAAATTGCTCTTATTGAGAAATGTCTTCCATTCACATGTAATGTTTGCACACTGCACCTAATAAAAATGCTCTATTTTCTACAGATATGTTTTTAATTTTACTTAGTCTTTTTCAAAAGCATATGATTTAGAAAACATGAAACTGACAGGTAAACAGTAAAGTGAACAGTATTTTGCGATATAAATTAATGATACAAGAGTGTCGACCTCGATCCATATGCCGATATCTACTAAATAAGGATGCTTTAAACTCACCTTTCTGACTTTTAACATACAATATTCGACCTCCATTTGCAGCCTTGCCTGGTGGTGAAAATGTGAACATCATAAGACAATCATCGTCATCTTTGAATCGACACACCCGTCCTTCGTCTGGAATCAGTAATCAGGTGGAGATATCAATACATTTACATTAATCTCAAAAATATGCTTTGCCCACATTACTACCCCTTTTCGATATGACATGGATAGTCATAAGGTTTTACCTAAATGCTAGGTAGTAAACCCTTTTCGTGTTATACGAGAGGTGTTCAAAAAATCCGCGGGAAATGGCTCTGATTTCTATATCATGGCAGATATGTTGCTGGAACTTTATAAACATATTGTTTGATTCAATTCTTATTTGATCACATACTGTCATATTCATTAAGCACGTGCAAATAAAGAAATAAAGATAAAGAAATTGGAGCACTTTTCCGCGACTTTTTGAATACCCCTCGTATGCGACTTTCAGCAACATTTGCTCATCAAGGTAAATTCAAATTTAAACATCACTTGCGAACAATACAGATCGGAATTGTGTACTCTGATCTTCTTCTAAATTGTTCGACACACATTTATTAACATGTTCCCATATACAGACCCTATCTGTGGCACATGGTTCTTGTGGCAAACGGAGAAATGGATCATAATGAGCAATTTTGCCTTTTGCCTCAATTTGTTTAACTTTAGACAATTGTATCTTGATTTTTTATAGAATTTATATAATGTCGTCTGCTGCATAATTGTCATATGTGGGAAAGGGTCAATTGTTTGCAATGGTAACATCAATAATGTGTAAGATATTGTATGATTACACACAACGTCGTCTGTATGTATGCTACAACGTGATAAATACCTATCATATACATTGTAGTCTACAGGGAGATTACAACGAGATAAATACCTATCATATACATTGTAGTCTACAAGGAGATTACAACGTGATAAATATCTATCATATACGTTGTAGTCTACAAGGAGAATACAACGTGATAAATACCAATCATATACGTTGTAGTCTACAGGGAGATTACAACGAGATTACCTATCATATACAGTGTAGTCTACAAGGAGATTACAACGTGATAACTACCTATCATATACATTGTAGTCTACAAGGAGAATACAACGTGATAAATACCAATCATATACATTGTAGTCTACAGGGAGATTACAACGAGATAAATACCTATTATATACATTGTAGTCTACAAGGAGATTACAACGTGATGAATACCAATCATATACATTGTAGTCTACATGGAGATTTCAACGTGATAAATACCTATCATATACAGTGTAGTCTACAAGGATATTACAACGTGATCAATACCTATCATATACATTGTAGTCTACAGGGAGATTACAACCAGATAAATACCTATCATATACATTGTAGTCTACAAGAAGATTACAACGTGATAAATACCTATCATATACATTGTAGTCTACAAGGTTTTTACAACGTGATCAATACCTATCATATACATTGTAGTCTACAGGGAGATTACAACGAGATCAATTCCAATCATATACATTGTAGTCTACAAGGATATTACAACGTGATCAATACCTATCATATACATTGTAGTCTACAAGAAGATTACAACGTGATAAATACCTAACATATACACTGTAGTCTATAGGGGGATTACAACGAGATAAATACCTATCATATACATTGTAGTCTACAGGGAGATTACAACGAGATAAATACATATCATATACTTTGTAGTCTGCAGGGAGATTACAACGTGATAAATACCTATCATATACATTGTAGTCTACAGGGGGATTACAACGTGATAACTACCTATCATACACATTGTCGTCTACAAGAAGATTACAACGTGATAAATACCTATGATATACATTGTAGTCTACAGGGAGATTACAACGTGATAAATACCAATCATATACATTGTAGTCTACAAGGAGATTACAACGTGATAAATACCAATCATATACATTGTAGTCTACAGGGAGATTACAACGTGATCAATACCTATCATATACATTGTAGTCTACAAGGAGATTACAACGTGATCAATACCAATCATATACATTGTAGTCTACAGGGAGATTACAACACCTATCATATACATTGTAGTCTACAGGGAGATTACAACGAGATAAATACCTAGCATATACATTGTAGTCTACAGGGAGATCACAACGTGATAAATACCTATCATATACATTGTAGTATACAGGGGGATTACAACGTAATAAATACCTATCATATACATTGTAGTCTACAGGGAGATTACGACGAGATAAGTACCTATCATATACATTGTAGTCTACAATGGGATTACAACGAGATAAATACCAATCATATACATTGAAGTCTACAAAGGGATTACAACGAGATAAATACCTATCATATACATTGTAGTCTACAAGGAGATTACAACGTCATAAATACCTATCATGTACATTGTAGTCTACATAGAGATTACAACGAGATAAATACCTATCATATACATTGTAGTCTACAAGGGGATTACAACGAGATAAATATCAATCATATACATTGTAGTCTACAAGGGGATTACAACGAGATAAATATCAATCATATACATTGTAGTCTACAAGGGGATTACAACGTGATAAATACCTATCATATACATTGTAGTCTACAAGGAGATTACAACGTGATAAATACCTATCATATACATTGTCGTCTACAGGGAGATTACAACGAGATAAATACCTATCGTATACATTGTAGACTACAGGGAGATTACAACGTGATAAACATCAATCATATACATTGTAGTCTACAAGGGGATTACAACGTGATAAATACCTATCATATACATTGTAGTCTACAAGGAGATTACAACGTGATAAATACCTATCATATACATTGTCGTCTACAGGGAGATTACAACGAGATAAATACCTATCGTATACATTGTAGACTACAGGGAGATTACAACGTGATAAACACCTATCATATACATTGTAGTCTTCAAGGAGATTACAACGTGATAAATACCAATCATATACATTGTAGTCTACAGGGAGATTACAACGAGATAAATACCTATTATATACATTGTAGTCTACAAGGAGATTACAACGTGATGAATACCAATCATATACATTGTAGTCTACATGGAGATTTCAACGTGATAAATACCTATCATATACAGTGTAGTCTACAAGGATATTACAACGTGATCAATACCTATCATATACATTGTAGTCTACAGGGAGATTACAACCAGATAAATACCTATCATATACATTGTAGTCTACAAGAAGATTACAACGTGATAAATACCTATCATATACATTGTAGTCTACAAGGTTTTTACAACGTGATCAATACCTATCATATACATTGTAGTCTACAGGGAGATTACAACGAGATCAATTCCAATCATATACATTGTAGTCTACAAGGATATTACAACGTGATCAATACCTATCATATACATTGTAGTCTACAAGAAGATTACAACGTGATAAATACCTAACATATACACTGTAGTCTATAGGGGGATTACAACGAGATAAATACCTATCATATACATTGTAGTCTACAGGGAGATTACAACGAGATAAATACATATCATATACTTTGTAGTCTGCAGGGAGATTACAACGTGATAAATACCTATCATATACATTGTAGTCTACAGGGGGATTACAACGTGATAACTACCTATCATACACATTGTCGTCTACAAGAAGATTACAACGTGATAAATACCTATGATATACATTGTAGTCTACAGGGAGATTACAACGTGATAAATACCAATCATATACATTGTAGTCTACAAGGAGATTACAACGTGATAAATACCAATCATATACATTGTAGTCTACAGGGAGATTACAACGTGATCAATACCTATCATATACATTGTAGTCTACAAGGAGATTACAACGTGATCAATACCAATCATATACATTGTAGTCTACAGGGAGATTACAACACCTATCATATACATTGTAGTCTACAGGGAGATTACAACGAGATAAATACCTAGCATATACATTGTAGTCTACAGGGAGATCACAACGTGATAAATACCTATCATATACATTGTAGTATACAGGGGGATTACAACGTAATAAATACCTATCATATACATTGTAGTCTACAGGGAGATTACGACGAGATAAGTACCTATCATATACATTGTAGTCTACAATGGGATTACAACGAGATAAATACCAATCATATACATTGAAGTCTACAAAGGGATTACAACGAGATAAATACCTATCATATACATTGTAGTCTACAAGGAGATTACAACGTCATAAATACCTATCATGTACATTGTAGTCTACATAGAGATTACAACGAGATAAATACCTATCATATACATTGTAGTCTACAAGGGGATTACAACGAGATAAATATCAATCATATACATTGTAGTCTACAAGGGGATTACAACGAGATAAATATCAATCATATACATTGTAGTCTACAAGGGGATTACAACGTGATAAATACCTATCATATACATTGTAGTCTACAAGGAGATTACAACGTGATAAATACCTATCATATACATTGTCGTCTACAGGGAGATTACAACGAGATAAATACCTATCGTATACATTGTAGACTACAGGGAGATTACAACGTGATAAACATCAATCATATACATTGTAGTCTACAAGGGGATTACAACGTGATAAATACCTATCATATACATTGTAGTCTACAAGGAGATTACAACGTGATAAATACCTATCATATACATTGTCGTCTACAGGGAGATTACAACGAGATAAATACCTATCGTATACATTGTAGACTACAGGGAGATTACAACGTGATAAACACCTATCATATACATTGTAGTCTTCAAGGAGATTACAACGTGATAAATACCTATCATATACATTGTAGTCTACAAGGAGATTACAACGTAAATACCTATCATATACATTGTCGTCTACAGGGAGATTACAACGAGATAAATACCTATCGTATACATTGTAGACTACAGGGAGATTACAACGTGATAAACACCTATCATATACATTGTAGTCTTCAAGGAGATTACAACGAGATAAATACCTATCATATACATTGTAGTCTACAAGAAGATTACAACGTGATAAATACCAATCATATACATTGTAGTCTACAGGGAGATTACAACGAGATAAATACCTATCATATACATTGTAGTCTACAGGGAGATTACAACGTGATAAATACCTATCATATATACATTGTAGTCTACAAGGGGATTACGACGTGATAAATACCTATCATATACATTGTAGTCTACAGGGAGATTACACCGAGATAAATACCTATCATATACATTGTAGTCTACAAGGTGATTACAACGTGATATATACCTACCATATACATTGTAGTCTACAAGGATATTACAACATGATAAATACCTATCATATACATTGTAGTCTACAAGGAAATTACAACGAGATAAAAATCCACGATGTCTTCTGATAGTATGACAAAACGTGATGGATACCAGAACTATCGGTTGTAGGTAAATACAGCAAATTGCAGCAGACGACGTTAAAAACATCTAGGCAAAAGTATGGTAAATATCTATAAATGAAGGCAATAATTACTGCAAAAAAAATATAATATGGTTGAAAAAGGACAAATTGCTCGTTTTGAGCAATTTCTCCTTTTGTCACACTGTTTTAAACAGTCGTCTGCTGCAAAGACGTCTACAAGTGGGAAAGGGTTAAACGTAATTGGTACTCAGAATATTATATATTAGTATGATATAACGTAACTGATATTTATCAGGTCTTATGCAAGAATGATGAAACATGATACATATGTAGAATGCTATCTAAGCACGATATGACGTGAGTTAACCCTTTCCCTCATACGACAATTCTGCAGCAGACGACTTTGAACATATTTTGTCAAATAATGGAAAATCTCTATAATTGAATGGATAACCTATGTCTAAAAGTGGAAAACATTGTGGCAAAAGGAGAAATTGCACGTTTTGTGCAATTTCTTCTTTTGTTACTATGTTTTCAAAAAGCCATCTGCTGCAGAGGCGTCAGAAAGCGTCTATATGAGGGAAAGGGTTAAACTCAAAATACCGTCTTCATGTACGAAAAGCATAATAAATACTCGGAATAGTATATGTAGTTATTATATAACGTGATAGATTGTCTGCTAGTATGATAAAACGTAATAAGAATGTAATATGTAAAAAATGTTTACAAGAGTAATACTTATAATTATCGTCAAAACGTGATACATAGTTAGATGATTTTCTTTCTGTAAGGAATAACGCTTTTAATACCCATAATATCCTGCTCAATTCTGATACAACGTGAAACATATCCCAATATATCCCGCAGTCATGCTGTCATGTCTCAGCCGCCAAAGTATGATACGTTTGAAAACGTAACAGGTTTGTTACAACCTAAGGAAAAGTGGGAACACGTGAAACCGACAGCCTCGGTAACTAACCTTTACAGCGGCGCCGAATTTCCTTAAGTATGCTCTTCCATGTTCGAAATCGAGCGACTCCATTTTTCGTGTTATGAGATTTTTTGGAAAACTTTAATAAAAAGGCAAACACTGCCGATTTTAGGTGAGACAGCTAGTCACGAGCTGGTTCACCTGAATCTGTATTGTTTACAAAAACCTCGATATTGCCATATACGCTGAAAGACTTAATGACTGAGACATTCATAACACACAAACGAAACATTTGACTTCAGAACCTTGCTGATGAAAAGTTCTCAAGGCACCACATGGGTCATAAAGAGAGACACTATCACCAGGAGAGTTGTGGATAAGGCATTTAGTATACTGGCTAACAACTTTGGATGTCTTATCAACACTCTGAAGAAGAGCTCAATTAAACATTATTATTATTATTATTATTATTATTATTATTATCTTTTTTATAATTAGTATTATATTATTATTATCTTTGGTATCACCTGCCAATTGTGTCGACCGCAGAATGGTGCGACTCTTGGCTAGCACGAGGCGACAGCGTGTTACTTGGCAGCAATGAGAAACTAGTGGTGTTTAGAAACGGGACACAACGCTGGAGTCAAAACGTGACACGATGGGGACATAAGTATTATATAATGAGATCAATTTCCATTATCGTCTGTCAGAAGGACTGTACAGATAAATAAACACAGTGTCATATGTACGTATGTCAGTACGATACAGTCGTTTGTCAGTACGATACAGCGTGAAGAAAACCCAATACTGTCGTTTGTCAGTGCGATACAGCGTGGTAAATACCCAATACTGTCGTATGTCAGTACGATACAGCGTGAAGAATACCCAATACTGTCGTATGTCAGTACGATACAGCGTGGTGAATACTCAATAATGTCGTCTGTCAGTACGATACAGCGTAGTGAATACCCAATACTGTCGTCTGTCAGTACGATACAGCGAGATGAATACCCAATACTGTCGTCTGTCAGTACGATACAGCGTGAAGAATACCCAATACTGTCGTATGTCAGTACGATACAGCGTGGTGAATACCCGATACTGTCGTCTGTCAGTACGATACAGCGTGGTGAATACCCAATACTGTCGTCTGTCAGTACGATACAGCGTGAAGAATACCCAATACTGTCGTATGTCAGTACGATACAGCGTGAAGAATACCCAATACTGTCGTATGTCAGTACGATACAGCGTGGTGAATACCAAATAGTGTCGTATGTCATTACGATACAGCGTGGTGAATACCCAATACTGTCGTCTGTCAGTACGATACAACGTGGTGAATACCCAATACTGTCGTCTGTCAGTACGATACAGCGTGAAGAATACCCAATACTGTCGTATGTCATTACGATACAGTGTGGTGAATACCCAATACTGTCGTCTGTCAGTACGATACAGCGTGGTGAATACCCAATACTGTCGTCTGTCAGTACGATACAGCGTGGTGAATACCCAATACTGTCGTCTGTCAGTACGATACCGCGTGGTGAATACCCAATACTGTCGTCTGTCAGTACGATACAGCGTGGTGAATACCCAATACTGTCGTCTGTCATTACGATACAGCGTAAAGAATACCCAATACTGTCGTCTGTCAGTACGATACAGCGTGGTGAATACCCGATTCTGTCGTCTGTCAAACGATACAGCGTGGTGAATACCCAATACTGTCGTCTGTCAGTACGATACAGCGTGAAGAATACCCAATACTGTCGTCTGTCAGTACGATACAGCGATATAAAAATCCATATTGTCTGCATATATTGGTCTTTGTACCGCACACAATTTCGAATGTACTGCATATAAAGATAGTACCACCACATATAAGAAGAGTTGCACTACATATAACCAATACAAGACAGCATATAAAGAAAAAAGCACCACACATAATGAAATATCTACTGCATATAATGAAATATCTACCGTATATAAGCAAACAAGTCATCATAGACAGTAAAGGCGTTCCATACAACATGATACCAAACCCATAATGTCGTATGTAAGTACGATACAACGTTTAAACAAACCATACTGTCGTATGTAAGTACGACATAAAACACCATACTGTCTGCTGTAAGTACGATACAACGTAAACAATTCCCCTAATGTGGTCTGAAAGTGCAATAACACGTGATAAATACCGTCTATGTCATCTGTAATGCGGACACTGTACTGGTCACATCTCTTAGCACATTGCTCTCCGTTCAGTGGGCCGGATGAGAACACCATACATTGTACACACGGTTTAGGTTGCAGGCATTGTCCTGGACATGTCTGGAAGTATAACACGGTCCCTGATATAGGTTAGTTTGTATCTCTGCAGCAGAAACCCTTTTAAGTATTGGGGACAAGGGAGAACTCATTCAAGATGAGCAATTCCTCAAATTTCTATTATTCCCCATTTAAAAGATGTCACTTTTATAAGTTATTATAGAAGCAGACACCTTCATATCAAACCATTTCGGTTTCATTGATGTATATATGACAACAAAGGCCGAATACACAACTTGCGAGCATTGTAGATTCAGATCCAAGTACTTTTCGAGGTCAACAAAACTAATTACAAATATTTTAATCTAAAAGAAAACAACCTTATATAGGAAATTCTAGGCTGGACAACTGCTTGGATAAGTCACCAATAGTTTGTATATGCACTAAGACTATTGAATTGTAGTCTGAACTTGATATATATATATTGCCAGGTCATCAATCTTTATTTCCTCCTATTCAGAAGAGTTCAGTATATAATACAAATAATACAAATAAACAAACTGTTATACAACTAAATATACTTGTTAGCGAGACAGAGAGAGAGAGAAACAGAGAGGGAGAGAGAGAGAGAGAGAGAGAGAGAGAGAGAGAGAGAGAGAGAGAGAGAGAGAGAGAGAGAGAGAGAGAGAGAGAGAGAGAGGGGGGGGGGGGGGAGAGAGACACACACACACACACACACACACACAGATATACATATATAGAGGGAGCGAGAGAGAGAGAGAGAGAGAGAGAGATATAGATAGAGAGAGAGAGAGAGAGAGAGAGAGAGAGAGAGAGAGAGAGAGAGAGAGAGAGAGAGAGAGAGAGAGAGAGAGAGAGAGAGAGAGAGAACGAGAGATGCACACATAATTGTCACACGTTATATAATGCGAAGGAAGGGTGGCGTTATCTAAGTACATAGCACCCAACTGACACAGTGGACAACTACTATCTGTAACACCACTTTGTGTAGGAGGAACATGTACATGTTTCCGTAACATGTTGTTCCCAACTTCAAACACTTGGCCGAAACGAAATGAAAAACGCTCGATGAGGATTGATGAATGCAAGCGTGACATATATACCAGCGTAACTTTATAAACGAATATTATTATCATATGACAAACGAATATACAAGAAAAAACCTCAATACGTATCAACATATGTAAGTACGTCTGTGAACTGAAAACCTGGCGTATCGAAGGTTTATTTTCCATTCACTTTAACTTTAACATACCGGAATAAGACCTCTTTCAATAAACTTGATCTACCTTACCTCAATTACATGTTTTGTAGATTTATATGAAGTTTTACAATTAAAACACAGACTTGTATAGTTGAATTAATTCCAGTTTACAATTAAAACACAGACTTGTATAGTTAAATGAATTACAGTTTACAATTAAAACACAGACTTGTTTGTATAGTTGAATTAATTACATTTTACAATTTAAAGTCCAATAGACTCGTAGTTGCCATGCTCGCCTTTAACCCTTTCCCCCATATAAACGCTTTCTGACGCCTTTGCAGCAGACGGCTTTTTGAAAACATAGTAACAAAAGAAGAAATTGCTCAAAACGAGCAATTTCTCCTTTTGACACAATGTTTTCTATTTTTAGTCATAGGTTATCCATTCAATTATAGAGATTTTCTATTTTTTGACAAAATATGTTCAAAGTCGTCTGCTGCAGAATTGTCGTATGAGGGAAAGGGTTAAGACTTAAATTTAATAACCCCTATGCATAACTTGTGTACGGTTAACAGTTAAATGAGAGTTCAATCGTTGAACGGACATGAATACATTGCAGCAAAAGGAGAAATTCCTCTTTTTAAGAAATTTCCCCTTTTGCCACAATGATTTCAAAAGTTGTTTTTTGCAGAGGCGTCAGAAAGCGACTGTAGGAGGGAATGGATTAAATAGATGACCTGTATAGTTGACCTACTTACAGGACATTCCTCACAGGTGGGTCCTCTATAAAAGCCTCCTTCACAACGACAAACACCACATTCGCACACTCCCCGGTCATTACACACCACCTATAAACGAGAATATGTGGGAAATACCATGATGCATGTTACAAATCAACTGTAAACGAGATTAAATGGGATACTTCACAGTGACCGTTACAAATTAACTGTAAACGAGAATAAGTGGAATACGTCACAGTGACCGTTACAAATCAACTGTAAAGGAGAATAAGTGGGATACGTCACAGTGACCGTTACAAATCAACTGTAAACGAGAGTAAGTGGAATACGTCACAGTGACCCTTACAAATCAACTGTAAACGAGAATAAGTGGAATACGTCACAGTGACCGTTACAAATCAACTGTAAAGGAGAATAAGTGGGATGCGTCACAGTGACCGTTAAACAACAACTGTAAATGTGAATAAGTGGGACACGTCAGAATGACAGTAACTAAACATATGTAAACGAGAATAAGTAGGACACGTCACAATGACCGTTACACATCATCTGTAAACGAGAATAAGTAGGACACGTCAGAATGACCGTTACACATCAACTTTAAAAGAGATTACGTCACGAGGACCGTTACACATCAACAGTCAACGAGATTAAGTGGGACACGTCAGAATGACCGTTACTAATCATCTGTAAACGAGAATAAGTAGGACACGTCAGAATGACCGTTACACATCAACTTTAAAAGAGATCACTTCACGAGGACCGTTACACATCAACAGTCAACGAGATTAAGTAGGACACGTCAGAATGACCGCACATCAACTTTTAACGAGAATAAGTAGAAAAAATGTCACAATGACCGTTATACATCAACTTTAAACGAGAATAAGTAGGACACGTCAGAATGACCGTTAAACATCATCTGTAAACGAGAATAAGTAGGACACGTCACAATGACCGTTATACATCAACTTTAAACGAGAATAAGTAGGACACGTCACAATGACCGTTATACATCAACTGTAAACGAGAATAAGTAGGACACGTCACAATGACCGTTACACATCAACTGTAAACGAGAATAAGTAGGACACGTCAAAATGACCGTTAAACATCAACTTTAAACGAGAATAAGTAGGACACGTCAGAATGACCGTTATACATCAACTGTAAACGAGAATAAGTAGGAAACGTCACAATGACCGTTACACATCAACTGTAACCGAGAATAAGTAGGACACGTCAGAATGACCGTTACACATCAACTTTAAACGAGAATAAGTAGGACACGTCACAATGACCGTTACACATCAACTTTAAACGAGAATAAGTAGGACACGTCAGAATGATCGTTAAACATCATCTGTAAACCAGAATAAGTAGGACACGTCAGAATGACCGTAACACATCAACTGTAAACGAGATTAAGTAGGACACGTCACAATGACCGTTACACATCAACTTTAAAAGAGATTACGTCACGAGGACCGTTACACATCAACAGTCAACGAGATTAAGTGGGACACGTCAGAATGACCGTTACTAATCATCTGTAAACGACAATAAGTAGGACACGTCAGAATGACTGCCACAAAAATATGTAAACGAAAATAAGTGGGACGTGTCAGAGGAAAATTAATTTCTGGATTGTGTGACTAGTGAAGATTAAGATAAGATTGCCCTTTCGTGTAGTCTGATCTGGAACTTCCCAGTTCGCCATCGTGTTGTAGCGGTGTTATGCAAGTTTATGGAGAAATAGTATGATGACAAATTGAGTATAATTGTATACACATTGAATAATTATACCACGGTCTAATGGCAAAACAACATAACCTACTTAATTTATATGAAATCCTATGTGGTCGAGTGGTTAGCGTCGGGAATTTCGAAACCTTGTGTCCAGGGTTCGATCCCCAGTCGCTGCACTACGGTCATCACTCTATACCTCTATCCCTCTGAGACGGAATGTGTCGGCCCGGATCAGCCTGTGCGGACTGCGCGGGCGGATCTGGGTCGATACAGTATGCAGAGTCCATAACGTTGGTTTCCTCGCGAGACGGCTCATTTGTAGTTGCTCATCCATGCTATTTGATCTAAAGTAAAGCTTTAAGGTTCTTGACACACTCCGTGGTAAATTAATGACTAATGTTGAACAACATCAGACCATATGGATGCAATACTATACACAAGTGCAACATTTTAACATTTTCCCCTGATAAAGATATGTAATCACGGGTTGACCTTCTAGCATTACTCTCGTGCACCTTTATGAGATACGATACAGTGATGCAAAACGAAACCGTTTAACGTTTTTCCCACTAGCAGGCTCATTCTGACACATCTGCAGCACTTTCATTTTGAAAACATTTTGGCAAAATAAGCAATTGTTCAAATTGAACAATTTCCCTTTTTGTCACGTTGTTTCAATAACTTTTATTTCAACTATAAGGAATTTACGTATTTTAGCCTTAAAGTCGTGCAGATTTGTTGCATGTGTGAAAGGGTTAAGGCTTTTTGTCTGTTGTTGTTGTTGTTGTTGCTGACAACGAAAAAAAACCATGCAAGGCTTACCTCATTAGATGTCATGCAACTGTGGACGGAGACTGGACAATCACACGCCTCCCCAGTGAAGCCTGTATAACATCTACATTGACCACACTCACACACACCATTACCTGTCGTGTGATATAACGATACTGTATGAGTCAAGTTGGATATTTATATGAGGCAGACAAATACACGTCAGGTTATATAGGCTATATTGTAGGTGTCGAGTTGGATATTTATATAAGGCAGACAAATACTCGTCAGGTTATATAGGCTATATTGTAGGTGTCGAGTTAGATATTTATATAAGGCAGACAAATACTCGTCAGGTTATATAGGCTATATTGTAGGTGTCGAGTTGGATATTTATATAAAGCAGACAGATACGCGTCAGGTTATATACGCTATATTGTAGGTGTCGAATTGGATATTTATATAAGGCAGACAAATACTCGTTAGGTTATATATGCTATATTGTAGGTGTCGAGTAGAATATTTATATAAGGCAGACAAATACTCGTTAGGTTATATATGCTATATTGTAGGTGTCGAGTAGGATATTTATATAAGGCAGACAAATACTCGTTAGGTTATATATGCTATATTGTAGGTGTCGAGTAGAATATTTATATAAGGCAGACAGATACACGTCAGGTTATATAGGCTATATTGTAGGTGTCGAGTTAGATATTTATATAAGGCAGACAAATACTCGTTAAGTTATATACGCTATTTTGTAGGTGTCGAGTTAGATATTTATATAAGGCAGACAAATACTCGTTAAGTTATATACGCTATTTTGTAGGTGTCGAGTTATATATTTATATAAGGCAGACAGATACACCTTAGTTTATATAGGCTATATTGTAGGTGTCGAGTTGGATATTTATATGAGGCAGACAAATACTCGTTAGGTTATATACGCTATATCGTAGGTGTCGAGTTAGATATTTATATAAGGCAGACACATACTCGTTAGGTTATATATGCTATATTGTAGGTGTCCAGTTGGATATTTATATAAGGCAGACAGATACACGTCAGGTTATTTAGGCTATATTGTAGGTGTCGAGTTGGATATTTATATAAGGCAGACAGATACTCGTCTGGTTATTTAGGCTATATTGTAGGTGTCGAGTTGGATATTTATATTAGGCAGACAGATACACGTCAGGTTATATAGGCTATATTGTAGGTGTCGAGTAGGATATTTATATAAGGCAGACAAATACTCGTTAGGTTATATACGCTATATTGTAGGTGTCGAGTTGGATATGTATATAAGGCAGACAGATACACGTCATGTTATATAGGCTATATTGTAGGTGTCGAGTAGGATATTTATATAAGGCAGACAGATACTCGTCAGGTTATATAGGCTATATTGTAGGTGTCGAGTAGGATATTTATATAAGGCAGACAAATACTCGTCAGGTTATATAGGCTATATTTTAGGTGTCGAGTAGGATATTTATATAAGGCAGACAAATACTCGTTAGCTTATATACGCTATATTGTAGGTGTCGAGGAGGATATTTATATAAGGCAGACACATACTCAGCAGGTTATATACGCTATATTGTAGGTGTCGAGTAGGATATTTATATAAGGCAGACAAATACTCGTTAGCTTATATACGCTATATTGTAGGTTTCGAGTTGGATATTTATATAAGGCAGACAAATACTCGTCAGGTTATATAGGCTATATTGTAGGTGTCGAGTAGGATATTTATATAAGGCAGACAAATACTCGTTAGGTTATATATGCTATATTGTAGGTGTCGAGTAGGATATTTATATAAAGCAGACAAATACTCGTCAGGTTATATAGGCTATATTGTAGGTGTCGAGTTGGATATTTATATAAGGCAGACAAATACTCGTCAGGTTATATAGGCTATATTGTAGGTGTCGAGTTGGATATTTATATAAGGCAGACAAATACTCGTCAGGTTATATACGCTATATTGTAGGTGTCGAATTGGATATTTATATAAGGCAGACAAATACTCGTTAGGTTATATATGCTATATTGTAGGTGTCGAGTAGAATATTTATATAAGGCAGACAAATACTCGTTAGGTTATATATGCTATATTGTAGGTGTCGAGTAGGATATTTATATAAGGCAGACAAATACTCGTAAGGTTATATATGCTATATTGTAGGTGTCGAGTAGAATATTTATATAAGGCAGACAGAAACACGTCAGGTTATATAGGCTATATTGTAGGTGTCGAGTTAGATATTTATATAAGGCAGTCAAATACTCGTTAAGTTATATACGCTATTTTGTAGGTGTCGAGTTAGATATTTATATAAGGCAGACAAATACTCGTTAAGTTATATGCGCTATTTTGTAGGTGTCGAGTTATATATTTATATAAGGCAGACAGATACACGTTAGTTTATATAGGCTATATTGTAGGTGTCGAGTTGGATATTTATATGAGGCAGACAAATACTCGTTAAGTTATATACGCTATTTTGTAGGTGTCGAGTTAGATATGTATATAAGGCAGACAAATACTCGTTAAGTTATATACGCTATATTGTAGGTGTCGAGTTAGATATTTATATAAGGCAGACACATACTCGTTAGGTTATATACGCTATATTGTAGGTGTCCAGTTGGATATTTATATAAGGCAGGCAGATACACGTCAGGTTATTTAGGCTATATTGTAGGTGTCGAGTTGGATATTTATATAAGGCAGACAGATACTCGTCTGGTTATTTAGGCTATATTGTAGGTATCGAGTTGGATATTTATAGTAGACAGACAGATACACGTCAGGTTATATAGGCTATATTGTAGGTGTCGAGTAGGATATTTATATAAGGCAGACAAATACTCGTTAGGTTATATATGCTATATTGTAGGTGTCGAGTAGGATATTTATATAAGGCAGACAAATACTCGTTAGGTTATATATGCTATATTGTAGGTGTCGAGTAGAATATTTATATAAGGCAGACAGAAACACGTCAGGTTATATAGGCTATATTGTAGGTGTCGAGTTAGATATTTATATAAGGCAGACAAATACTCGTTAAGTTATATACGCTATTGTGTAGGTGTCGAGTTAGATATTTATATAAGGCAGACAAATACTCGTTAAGTTATATACGCTATTTTGTAGGTGTCGAGTTATATATTTATATAAGGCAGACAGATACACGTTAGTTTATATAGGCTATATTGTAGGTGTCGAGTTGGATATTTATATGAGGCAGACAAATACTCGTTAAGTTATATACGCTATTTTGTAGGTGTCGAGTTAGATATTTATATAAGGCAGACAAATACTCGTTAAGTTATATACGCTATATTGTAGGTGTCGAGTTAGATATTTATATAAGGCAGACACATACTCGTTAGGTTATATACGCTATATTGTAGGTGTCCAGTTGGATATTTATATAAGGCAGACAGATACACGTCAGGTTATTTAGGCTATATTGTAGGTGTCGAGTTGGATATTTATATAAGGCAGACAGATACTCGTCTGGTTATTTAGGCTATATTGTAGGTATCGAGTTGGATATTTATAGTAGACAGACAGATACACGTCAGGTTATATAGGCTATATTGTAGGTGTCGAGTAGGATATTTATATAAGGCAGACAAATACTCGTTAGGTTATATACGCTATATTGTAGGTGTCGAGTTGGATATGTATATAAGGCAGACAGATACACGTCATGTTATATAGGCTATATTGTAGGTGTCGAGTTCGATATTTATAACAGGCAGACAGATACTCGTCAAGTCATATAGGCTATATTGTAGGTGTTAATTGGATATTTGTATAAGGCAGACAAATACTCGTCAAGTTATATAGGCTATATTGGAAGTGTCGAGCTGCATATTTTTATTAGGCAGACAAATACTCGTTAGGTTATATAGGCTATATTGTAGGTGTCGGGTTGGATATTTATATAAGGCAGACAAATACTCGTCAGGTTATATAGGCTATATTGTAGGTGTCGAGTAGGATATTTATATAAGGCAGACACATACTCGTTAGGTTATATAGGCTATATTGTAGGTGTCGAGTTGGATATTTATATAAGGCAGACAAATACTCGTCAGGTTATATAGGCTATATTGTAGGTGTCGAGTTGGATATTTATATAAGGCAGACAAATACTCGTTAGGTTATATAGGCTATATTGTAGGTGTCGAGTTGGATATTTATATAAGGCAGACAAATACTCGTTAGGTCATATAGGCTATATTGTAGGTGTCGAGTTGGATATTTATATAAGGCAGACACATACTCGTCATGTCATATAGGCTATATTGTAGGTGTTAAGTTGGATATTTGTATAAGGCAGACAAATACTCGTCAAGTTATATAGGCTATATTGTAGGTGTCGAGTTGGATATTTATATAAGGCAGACAAATACTCGTTAGGTCATATAGGCTATAGTGTAGGTGTCGAGTTGGATATTTGTATATGGCAGACAAATCCTCGTTAGGTTATATAGGCTATATTGTAGGTGTTAAGTTGGATATTTATATAAGGCAGACAAATACTCGTTAGGTCATATAGGCTTTATTGTAGGTGTCGAGTTGGATATTTATATAAGGCAGACAAATACTCGTTAGGTCATATAGGCTATATTGTAGGTGTCGAGTTGGATATTTGTATAAAGGGCAGACAAATACTCGTCAGATGATATATGCTGTAGGTGTCGAGTTGGATATTTATAACAAAATCACCGTCACCTGTAATTTAAACGATACTGTATGATTCGACCTGACGGACGTTACTAAATGGTACTACCGGTTGACATAGCAAATGTCGTTCGTTATGTATTCATTACACTTATCATGGATCGTGTATGAATAGGGAAATGTCATGGGATATCTGCCGTATTCATAAATAGTAGGGTCAAGATGGCCCTGAATCGATCTCCTGAGTGACTGTGTAGTGGCAAATGCTACTGCTAATAACGGTGAAAATATAACCAAGAGTGGGAATGCACTGCAAATGAAACAGCTTAACAATAAAGGACAGTTGTAATATCAAATAAGTTTTTGGTGCGTATGTAACTATAATGATACTGATTTGTTTTATTTTTACCAAACCTATATCAAATAACTTTTTGGTGAGCATGTGTCCAGGTTGATGTTGATGACTTTGTTTCATTTTTACCCTACCTATATCAAATAACTTTTTGGTGAGCATGTATCCAGGTTGATGTTAATGATTTTATTGTATTTTTACCCTAACTATATCAAATAACTTTTTGGTGAGTATGTATCAAGCTTGATGTTGATTTGTTTTATTTTAACCCTACCTATATAAAAATCTTTGGTGAATATGTATTCAGGTTGATGATTTGTTTTATTTTTACCCTACCTATATCAAATAACTTGTTGGTGCGTATTTATCCAGGTTGATGATTTGTTTTATGTTTACCCTACCTTTATCAAATAACTTTTTGGTGAGTATGTATCAAGCTTGATGTTGATTTGTTTTATTTTAACCCTACCTATATCACATAACTTTTTGGTTAGTATGTATCAAGGTTGATGTTTATGAATTGCTTTATTTTTACCGTACCAAGTATGTATCCAGATTGGTGTTAATAATTTGTTTTATTTTAACCCTACTTATATCTAATAACTTTTTGGCGAGTATGTATCCATCTTGATATTGTTTATTTTTTATTTTTACCCTGCCTATATCACATAACCTTTTGGTGAGTATGTATCCAGCTTGATATTGATTTGTTTTATTTTTACCCTACCTATATCACATAACCTTTTGGTGAGTATGTATCCAGCTTGGTGTTAATCATTTGTTTTATTTTAACCCTACCTATATCAAATAACTCTTTGATGAGTATGTATGTAGGTTGAACATTGTTTTATTTTAACCCTACCTATATCAAATAACTTTTTCGTGATTATGTATCCAGGTCAATGATTTGTTTTATTGTTACTTCTATCTATATAAAATAACTCTTTGGTGTTTTTGTATCCAGGTCGATGATTGTTTTATTTTAACCCTACCTATATAAAAATCTTTAGTGAATATGTATCCAGGTTGATGATTTGTTTTATTTTTACCCTACCGTTATCAAATAACTCTTTGGTGAATATGTATCCAGGTCGATGATTTGATTATTCTTACCCTACCTATATCAAATAACCTTTTGGTGAGTGTGTATCCAGGTTAATGATTTGTTTTATTTTTACACTTCCTTTATCAAATACATTTTTGGTGAGCATATATCCAGGTCGATGTTAGTAGTATAGGCAGCGGTTTAGGTGTAAACAAAGATGACGTAATCGGCGGCCATTTTGTTGACCTAGTTACTATTTATAGTATCTCATTTGCATATAAGGATTGACACGAGTGAGGACGCCATTTTGTAGTTATACAAGGACTGCGCATGTCCATTTTAGTTCTATATTTAGAATGACATCATGGGTCTATATTTAGAAAGCTTTAACAATGGAGCAAGTGTTTCGGTAGCACCCTTCGGGCGAGACCACCAACGATTTGTCTATAGCCTTCTACCAATAGATTCTAGCGGGTATGTTGTTGGAACCCTCGAAAATAATGGCGGGGAAATTCGACCTAACCTTTGCTACATTGTTTCGGGAAACCTGACACGAGACATCCATACGACACGATATATCCCTTTAATATGTCGTATAGTCGAGCCGAAGCACGCAGTCAAACATGTAGGGTAAAGCAATAAATTTAACGTCTTACCTCGAGAGCGTCCACAGTTCAAATGACAGAGATCCCGCTCTATTTTTAGACTCGGTATTTCACCATATTTTTATAATAGATTATGTGTCATGTTCTATAAATAGATTATACGTCATTTACTATAAATAGATATTTCTAATAGTTCTATATTTAGAATGACATCATGGGTCTATATTTAGAAAGTGTTGGAGCTGGCGGAGAAATTCGACCTACCCTTTGCTACATTGTTTTGTAGGAATCCATACGACACGATATATCCCTTGTATAGTCGGCACATAGTCAAACATGTATGGCAATAAATGTAACGTCTTACCTCTAGAGCGTCCAGAGTTCAAATGACAGAGGTCCCGATCTATTTTTAGTTTCGATATTTCACAACCACTATCGAATATTTCATCAGACCAGGTGTACCAACAATAGAGCATTGAAATGACAAAGTTAATCTCATTTAAAGGCGCCATACTGTCTGCGTCTGAACACCTGCAACGAACGTGTTAACACTTGTCTGAGAATAACACTTTACAGTGCGGTTTCAAAAGATTACCCCATATGATGAAAGTTATTATTATGCCTATACAAGAACTTGAGTGAAGTTATACACGACTTTACCAATTTGATCATATTTCAAATATATTAAGAAAAGAAGCCAATTAAAGTTGTCAAATCGGTTTTTGCTAATTTGTATCACTATTTACGCTTTTTTTCTCTTTATGCTACTAAATAATAGAAGAACCAAAAAGCTTTCATTTAAACCAAAGTTTGTCGCAATAATTGTTTACCGTTTTCGAGTTATGTAATATGAGAGATTTTTAAATCCCCAAAATGAACTTGCCCCGATCCTCAAGTTTGATATACCGTTGAAAAGATCTCGTTGAGCCCTTTTCATATATGAAAAAATTATGATCCTAGGACTAATAGTTCTCTAGTTATCGTCGTTTTAAAAGTGCGTCAAAAGGCTTCTTAATTCGTAAATGCCGATATCTCCTTTATTTCTTGTCCGAATGTAGTCGTGTTTGGACCCATTGAAAAGGATTTCGGATTTTCTATCGATTGAGATGATCTAACCGGAAGTGACGTAATTTTTTCTTAAAATGATCATATTTTCAATATTAATTAATTTGATTTTTTTTTTTTTTTAGGAATTCGTAACGTTGGACTGCACTTATATATTAATAGCTGTTGTCATTTTCAAAACCTGAATATTGATTTAAATTTCAGCCGTTTTCGAGTTATATAATATGAACAAAATTTAAACCCAAAAAATAAAGATATATCATTCGAAAGATGTCGTCGCGCTCTTTTCAAATCTGAAAAAATGATGGTCCTAGGACTATTCATTCTCTAGTTATCTCAGTTTAATTTTTTATTTCAAAGCGTGACTGATAAGCCAATTTGACCCACACATCTTAAAATGATGATATCTTCCTTATTTCTTGACCGATTGTAGACGTGTTTGGATTCGTTAAAAAGGGCTCCGTAAACTCTATCAATTGAAGTGGTCAAACTGGAAGTGACGTTATTAATTAATTTGATAAGTTTTTTAGATACATCGTAACATATAGAAGGCACTCATATATTGATAACTGGCAAAACCTGAATATTGACAGAGTTTCGAACTCATAACCCTCATCGTATTGCTCCCAGGTGTGTTAGCATTAACCCATTATCAGAGTCACCAGATTGTGTTCATTTGGTGACGTAAGTGCGGACAAAGACCTTTTGAAATGCTAAACACGATATATCCCTTTTGTATATAATATAGTCGAGTCGAAGCACGCAGTCAAACATGTATGGCAATAAATTTAACGTCTTACCTCTAGAACGTCCAGAGTTCAAATGACCGATGCGCATGTCCCAATCTATTTTTAAATTCGATATTTCACCATCGCTATCGGATATTTCATCAGACCAGGTGTGAGAACAATATAGCATTGAAATGCCAAAGAAAACGTGGACAATGGATGAATAGACTACTTTAAACCAAACGGCGCCACAGTGTCTGTAGAACACCTGCACGTTAACACTTGCCTGAGAATAACCCTTTACACTGCTGTTCAAAAGTTTATCCTTCATGATGAAAACTATTATTATGACTATACAAGCACTTGAACAGTGTCAGTGAAGTTATACACGACTTTACCAATTTGATCATATTTCAAATATAGAGGGAAAAGGAGCCCATTAAAGTTGTCAAATCAGTTTTTGTTAATTTATTTCACTATTTACGCTTTAACTTTTTCTCTTTATGCTACCAAATGATAGAGGACACCAAAACCTTTCATTTAAACCCGGGGTTGTAGAGAAAATATTCAGCCGTTTTCGAGTTATGTAATATGAGAGATTTTTAAACCCCAAAAATGAACTTGCCCCGATCCTCAAGTTTGATATACCGTTGAAAAGATCTCGTTGAGCCCTTTTCATATATGAAACAAATATGATCCTAGGACTAATAGTTCTCTAGTTATCGTCGATTTAAATATTTGTTTCAAAGTCAGTCAAAAGTCTTCTTAATGCGTAAATGCCGATATCTCCTTTATTTCTTGTCCGAATGTAGTCGTGTTTGGATCCATTGAAAAGGATTTCTGATTTTCTATCGATTGATATGATCAAACCGGAAGTGACGTCATTTCTTAAATATTTGTTTGTTTCAAAGTGCGTCAAAAGTATTCTCAATGAGTAAATGCCTATATCTCCTTTATTTCTGGTCAGTTTTCTGATATTTTTTTTTTTTTTTATTTAGAAATATTGTTATTGATAGTTGTTGACCCGAATATTGACAGAGTTATAAACGTCATTGTAATGCTCGAAGTCGCATGTATTCGGGTGTAGAGGCTTGAAGATCAATAACGAGATGTCCATATGGCTTTTCTGTGGCGTTTCGATATACATTCATGAAACTGTGACTACTGGTAGGGTAGATCCGTCGTGCCAGTACAGAAATTTGATGTCTATCAACTGGGTTGTTAACCACAATTAAATATTTTGTATTAAGGCTGATATCTCGGCACGCTTTTCCTTGAGGAAAAACGTTCTGTGTCAAGAAAATGACCGTCAAGTTTCTATGATGAGATCCTTTAGTAAAAAGATTAGCCACTCTTTCATCCTTCTTCGCCTCTCCCATCAAATCATCTAATATGATGCAGTTCCGCACGTTTACGTCTAGATACATATCTTGTTCAAGACAGTCTGGAATACACCTCACAAATTCAACGTTAGACAATTCTGTCTTGATTTCGTCGTATAATGGTTGATTTTGACTATAACACCAGATGATCCTCTGAGGTGGTGGTTGGATTGTATCTTGGCACAATATCATCTTAGTCAATACCGATTTACCACTTCCACTCGGCCCAGACAAAACGAGTGTACACGGATGTTTAAACTTAAATACGGGCGCTCCGGGCGCTCTCAAATGCGCTCCGGGAGCTCCCAAATGCGCTCCGGGAGCTCCCAAATGCGCTCCGGGCGCTCCCAAATGCGCTCCGGGAGCTCCCAAATGCGCTCCGGGCGCTCCCAAATGCGCTCCGGGAGCTCCCAAATGCGCTCCGGGCGCTCCCAAATGCGCTCCGGGAGCTCCTAAATGCGCTCCGGGCGCTCCCAAATGCGCTCCGGGAGCTCTCAAATGCGCTCCGGGCGCTCCCTCATATTGTTGTACTCCTGGTGATATATTCCAGTATCTTTGGTCTGTATGTGAAGATGGTTCTTCAAAGTGTTTGTTTCTCTCATGTCTCATTAGATTGTATCTACTACAGAACGTCTGATCACACGTTGTACAGAAAGTTGTACTCATCTTTTCAAAGTCGTGTGTTGCAGTTTATTGTGAATATCTTTCCCCTTATAAACTTACAGAGCGCTCGGAGCGCTCCGGGAGACCGGGCTCCCGGAGCGCATTTGGGAGCGCCTTGTAAGTTTATACAAGGTCTCCCGGATGTATTCTGTATGGAATATATCACCAGGAGTACAACAATATGAGGGAGCGCCCGGAGCGCATTTGAGAGCTCCCGGAGCGCATTTGGGAGCGCCCGGAGCGCATTTAGGAGCTCCCGGAGCGCATTTGGGAGCGCCCGGAGCGCATTTGGGAGCTCCCGGAGCGCATTTGGGAGCGCCCGGAGCGCATTTGGGAGCTCCCGGAGCGCATTTGGGAGCGCCCGGAGCGCATTTGGGAGCTCCCGGAGCGCATTTGGGAGCTCCCGGAGCGCATTTGAGAGCGCCCGGAGCGCCCGTATTTAAGTTTAAACATCCGTGTACACTCGTTTTGTCTGGGCCGAGTGGAAGTGGTAAATCGGTATTGACTAAGATGATATTGTGCCAAGATACAATCCAACCACCACCTCAGAGGATCATCTGGTGTTATAGTCAAAATCAACCATTATACGACGAAATCAAGACAGAATTGTCTAACGTTGAATTTGTGAGGTGTATTCCAGACTGTCTTGAACAAGATATGTATCTAGACGTAAACGTGCGGAACTGCATCATATTAGATGATTTGATGGGAGAGGCGAAGAAGGATGAAAGAGTGGCTAATCTTTTTACTAAAGGATCTCATCATAGAAACTTGACGGTCATTTTCTTGACACAGAACGTTTTTCCTCAAGGAAAAGCGTGCCGAGATATCAGCCTTAATACAAAATATTTAATTGTGGTTAACAACCCAGTTGATAGACATCAAATTTCTGTACTGGCACGACGGATCTACCCTACCAGTAGTCACAGTTTCATGAATGTATATCGAAACGCCACAGAAAAGCCATATGGACATCTCGTTATTGATCTTCAAGCCTCTACACCCGAATACATGCGACTTCGAGCATTACAATGACGTTTATAACTCTGTCAATATTCGGGTCAACAACTATCAATAACAATATTTCTAAATAAAAAAAAAAAAAAATATCAGAAAACTGACCAGAAATAAAGGAGATATAGGCATTTACTCATTGAGAATACTTTTGACGCACTTTGAAACAAACAAATATTTAAGAAATGACGTCACTTCCGGTTTGATCATATCAATCGATAGAAAATCAGAAATCCTTTTCAATGGATCCAAACACGACTACATTCGGACAAGAAATAAAGGAGATATCGGCATTTACGCATTAAGAAGACTTTTGACTGACTTTGAAACAAATATTTAAATCGACGATAACTAGAGAACTATTAGTCCTAGGATCATATTTGTTTCATATATGAAAAGGGCTCAACGAGATCTTTTCAACGGTATATCAAACTTGAGGATCGGGGCAAGTTCATTTTTGGGGTTTAAAAATCTCTCATATTACATAACTCGAAAACGGCTGAATATTTTCTCTACAACCCCGGGTTTAAATGAAAGGTTTTGGTGTCCTCTATCATTTGGTAGCATAAAGAGAAAAAGTTAAAGCGTAAATAGTGAAATAAATTAACAAAAACTGATTTGACAACTTTAATGGGCTCCTTTTCCCTCTATATTTGAAATATGATCAAATTGGTAAAGTCGTGTATAACTTCACTGACACTGTTCAAGTGCTTGTATAGTCATAATAATAGTTTTCATCATGAAGGATAAACTTTTGAACAGCAGTGTAAAGGGTTATTCTCAGGCAAGTGTTAACGTGCAGGTGTTCTACAGACACTGTGGCGCCGTTTGGTTTAAAGTAGTCTATTCATCCATTGTCCACGTTTTCTTTGGCATTTCAATGCTATATTGTTCTCACACCTGGTCTGATGAAATATCCGATAGCGATGGTGAAATATCGAATTTAAAAATAGATTGGGACATGCGCATCGGTCATTTGAACTCTGGACGTTCTAGAGGTAAGACGTTAAATTTATTGCCATACATGTTTGACTGCGTGCTTCGACTCGACTATATTATATACAAAAGGGATATATCGTGTTTAGCATTTCAAAAGGTCTTTGTCCGCACTTACGTCACCAAATGAACACAATCTGGTGACTCTGATAATGGGTTAATGCTAACACACCTGGGAGCAATACGATGAGGGTTATGAGTTCGAAACTCTGTCAATATTCAGGTTTTGCCAGTTATCAATATATGAGTGCCTTCTATATGTTACGATGTATCTAAAAAACTTATCAAATTAATTAATAACGTCACTTCCAGTTTGACCACTTCAATTGATAGAGTTTACGGAGCCCTTTTTAACGAATCCAAACACGTCTACAATCGGTCAAGAAATAAGGAAGATATCATCATTTTAAGATGTGTGGGTCAAATTGGCTTATCAGTCACGCTTTGAAATAAAAAATTAAACTGAGATAACTAGAGAATGAATAGTCCTAGGACCATCATTTTTTCAGATTTGAAAAGAGCGCGACGACATCTTTCGAATGATATATCTTTATTTTTTGGGTTTAAATTTTGTTCATATTATATAACTCGAAAACGGCTGAAATTTAAATCAATATTCAGGTTTTGAAAATGACAACAGCTATTAATATATAAGTGCAGTCCAACGTTACGAATTCCTAAAAAAAAAAAAAAATCAAATTAATTAATATTGAAAATATGATCATTTTAAGAAAAAATTACGTCACTTCCGGTTAGATCATCTCAATCGATAGAAAATCCGAAATCCTTTTCAATGGGTCCAAACACGACTACATTCGGACAAGAAATAAAGGAGATATCGGCATTTACGCATTAAGAAGCCTTTTGACGCACTTTTAAAACGACGATAACTAGAGAACTATTAGTCCTAGGATCATAATTTTTTCATATATCTTTTCAACGGTATATCAAACTTGAGGATCGGGGCAAGTTCATTTTGGGGATTTAAAAATCTCTCATATTACATAACTCGAAAACGGTAAACAATTATTGCGACAAACTTTGGTTTAAATGAAAGCTTTTTGGTTCTTCTATTATTTAGTAGCATAAAGAGAAAAAAAGCGTAAATAGTGATACAAATTAGCAAAAACCGATTTGACAACTTTAATTGGCTTCTTTTCTTAATATATTTGAAATATGATCAAATTGGTAAAGTCGTGTATAACTTCACTCAAGTTCTTGTATAGGCATAATAATAACTTTCATCATATGGGGTAATCTTTTGAAACCGCACTGTAAAGTGTTATTCTCAGACAAGTGTTAACACGTTCGTTGCAGGTGTTCAGACGCAGACAGTATGGCGCCTTTAAATGAGATTAACTTTGTCATTTCAATGCTCTATTGTTGGTACACCTGGTCTGATGAAATATTCGATAGTGGTTGTGAAATATCGAAACTAAAAATAGATCGGGACCTCTGTCATTTGAACTCTGGACGCTCTAGAGGTAAGACGTTACATTTATTGCCATACATGTTTGACTATGTGCCGACTATACAAGGGATATATCGTGTCGTATGGATTCCTACAAAACAATGTAGCAAAGGGTAGGTCGAATTTCTCCGCCAGCTCCAACACTTTCTAAATATAGACCCATGATGTCATTCTAAATATAGAACTATTAGAAATATCTATTTATAGTAAATGACGTATAATCTATTTATAGAACATGACACATAATCTATTATAAAAATATGGTGAAATACCGAGTCTAAAAATAGAGCGGGATCTCTGTCATTTGAACTGTGGACGCTCTCGAGGTAAGACGTTAAATTTATTGCTTTACCCTACATGTTTGACTGCGTGCTTCGGCTCGACTATACGACATATTAAAGGGATATATCGTGTCGTATGGATGTCTCGTGTCAGGTTTCCCGAAACAATGTAGCAAAGGTTAGGTCGAATTTCCCCGCCATTATTTTCGAGGGTTCCAACAACATACCCGCTAGAATCTATTGGTAGAAGGCTATAGACAAATCGTTGGTGGTCTCGCCCGAAGGGTGCTACCGAAACACTTGCTCCATTGTTAAAGCTTTCTAAATATAGACCCATGATGTCATTCTAAATATAGAACTAAAATGGACATGCGCAGTCCTTGTATAACTACAAAATGGCGTCCTCACTCGTGTCAATCCTTATATGCAAATGAGATACTATAAATAGTAACTAGGTCAACAAAATGGCCGCCGATTACGTCATCTTTGTTTACACCTAAACCGCTGCCTATACTACTGATGTTGATGATTTGAGCCATTCCTCGAGAAAACCAACATTATAGCCTCTGCGTAATGTATCGACCAGATAAGCCTGCGCAGTCCGCGTAAGCTAATCCGGGCCGACACATATCGTCTTAGGGGGATATAAGGTATAGAGTAATGATTCATGAAACTGAAAATTCACAGGAGGCGAAAAGTACCTGCTCGGTTAAGCCTGCGCAGCATGCTTAGGCTGATCGGGGTCGATGCTTTACGCAGAGTCCACAATGTTGGTTTTCTCGTAGGACGGCTCGTTTGTTATTATTTCTGTAATCGCCGTATAGATTTAACTATTTGGTGAACATATATCCCGCTTGACGATTATGTTTGTGTTATCATTTGTCAACATCGCCGTGTAAAATTAACAATTAGACGAGTTCGTATTACAGTTCAAATTTAATGTATCTCTTTTTAAAGCACATGCTTTACATTTGAAGAAAATAAATGATGTGTCAAACTTACCAATTTAAGGTTTATTTAATGATAAAAAACAGAAGAACATCTGGGTGTATTCAGATTGTCCTGACACACCGAGTGCGAGGCTATGCCGAATCAACCAATCAAATTACATCTTTTTACTAGCATTCGCCAATAACCAATTGTGGTAGGGACGTTGAATAGTTCCTTGGTTTCTGTATCAACAATTGGCGATTTCTTTATCATATGAGCCGTCCCACGAGAAAAACAACATTGTTGACTCTGCGTAAAATTTCGACCCAGATAAGCCTAAAACATGCCGCGCAGGCTAATACGGACAGACGCGTTTCGCCTGCTGTGGATTTTCTGGTTTAGGGATCATTAATATATACATCTATCCCCCTGAGACGGAATGATCTGGGTCGATACATTACACAGAGTCCACAAGAGAAAGTTGATGCAACGCATCAATGTCGCCGGAAATCCATACTGCAGTTATGCATAACACTAACATTATAGTAGTTGAATAAACAGTTATCAACTGAGGGGCATATTGTAACATCAGGGGTGGGGTCAAGTGAAAATGTTTCATAACTTGCATTGTTTGATCAACGAAGTGAATGATAATTGAAGCCTTTCATTGTTTATGATCAATCTCCATTCCAAAGTAGGTTGACCATACACACAACCAACTAATTATTGATCATAAACAGTAATAGAAATGAGTAATCTTGCCAATCATTAATCTTAGTATGTATACAGTGCTTTCATTAAGGAATAATGAATTCCACATACACTTTTCAAGATGTTTGTCAGAATATTTGAATTTTATTATTTTTCAATAAAAACACTAAACAGACAATTTAGGATTTGCATGCAATAGCACGTCATTTTACCTTTCCTCTATTAAAGTCAACAGATGCCACTTTTGCAGCAATCTACCTTTAAAATAATGAGATAAGGGTTAAATCGCTGAAGACATGAGTTTTCTCTTTTTCTCAAAATGATATTAGCTTCGCATCCTAATTATATCATACTTTAACAAATGTTGAAATGTAGTCCAATATTTATGAATTAGCTACCTTCGAAATATAATATCAGCTAAACAGTTAAATCTCAATGAAATTGTTGTATAATTTAAACTTAATTTCGAACATAAACTTAGCCCTACCACATGTTAATTTATTTTAATTCTTCCCTTCCTTTTTTATAATGAAAATAACAAACTACTCATGTTTTAAAATTATATTATGATGAGCGTCCTTGTGTCAATGATGCATAACAATATGCAGATCGGAAGCAATATGCCTTTAGGGAATTAAATGACTCATTTAAAATTGTCAAGGACGAAATAATTTTGTAAGAAAGACCGATTCTTTCTTCTTCGCAGAGGTGTCGTTATTGAAACTCTCTTTATAGGCAGAGAATGTTCGTTCAAAGTAATTTTTCTAATAATGTTGGTTTACTCGTGAGACGGCTCATGTTGTGGTAAACATAATGCTTCCCAATAAGAATGTCACGTGACAAAATGTGTTTCCGTTTTTCAGATTTATAAAATCGTATGCAATATATACATCCCTTCAAGTTGTAAATAATACACATATAAATTAAATGATTGTATAAGCTTACCCCCACAAAGCCGGTTATAAACGTACGGACATGAACGGTCATCACATTCACAAAACTGTCCGGAATAGCGTCCGTTCATCCTACTCACTGCTGAACAGTCACACATACCAGCAATACATGTCCCTCGGCCACTACACGCAATTGTAGATTCGCTATCAAAATTAAAAACAATTTTTAAAAAAAAGTTGCTACTCAATTTCAATATAGAAAATCCTTGACATTCCCATGTATACAGTGGTGTACGCTTCAGTGTTGTAGTGGTAGAGCACTTCCTTCGGGTGCGAGAGATCGTGGGTTCGATTCACGGCCGGGTCATACCAAAGAAGTGTAGTAATGACTTCATATGAGCTAAGGATTGTGGGGTTAGCATTACGATTAATTCTCTGGTGTCAGGATAAATGGACCAGAAGTACTGATAACTTTAAGGACACTGTACTATTTAGAGCAATGGCTTGTGGATTTGTTCACTGTTAAGCGAGTTATGAGTTAATGAGATATGTACGGATTGGCTGGTTGTGATTATCGGACACGTGAACTGTTGGCAATATATGATTTACGTAATATATCGTAAGGCGTTCCACGAGAAAGCTAACATTGTGGACTCTGCGTAATGTATCCAGCCAGATCAGCCAGCGCAGTTCACACATGCTAATCCGGGCCAACACATTCCGTCTCGGGGGAGATAGAGGTATAGAGTAATGATTCCTGAAACGGAAAATCCACAGTAGGCGAAAAGTGTCTGTTCGGGTTAGCCTGCGCGGCATGCTTGGGCTGATCCGGGTCCAGAGTCCACAATGTTGGTTTTCTCGTAATTTGGCTCTTACATATTTGCTATTTAGCGAGTAACACAAGTACGCATGTTGTTTGTTTACGGAGCTATTTGACGACACAAATAAATAAAGAGCCGTGTTATGACTTACGGAGCCATGCACTGTTTCTCAAGGTCACGCTCCATCTCTGCTGAGAGTTCACAATTTCTGCCGTAGTATCCCTCGTGACACTCGCATTCGCCACACCCCCACGTGCCATGTTCATAACACTCCATACTGAATGGTTCTTTGTTTTGCTCCTGTTGCGTAAAATATTTGTGATATTAATATAACAGGCTCCAAATCCACTAACCTTCATTTATGCTAAGGTATACATACTTCTTATGGACGAATTCTTCAAGTTTTGTTATCCTAATAAAAAGTGCATAAATATTTCATTTTTTGACAAGTATTGTAAGTCAGCAAGATAACTATATACATGTATATCATCTTAGATATTTATACATTTTGTTAAGCATGAATTGTGTAACGTGTTTTTACCTAATTTAATAGTTTAAGTATTTCTTAGCGCTAAGTAATGTTGGTGTTATTGTGGCCACATCAAATCCTTGCCGATACATAATTTGTCACATATCATGATCCGACAATGTCAACATTACCGAATAAAGCAGTTTCAGTACAATATACATATTTACAATGCATTTTAAACTCATCGTCACATATTAAATGCAGTCTCGTGAAGGTACAGACTCGTTTCTAGGCAAACAGATGATCTTTAGGGACCAGAGTTCTAGATAACGGGCGTTTCTCATGTTCTAATATCCTTATTTGGCACTCAAACCCTATGTTGTGGGTACTCAAAAGAATCGTCTCAGTGAGAAGATTCTTTCGAGCACCCACAATATAGGGTTTGTATGAGTTATGGGAGAGAAATTGTGGGTAAAAGACAAGCTTACTCCCCTTATCTAGTCCTCGGGTGACTATTTTGTAGACAAGCCAGTCCGCGGACGTAATTCGTACATTTTACCCTCACCCTTCGGCATATAACTCAAAATCGTAAGCTACCATAATTCTCTGTTGACCATATGTCAGTGAAATATTTCAAAGAATATCAATGAATTCCCATTTCTGAGCCAAATGTCTCATTGGTGTGTATGCACCTTACTGCGTGAAATGTATGTGATATTTAAATAAAAAACAAAAAAAAAACAGCATTTAAAAATACAGAATATTCACTTACCTGACATTCGCAAGGACAATCCATCTTCTTGATATTTATCTTTAATTTGTATTTCATTTGCTCTTCACATTTGTGTGCCAAACGAATGATTATTCTGCAACGAGAAAGGTAGACACAGATGTTTTGTGTCTTTGAATCATGTTTATTCGATGCAAACTAATATTTCGCAACATGGCATTTGAGAACGAACTTCGACATGATGCAAAGTTATTTATGCTTTTTGATTCGTCAAAAAAACCTATCATGCATATGCGTCAAACTAGTTGGGTTACACTTCTAGTTATTTTGTTACGGAAGTCATTGAAGTTATATGAGCCGTCCCGCGAGAAAACCAACATTGTGGACTGATAATTTTCGCCTCCTGTGGATTTTCTGTTTCAGGAATCATTACTCTATACCTCTATCACCAGAGACGGAATGTGTCGGCCCGGATCAGTCTGCGCGGACTGTGCATGCTGATCTGGATCGATACATTACGCAGAGGCAATAATGTTGGTATTCTCGCGGGACGGATCATTTCTAGGCATGATTCACATGCTGGCGGACAGTGACGAATCAATGCGTTTGTACAGACCCTCCTGGATCTTAACTGCAAGAATTGTTATTGAAAACCCGGTCGTTTTTAAACCCTTTCCCACATACAGACACTTTCTGACACCTCTACAGCGGACGACTCTTGAAAACCTATATGGCAAAAGGATAAATTGCTCATGAGTAATTTCTCCTTTTGCCACAATGTGTTCAACTATATTTATAAGTCAGTCTGCTTTACTTTAAAGAGATTTTTGCATATTTTTGTCTGGTTGTTTTCAAAGTCGTCTGCTGCATATTTGGTGTATGCGGAAACGGGAAAAACGAGGCACACAGATAGTCTCTGATTTACAGCCAAAGGGTTGGACCAACATATGTCTGGTGGTAAGTGATTATGGTAATCCCTTTCCCACATATAGGCACTTTCCAACGCCTCTGCAGCAGACGACTTTTGAAAACAGTCTGACAAAAGTAAAAATTGATCAAAAAGATCAATTTCTTCTTTTGTCACAATGTTTTCAACTCTTTTCAGTAAGTATACCAACATTTATAGAGCTTTTCTGTATTTTTGTCTAGATATGTTCAAAGTCGTCTGCTGCAGATATGTCGTATGTGGGAAAGGGGTTATACAAAGTCTTTGGATATCATGATAGTTGTGTCAATCAGAATTATCATGGTAAGATATTGAAGTCAGCGCAAGTAAAACACACATTGTTCTAATATCGCTTATCTTGAGGATGATGCTGATTATACTGAGAGAGTTATTTTAAAGAACGTTTCCATAACTCTATATTCTTACAAGTTTATCCAAAGCCATAAGAAGTCGTTGGTTTGTTTTAAACTGTTTTCCACTTGCAGACGTATTTTGACGCATCTGCAGCTGGCGACGAAAGAAAATAGCCCATAAGCATAATTTCTTCATTTGCCACAATGTTTTAAACTCTTTTCAATTATTACATTTTGTGTTATATATAAAAAGAAAACTTACTCATTAAAGCACATTCTCATTTTGTCTTAGATTTATTTAAGAAATTTACTTTAGTTCGGAAATGTATTTTCAAAACGTCTGCTGCAGATTTGTTGTATGTTAGACAGGTTTAAACATAGTGCAGGCATACATACTTACTTTATTTTTTTCTCTGGTGTTCCACATTTAAGAGACTCCAATTTAAAACTTGGATATATCTGAAATTATATAAAAATGTTTAAGTGAAAATAAACGAACATGCATTATTACACCACATCTTGACTGCAAACTGGGACAACTAAGACGTATGAGTTGTCCCAGCTGCAAACAAACAATGTTAATGCTTTTTTCGGTTTAAAGACCGTATATAATAACGTTTTTGATAGATAAAAATAATTCAAAGCAGTTAGTTTTGTGTAACACTGAATACTTCCCAAATCGGTAGCACCTATCCGAATTATTAACATTTTCAAGTGGTATTAGTCTGTGAGATTCGATGAAAGAATGGACAGTTGTGCTGTACTATTGATGTCAATTAGGACTAGGGGTAAACCGAGAGATGGTTGCGTTGCAGTTTTGTGTTTTTATTGACAGTTTAATTATTAACCACAAGAGGGTTTTTAAAAAAGCCGACTCTAATCAATGAACAGCATATCGAGGGCTTGGCGTGAAACGGTTGTAACTAAAATTGGTATTTTTGTTACGATGTTAATCACTTCGCCATAACGTCTTCATATATGCGTTAAATCATTTTTCTTGATAAACAATGGAAATTTAGGTGCCATTGCTCGTTCTGAGCAATGGCACCTAAATTTGCATTGTTTACAAAGGGGTCAAAATTGCCCCTAAACCAGGGTTTTCAAAATAGGTTTTTAGTTACAAGCGTTTCACGCCAAGACCTCGATATTAGGTAAAATGTTTATCAAGGAGAACCCCAAATTTCCGGAATATAATTCGTCTAAACTCGTAAACTTGATTTATACCGAAGGGGTATTGTTAGTTTAAACATATTGTATTGCCACATTGTTTAAAGTAGACTCTTCCATGTTCAACTCGGACGAAACTATTTTCAAAACTCGGACGAAACTATTTTTATGTTATAGGATTTTTGGAATATCTTTATAACTTACAGCCAAACAATGCAGATTTCAGGTGAGACAGCTCGTTACGAGCTGCCTCACCTGAATCTGTATTGTTTGCAAAAAGCTCAATATTGCCTTTGGCGCTGAAACAGTTAAACAAATGTTATTGCCACATTGTTGCAACAGTCATTATGCATATGACAAAAGGGTTAAACCACACATTCTAACAACTTTGATTCAGTCTTTCTTTTTTTATTGACACACATCATATACAGTCTTAGATTTTACAAACAGTTACCACATTTTCCCACATTTTCCGAACTGCGTTCAATGTTTTGAATTTGTTAGATACATAACGGTGGCCAGACCGCCTATTAAATCACAGCTACTTCGCAGCAGCTGTAATTAAACCCTTTCCCACATTAAACAATTCTGCTGCAGACGATTTTAAAAAACATCTAAGCAGAAACATGGAAAATCTTTATAAATGAAAAAACATTTACTGACAAAAGTTGAAAACATGATGGCAAAAGGTAAAATTGCTCGTTTAGATCCCTTTATGTGAGGAAAGGGTTTACAGGTTGTTTGGCTACCGCTATATATCGTCACATTGCACTGAACGCTGAACTGAAATGCTTGTTACCTTGCTGTTTGGTTTAACATTATTTATCCTAACGAAGTTCATTGCCTTCTTCTTGGAACTGCGACTGAAATAGAGGCCAGAGGACTAGATAAGGTGGAGTAAACAGGTCTCCCCCCCCCCCTCCCCCCCCCCCCCCCCCCACATTCCCTCCCCAACAATAACTCTCTTATTACACGACCGAATCCTATGTTGTGGGTACTCAAAAGAATCGTCTCACTGAGACGATTCTTTTGAGTATCACAACATAGGTTTTGAATGTCAAATACAGATTTTGGAACATGAAAAAATCGCATTATCTATAAGTTCAACTCTGTAGAGGCTATACAATTTATTCTGATACGGACGAATTATGTTGAATTATACCACACAAGAATGGTGGGACAAGGAGAAATTACTTAGAATTTGCAATGTTTCAATTTTGTACTATTTTAACGGATGTTATTAAAGTAGACGACTTTAAAATTTCAAACAAGGCAAAATGTGAACGGATAAAATAGCTGATTATCCTAGATGAAAAAGCTGTAGGTATATGTATGAGCCGGTATCCAGACATAATGTCCACAGACAAAAATGCCACAATATGAAAAGAGGACAAAATGCCACAGTTTATTTCGAAAACATTTTATTGTGAATTATAACGTTAAAGCAGCACACACCACAAGTGTCAACCGTATTTGAGTGAAACAGTTCATGATCTATCACTTTAATCAGCTATCCACACATCCCATTTAACATCCTGGCATCCCATAATACTTGTGGTGTGCTGCTTTAACATTATAATTCACAATAAAATGTTTTAGAAATAAACTGTGGCATTTTGTCCTCTTTTCATATGATGGCATTTTGTCCGTGGGCATTATGTCCTGTGGCATTTTGTCCGTGGGCATTATGTCCTGTGGCATTTTGTCCGTGGGCATTATGTCCTGTGGCATTTTGTCCCGGATTCGTATGAGCCGTCCCGGGAGAAAACCAACATTATTGACTCAGCCTAAGCATGCCGTGCAGACTTTGCCGGATAGACATGTTTCGCCTCCTGTGGATTTTCTGTTCCAGGAATCATTAATCTATCCCCCTGAGATAGGCTGGTCTTGGTCGATGCAGAGGCCATAATGGTTTTTTTCACGCGGGACGGCTCATATCTAGTATCGTCTGCATAACCCTTTCCAACATACAGGCATGCATTTGCAGCAGGGCTACTTTTGAAAACAATGTACCATTGTACCAAATGTAACCACTGAGCTATAGAGGAGAACGTATTTGAGACCATAATAGCCAGTCCATAATAAACATCGTACTTTCTGAGTTTAAATTCAAACCGATTACATTCACGTACTCCGTATACAATAAGGGGAATCTCATTAAAATCAGACCAAGAATCTTCGCTGTACGTATATCAGCGTATAACAGGTCATGTCGCTTGTTTGTTTGTTTTTGGGATAGGGGCGTTTCGCCACTATCCCATACTCAGGCTGCTTTCGAAAAGTCGGATTACGGCTGCAACCACAGTCCACTCAATTGAATTCCTATTCCAAAATCGAGTTTTGATTGGTTATAATCTGCCTTTTCAACGATTTCATTGGTTCGATCGAATCACGAAAAACCCTCCGCTTGCATTAATTAATGAGACAAAATAGTTCCAACGCGTGAAACACACTCACGTGTGAACTATGATAGACCTCAATGTCAGTGTAGTTAGGTAACGTCGATCGTGCTGTGACCCCATTAGTTTACAACAGTCGACTTATATAGATAAATGTGCAAATCACTGTAAATAAAATTATTGAAAGGAGTTGAAACCATTGTGGCAAAAGTAGAAATTGCCTACGATAAGAAATTTCTCCTTTTGTCACAATGTTTTCGATTGTCGTCTGCTGCACATCTGTAAGCGGAAAATGGTTACATCCTCCCCGTGGAAGCGAAACCCTTTCCGTGATACTATTACAGTTCGAATATATAAATTATTGCTGAAAATGGAGCTATTGCTGACAATGAGCAATTCCTCCTTTTCACACAATGCTTTCAAACACGTTTCAAATTAAGTTTTTTCATATTTAAATGTTTTTACTATGGACATTCTTTTACTCGACACATTTTGAATAACATGTTAGAGATGAATGATAACGAGCAATGTTGCCTTACATCAAGGGTGAAAAATATATAGTTGAAACCTTTGTGGGAAAAGAGGAAATGAGTCACGATAAACAATTTTGCAGCCATCTGCTGCACATGCGTCAACAAGCAACTGTAAGCGGGAAAGGGTTGAACCGTTTCCGTTATAGCTACTTAGTTACATACGAATGTTGAAATTGTATTTGCAAACGGAGCAATTGCTGACAATGAGCAATTCCTTCTTTCCAAACAATGCTTTGAAACATGAATCAATTTTGTTAACATTTCCTCAGTAATACCACGGCGTCCAGTTCACCTACAAATGTATTTCCTGGTTTTCCCACACCAGTACTCCACCAGTACTCCACGCAACAATCTTTTTAAGGAACTGGCTGCTTTTCCACATAGACTTAGCCCATTGGTGAAAGACGAATGACGCATGTCGCATTGACTTTTGTCAAACGTCGGAAAGAAATTTGGCCGAAAATGTCAACATACACATGAGTTATAACCTCAAGGTCATTATTTATTTTATAATTGAGGCGCTTCTAGCGATTTTGGGACAAAATTTATTAATGTATATGCATTTGCGTTAATTGAAGACTCAACGTTCGTCAACGTGTAATCTAGTCCTTGATGTATCTGTTGACAAATAAACTAGAAATGTAGTCTTAATAGGTTTTTGTAAATTAACCTTGTACGACTTCTGTAATCAATACTTTATGAGTTGTCTCTGTCTGTAAAGCTTGGATGTATAATCCGGCGTCCGGCCGGCTTTCTGCCTGAATGTGAATTCGTCCGTCCGTCATGTATTGCATGTATTGGTCAACACGTTGTTACTGTCTGGCAGATTTATTTCAAAGTACTAGGTACATAACTCTGGTCTGTTTATTTTAGTTATCTCCATTTTTCCTTATTTAGTTCAGCGAGTGTCTCAATTAATTTCCATTGTATCCATTTCAAACTTGGTTTGTAGGTAACTTATGACCTACAGATTTGCAGTGCACCATTACCATAACTTTAGCATGCTTTGTTTGGAGTGTGTATATGCGTTCCGTGAAATGCCCTTGCTCGTTAATGAGTGCTTCCCCAAGCTGTGTACTTTGTCCGGAGCGACTGACTGTCTGTTCGTCTTTGTGTCCATCCATCCGTCCGCCTGTCCGTTACGGTTTGCATTAATGGGTCAAAACTTTGTTTCTGTTTCGCGGATCCATTTCAAAGTCGTCACACGTATACATTGGGATTAGGAGATCGATACAATATTTTGAAGACAAATCTGATCTGGCTTTTTAGGTGTAAACTAATTTTTTCATTTCTTCGATTATTGTCTCAATAGATGTCCAATGTATCAATTTAAGACTTGGTGTACAGGGAACTCAGAGCTACAGATGTGCAGTGTAAAAAGAAACTCTAGCATGCTTTCGATTGTCTTTCATTTATCAGCATGATTACAATATACATTGTTGATCTTTAGTGATTTCTGAACTGGAAATATTTTAATTAATGGTCGCTGCTCGTTTTTTTGTCAATCTTTTGTCCTTCCTGATTTATTTTCTTTATACAAAAAAAGGATCAAACTTTGATAAATAAGGTATATGTTATTGGCAGGCAGTATGTGTTGCTTCACACATTTTTGGTTTGGTTTGTTTTTATAGGTCATTGTTTATTGTTTTATTGTTTCAACAATTATCTATGCCATATATTTTCAACTTACATATGCCCCTATACCAATAGCGCTTTCAGCGCTTTGATTATTTACCCTCGCCGTGCAGAATTAACTATTTGGCGTGCAGGTCATGTCGAATTGACCTTATACACGGATTGAGCACATGCTCGGGTATTTTTTGTCCAATGAAACCGTATGATACAACCAACGCTGGGTTTTATACATTCGGAAAACTCGACAAGCACAGCTTCTATCATTTATTCATGAGGGTTATCTAACCTGTTTTGTACCGAGCGATTTTATAAGCGACACTTTTGATTGGCTGTCGTTAATATCTATCTGAGCCGGTCATCGGTTCTATATCCGATCGAGCGAAGTTTAGGTCTGGTTTTAAAGAGACAGCAATAAAGGTTATAAACGTACCTGTTCGAGACGAACACATCAAGTGTTGCATTAAAAGATACAGGGTCACGATACTTCATTACCAGCTTGTTCTGTGAACAAAACACAAGGTTATATATACCCGAATTATATCAGAATTTTAGTAGGCTACATCAATTACGACACCAAATTGAGTCTTACCTAAAAAGAAGCAGTGAGGCTGAACTAAGTTTATACCATTGGAATGTTTAAGTGCGACTGGATATTTAAATGATTTTCAAAAGAAACCATTATAAAAATGATAAAATAAAATAATTATAGTAGTAAAACCTTTATTTAAAGAGGCCACGCATTTATAGTCTTCTTTCTGTAAAAAGAAATACACCTGCCCCCAGTGAGAGTCGAACTCACGACCCCTGGTTTACGAGACCAGTGCTCTAACCACTGAGCTATACGGGCAGACATACTCTAGTCCATTAAAGTCACTTGATACGATGCCTTTGAATAATATAGAAAATGTTTATTTTAACCCTTTCCCTCATATAAACGCTTTCTGACGTATCTGCAGCAGACGGCTTTTTGAAAACATAGTGACAAAAGAAGAAAATGCTCAAAATTAGCAATTTCTCCTTTTGTCACAATTTTTTCCACTTTTAGTCATAGGTTATCCATTCAATTACGGTGATTTTCTATTTTTTGACAAAATTTGTTCAAAGTCGTCTGCTGCAAAATTGTCGTATGTGGGAAAGGGTTAACCTCTTCCAACATATGACTCATATGTAGCAGACAGACATCTATGTGGCAATTAGGGTCAGACCGAGAACGTCGCGAGTTCCATGGCATCTTATATTTAGGAACCAAAATATCGGAATAATATGACAACATGGCGAATAGGAAATACCCTAATCATACTGATCTGAACCCTGTGTGTCGAAAAGCACTGTTGCTTTGTAAAATATATATTGGTATTGAACGCCGCTTTCAACATTGTTCAGTCATATCCAGGTGCCTCTTGTGTTAGTAACTAGGAATAATGGTTCATTTATCATGAAATTAGCGAGTCAGTAGTAATTTGCTAACCCCACAACCATTGAACGCCAATGTGGGAACCATTTGTTAAGTCTTTGGCATGACCCGAAATGAAAACGAACCCGTAACCATTAATATTAAACTACCGATGTGATATGCAACCTAATCAAGTGATAAATAAAAAGTTTTAAACTTTCAAAGATTTGCACAGCTCGTGCTGGAATATTTAATACTATTTTTTGAAAAAGAACCATATCTAAATTGCAGTAGATTAATATTATAAGCATTCAAAAAAACTTGCCTTTTTGTTGAAGTCACCCGGGATTCGAACTTCAAACGGTAGTATGATATGGCTTCCTAAAAATGAAAGAACCATTTAAAAAAGGTTGAGCAAAAGAACCACTATGATGATTCAGACTTAATATGCTGGATTCAATTATCATTAAAATTGTATTCATAGAGCGAGTTTTCATGAATGACATATAACGCGTCATATAAAATAAGTTTCGATCATTCATCAAAAGAAGCATAATTAATTAATTATGTGTCTTTCTATATCATAAATATAATTATATAGCATAATTGAGCCGTTCCACGAGAACACCAACATTATGGACTCTGCGTAATGTATCCAGATCAGCCTGCGCATGTCCGCGCAAGCTAATCCAGGTTTTCTCAGGGGGATAGAGCTATAGAGTATTGATTCCTGAAGTAGACAATCCACAGGAGGCGAAATGTGTATGCCCGGCTGATCCGGGTCGATACTTTATGCATAGTCCACAATGTTGGTTTTCTTACGAAACGGCTCATATATCGATAAATTGTTTTACTTTTTCAATCAGAAGACTATTATATTCCGTGGCGTATCTCAATTGACAAAAGTCAGAATGCCAACAGAATAACCTTTAATATATCTATAGGTGCTACCTATTTACGAAAAAAACGCAAGATAATTATAAACAAAAATTAAAGAGCATACTTTGGCCATAACAAACGGATTTATAAGTAATTGATTAGACAATAATAATGTTAATGTCATGTTTCATTATCAAAACATATTTGGAATTCGTAATACTGCTATTGTCTATTATTTGAACAGAAAATAATAAAGTAAAGACTTTCAGAAAATCAAGGAATACATTTATAATGAACGAGGTTAAAACATGGGGGCCATGATGATTGTAAATCGATCACCTGCATTATTGTAAAGAAGCAATTAGATCAGCCCTTTTCTGATGCCACCTGGCGACTGCCTTTTTCAACCAGTCAATATGACTGGAACAAATTATGTAAGGGGTCACATTTCTGCTAAACCCTTTCCCTTTTAGAGACGGTTTCTGAGGCCTATGCAACAGACGATTTAGGAAAAGATTGTCGCCACAAGAACAATTGCTCCGTATGAGAAAGTTATCCTTTTGCCACAATGTTTGATAAATAATTATACTTTGAATGAGTGAGTCAATAGCTCATGTATAGGAATTTGGGGTCTTTCATGTTGATACCACTTTTTTGCGGGAAACGACATCGCTCCATTGACGTTACGCCAAGATGAAGTGTAACGGAAATGACGTCACGTCCTTCTTTGGCTACGATACAGTCAAAATTTAGTTTCGCGCGGAGAAGGCTAATGCTGTCGTTTTTTTGACGAACGGGAAAACATATTTCTTACAGATTTCCATTTATTTTTAACTTTTCGTACAAATGTTAAATCCCACATAACACAGCACTTACATGTTCTTAAATATCGATTTTAAAAAAAAAAGGATTAAAAAGACGACAACAATTTTCAATCCGTGTTTTTCTGCTCATTTTATACATACCCAAATAAACCGATTTAAAAAAAAAATGATTAAAAAGCCGACAATAATTTTCAATCTGTGTTTTACGTCTGCTTTTATACATATCCAAAATGGCGGCCCCCATGGATCAGGACCTCCATGGATTTTCCAGTTTCATTTCAGAAAGCTTCATGGGTTATTGAAAAAAAAAAAAATCTCACATCTGTTACCTATAAACGAAAAAAAACATTTATGTTTTTTTTTCCGTATAAACCATAAAGTTCGTTCTACAATGCATGTGTATTGTTATATGGGTATGGAGAGTAAAAGCGATTGATGGATACTGTAAGGCATGTTTTTAACTAATTCAACTTAGAGGAAACCGGATGCTGCGGTAACTTTGTTGGAATACAGTGGTACAGCGGTAGAGCGTCTCGGCTCTCGTACCAAAGGTCCATGATTCGAATCCCGTGATGAACGGGTTCTGCCTTTTGAGATTTGTTCCACACGAACGGCGCGAGTACTGGTTATGTCTCCAGGAGGAAGACATCGAACGTAATTTATATAAGCTTAAAGCTTGTTTCGCAATCGATGTAAAATAAATAAGTTTAAACTTGACTAAACTGAACCAAATAATAGAGAAATGCCGTCAGTTAACACATGAGTTTGAAATCAATTAATATCCTATCCCTTTCCCACATATATAACAAATCTGCAGTAGGCGCATTCAAAAGCATCTGGTTAAAAATATGAAATAACTTCATGAATGAATGTTTTAATCATTGAAAAAAAGTTAAAAACGTTGTGGCAGAAGGAGAAATTGCTTATTATGAGCAATTTATCCTTTTGCCACACTTTTTTCAAGAGTCGTCTAACGTAGATGACAGAATACGTTTTTATATGGGAAAGGGATCGATATACAATAGTATGTATTTGACACTTGATTGTGGAAAAAAAGGGATGAACACATATTAATATTAATTTTAATAAAATAAATATTACCGTACTCTAAGTTTACTCTATATTTCAGGACAGAAACCATGGCCTTTTTCCCTGCCTTTACAATATAAATAAACAAAAATGAAACTTCTACATAAATAAGAAAATACATGTATCTTTAAAATTCTTTATATGTAAATATGAAAGGACGATAACATTCTAAATGCAACGTAGGTGAGACAAAGACAAACGGATATAGCAAAGTAAATAAACCAATCAATCAATAAAGAAAATTAAATTAAATATTTACGATAAAGATCAATATAGCTAATCACATAATTGGGCTGCAATTGCAATACAAAGCACTCTCTCTTAGATTTAATAATAAACTTCTATAAAAAATAGTTCACCTTTTTAAATAAATATCTTGACATCTAATGACTAAATATATAAAGGTTGTTTAACCTTTTCTATTTTCAAGGTAACTTCTAATCAAACGGCATTTTAATGTATACATACATATGTATCCAATGAACTTGAAAACAAAGGAAATGCTAATAACAAGAGAATTTTTCCTCTCAAGATTTCGTCAAAGAAAGGAGTGTGTGTATATTAAATAATTATATATATATATATATATACAATAAGAAATACTGCACATCCTACATAAACAAATCTGCATCAGACGACAGTGTGTATATTTGGTAAAAAATATGGAAACTCTCTTAACATGACAGAACGCGTATTGAAAACGGTTGAAAACATGGTGGCAAAAAGAGAAATTGCTCATAATGAACAATGTGTCTGCTTTTGCTACCATGATTTTCAGAAGTTGCCTCACAAAGCGGTTGCCGCTCAGGCTAACCCGGATAGACACGTTTCGCCTCATGTGGATTTTATGTTTCAGGAATCATTACTCTATACATCTATTCCCCTGAAACGGAATGTGTCGGCCCGGATTAGCCTGCGCGGACTGCGCAGCCTGATCTGGGTCGATACATTACGCAGAGTCCATACTGTTGGTTTCTCATTGAACGGCTCAGATGGCGTATATGTTTACCTTTTTAACATCGTACTTGGACTGGCCGGGTAATTTATATTCACTGCAGCCTGACCCTTCCACCTCCGTATCATTCATACACCTTGGTTTATAGTCGAATCCCTGCCGATAAATAAAATAACAACAACAGTTTAGGCGCGACACACGTTAACTCGTAGCGTGTTGGTATATCCCTCGGGTCCAATAGATGACTGATACAAGGGAGATGATCATTGTAATTATTTTTTAAAAATTGATTAACCGCGTACAAACGCATGCATCATTAGATCTAACACTCTCGAAAATAGACTGCAAACGATAAGTTCGTTAATATTAATAAGTAATTCATTTCAATGTTGCAATTTAGTTATGTACTAGGGACGTTCGGAAAGTTTTGAGACAACGTCCATTTAACACTGTTCCTTTGACAAATCGTTATGAAACTTAAGCATGTATGAGAATATTATATTTCAAAAGCTTATATTCAGATTATAGTATTGGGATGTTAGCCATATTTTCATATTCGTATCCATAGCAACATGCGTTGTAAAGACCCGACGCAACCCTAAATTTCTCGATTACACTGCACTATATTGAACACACAATCATAATAAAAACGCGCGAAACGTTGTAAAACATACATGACGTTATTCTTAATTCATAACATCATTTGCTGAAAGTATCCCGGAAGTTATAATTTAAATACACGCACCTAGAGAATCATACTTACTAAGCGCATGATGCAGGTTGTATGGCTAAAGGGGAATAGAATATCCTGATCAAGCTGCTGGGAATGTCGTTTCCGTGTGACATTACTACTTTAACTCCTACCCGCATATAGACGCTTTCTAACGCCTCTGCAGCAGACGACATTTGAAATCATCGTGACAAAAAGGAGAAATTGCTCAAAACGAACAATTTCTCCTTTTGCCACAATGTTTTCAACTCATTTCAATAATTAAACTTTCATTTATAGAGTAATTTTGATAGATGGTTGCAACTTTCCTGTATGTGGGAAAGAGTTTAGATAATGAATTATGAAAACTAATTGACTTTGGACACGTCGAAGCACTGGGTCTAAATGATCCACCTGAAAACAGGTCGTTACAGTACTACAGTGAATGTTCGTACATATCTTCGAAAGTTGTTAGTTTACCTTTCTTAAACGAACATGGTAGTGTACAAAGCGGCAGTTCTTTGTACAAATTCATTAACACTAGACATGAGCCGTCCCACGAGAAAACCAACATTATGGACTCTGCGTTAAGTAACGACCTGGATCAGCCTGAGCATGACACGCAGGCTAATCCGGGCAGACACTTTTCTGCTCATGTGGATTTTCTGTTTCAGGAATCATTACTCTATACATCTATCCCCCTGTGACCGAATGTGTCAGCCCGGATTAGCCTACGCGGAATGCGCAGGCTGATCTTGGTAGATACATTTCGCAGAGTTCATAATGTTGGTTTTCTCGTGGAACGGCTCACTTGAACTTCGCTTGCACGTATATAAATCTGATGACTGCCCCATACAGGTCGGCTCAGATTGACCTTTGTGTCAGCCAATCAAATTGTCGCTTACCAACTCGTTCGGTATTGAACAGGTAAATAACCTGTATAAATAAACAAGATAAAGAAGCTTTGATTGTTGATTGTACTGTGCGATTTCTTTGGACTTAAAACACTTAGCAGGTCCTCACGAGTATTTAAGTGTATAATGTCAATTCGAGTACTCACATACAATAAACGTAGAGCTAAGTATTTTAGTCCGATTTATATTTATCGAGATTGTACTTTATACGAACATTCCCGAAGGTGCCGTGTTTACCTATATTCCACTGGTATAAATGGTGTATTCACGTACCCGTGGTTATTTGATGTTCACAATAAATAATATAAACGATAAACATAAAACTAAAGCGGGCGCTATGGTATAACCAGTGACGACTTACTCATATTATTATTTGTTTTATTGTCTAAGTGTGATTGTACTGCCATTTTTCAACATTAATTCTGTTTTATCACGGCGAAAATTCATTTTGTCATGACCCCTGGTTAAACAAACCAGTACTAGACTTGGAAAATGGAATTGCCCAATGACATTCCACCATGACAGTTGCTACTTTGGATCGAATCCGGGACGCCCGGTTTCAAATCCCCGACATTAACGACACGGCCACGGCAGACTCCTGTATAATACTCCCCAGAGCGTACACGGAAGGACGCATCCTTATATCGTAAGTAAGATTTACACAGTACACGAAAGGACGCATCTTTATATCGTCAGTAAGATTTACACAGTACACGAAAGGACGCATCCTTATATCGTAAGTAAGATTTACACAGTACACGAAAGGACGCATCTTTATATCGTAAGTAAGATTTACACAGTACACGAAAGGACGCATCTTTATATCGTAAGTAAGATTTACACAGTACACGGAGTGACGCATCTTTATATCGTAAGTAAGATTTACACAGTACACGGAAGGACGCATCTTTATATCGTAAGTAAGATTTACACAGTACACGGAAGGACGCATCTTTATATCGTAAGTAAGATTTACACAGTACACGAAAGGACGCATCTTTATATCGTAAGTAAGATTTACACAGTACACGGAAGGACGCATCTTTATATCGTAAGTAAGATTTACACAGTACACGGAAGGACGCATCTTTATATCGTAAGTAAGATTTACACAGTACACGAAAGGACGCATCTTTATATCGTAAGTAAGATTTACACAGTACACGGAAGGACGCATCTTTATATCGTAAGTATGATTTACACAGTACACGGAAGGACGCATCTTTATATCGTAAGTAAGATTTACACAGTACACGGAAGGACGCATCTTTATATCGTAAGTAAGATTTACACAGTACACGGAAGGACGCATCTTTATATCGTAAGTAAGATTTACACAGTACACGAAAGAACGCATCTTTATATCGTAAGTAAGATTTACACAGTACACGGAAGGACGCATCTTTATATCGTAAGTAAGATTTACACAGTACACGGAAGGACACATCTTTATATCGTAAGTAAGATTTACACAGTACACGGAGTGACGCATCTTTATATCGTAAGTAAGATTTACACAGTACACGAAAGGACGCAACTTTATATCGTAAGTAAGATTTACACAGTACACGGAAGGACGCATCTTTATATCGTAAGTAAGATTTACACAGTACACGCACAGAATTTTAGTACTTTTGGGAGTTCCAACATGTAACGATCTTTGATATGTTTCTTTAGTGGCGGAGGATGGTGTCGGAATAAACCCTTGCCCACATACAACAAACGCCTGCAGCAGACGCCTCTTAACATATCTGGACGAAAATCTCTGTAAGTGAAACCATAATGAAGTTGAAAACATTGTTGCAAACTGAGACATTTCTCATCATGAGCAATTTTACCTTTTGCCAAACTGTTTTTAAAAGTCGTCTGCTGTGGGGGCGTTGGATAGAACGTTTCGTTACATATATATATATACCTTTATTATGATAGTTTCCCACCTGTAGACGCATTTTCACGCATCTGCAGCAGACGAATTTTGAAACGTTTCCACAAAGTTTTCAACTGTTTTTATGTAACTATACCTTTATTTATAGAGATTTGATGTGTTTATTTCTAGAGATTTTCTGTGTTTATTTCTAGATGTTTTCAACGTCGTCTGCTGCAGATGTGTTGTATATAGGAACGGGTTAAGTAAATAGAACAGGTGGAAGATTTTGAAGTACACGTTTGATTTTAAATTGAAAATATCTTGAGAAATCGCTCATTTTACCATTATGCTTTAAAATACCACGCAATATCGTCAATGTATCTTTGGGTGTATATTTTGTTTGAATGGTGTGTTGTGCCATTTTCAACAGCATTTTAGTTATATCACGGCCTTTCCTGGGTAATTTACCAGTATTACCGTATTGTTTATCCCGACGCCTATATTATCCCCGCGTCCCTGAGGAAAACCAATACTATCATTTATAAAAAAAAAATCACTTTCGTATGACTGGACCGTGGATCGAACCCCGGTCTCCTGCTCCGATCAGGGAAAGGGATAACGGTCAGGGTATCTGAGAGGGTGGTCGTGGGCTTGGTATAATCGGGTAAATACTTGTTTGACTAAATATGCGTTACAGAACAATAACACAAAAGATGAGTGTATGCCTTTTGATATACGTTCCTTGAGTAACTTAACCCTTCCCCTCATATAGACGCTTTCTGACGCCTCTGCAGCAGACGGATTTTTGAAAACATAGTGACAAAAGAAGAAATTGCTCAAAACGAGCAATTTCTCATTTTGCCACAATGTGTTACACTTTTTTTTAGTCATTAGGTTATTCATTCAATTATAGAGATATGTTTTTGCTGCAGATTTGTTATATCAGGGAAAGGGTTAAAGTTAGTCAAAAGTATGCATACTGTCTGATAAGTGTTTCTATACTTTAAAAAAAAAAGGTTGATTGACTCTATTGCGTAGAGTGCAGATTTAACCAAGATGACCGTTTATTTCCACATGCAAACGCATTGTTGGACACATCCTCTGCTTAGAGGCACATTCTCCTTTCACTACAATGTTTTCAACACTATTTTTCTCCAGATACGTTATTCGATTCTTTTAAACAAAAAAAGATCGATTGACTTGATGGCATAGAGTGCAGATCCCTCAACTGGATCTACAATGGTTACAAAAATGAACGATTTTCCGCATGCAGCTACACATCTTCAGCATAGTTTTTGGCCTGGGGCTTTAGCCCCTGGTCATAGTAGTAATACTATTTTTTTCAGAGTTGGCATCCTGCCAATTGCTGTAGGCACCAAACAACGCATGAGAAACTGCGCGAGAAAAATAGTTCATCAGGGATTCAACAAAACTGCATTTAAAAAGTTAGGATCTCCCCCATAAATATCATTTTAATGTTGTTGGAACATCAGTGAAAAACTTAATGCGTGAGTACTCCAATATAAGTTTAAGAAATGCTTTAGAAATGAATGCGCCGAGGGGTCAAATATGGACGCTTGTTAACATTATTAGCATTCGCGAAGAGGAACAGTAAATAAAGAAAGAAGTTACGTGTAATGGCGGATTAACCGGGGGCCGTAGGGCCCGTGCGTCGAAAAATTAATGGTAAGCAAAAAAAAAAGCGTGGCAAATGTAGTGGCGGATTGAGCGGGGGGCCCATCGTGCCCGACTCCCCCCACCCCACGAAAGAAGTCACGTGAAATATACAGTTGCGGATTAACCGTGGGGCCGTAGGGCCCGTGCGTCGAAAGATCCAACCTTACAGCAGCCCCCAGGCCGTCAGCACTGCAGTGCTTTTATTACATTCTCTAACCACAATGTTAACAACTCCATCATTTGAAATGTATAACTTACTCTGTCCGTACACCAACCGCATCCGTTATAGATACACTGTTCGCAATCACCGTGCACACCACACGTCTGTCCGTCCGTATGTATAACCAGAACGCACAGGAGGAACACGCTTATCAGCCCGGTCATATTAATCTCCATCTTTATCCCACTCTTAATCTTATACGTGTATTTGAACGACTGTCTATACCTGTTCTGGTTTACTCTGTGCGTAGTGGTTTTTTTTACCATAGCTTTTCGGCATAAACACAGTTGGCGAGCTGCTCTGGTTTACTCGTGAACACACTATACCTTTTTTCTACCTTTTGTACTTTGTTTTTCCAGCGCCAATGTCAATATTGAGTGTTTTGCAAACAATACAGATTCAGGTCAGCACCGTTAACTTTTTAGTTATCAAAATGTTCCAAAACTCTTATAACATGAATTTTGGAATTGCCCGATTTTGAACATGGAAGAATCTAGTTAAGGGAATTCGGCGCTGAGAGAGATAATTTGAGCCGTCCCATGAAAAAACCAACAGTGTGGACTCTGCGTATAGTATCGACCCGGATCAGCCTAAGCATCTGCGCAGGCTAATCACGATAGACACTTTTCGCATCCTATGGATTTTCTGGTTAGGAATCATTACTCTATACATCTATCCCCCTGAGACTGAATGTGTCGACCCGGATAAGCCAATGCGGACTGCGCAGGTTGATTTTTTCTCGCGGAACGGCTCATTTTCACTCTCTCCGTTGGCGCAGTACAGATCACGTGTAACTTTATTTGTGCCAAAGAAAGCTTAAGCATGTACCTGTTGATCTACATTTGCACCTATTAATTACTAGTTCAGACACATGTAAGCTGTAAAGTGCAATTAATTCCCATGCTAATAACCTTTCTTCCTCCAGATGCTGACGAATTTTGACGTAATTACAGTAGACAACATTTTAATAAAACAGTGTGGCATTAGAAGGAATTGCTCACATACAATTGCATGATCTGTGAACAAAGCAATTATAGAATTGACCCGGTCCATGAGAAAAGGTGCATGTTAAGCCTTTGTGAACAGTATATATCTAGATCAGTCAGTAAATCTGCAAAGTCTGTTAAAGATCGTATTAGTTCACAGATTACTTAGAACATGTTGTTACACGGTTCTGTCAGCTTATGTAGATTCTGATAATACTGAGCAGGAGGACATGATGATGAGGACTGTTCAGGAATACCAACTTGTACTTTTTCTCATTCAATGGCTCATACATACTTCTATAAATATGTTAGACGTAATATCAAACACAAGCTCATGAATACGTCTATTCTGTTAGAAGTACCATCAAGCAATGACTCATAAATACTTCTATAATTATGTAAGAAGTACCATTAAGCACTGGCTCATTTATACTTTTATAATTATTTTAGAAGTAACGTCAAGCACTTGCTCATTTATACTTCTATAATTATGTTAGAAGTGATATCAAATACAAGCCCATAAATACTTCTATAATTATGTTAGAAGTAACGTCAAGCACTGGCTCATTCATAATTCTATAATTATGTTAGAAGTACCATTAAGCACTGGCTCATTTATACTTTTATAATTATGTTAGAAGTAACGTCAAGCACTTGCTCATTCATACTTCTATAATTATGTTAGAAGTACGATTAAGCACTAACTCATTTATACTTCTATAATTATATAAGAAGTACCATAAATCACTTCTATAAATATGTTAGAAGTAACATCAAACACAGACTCATAAATATTTCTATAATTATGTTAGAGGGTCCTTCAAGCAATGACTCATAAACACTTCTATAATTATGTAAGAAGTACCATTAAGCACTGGCTCATGAATACTTCTATAATTCTGTTAGAAGTAACGTCAAGCATTTGCTCACTTATACTTTTATAATTCTGTTAGAAGTATCATCACTCACTGGCTCATTTATACTTCTATAATTATATAAGAAGTAACGTGAAGCACTTTCTCATAAATACTTCTATAAATATGTAAGAAGTAACATCAAACACAAGCTCATAAATACTTCCATAATTCTGTTAGAGGTCCTTCAAACAATGACTCATAAACACTTCTATAATTATGTAAGAAGTATTATTAAGCACTGGCTCATGAATACTTCTATAATTCTGTTAGAAGTAACGTCAAGCACTTGCTCATGAATACTTCTATAATTATGTAAGAAGTCACGTCAAGCACTTGCTCATGAATACTTCTATAATTCTGTTAGAAGTAACGTCAAGCACTTGCTCATGAATACTTCTATAATTATGTTAGATGTAACGTCAAGCACTTGTTCATTAATACTTCTATAATTATGTTAGAAGTAACGTCAAGCACTTGCTCATTTATACTTCTATAAATCTGTTAGAAGTACCGTCAATCACTGGCTCATAAATACTTCTTTAATTATGTTAGAAGTAACATCAAGCACAAGCTCATAAACACTTCTATAATTATGTTATAAGTACCATTAAGCACTGGCTCATAAATACTTCTCTAGTTCTGTTAGAAGTAACATCAAACACTAGCTAATTGACGCCGCGTGGAAGCGCGGCGTCAGTATGGGATAGGTTTTAATTTTGTACCATGGGGTGACGTAATCGAAAAGGGAGAAACCCACAAATATTATTGTAAAGAAAAACTCTGTAATATGTTTGCAAAAACAGCCTTTATGGTTGAATAAATTGTATTAACTGATTTAAGAAACAACAAGATACAAAATATTTACATCTTTCACAGTTGTTACAAAACTTTAGACACATTTAAATTGTGTTTAATAACTGTTCCCCAACTAACTAGGCTAAGCTTTTTTTATGAGTTGATTTACGGAGTTCACTTGGCTACGCTTTTTTAATTGTTTGGTTTACAAATTTATTGAAAATCTTGTTAACACTCTGAAAGCCGCATTTTTGATTTGAGCATGTTGAAACTTTGTCAGAATGTTTGTCTTAGTGATATCTAGGCCAAGTTTGAATATAGGTCATATCGGGTCAAAAACTAGGTCACTAGGCTAAATTGAAGGAAAATCTTGTTAACACTCTGGAAGGCATATTTTAAACTTGAGCATGTTGACACTTTGTCAGAAAGTTTGTCTTGATGATATCTAGGCCAAGTTTGAAACTGGGTCATGTCAGGTCAAAAACTAGGTCACTAGGCCAAATTTAATGAAAATCTTGTTAACACTCTGGAAGCCGTATTTTTGGCTTGAACATGTTGAACATTTGTCAGAATGTTTGTCTTAGTGATATCTAGGCCAAGTTTGAATATAGGTCATGTTGGGTTAAAAACTAGGTCACTAGGCCAAATTTAAGGAAAAGCTTGTTAACACTCTGGAAGCCGCAGTTTTGGGTTGAGCATGTTGAAACTTTCTCAGAATGTTTGTCTTAGTGATATCTAGGTAAAGTTCGACTATGGGTCACGTCAGGTCAACAACTAGGTCACTAGGCTAAATTGCAGAACAATCTAGTTAACACTATAGAGATTGCATTTTTGACTTGAGCAGCTTGAAATTTTGTCAGAAAATTTGTCTAGATGATATTGCCATTGGCGCTGAAAGAGTAAAGTCTTAAATAGCCCATTCTCAGGTGAGCGATTCCAGGGCCATATGGCCCTCTTGTTTCCTATTGATTTCTGTTGTATTACTAAACTTAAAACGTTCCTCCCCATACAGTTGTTCATTCAGACCATTGTATTCTTGCTATATGTTGACTATACATGAAAACTTTTTCTTTTAATTTCATAAATGCTTAATTTCGATATTAAATATCTTTAAACTTGTTAGAATTATTTGTATATTTTGTTTATATACTCTCGTTTTTTGTTATCATACTTCTGCTCAACTGGAAGGAGAATAGACTTCCCCCTCTCCTTCCAAAGCTTGTGTCACACTTAACTTATAACTAGAGGCATTAAAACTTAAGTTAATATCTGTTAATAGTTCAGTATCTATGTTTTTATGTTTATCTAATTGATCTAGTTAGAGCAGATTTAAAATTAAGAAACTTCAGCTTGTATGACACTTTATTGTTGCAGTCAATGTTAAGCAAACGGTAAAACAAATGGTTTGAAGACTAAACTCGTCATTTCACGACTAAATTTTACATGCTGAATATCATATAGATCGTAGCATATAAAGTATATACTCCACTCCCTACGTCAAAATGGACCCTTTTTGCAATTGATAACGTTTTATTATAGACTATGGTATCCATATGAGCAATAAGGAACATCTCGGCCTTCTTGTTTAAGATAAAGGTACATTTGGCCTTCTTTACATCCTGTCCGTTTGCACAGGTTATTTAAATGTATTGAACTGCATCTGCTTCCCTTTAAGTCATGCCTTAAAATCATGCGCGGCGTCTTTGATGCTTAGCATCAAAATTCGTCTTGTAATACTTCTATAATTCTGTAAGAAGTTACATCAAGCACTGGCTCATTTATACTTCTATAATTCTGTTAGATAGAAGTAACATCTATAACTATTTATACAACTATACTAGTACATGCGCCGATACAATATGACATTCGTGAATATTGTATATATCCAGATGCGCCTGTGCATCCCGATGTCCGATTTCCCACATAGGCAGGATGATCTGAACCTACTCAGTTCAGAAATGCCAACTTGTACATTTCTCATAGACGGGCTTCAAATAGCCGGAGAGTGAGGCTCTGACAAGATTGACCGTTTATCACATATTTGCCAAAGTATTAACCGGTCACATTTGACCCGGACCGCTGTCCGCCTCATGTTTTTACAGTATTTTAGTCGTAGTACGGCGATTGGTTCCCATACATAAATATACCTGGGCTTGTATGCTGCACAGGTCCATACATGATACCCGATGGTTATCTCCTAACAAAGTTCATCTATAGATGTGTAAGCCGTTAGACACAAACAACTCGGTCAATATTTGAAGTTATAATGAATCACTGGACCGAGATTCGAAATCATGACACATCAGGCAGAAAGACAAACATAATAAGAGATAACTGAACATAACAAGTTCTCCTTTTTTCCACCTTGTTTTCGAAGGTCTTTACTGCGAAGGTATCTGCGGGAAACTGTTAAAGTAAAGTGATCAATGTAAAAGAAGCGTTATTTGACTGAATATGTTGAAATGGCTTTAACCCTTTCCATCATACGACAATTCCGCAGCAGACGACTTTGAACGTATTTTGTCAAAACATAGAAAATCTCTATAATTGAATGGATAACCTATGACTAAAAGTGGAAAACCTTGTGGCAAAAGGAAAAATTGCACGTCTTGTGCAATTTCTTCTTTTGTCACTATGTTTTCAAAAAGCCGTCTGCTGCAGATGCGTCTGAAAGGCGTTTATATGAGGGAAAGGGTTAATACAATTATCTTACCATTATAAAGATCTACTTGCTGGTTATGGCGGTATTGTCTAGTATAATAATACCGTAGTATTCAAAAGAATCTATTGTCTAATTTATCTTTGTCAGGGGCGTAGCTACCTTTAGGCACTGTAGGCAAGTGCCTACACATTTTCTTTCTCAAAACGCCCCCAAAATGCAGCTGCGGCAATAGACATCTGCGTAATGTATCGACCAGATCAGCCTGCGCTGTCTGCGCAGACTGATCCGGCCGACACATTCCGTCTTAGGGGGATATATGTATAGAGTAGTGATTCCTGAAACAGAAAATCCACAGGAGGCGAAAAGTGTCTATTCGGGTAAGTATATGTGGCATGCTTAGGCTGATCCGGGTCGATACTTTACGCAGAGTCCACAATGTTGATTTTCTGACGAGACGGCCTACACATTCATTATTGCAAAGCTACGCCCCTGTTTATTGTTCATAGGGGACTAAATCAGGAGCGGTTGATATTAGTTCAATCAGAGGAATCCGCTTTGGTCGAGTGGTTAACGTCGGGGATTTCGAAACCGGGTGTCCCGGGTTCGATCCCCAGTCGCGGCACCTCGGTCATTTTCTAGCCTAGTATTGGTTTGCTTATCATGAATAAGTGAACTGTCGCCGTGATATAACTGAAATAATGTTGAAAGCGGCGTAAAACCCTTATAAATAAATATATAGTACAATCAGATTTAAACCAGACATAAGCTTCGCTCAGTCGAACATGTATACATACGTACAGCGAAGTACTTTGGTCTGGTTTTAAATTGATTGATACAAAGACGACTAGTTTAAATAATAAATAATTGACCCTGATATGACAAAAGTCATCATCTCTTATTCTGTTCTATTGAATGGTTGCCGCTTGAGAAGACAACTTGTTATTAGGCCAAACTAGTTACGATACATTTAACCCTTTCCCACCTGCAGTCGCAGTTTTGCGCAATAGCAGCAGACGACCTTCGAAAACATTGTGGACAAAGGTGAAATTGCTCACCATGAGCAATTTCTCCTTTGGCCACAATGTTTCTATATTTATTTACCAATTAAGCTATTTTGTATGGAGATTTTTCAGGTTTTTGTCGCCATGTTTTCAAGGTCGTCTGCTGCATATTTGTTGTATGTGGGAAAGGGTTCGTTTAAAAACAGATTCGTGTCTCCAGTGTTTAAATTTTGTGTTTGATTAAACCTCGTATTTCAGTTTGTGATCATGCCTTTTACGATAATTTACTCGTCCCTGATTAAACATGCAACAGAGGTTAATGCTAAAGTACCATTACGATATCAGCATGAACTAACGTTATTTTCTCTTTTAAGAAGTAGCTCCACATTACTGAATGTTCTTTTCAAGTTAAAAGAGATGTTTGTGTGGATTTCATTAAATGTAAATGCATGTATTTCTGAAATTGAACGCTCACCTGGATTATGCAATATGATTTGACATGCCTACCACAATAAATCTGTTTTTAACCAGCCAACACGCCTTGAAAATAAATAGGCTTCTAGACCTTGCTATATACTAACTGTATACCAAGTTTGGTTAAGATCAGTCAAAGGATGTTCAGTGTAGAGTGGTCACAAGGTTGTTATATGGGAAAATAGTCAAAGTCCACTTTGACCTTGACCGTATGACCTTGAAAACGCTCACCTGGATTATGCAATATGATTTGACATCTTACCACAATAAATCTGTTTTAACCAGCCAACACGCCTAGAGGTTATTAATGACAAGGGCACCGCAAAGCGGATGCATCCACTCGGTATTAAATTTAAAGATATGGCTAAAATATGGCCAATGACCTGGATAGTAATGTTATGTACCAGAACACTAATGTTATTTTGTCCTTGCCTTTATCAAATTGTTATTAATGTTATGTACCAGAGAACTAAGTATAATTTGTCCTTGTCTCCGCATTTGGCCTTTGCCAAATGACGCCGCCTTTGCCCATTTACAATCAATAGGCTTCTAGACCTTGCTATATACTAACTGTATACCAAGTTTGGTTAAGATCGGTCAAAGGATGTTCAGTGTAGATTGGTCACAAGTTTGTTACGGACGGACGCACGGACGCACAAACAAACAAACGGACAGCCCCGTTACTATATCCCCTCTCAAACTCTGTTTGACGAGGGGATAATAAGCAAGATACTTTCGGAGAAGAAGATTTTTAAAGTTTTCAATATACATGTAATCATATAAGGCATAACAGCCCAACACTGGCGACCACTTTTTTCGACCATTCAACATGGCTTGGAAGAATTAATTAAACGGTCAACCTAGGAACATTTCTACAAAATGATTTTTAAAGATACCAGATTCTTTCGGAGAAGAAGTTTTTTTAAGTTTTCGCTATAGCCATATAGGGCAAAAGAGCCCTCGTCCTCTTTGAAATCGAACCGATGCTTTTGGAGTAGAAGAATTTCAAACTTTTCACTTTAGCCATATAAGCCCCGTCTTCTTGCGACCATACTATCGACTAATCAAAATGGCTTGATTGGGCCAAAGAACATTTCAACAAAATAATTTTGAAGTCGGACAGATACGTTTGGAGTAGAACATTTTTAAAAATTTCACTATTGCCGTTTAAGGCAAAACAGCCCCGCTCACTGACGGCCATGCTATTTGACCAATCAACATGGCGTGTAGAATCTGATAGTGGGTCACACAAGAACAGTTCTACACAATTATTTGAAAATCGGCCAACCCATTTGGGAGATGAATTATTTTGGTTGCCATGGAAACCAGAATTATGCATAGATACACACAATTGAAGGAAATTTGGTGAGGACACTGAGAGGATGCTTTCTGTAAAGTTTCATCCAAATTGGCACACTGGTTACAGAGGAAAAGATGTTGACGGACGACGGCGACGCACGACGGATGACGCACGACGCACGGCGCACAACGCACGGCGGAAGACGGAAACCGGACAACGTGCGATCACAATAGCTCACCTTTAGCACTCCGAACTCAAGAGAGCTTAACATGTGTGTGTACTATTTCTACTCGAGAATCAAAAGAATGACAAGAAAAAGCAGCTTGCTCTCTGATTGGCCAATTAGTTTTCAAAGAAATCCTTTTGTTTAATCAAAACGCTAAAATGTGTATGTGGAATTTCAAAAATCATAGATTCATATAAAATGGAAGCGCAATGATATGTGTATATACATATGACAAAAACACACTGCTGTTGGTTAACCTATAGCGTAGCTCATAGAAACGGGTTTCGAACAGGTTCAACAACATAAAAACACATTGGGTTTACTAATAATCACGGTCAAATTCCATTCTTGAATAGTACGCGAGTTGTGTTTGGGGAAAGAATTTCCGCAGGTTTCCAGGATGCTTGAACGACTTGTTACAAAGTCCGCAAGAATGATGGTTTGCGTTACACGTGATCCAATTTTTCCAATTTCTTGGTATAAAGATAATATACA
>JASEVX010000004.1:120227390-120413378 GCA_031761405.1 Serripes groenlandicus
AACCATTAAGTTTAGACCTGAAACCATTAAGTTTAGACCTGAAACTATTTGGTTTATAGTTTACTTAACATTGACTGCAACTATTATGTGTCATACAAGCTGAAGTTTCTTAATTTTCACCAATAAACGGTTTTAAAACAGGTGTGTGAAGTTAGCGCGTAGATCGTAGATCGTAGCTCAACCAAAAATGTAATTGGCTGACCTGGGTCGTAGATCGTAGCTCAACCACTTTAAAAACATTGCGAATTGGTTGTGCTGGGTCGTAGATCGTAGCTCAACCACTAGAAAAACATTCTGAATTGGCTGACCTGGGTCGTAGATCGTAGCTCAACCACTTTAAAAACATTGCGAATTGGTTGTGCTGGGTCGTAGATCGTAGCTCAACCACTAGAAAAACATTCTGAATTGGTTGTGCTGGGTCGTAGATCGTAGCTCAACCATTTTAAAAACATTGCAAATTGGTTGTGCTGGGTCGTAGATCGTAGCTCAACCACTACAAAAACATTGAGAATTGGTTGAGCTGGGTAGTAGATCGTAGCTCAACCACTACAAAAACATTGAGCATTGGTTGAGCTGGGTCGTAGATCGTAGCTCAACCACTTAAAAACATTGTGAATTGGTTGTGCTGGGTCGTAGATCGTAGCTCAACCACTTTAAAAACATTGCGAATTGGTTGTGCTGGGTCGTAGATCGTAGCTCAACCACTACAAAAACATTCAGAATTGGTTGAGCTGGGTCGTAGATCGTAGCTCAACCATTTTAAAAACATTGCGAATTGGTTGTGCTGGGTCGTAGATCGTAGCTCAACCACTTTAAAAACATTGCGAATTGGTTGTGCTGGGTCGTATATCGTAGCTCAACCACTACAAAAACATTGAGAATTGGTTGAGCTGGGTCGTAAATCGTAGCTCAACCATTTTAAAAACATTGCGAATTGGTTGTGCTGGGTCGTAGATCGTAGCTCAACCACTACAAAAACATTCAGAATTGGTTGAGCTGGGTCGTAGATCGTAGCTCAACCACTTAAAAACATTGCGAATTGGTTGTGCTGGGTCGTAGATCGTAGCTCAACCACTTTAAAAACATTGTGAATTGGTTATGCTGGGTCGTAGATCGTAGCTCAACCACTACAAAAACATTCAGAATTGGTTGAGCTGGGTCGTAGATCGTAGCTCAACCACTTAAACACATTGCGACTTGGTTGTGCTGGGTCGTAGATCGTAGCTCAACCACTTTAAAAACATTGCGAATTGGTTGTGCTGGGTCGTAGATCGTAGCTCAACCACTACAAAAACATTCAGAATTGGTTGTGCTGGGTCGTAGATCGTAGCTCAACCATTTTAAAAACATTGCGAATTGGTTGTGCTGGGTCGTAGATCGTAGCTCAACCACTACAAAAACATTCAGAATTGGTTGTGCTGGGTCGTAGATCGTAGCTCAACCATTTTAAAAACATTGCGAATTGGTTGTGCTGGGTCGTAGGTCGTAGCTCAACCACTTTAAAAACATTGCGAATTGGTTGTGCTGGGTCGTAGGTCGTAGCTCAACACTTTAAAAACATTGCGAATTGGTTGTGCTGGGTCATAGATCGTAGCTCAACCATTTTAAAAACATTGCGAATTGGTTGTGCTGGGTCGTAGATCGTAGCTCAACCACTACAAAAACATTCAGAATTGGTTGTGCTGGGTCGTAGATCGTAACTCAACCATTTTAAAAACATTGCGAATTCGTTGTGCTGGGTCGTAGGTCGTAGCTCAACCACTTTAAAAACATTGCGAATTGGTTGTGCTGGGTCGTAGATCGTAGCTCAACCACTACAAAAACATTCAGAATTGGTTGAGCTGGGTCGTAGATCGTAGCTCAACCATTTTAAAAACATTGCGAATTGGTTGTGCTGGGTCGTAGATCGTAGCTCAACCACTACAAAAACATTCAGAATTGGTTGAGCTGGGTCGTAGATCGTAGCTCAACCACTTTAAAAACATTGCGAATTGGTTGTGCTGGGTCGTAGATCGTAGCTCAACCACTTTAAAAACATTGCGAATTGGTTGTGCTGGGTCGTAGATCGTAGCTCAACCACTAGAAAAACATTCTGAATTGGCTGACCTGGGTCGTAGATTGTAGCTCAACCATTTTAAAAACATTGCGAATTGGTTGTGCTGGGTCGTAGATCGTAGCTCAACCACTACAAAAACATTGAGAATTGGTTGAGCTGGGTCTTAGATCGTAGCTCAACCACTTAAAAACATTGCGAATTGGTTGTGCTGGGTCGTAGATCGTAGCTCAACCACTTTAAAAACATTGTGAATTGGTTGTGCTGGGTCGTAGATCGTAGCTCAACCACTACAAAAACATTGAGAATTGGTTGAGCTGGGTCGTAGATCGTAGCTCAACCACTTAAAAACATTGCAAATTGGTTGTGCTGGGTCGTAGATCGTAGCTCAACCACTTTAAAAACATTGCGAATTGGTTGTGCTGGGTCGTAGATCGTAGCTCAACCACTACAAAAACATTGCGAATTGGTTGAGCTGGGTCGTAGATCGTAGCTCAACCATTTTAAAAACATTGCGAATTGGTTGTGCTGGGTCGTAGATCGTAGCTCAACCACTTTAAAAACATTGCGAATTGGTTGTGCTGGGTCGTAGATCGTAGCTCAACCACTACAAAAACATTGAGAATTGGTTGAGCTGGGTCGTAGATCGTAGCTCAACCATTTTAAAAACATTGCGAATTGGTTGTGCTGGGTCGTAGATCGTAGCTCAACCACTACAAAAACATTGAGAATTGGTTGAGCTGGGTCGTAGATCGTAGCTCAACCACTTAAAAACATTGCGAATTGGTTGTGCTGGGTCGTAGATCGTAGCTCAACCAATTTAAAAACATTGTGAATTGGTTGTGCTGGGTCGTAGATCGTAGCTCAACCACTACAAAAACATTGAGAATTGGTTGAGCTGGGTCGTAGATCGTAGCTCAACCACTTAAAAACATTGCGAATTGGTTGTGCTGGGTCGTAGATCGTAGCTCAACCACTTTAAAAACATTGCAAATTGGTTGTGCTGGGTCGTAGATCGTAGCTCAACCACTACAAAAACATTCAGAATTGGTTGAACTGGGTCGTAGATCGTAGCTCAACCATTTTAAAAACATTGCGAATTGGTTGTGCTGGGTCATAGATCGTAGCTCAACCACTACAAAAACATTCAGAATTGGTTGTGCTGGGTCGTAGATCGTAGCTCAACCATTTTAAAAACATTGCGAATTGGTTGTGCTGGGTCGTAGGTCGTAGCTCAACCACTTTAAAAACATTGCGAATTGGTTGTGCTGGGTCGTAGATCGTAGCTCAACCATTTTAAAAACATTGCGAATTGGTTGTGCTGGGTCGTAGATCGTAGCTCAACCACTACAAAAACATTCAGAATTGGTTGTGCTGGGTCGTAGATCGTAGCTCAACCATTTTAAAAATATTGCGAATTTGGTTGTGCTGGGTCGTAGGTCGTAGCTCAACCACTTTAAAAACATTGCGAATTGGTTGTGCTGGGTCGTAGATCGTAGCTCAACCACTACAAAAACATTGAGAATTGGTTGAGCTGGGTCGTAGATCGTAGCTCAACCATTTTAAAAACATTGCAAATTGGTTGTGCTGGGTCGTAGATCGTAGCTCAACCACTACAAAAACATTCAGAATTGGTTGAGCTGGGTCGTAGATCGTAGCTCAACCATTTTTAAAACATTGCGAATTGGTTGTGCTGGGTCGTAGATCGTAGCTCAACCACTTTAAAAACATTGCGAATTGGTTGTGCTGGGTCGTAGATCGTAGCTCAACCACTACAAAAACATTGAGAATTGGTTGAGCTGGGTCGTAGATCGTAGCTCAACCATTTTGAAAATATTGCGAATTGGTTGTGCTGGGTCGTAGATCGTAGCTCAACCACTACAAAAACATTCAGAATTGGTTGAGCTGGGTCGTAGATCGTAGCTCAACCACTTAAAAACATTGCGAATTGGTTGTGCTGGGTCGTAGATCGTAGCTCAACCACTTTAAAAACATTGTGAATTGGTTGTGCTGGGTCGTAGATCGTAGCTCAACCGCTACAAAAACATTGAGTATTGGTTGAGCTGGGTCGTAGATCGTAGCTCAACGACTTAAAAACATTGCGAATTGGTTGTGCTGGGTCGTAGATCGTAGCTCAACCACTACAAAAACATTCAGAATTGGTTGAGCTGGGTCGTAGATCGTAGCTCAACCACTTAAAAACATTGCGAATTGGTTGTGCTGGGTCGTAGATCGTAGCTCAACCACTTTAAAAACATTGTGAATTGGTTGTGCTGGGTCGTAGATCGTAGCTCAACCGCTATAAAAACATTGAGAATTGGTTGAGCTGGGTCGTAGATCGTAGCTCAACCACTTAAAAACATTGCGAATTGGTTGTGCTGGGTCGTAGATCGTAGCTCAACCACTTTAAAAACATTGTGAATTGGTTGTGCTGGGTCGTAGATCGTAGCTCAACCACTAGAAAAAACATTCTGAATTGGCTGACCTGGGTCATAGATCGTAGCTCAACCACTTTAAAAACATTCTGAATTGGCTGACCTGGGTAGATCGTAGATCGTAGATTCCCACTGACACGTAATGCAGAGTATACGCATGCATATAAAACATATATACTTACCATACACACGCAAACACAGAACAAAACATGTCAGTAAGGATGTCCTTCGTAGTTGACCCGGACATTCCCACTGACATGTAATGCAGAGTATACTCATGCATATAAAACATGTATTGTTCTGTGTCCCGTGAAAAAAAAAGAAAGAAAAGTGTTCCACTCCATTGTGAAATGTTCGTGCTTCGACTGCCTTGACTAAGGCCTCTATGACGAAGTGCTCCCTTTAAATTACGCGGTAAACTCGGGTAGAAATTCGACTTACGGCCCTGGTAGCTGTCCCGTGAAAAAAAAAAAAAAAAAAGTGTTCCACTCCATTGTGAAATGATCAGTCTTCGACTGCCTTGACTAAGGCCTCTATGACGGAGTGCTCCCTATAAATTACGCGGGTAGAAATTCCACTTACGGCCCTGGTAGCTGTCCCGTGATAAAAAAAAAAAATGTGTTCCACTCTATTGTGAAATGTTCGGGCTTCGACTGCCTTGACTCCCTTTAAATTACGCGGTAAATACAGGTAGAAATTCGACTTACGGCCCTGGTAGCTGTCACGTGAAAAAAAGAAAAAAAAGTGTTCCACTCCATTGTGAAATGTTCGGGCTTCGACTACCTTGACTAAGGCCTATAGGACGGAGTGCTCCCTATAAATTACGCGGGTAGAAATTCCACTTACGGCCCTGGTAGCTGTCCCGTGAAAAAAAAAAAGTGTTCCACTCCATTGTGAAATGATCAGTCTTCGACTGCCTTGACTAAGGCCTCTATGACGGAGTGCTCCCTTTAAATTACGCGGTAAACTCGGGTACGGCCCTGGTAGCTGTCCCGTGAAAAAATAAAATGTGTTCCACTCCATTGTGAAATATTGGTCTTCGACTGCCTTGACTAAGGCCTCTATGACGGAGTGCTCCCTTTAAATTACGCGGTAAACTCGGGTAGAAATTCCACTTACGGCCCTGGTAGCTGTCTCGTGAAAAAAAAAAAAAAAGTGTTCCACTCCATTGTGAAATGTTCGTGCTTCGACTGCCTTGACTAAGGCCTCTATGACGGAGTGCTCCCTTTAAATTACGCGGTAAACTCGGGTAGAAATTCCACTTACGGCCCTGGTAGCTGTCTCGTGAAAAAAAAAAAAAAGTGTTCCACTCCATTGTGAAATGTTCGGTCTTCGACCGCCTTGACTAAGGCCTCTATGACGGAGTGCTCCCTTTAAATTACGCGGTAAACTCGGGTAGAAATTCGACTTATGGCCCTGGTAGCTGTCCCGTGAAAAAAAAAAAAAGTGTTCCACTCCATTGTGAAATGTTCGGGCTTCGACTGCCTTGATTAAGGCCTCTAGTACCGAGTGCTCCCTTTAAATTATGCGGTAAATTCGGGTAGAAAGTCGACTTACGGCCCTGGTAGCTATCCGTGAAAAAGAAAACAAAAAAAGTGTTCCACTCCATTGTGAAATGTTCGGTCTTCGACCGCCTTGACTAAGGCCTCTATGACGGCGTGCTCCCTTTAAATTACGCGGTAAACTCGGGTAGAAATTCGACTTATGGCCCTGATAGCTGTCCCGTGAAAAAAAAAAAAAGTGTTCCACTCCATTGTGAAATGTTCGGGCTTCGACTGCCTTGATTAAGGCCTCTAGTACCGAGTGCTCCCTTTAAATTATGCGGTAAATTCGGGTAGAAAGTCGACTTACGGCCCTGGTAGCTGTCCGTGAAAAAGAAAACAAAAAAAGTGTTCCACTCCATTGTGAAATGTTCCGGCTTCGACTGCCTTGATTAAGGCCTCTAGGACGAAGTGCTCCCTTTAAATTACGCGGTAAATTCGGGTACGGCCCTGGTAGCTGTCCCGTGAAAAAAAAAAAGTGTTCCACTCCATTGTGAAATGTTCGGTCTTCGACTGCCTTGAATAAGGCCTCTATGACGGAGTGCTCCCTTTAAATTACGCGGTAAATTCAGGTAGAAATTCGACTTACGGCCCTGGAAGCTGTCACGTGAAAAAAAGGAAAAAAAGTGTTCCACTCCATTGTGAAATGTTCGGACTTCAACTGCCTTGACTAAGGCCTCTAGTACCGAGTGCTCCTTTAAATTATGCGGTAAATTCGGGTAGAAATTCGACTTACGGCCCTGGTAGCTGTCCCGTGAAAAAAAAAGAAAAAAGTGTTCCACTCCATTGTGAAATGTTCGTGCTTCGACTGCCTTGAATAAGGCCTCTATGACGGAGTGCTCCCTTTAAATTACGCGGTAAATTCAGGTAGAAATTCGACTTACGGCCCTGGAAGCTGTCACGTGAAAAAAAGGAAAAAAAGTGTTCCACTCCATTGTGAAATGTTCGGACTTCAACTGCCTTGACTAAGGCCTCTAGTACCGAGTGCTCCTTTAAATTATGCGGTAAATTCGGGTAGAAATTCGACTTACGGCCCTGGTAGCTGTCCCGTGAAAAAAAAAGAAAAAAGTGTTCCACTCCATTGTGAAATGTTCCGGCTTCGACTGCCTTGATTAAGGCCTCTAGGACGAAGTGCTCCCTTTAAATTACGCGGTAAATTCGGGTACGGCCCTGGTAGCTGTCCCGTGAAAAAAAAAAAGTGTTCCACTCCATTGTGAAATGTTCGGTCTTCGACTGCCTTGAATAAGGCCTCTATGACGGAGTGCTCCCTTTAAATTACGCGGTAAATTCAGGTAGAAATTCGACTTACGGCCCTGGAAGCTGTCACGTGAAAAAAAGGAAAAAAAGTGTTCCACTCCATTGTGAAATGTTCGGACTTCAACTGCCTTGACTAAGGCCTCTAGTACCGAGTGCTCCTTTAAATTATGCGGTAAATTCGGGTAGAAATTCGACTTACGGCCCTGGTAGCTGTCCCGTGAAAAAAAAAGAAAAAAGTGTTCCACTCCATTGTGAAATGTTCGTGCTTCGACTGCCTTGACTAAGGCCTCTATGACGGAGTGCTCCCTTTAAATTACGCGGGTAGAAATTCCACTTACGGCCCTGGTAGCTGTCCCGTGAAAAAAAAAAAAAAAAAGTGTTCCACTCCATTGTGAAATGTTCGGGCTTCGACTGCCTTGACTAAGGCCTCTACAGAACAAAACATGTCAGTAAGGATGTCCTTCGTAGTTGACACGGACATTCCTTCTGACACGTAATGCAGAGTATACGCATGCATATAAAACATATATACATACCATACACATGCACACAGATAACAAAACATGTCCGTAAGGATATCCTTCGTAGTTGACCTGGACATTCCCACTGACACGTAATGCAGAGTATACGCATGTATATATAACATATATACATACCATACACACGCAAACACAGAACAAAACATGTCAGTAAGGATATCCTTCGTAGTTGACCCGGACATTCCCACTGACACGTAATGCAGAGTATACGCATGTATATAAAACATATATACATACCATACACACGCAAACACAGAACAAAACATGTCAGTAAGGATGTCCTTCGTAGTTGACCTGGACATCCCCACTGACACGTAATGCAGAGCAAACACAGAACAAAACATGTCAGTGACGATGTCCTTAGTAGTTAACACGCACATGCAATGCAAAGCATACGTCTGCATATGGACACATATACATGTATATATAAAAAATTGTATACCCATATAAGTGATGTGATATCCATGAAAACAATCTGGGAACAGTAAGAGTCACTCTTGGGGAGAGAAAATATCCTTTTCTCAAATTGTTATCAAGATATATTAAAATATGTCACATGCTCATTTACCAGGGACGGATCAAATATAGTATATGCATGACTAAATGGTGTTCTAGTGGTTGAGCTACGATCTACGAGCCAGCTCAACCAATTTGCAATGTTTTCTAGTGGTTGAGCTACGATATACGACCTAGGTCAGCCAATTCAGAATGTTTTTTCCATTGGTTGAGCTACGATCTACGACCCAGTTCAGCCAATTCAGAATGTTTTTCCATTGGTTGAGCTACGATCTACGACCCAGGTCAGCCAATTCAGAATGTTTTTCCATTGGTTGAGCTAATATCTACGAGCCAATTATGAATGTTTTTCAAGTGGTTGAGCTACGATCTACGATCTACGACCCAGGTCAGCCAATTCAAAATGTTTTACCATTGGTTGAGCTATGATCTACGACCCAGGTCAGCCAATTCGCAATGTTTGTCTAGTGGTTGAGCTACGATCTACGACCCAGCTCAACCAATTTGCAATGTTTTTGCTAGTGGTTGAGCTACGATTTACGACCCAGGTCAGCCAATTATGAATGTTTTTCAAGTGGTTGAGTTACGATCTACGACCCAGGTCAGCAAATTATGAATGTTTTTCTATTGCTTGTGCTACGATCTACGACCCAGAACAACCAATTCGCAATGTTTTTAAAGTGGTTGAGCTACGATCTATGACCCAGGTCAGCCAATTTCAGAATGTTTTTCTAGTGGTTGAGCTACGATCTACGACCCAGGTCAGCCAATTCAGAATATTTTTCTAGTGGTTGAGCTACGATCTACGACCCAGCACAACCAATTCGCATTTTTTTAAGTGGTTGAGCTACGATCTACGACCCAGCTCAACCAATTCTAAATGTTTTTGTAGTGGTTGAGCTACGATCTACGACCCAGCACAACCAATTCACAATGTTTTTAAGTGGTTGAGCTACGATCTACGACCCAGCACAACCAATTCGCAATGTTTTTAAAGTGGTTGAGCTACTATCTACGACCCAGGTCAGCCAATTCAAAATGTTTTTAAAGTGGTTCAGCTACGATCTACGACCCAGGTCAGCCAATTAAAAATGTTTTTCTAGTGGTTGAGCTACGATCTACGACCCAGCAAAACCAATTCGCAATGTTTTTAAAATGGTTGAGCTACGATCTACGACCCAGGTCAGCCAATTCAGAATGTTTTTCTAGTGGTTGAGCTACGATCTACGACCCAGCACAACCAAGTTGCAATGTTTTTAAGTGGTTGAGCTACGATCTACGACCCAGCTCAACCAATTCAAAATGTTTTTGTAGTGGTTGAGCTACGATCTACGACCCAGCACAACCAATTCGCAATGTTTTTAAAATGGTTGAGCTACGATCTACGACCCAGCTCAACCAATTCTGAATGTTTTTGTAGTGGTTGAGCTACGATCTACGATCCAGCACAACCAAGTTGCAATGTTTTTAAGTGGTTGAGCTACGATCTACGACCCAGCTCAACCAATTCAAAATGTTTTTGTAGTGGTTGAGCTACGATCTACAAACCAGCACAACCAATTCGCAATGTTTTTAAAATGGTTGAGCTACGATCTACGACCCAGCACAACCAATTCTGAATGTTTTTGTAGTGGTTGAGCTACGATCGACGACCCAGCACAACCAATTCGCAATGTTTTTAAAATGGTTGAGCTACGATCTACGACCCAGCTCAACCAATTATCAATGTTTTTGCAGTGGTTGAGCTACGATCTACGACCCAGCACAACCAATTCGCAATGTTTTTATAGTGGTTGAGCTACGATCTACGACCCAGCACAACCAATTCGCAATGTTTTTAAGTGGTTGAGCTACGATCTACGACCCAGCTCAACCAATTCTCAATGTTTTTGTAGTGGTTGAGCTACGATCTACGACCCAGCACAACCAATCCGCAATGTTTTTAAGTGGTTGAGCTACGATCTACGACCCAGCTCAACCAATTCTCAATGTTTTTGTATTGGTTGAGCTACGATCTACGACCCAGCACAACCAATTCGCAATGTTTTTAAAATGGTTGAGCTACGATCTACGACCCAGCTCAACCAATTCTGAATGTTTTTGTAGTGGTTGAGCTACGATCTACGACCCAGCACAACCAATTCGCAATGTTTTTAAAGTGGTTGAGCTACGATCTACGACGCAGCACAACCAATTCGCAATGTTTTTAAAATGGTTGAGCTACGATCTACGACCCAGCACAACCAATTCGCAATGTTTTTAAAATGGTTGAGCTATGATCTACGACCCAGCACAACCAATTCTGAATGTTTCTAAGTGGTTGAGCTACGATCTACGACCCAGCTCAACCAATTCTCAATGTTTTTGTAGTGGTTTAGCTACGATCTACGACCCAGCACAACCAATTCGCAATGTTTTTAAAATGGTTGAGCTACGATCTACGACCCAGTTCAACCAATTCTGAATGTTTTTGTAGTGGTTGAGCTACGATCTACGACCCAGCACAACCAATTCGCAATGTTTTTAAAGTGGTTGAGCTACGATCTACGACCCAGCACAACCAATTCGCAATGTTTTTAAAATGGTTGAGCTACGATCTACGACCCAGCACAACCAATTCGCAATCTTTTTAAAATGGTTGAGCTACGATCTACGACTCAGCACAACCAATTCTGAATGTTTTTAAGTGGTTGAGCTACGATTTACGACCCAGCACAACCAATTCGCAATGTTTTTAAAATGGTTGAGTTACGATCTACGACCCAGCTCAACCAATTCTCAATGTTTTTGTAGTGGTTGAGCTACGATCTACGACCTAGCACAACCAATTCGCAATGTTTTTAAGTGGTTGAGCTACGATCTACGACCCAGCTCAACCAATTATGAATGTTTTTGTAGTGGTTGAGCTATGATCTACGACCCGGCACAACCAATTCGCAATGTTTTTAAAATGGTTGAGCTACGATCTACGACCCAGCTCAACCAATTCTGAATGTTTTTGTAGTGGTTGAGCTACGATCTACGACCCAGCACAACCAATTCTCAATGTTTTTGTAGTGGTTGAGCTACGATCTACGACCCAGCACAACCAATTCTCAATGTTTTTGTAGTGGTTGAGCTACGATCTACGACCCAGCACAACCAATTCGCAATGTTTTTAAACTGGTTGAGCTACGATCTACGACCCAGCACAACCAATTACATTTTTGGTTGAGCTACGATCTACGACCCAGGTCAGCCAATTAAAAATGTTTTTCTAGTGGTTGAGCTACGATCTACGACCCAGCACAACCAATTCGCAATGTTTTAAAATGGTTGAGCTACGATCTACGACCCAGGTCAGCCAATTCAAAATGTTTTTAAAGTGGTTGAGCTACGATCTACGACCCAGGTCAGCCAATTCAGAATGTTTTTCTAGTGGTTGAGCTACGATCTACAACCCAGCACAACCAATTTGCAATGTTTTTAAGTGGTTGAGCTACGATCTACGACCCAGCTCAACCAATTCTCAATGTTTTTGTAGTGGTTGATCTACGATCTACGAACCAGCACAACCAATTCGCAATGTTTTTATAGTGGTTGAGCTACGATCTACGAACCAGCACAACCAATTCGCAATGTTTTTATAGTGGTTGAGCTACGATCTACGACCCAGCACAACCAATTCGCAATGTTATTAAGTGGTTGAGGTACGATCTACGACCCAGCTCAACCAATTCAAAATGTTTTTAAAGTGGTTGAGCTACGATCTACGACCCAGGTCAGCCAATGCAGAATGTTTTTCTAGTGGTTGAGCTACGATCTACAACCCAGCTCAACCAATTCAAAATGTTTTAAAAGTGGTTGAGCTACGATCTACGACCCAGCACAACCAATTCGCAATGTTTTTAAAATGGTTGAGCTACGATCTACGACCCAGCACAACCAATTCGCAATCTTTTTAAAATGGTTGAGCTACGATCTACGACCCAGCACAACCAATTCTGAATGTTTTTAAGTGGTTGAGCTACGATCTACGACCCAGCACAACCAATTCGCAATGTTTTTAAAATGGTTGAGCTACGATCTACGACCCAGCACAACCAATTCGCAATGTTTTTAAAATGGTTGAGCTACGATCTACGACCCAGCACAACCAATTCGCAATCTTTTTAAAATGGTTGAGCTACGATCTACGACCCAGCACAACCAATTCTGAATGTTTTTAAGTGGTTGAGCTACGATTTACGACCCAGCACAACCAATTCGCAATGTTTTTAAAATGGTTGAGCTACGATCTACGACCCAGCTCAACCAATTCTCAATGTTTTTGTAGTGGTTGAGCTACGATCTACGACCCAGCACAACCAATTCGCAATGTTTTTATAGTGGTTGAGCTACGATCTACGACCCAGCACAACCAATTCGAAATGTTTTTAAGTGGTTGAGCTACGATCTACGACCCAGCTCAACCAATTCTCAATGTTTTTGTAGTGGTTGAGCTACGATCTACGACCTAGCACAACCAATTCGCAATGTTTTTAAGTGGTTGAGCTACGATCTACGACCCAGCTCAACCAATTCTGAATGTTTTTGTAGTGGTTGAGCTATGATCTACGACCCAGGTCAACCAATTCTCAATGTTTTTGTAGTGGTTGAGCTACGATCTACGACCCTGCACAACCAATTCGCAATGTTTTTAAAATGGTTGAGCTACGATCTACGACCCAGCTCAACCAATTCTGAATGTTTTGTAGTGGTTGAGCTACGATCTACGACCCAGCACAACCAATTCGCAATGTTTTTAAAGTGGTTGAGCTACGATCTACGACCCAGCACAACCAATTCGCAATGTTTTTAAAATGGTTGAGCTACGATCTACGACCCAGCACAACTAATTTGCAATGTTTTTATAGTCGTTGAGCTACGATCTACGACCCAGCACAACCAATTCGCAATGTTTTTAAGTGGTTGAGCTACGATCTACGACCCAGCTCAACCAATTCTCAATGTTTTTGTAGTGGTTGAGCTACGATCTACGACCCAGCACAACCAATTCGCAATGCTTTTAAGTGGTTGAGCTACGATCTACGACCCAGCTCAACCAATTCTCAATGTTTTTGTAGTGGTTGAGCTACGATCTACGACCCAGCACAACCAATTCGCAATGTTTTTAAAATGGTTGAGCTACGATCTACGACCCAGCTCAACCAATTCTGAATGTTTTTGTAGTGGTTGAGCTACGATCTACGACCCAGCACAACCAATTCGCAATGTTTTTAAAGTGGTTGAGCTACGATCTACGACCCAGCACAACCAATTCGCAATGTTTTTAAAATGGTTGAGCTACGATCTACGACCCAGCACAACCAATTCTGAATGTTTTTGTAGTGGTTGAGCTACGATCGACGACCCAGCACAACCAATTCGCAATGTTTTTAAAATGGTTGAGCTACGATCTACGACCCAGCTCAACCAATTATCAATGTTTTTGCAGTGGTTGAGCTACGATCTACGACCCAGCACAACCAATTCGCAATGTTTTTATAGTGGTTGAGCTACGATCTACGACCCAGCACAACCAATTCGCAATGTTTTTAAGTGGTTGAGCTACGATCTACGACCCAGCTCAACCAATTCTCAATGTTTTTGTAGTGGTTGAGCTACGATCTACGACCCAGCACAACCAATTCGCAATGTTTTTAAGTGGTTGAGCTACGATCTACGACCCAGCTCAACCAATTCTCAATGTTTTTGTAGTGGTTGAGCTACGATCTACGACCCAGCACAACCAATTCGCAATGTTTTTAAATTGGTTGAGCTACGATCTACGACCCAGCTCAACCAATTCTGAATGTTTTTGTAGTGGTTGAGCTACGATCTACGACCCAGCACAACCAATTCGCAATGTTTTTAAAGTGGTTGAGCTACGATCTACGACCCAGCACAACCAATTCGCAATGTTTTTAAAATGGTTGAGCTACGATCTACGACCCAGCACAACCAATTCGCAATGTTTTTAAAATGGTTGAGCTACGATCTACGACCCAGCACAACCAATTCTGAATGTTTCTAAGTGGTTGAGCTACGATCTACGACCCAGCTCAACCAATTCTCAATGTTTTTGTAGTGGTTGAGCTACGATCTACGACCCAGCACAACCAATTCGCAATGTTTTTAAAATGGTTGAGCTACGATCTACGACCCAGCTCAACCAATTCTGAATGTTTTTGTAGTGGTTGAGCTACGATCTACGACCCAGCACAACCAATTCGCAATGTTTTTAAAGTGGTTGAGCTACGATCTACGACCCAGCACAACCAATTCGCAATGTTTTTAAAATGGTTGAGCTACGATCTACGACCCAGCACAACCAATTCGCAATCTTTTTAAAATGGTTGAGCTACGATCTACGACTCAGCACAACCAATTCTGAATGTTTTTAAGTGGTTGAGCTACGATCTACGACCCAGCACAACCAATTCGCAATGTTTTTAAGTGGTTGAGCTACGATCTACGACCCAGCTCAACCAATTCTGAATGTTTTTGTAGTGGTTGAGCTATGATCTACGACGCGGCACAACCAATTCGCAATGTTTTTAAAATGGTTGAGCTACGATCTACGACCCAGCACAACCAATTACATTTTTGGTTGAGCTACGATCTACGACCCAGGTCAGCCAATTAAAAATGTTTTTCTAGTGGTTGAGCTACGATCTACGACCCAGCACAACCAATTCGCAATGTTTTAAAATGGTTGAGCTACGATCTACGACCCAGGTCAGCCAATTCAAAATGTTTTTAAAGTGGTTGAGCTACGATCTACGACCCAGGTCAGCCAATTCAGAATGTTTTTCTAGTGGTTGAGCTACGATCTACAACCCAGCACAACCAATTTGCAATGTTTTTAAGTGGTTGAGCTACGATCTACGACCCAGCTCAACCAATTCTCAATGTTTTTGTAGTGGTTGATCTACGATCTACGAACCAGCACAACCAATTCGCAATGTTTTTATAGTGGTTGAGCTACGATCTACGAACCAGCACAACCAATTCGCAATGTTTTTATAGTGGTTGAGCTACGATCTACGACCCAGCACAACCAATTCGCAATGTTATTAAGTGGTTGAGCTACGATCTACGACCCAGCTCAACCAATTCAAAATGTTTTTAAAGTGGTTGAGCTACGATCTACGACCCAGGTCAGCCAATGCAGAATGTTTTTCTAGTGGTTGAGCTACGATCTACAACCCAGCTCAACCAATTCAAAATGTTTTAAAAGTGGTTGAGCTACGATCTACGACCCAGCACAACCAATTCGCAATGTTTTTAAAATGGTTGAGCTACGATCTACGACCCAGCACAACCAATTCGCAATCTTTTTAAAATGGTTGAGCTACGATCTACGACCCAGCACAACCAATTCTGAATGTTTTTAAGTGGTTGAGCTACGATCTACGACCCAGCACAACCAATTCGCAATGTTTTTAAAATGGTTGAGCTACGATCTACGACCCAGCACAACCAATTTGCAATGTTTTTAAAATGGTTGAGCTACGATCTACGACCCAGCACAACCAATTCGCAATCTTTTTAAAATGGTTGAGCTACGATCTACGACCCAGCACAACCAATTCTGAATGTTTTTAAGTGGTTGAGCTACGATCTACGACCCAGCACAACCAATTCGCAATGTTTTTAAAATGGTTGAGCTACGATCTACGACCCAGCTCAACCAATTCTCAATGTTTTTGTAGTGGTTGAGCTACGATCTACGACCCAGCACAACCAATTCGCAATGTTTTTATAGTGGTTGAGCTACGATTTACGACCCAGCACAACCAATTCGCAATGTTTTTAAGTGGTTGAGCTACGATCTACGACCCAGCTCAACCAATTCTCAATGTTTTTGTAGTGGTTGAGCTACGATCTACGACCTAGCACAACCAATTAGCAATGTTTTTAAGTGGTTGAGCTACAATCTACGACCCAGCTCAACCAATTCTGAATGTTTTTGTAGTGGTTGAGCTATGATCTACGACCCAGCACAACCAATTCGCAATGTTTTTAAAATGGTTGAGCTACGATCTACGACCCAGCTCAACCAATTCTGAATGTTTTTGTAGTGGTTGAGCTACGATCTACGACCCAGCACAACCAATTCTCAATGTTTTTGTAGTGGTTGAGCTACGATCTACGACCCAGCACAACCAATTCTCAATGTTTTTGTAGTGGTTGAGCTACGATCTACGACCCAGCACAACCAATTCGCAATGTTTTTAAAATGGTTGAGCTACGATCTACGACCCAGCACAACGAATTACATTTTTGGTTGAGCTACGATCTACGATCTACGCGCTAACTTCACACACCTTTTTAAAACTAGATAAAAAAAGGTGATGAAATATTAACAGATATTAACTCAAGCGTTACTGCTTCTAGTTATAGGTTAAGTGTGACACAAGCTTTGGAAGTTTAACAGAAGTATGATAAAACAAAAGCGGGAGTACATATTTATAAACAGAAAATACAAAGTAATTTTAACAAGTTTAAAGTTACTTTTTATCAAAATTGCGCATTTTTTAAAGAAAAAGAAATATTCACATGTATAGTAAAACATATAGCAATAATATATTGGTCTGAATAAACAAACACAATTTTATAATTCTTCTGAGCATTTATGAATTGGATCGTCGTGGCTATAAACCAATCAATTAAAAAAGCGTAGTTAAGCTATCCCCGCAATCATGTTCACCAAGGAGGAAAGCTACTCCACTTCCACCGCTTTTGAAAGACTTTGTTATGACCCGACCTGGGATTGAACCCGGGTCTCCCGTTCTAACCACTATTCACTGAGGTGGTATTTTTAATGACTTTATACATGTACATGTCGGGGACTGAAGTTGTACACAGTTGGAGAGAGTATATGTTAGCGGCCCGGTTAGCTCAGTCGGTATAGTATTTGCCATGAAAGCGAGAGGTCTCGGTTTCAAGCCCCGGACTGGCTGCATGTTTTATCCATGTGACATTGGCGCTCAAAAAGGGACCGTGACAGCACTGCTTTGTCAGTCAAACTGCGCTTGCAGTGCGATTCAGAACATCCTAAATGATCCTTGACACTGGAATTCATAAATTCGAGAACGAACTTCAAGTTAAGCAAGGAGTGTATGGCGCGGTCTGAGCTTTTACACAGTCGGAGTGAGTATATGTAAGCCGCCCGGTTAGCTCAGTCGGTAGAGTACTTGCCCTGAGAGCAAGAAGTCTCGGGTCGAGCCCCACGCTGGCTGCATGTTTTTTTCTCCTTGTTACATTGTCAGACCGTGACATATGGAATAAACATAGACCGCTTAAACTAAGAAACATTGTCAGTGTATGTATACCAGGCGACTTTTGACGTCATATTTGCATGGTCAGACAGCAATAATTGCTCTTGATAAGAATATAAAAACAATGGTAACTTTCTTATTTCTTCAGCCTTTTTAATGAAGCATGGCGCAGTCTACGCCGCTTACAATGTCCTATCTCCAGTTTTTACAGGAGTTTGATTGGTGGTCTAGTTTTTTCAAACACTTCGACGAACCTGTTCTCAAAATTCAGTTTTGATGATGCTCCGGCTGTCGGCGATATTAATAACTTTTGAGAAAAGGTTCATCGAAGTGTTTGAAGAAACTAAACCACTAATCAAACTCCGTTGAAAAACCGGAGATAGGGCTCTGTAAGAGGCGTAGACTGCACCATGTTTCATTAAAAATGATGAAGAAATAAAAAGTTACCTTTGTTTTTACTTCTAAACCGAAGTAAAATATTTCTGTCCACCGTAGCATTTGTGACGTCAAAGTCACGTGGTATACACACACTGATTGTATTTAACCTTATGTTTACATTTATTGAAAAAGTATTGCAAGCGGAATGAAGCGCTATTTCTTGGTGTAAAGAAAATAAACATGTGTTGACCATTTAAAGTTTGTCCTTATCCTCTACCTGATTACCTGTCAATGCAATACATTACTATATAACTTGAATTCAGAAGATCCTTACATAGCTTGCTTTGTTCGAATATAGTTTATGCCGCATTCAACAATTTCTCTAGTGGCGCTTCCTGGCTACTGGTCCAGTTATCCTTTCAGCAGGGAATCAGTCGTAATGCTAAAGCTACAATCCCTAGCGCCAAGGAGGGAAAGCCATTACTACAATGTCTTAGTCTGTGGTATAACCCGGCCGGAGATGTAACCTGCCAACTCTCACTCCCGAGGCGGACGTGCAACTGTTACACCACCGAGGTGGAAGTATCAAAGTAAGCTTGAACAAAAATCTCCGGTTAGCTTCGATTAATGACATTATGACTGTCTCATTTCATGGAGCATTTATGGAAGGTTTTTTCCAGGAATTCCATTCACGATTTTCTAAAAAAGTGGTTAGTAAAAAAGTTTCGGAAAGGTGGGCCTTATAATTCACGGTTAAAACGTATATCCACAAAGGTACACTTATCTAAAGGTCACAGGTCATGTTGTATCTATAACTGTTTCTTGAATGACAGATTTATTTTCTTGGTTATTTCACCACACGCTGATAAGAGAGTTAGTTAGTTTTTCGTGTTCCATGTAACTAGATTAGTACTTTAATGTTCCCACTTCACGCCTGCATTGAAAGATTAACAGAACGATTATGACATAGTCTTGTTTACTTTTTTTTTTTTAAAAATCGATGACGATATGTCGGGGAAATCGCTTCCCTTCCCTTCATCATTTGAGGTACAACTAATGCACGGTATCACCACGAGTTCTATGTTCCATATGACACCAGGGCTAAGGTAAATACCTGGTTACAGAGACTCGTTATGCTCCCTGTACTCCATATAGCAGCTGCAGACCTCATCTCACGGTCGGTAGTTAATGTCCACCAAACTCCTGTGTGTGGAGCTCGAACTTTAGTCGAAACCGCATCTTTAGCTCTACATATTACAACTTGCACAAAACTTGGCAGACAAAACCCTTTTCACTTAACTGTACGCATAATTAACCAGACTCAAACTGGCTTAATTAACATGTTTAAATCGACATGGCTACCAAAGAAAGAATGATCCATGCTATCTCACAATCTTCAGGACATCGGTGATCGATACCTACGGCCTAGCTCCGCGGTTACAACGACTATCTCAAGAAAAGGTTAGTATGCACACTTGTATGCTGGTCTACATACAATGGCAACGTTCGATCCTATCTACAAGATAGCAATGCACCGAATTAGGATTTAATCAGTAACATATTACCTTTATGTTTAACGCCGCGTTAATGTTCTACCTTTTGAGCTAAATGCCGAAGTTCACGAAACATAAAGCATAAAAACCATAGAAACCTAACAAAACGATTGTTAGCCATTTGTACCAGAAGTCACAAGACTTTTCTTGTTTTTTACGACTTAAGAATCAACAATAGTAGCGCGCACCAAGGGTTAGACTAAAAACCTAACTTCTGCCATTACAAAATCAACAATTATTATTTTCAATGATACCTCAACAACAACAAAACGCGTATATATAGTCTAAGCTATAACAAAAACAACACTTTATACTTATTCCTAAACTTAAAAAAAAAACACATCTTATTTTGTTTAACTGACCATATTTTGGTAGTCAACACACGTAACAAACCAATTCTATTGACCTTTTTACGTTTTCTTGGAAATAGTTTGGCATTTACTATCTTTTTTTGTCCTTAACTTACCCAGTCTCATTAATTAAACAACAGGTGATGCCTGACCTAAAATTAATGATAACCCAACTTTTAATTGGTGTCAGTATAAATGTATTAAATAGTTTTTCTTTCGCATTTGACATTTACTGCTTTTACTTATCTATAATCGTTATTAATGGCCTTCGCATCAATATCAGTAACCAAGTCTACATTTTTTTTTTAACTTTTAGTTTCTTTTGTTTAACTACGTCCACAGGCAGGACTTTATCAAACTCAGAACTATCAAGTTCCGTAACAGGGATTCTTATCTATTTAATTGCCGTACCGCATTTACAGAAATAATTTCTTTGAAACTAATTGACGTAATGGAAACAGATGTTCGAACTTAATCTCACAATTCTTGTCAAGGTCATAATGACCTTGTATTTAAACCGGGCCATTCTTATACCTGTGCTCCAAGCAGCACCTAATAATCTCCACATACTGGTTCAAGCAATAGCCAGATAAATTCCATCGGTAAAAACCATACATGTACATTACGCATCCCACAATGCTTTGCGAAAAAAGTACGATTCCAAAATCTTGGTTAGTCTGGGACATTTATCACTTTTATTGCCGACTGGACTGATAACAAATATATCTGAGACTAATTGGACTTTACCGTAGCAACAGGTAAGATCGCTACTCAAAACAGTTATTATGAATTCCAGTCCGTTGAGGTAAACAGATTCAGTAAGAACAACTTAACATTACGGTAAGTTAGCAGCACTTTGAGAATGATTGCGCAAGTTTGACAAATATGGATAGTATATATCTCCTTCAAGAGATACATATTAAATGCCACGTTACACACATACACCACGTATTTTACATGTAACATTATTATATATTCTAACAAATACAAATTGCGTCTGAACTATCACTTAGAGTTTATTGCAAATACAACACTCGGTTGTTTTGTTTCTTATCTTTTTCTAGACACAACACCTGTATTCTTGGAGTGTTTGTCTTATCATTATTGTTATACTTTGTTATACATTTCTTCTTAACTCTGGCATGTAAAGAAAGGTAATCATCGGCGTATCGGAAAATTTCTCACCAAAAATAGCAACATAACGTACAAATACATATAGTATATGAAATCACGCTCGTATATGACGCGATCACTTAAGACGTTTAAAGTAACACAGTATGTTCCTGTGTTTGCTTACTTCGTAACAGGTAACAATACACGCAAACGGAAACATTTGTAAATGACACGTCGCGCCAAGCAAACAATATACCAAAACGAATAACGTTCAGAAAACCAATGAGTGAACCTAGGTTAATTTTGTAAATTTTTGCGATGCCCTTGTTATTCCTCATAGTAGCCACATGATCTCCCAAGTCATCGACCAACTTTAACAATATGAGAAAAGCTTGTTCTGCCATGTTTATGAAGGCGATAAGAATAAAGCAACTTACGGTTTATTGAGTTGACTTGTCTCTTCAGAAACGGTACTATACAGGAGCAACACAGCACGGAAAATGTTCACAGCGTTATTGTCCAAATAAATTAATTGTCTAAACGAATATAACTGCGACAAACGAATGTACTGCAATAACCCATTCGTAGGATTAAACATGTCCAATTCAATCCTGGTCACGGCACCATAAAAGAAACGTGTGTACCTCTTATGTGACACGAAGAGGTACCACACATATAAATATAAATAAAAAAATTACTCGCTTTGTTTTCTACATCTTTATTCACTAACAAGGATATTGTCTACGTATCAAAACCAAACATAATTTCTGTGTCTCACTCCTGTCAGTCGCCCAGCAAATAAGCTCCCTAGCAAATGGGCCTTCCATCAGGCATCCCTCTCGGGCAGCCAGCCCGAACAAGACTCCCAATCTCTATCTCTCTCTCTCAAGCCGGTTATATCATAAAGCCCTCCAGCAATCAGCCCTTCCAGTCACAAGCCCTTCCAGACACAAGCCCCCGTTGCTGTTTTAGGTTAGGGCTTATATACCTGGCTTGCTTATCCCCATAGTAACATCGTGACGTAAATGCTCAGGTATACAGATCTCATCCGTGGCAGGACGTAGGGAGACATGTTGTTACATTACCCGATACACAATTTAAGAAGTCGACAAATCAGAAAAAACATCTTTGGAAAAGGTGTAAAACTGTGACACCAATTTCGGAAGAACAATTATTATACAGAGTTGAAAAAAGCAATTTCTCATTTTCAAACACAATTTTCAAAAGCCGTCTGTATTAAGTGAACACATGCATGCATTAACAAAATGAGCTGGGCCTCACTTCGCCCCACAGGGAGTTTTTAAAAACAAAAAGACGAGTTTAATCAACATCTGTTTTTAATGACAACAATTGGGTATAGATGTTACAGTGAAATATTTACCATGACATATCAAAGGTCAGATTGGTGTTTCAGCTGAGGTAATTTGCAACTTTTCATCTTGTCTGCACCAATAACTGTTATCTGAGAAATTCTCAAAAACAGCATCCATCATGATGTCAATACTATTTCGCAATATTGGCCTATGACAATATTTCAAAGCTATATGGCATTTAAGCAGCTCAACATAAATGAATAAAATAAATACGGGCGAAAATGGCACTATTTCCACAGATTTTCTTATCAGGTTCTTAATTTCTGTAAAAATGCAGGAGGAACTTCAAGCATCCATACTTAATAATCAAGCAATGCTTAACCATAAAATGTGTTCAAAGTACCATGCCACCAAGATTCTTCTAGTAGAAAAGCTTAGTTGAAATATCTGAATTTACAGCGGACAGCAGATTCTCAAATGATACTCAGAATAACCTCCTCTTGGGATGCTCTCGAACATGAAAAAGGCTAGCATATACACGTGTTCGTATTTTCTCCACATTTTGTATGCATCACTTGATGAAAATCACTAAATAAATCAATGCCATATATTTTTATATAACCAATTCAAATCCACAACCTCCAAATATATGAAATATCGACACGGAGCGCAAATTAGCATCTGTCCCCTGCCACCTTTAATGAAATCTTGACATCGTTCATGCCGAGGTCAAAATCAGTTCTAACTCTATAAATCGTGTAAATAAATGTGTATTACTGTGCTATAATTAGACCTTAGAAGCACATTCGTGAATGTACCTTAACATGTCAATGTATCTACTCACTCTATCCGATAAAACAGAATGAACGTCAATATAAAATGGTCAGTAGAAGCTGGTCATTGACCCTAACATTTCACAGTCAAACTTAATTGTAATAGTAATTTGCCCTTTAAATCGATATTTACTGTAACAAAAATACGTTATAATTTTCGTTCACTTAAATTCTTAAAAAATAGTTTTAAAAAATGACTAAGAGTTTAAACTGTTAACTTTAACGTATTTTATGTATTTTTATTATTACATTCCGTACTTCATAACGATAAATATCCAAATATATAGCGGTCATGCAAAAACACGAATTGAACATGATCACGGTCTTGTCACTCATTTTTAAAATCGATATTTCAAACTTTATTTCGTAAATAGGTTGCACCTATAGACATATTACAGATATATAATATATAAGACCAATAAATGGACAAGGTTTGAACATATTGCAACGATTGTATGAGTTGTGAGCAGACGTACATGGTTGATAACCATACATGACTTCAAAAGACCAATACATGGAGAAGGTTTGAACATATTGCAACGATGTAATGAGTTGTGGGCAGACGTAAAGGAGGGATATGCATACACGGCATTGATACCAGGGAAGATCATATCATTTACTTGCCTTAACAGATTGACATTATGCTAGAAAAGCTTTTGACATAAAGTGTATGTTAGAATGGATTATATTGATGCGCAATGCTATGATTATATATACATTTTCAAAAACATCCTACTGTTTGTTATTATATAGCGTAGCTCATAGAAACGCTATAACGTTGTTAGGAAATGTGATTCAAGCTACTTATCAAATTTCCAACAGGTTCAAAAACATGGAAAAACACCTTCATGAGATACTGGGTTTACTAATAATCTCGGTCAAATTCCTATCTAGTAGGCGAGTTGTGTTTGGAACCATTCTCCGAGATCTTCCAATATGCTTGAACGATGATTCTATCGCAAACGATCCTGATCATTCCGTTTAGAGGCATATGCAGATCTTGATCTGCGCTTGATGAAAAGTCCAGAATGATTGTATTCGTTACACGTACGTGATCCAACTGTTCAAATATCATGGTATATAGATCATATACATAACATGCCTAAACACAAACATTTATTGGTAAGCGTCAATTGTTTTATTAATGTTGCACTATTTACACTACAGTGAATGAATACTTCGTCTAACTGTTTGGGTACATTTGGATTGCAAAAATGCGAAACAAATTTACCTACAATCCTTAAATAAATAAGATGCCTGTATAAGTAACATAAACAGGGAAGAAATGTGCCAAAAGAAGGTGTACAACCAACTTATAAGCAAAAGGAAAAGGACTTTTATTTACAGTAAGGTTTAGAAAATAGAAGACATGAAACACTGCAACACTAAAGATTTTTGGAAACTTTTTAGTAAAAAGAAGAAAACAAAAACTTCTGACATTACCTTAGAAGAGTGTTACAAATATTTGTCTACCCTATATCAAAATTAGGGACAGACACAGAACTCTACTGCCGAAGAGTTTTGTGCAGACTACGATTTCGATTCTACCCAATGCAGCTTTGAAGAATTGGACAAGCCCAATCGAATCAATAGATATCTTGTCCTCACATTTAGTAGATATTTTAAATTGTATTTTGAATTCTGGTCATTTTCCCGATAATTAGTGTTAAGGAAATGTCATACCGATTTTCAAGAAGAATGACCCGAATGATGTCAACAATTACCGGGGTATAACCCTAGTCAGTTGTTTTTCAAAAGTGTTTACAGGTATATTAAATAAACGAATAAGTAACTGTGTCAAAACTAATGATATTATTAGTGACGCTCGGTTTGATTTTAGGAAAGAACGTTCTTTTTGTTTTAAATTCGATTATCCAGCATGTTTTAACTAATAAAGGCATGTTATATTGCGCTTTTGTTGATTTAAAGAATGCTTTCGATAGCATTTATCATAAAGGTTTATGATATAAGTAATACAAAGTTGGAATTCAAGGGAAATTACTGCGTATAATACGTGATATGTATACTGGTAAGATGTTGTAGTGATTATTCAGACTTTTTCGAATGTGCAGTAGGATTGAAACAAGGGGAGGTAATTTCACCTATAATGTTTTCCCTTTATCTAGAAGACTTAGAACTTGTTCTTAATGACCGTGCTAATTCTGGTCTTACTATTGACGACATTACCTTTATCTTAATGTTGTTTACAGACGATATGGTAATCCTCAGTAACATTCCTGAAGATCTTCAAAATAGCCTTAACTTGTTGGAAATTTATTGTAATAATTGGGGTTTTTCAGTAAATGTAGATGAGTCAAAAGTGATGGTATTTAGGATAACAGGTGGGGTAAGGGCTAACGAATCATGGATTTTTAAGGGGCAAGGTATTGAATTAGTGAATAACTACCTTGGATGTGTTTTTAACTACACCGGTTTTTGTTTGCTTTTATTGTAGGTAAATGAATTAAAGCATTACATGCTCTCATGGTAAATATAAGGAAATATAATATGAAAGTAAACACGTTATGTCAGCTTTTTTATTCCTTTGTTGGAGCCACATTAAATTATGGATGTGAAATAACAGACTTTTCAAAGTCTAAGAAAATAGGGCGAGTTCATCTTAAATTCTTAAAGCTAATTTTACATGTTAAATAATCAACAAGCAATATGGGTATCCATAGGGAGATTGGAAGATATCCATTATGCATAGCCAGATATTATAGAATAATAAAATATTGGTGCAAAGTTATTGCAACAGATAATGTGATTATCAGTCGATTATATCAAACGATGCTTTCAGATTGTATAAAGGGTTGTAATTATTGGGCAAAGAATGTTAAGAATATCTTAGACACATCTGGGTTATCCTATGCTTGAGAAAACCAATCTATTATTAACTATAAATCATTTCCTGGAATTGTTAAACACTCAAGGATGGACATCTAATTTAGATAGTTACTGTTCACTGAGAACATATAAATTATTTAAAAATACGTTTGACTGTGAAAAATATTTGAATGTTTTACCCAGTAAGCTATTCATGCATCTGGCCAGACTACGCTTATCGTCTCACAATTTGAGAGTAGAATCTGGTCGATATACTTCACAAAGAATTGACTATGAACAAAGATATTTTGTAATTGCTATCATGAAAATGATATCGAGGACGAATACCATTTTGTTTAAATATGTCCTGTATACTCGAAAATTAGAACCAAATTCATTAAACCGTTTTACAGAGTTAAGCCATCTGTAAACAAATTTATTAATTTATTAAAAAGCTGATAAAACTGTTACGTTATTATACTTAGCTAAATATTTACGTGAAGCTTTTGCACATAGGATAAGCTTTGTTAATACCACCTAAAAACATCTCGAACTATCATGCGATATGCCATGCTTATCCAATATGTTTCTTATCATGTTTATGTACGTTTAATTATAGGTAAGATATATAAGTATATGCCTTTATAAATATTCACATATATTTCTTACATTCCCAAATATGTTCAACCTAATTTATATATTGATAGAATATTTTTGGTGAAACAACATTGTGCACATAGTTGTCTTTACTTGATCTTTGTAGTATATAGTATATGTATCATTCATATGCATGTAACAAGAAACTTTGTAAGGTTTACGTTACTGAATAAATAAATCTTGAATCTTGAATCTTGACGAAGAGCCAAATGATGTTGGCACAACTCTAACATATACAACGGTCTTAGAATATCCTATTTTCTTCCGTGAACTTCTGAAATGATAGAATATGGTTTAAATAACGCACGAATGGAGATAGAGAGAGAGAGAGAGAGAGAGAGAGAGAGAGAGAGAGAGAGAGAGAGAGAGAGAGAGAGAGAGAGAGAGAGAGAGAGAGAGAGAGAGAGAGAGAGAGAGGGGATAGAGAGAGAGGGAGAGAGAGACAGAGAGAGAGAGAGAGGAGAGAGAGATAGAGAGAGAGAGGGGGAGAGAGACAGACAGACAGAGACAGAGAGAGAGAGAGAGATATATATATATATATAAAGAAAGAGAGAGAGAGAGTCGGGATGATGGAAAGATTAACAAAAAGAGAGAGATAGATTAAATCTTCAAGAGGGAGAGATATAATTTTAAAATATATACAAATGTAGAGACAGAGACAGAGAGACAGGGGGACAGAGAGAGAGGGGGGAGAGACAGACACAGAGAGAGACACAGAGAGACAGAAAGAGAGAGACAGAGAGAGAGAGAGAGAGAGAGAGAGAGAGAGAGAGAGAGAGAGAGAGGAGAGAGAGATAGAGAGAGAGAGAGAGGGGGGAGACAGACAGACAGACAGAGACAGAGAGAGAAATATATATATATTTAAAGAAAGAGAGAGAGAGTCGGGGAGAGACAGAGGGACAGAGAGAGAGGGGGAGAGACAGACACAGAGAGAGAGACACAGATAGACAGAAAGAGAGAGAGAGAGAGAGAGAGGGAGGGAGAGAGAGAAAGAGAGAGAGATGAGAGAGAGAGAGAGAGAGAGAGAGAGAGAGAGAGAGAGAGAGAGAGAGAGAGAGAGAGAGATTCTGACCATCATAGCTTTATGATTGAGATATATCCAATTAATATAGGTAGAGAGACCAGACAGACCATACATATTCGAGAGAGAAAATGGGAGAAACAGACATGTCTAATATAATATACTTTGTAAAGCTATTCACCATATAGTTTCAAATCGTCGACTTCTGTCTGGAGTTGATCGTATTCGCTCAGTAGTGTTACCTTTTCATCTTCTTTGTTATTCTTTTTGTTTCCAGCTTTATTTTACGTATTTTGAGCTTTGTCTCCTTTTGTTTGCCAACTACGAAAACAAATCAAGAAAAAATGTAAAACAATGGTCGTTCGTTCCGTTTATAAGGATTACTCGGAACAATGCCATGTGGAAGAATTAGAACTGTTTTCGGTAAGCTGCTTGTAGTATTTGATAAACGGTAGTCAAAAGTGTCACCATGCAAAATATAAATTTAGATAACACAATCAAAGTACAGGAAAGGACTTGTCAAGCTTTGTATTGGGAAGAGTCCGTATCATATTTAGGAATATCGAATTGAACAGCCAACAGCACTGAGCTGGTGCGTCGGCTGGTCTAACTCTATACTTGTGGCACAGGCTTCACGAAATAGGTTCCAGCAGCCATCGGGTTAATTAGGGTTTAATTCAATTGAAGAAGAGGCAGTTATTCGAGTTCGTCGACTCAAGATGGACGGCTGAACATTGTAAATGTTATAATATAGTTATCTCAATTGGTTATTTTTAAGTTTAATAGTTTAATGTCATCGAACAATTAAAAACTAATTAAATGCACATGTCCTTAATTATTCTATGCTTTCAAACGAAGAAATATTTTTATGAAACACATTGAAAGGGGTTAGATATATTGTTTAAAGGATGCATGTGAATGTATATGTGTATGTGTGGCCGATCAGACCGATAAAGAATGCAGGCAGCTTGAAAAGTCGGTGGATCCAATTTACAAATAAAATGTGGGTTACTTCCTTCAGAGAGTCTCTGTTTTAATTGTTGACAACGATTAGGCGCCGTTTTGCAACGAACTGGCAGCTCTGGTTCTACTCTTCAATAGGTATAGCACTGACAATGACCCGGAGGTAGTGCGACGGCGGTACAGGATAGGATCCCCGTATGAGCTGCGTAAATAATTTGTATATCCGAACCTGCATGTTCAAATACTGATTAATCTTCGAAGAAGGGTACTGGTTTAAACACAAACTTACTTAGTTTCTTATCCGTAGACACAAGTATCTTGATTACAGGTAATTCAGATGTCTTTCCACTCCCCTTGTCCTTGACCCCGATAACGAGAGCGTATTCCTCTTGGTTTGGGATTGACAGGTTCACACACAAGTTACATGTAACTGGGTCAACGACAGTTTTACTGTTATCTGGTGGAAAATTTAAGGATCTTTGTTCATTTAAAATATGCACTGATATGTATTGATAAACCATGCATGTAAAATACGAAAGAACAAAAATGCCAATGTAAGTCAAAAAATAAAGCTCAAATGAGGCACGGAAACGGATGGTCCTCATTGCTACTTACAACAGTACGACCGCATTATAAGTTAATCTTTCTGAATATATGATTTTTCAAAGAGTGTTAACAATTTGTTAATTAAGGATAGTGGAGCTATTCGGGAACGTCCAATTCATCGTTTAAACGCGTTGAGATTGACGGATGCAAATTGTCAGTATATCCAATAGTTATCTGCCTTGATCAGTTGATGACGCACTGATATATACTTCCGCTTTACAATACCATGCTTAATAGCTGTATTCACTCAGAGCATATATGAGCAGTCATGTGAACGTAACCATGACACGTGTGAAAAGAAAACGTTCATGCGAATCCGTCCTAAGGCTACAAATGGATGCTGCTTTACAGAAATGTCTTGAAACCCTCTATGACAAATTGCCGAAAATAGTAGAGCCTGATGAGACTGATCTAGATCTACACTCGCCACAAATGCTGTACAGTTGTTATTTGGCAGAAAACCACTCACTTAAGCATGTTATGTTTATGGAAAGAATGAATCAATTGATTGTTAATCAGATAGGTACTGCTAAACAATTTCTTTTTTAATTGTGTTTTATGCGCTTTTCAACAGTATTTCCGTTATAACACGGCGATTTTTAGAACTACCGGTATACTCTATCCTAATGTAGATGCATCAGACGTAATACAATCCCTGATGTCTTGAATTGAGGTCATAACTATCATTGTTAAAGTTTATCGTATCACGCCACGGGGGGATCGAACCCTGATCGCCCGCTGACAAAGACACTAAAACTCGGAAACGGGTTTAACTACCTAGTACAAACCTGGGTGAGCTATCGTATTTCCCTTCCCATCTACACTGTAAAGATAAGAAACAAACTCTTTCCCCGCAATCGAATCTGTGTCAACTTTGTATTTGAGCGTCGTATTCTTCTTGTCTTTATTCCCCTTCGAAGTTGACGGTTCCATATAAAGTTTACCCGCGTGCTCTGACGTGTTTCTGAGACCAGCAACCTCGGCACTAGGACCGAACCCATAACCTTCAATACCGCTGTCTATGGGCAGACGCTTACACTTCTTGTCTATCTCGGTACATTCAACCCTGAACTCACAACATGCGTAGACCCTGTCTGTATCCTCAAGATGTAATTTCAGTTTTAGCCTGTATTCACCAACCGTCGGGAATCGAATCTCGATTTCGAAATTATCTATATTTCTTGTTACGAGAACAAGTAACGGCAGCTCGTTAGCATTAAGCTGAATCTCGGATGAACTGATCAGGGATAGTTCGTAAGAGAAGTTAAGGCTATTCGGTTTCGTTTTATCCACAAGCAGATTTATCTGACATTTTCCTTTGCTAGACTTCAGCCGGCATGCTTTCTCAGTTATCAACGAAAGACCGGACATATAAAAGGCTTGTCGTAAATCTGGAAGAGCAAGGAATTCTTTTACACTGTTTACCATCTCGGTCGGTGGGAGTAGCTGATTTTCGGATTCGTCCGGGAGACAGCGGTTCACAAATATCTTTGGATGGAGACAAAACCAGAAGTCATTAAACACGTACTGGGATTGACCTTGACATTCTGTTTGCATTTGACGTTTTGCTACACCGTCGCTTTCCATCAACATTTCACCACCATGTGCGTACCCGATAACAGCATGTATTGACCATTTAAGGTGGACGAGATGTTTTTGACCGTCAGCCGTGATGATGTTCCATGAATGATCTTGAATATAGTCGGAATCGCCATCGCCTGCCCTGTATCGGATAGCCTTGCTCCGCCCCGTTACAACAACACAGTCTATATGGGCGTTTCTGAAAAAATCAGGTGCAGTATTTACTTAACCCTTCCCACACACAAGACATCTACAGTCGGCTGCAAATCTAGGCATGTTATACTAGTATTGAAGAGTCAAAACCTTTCGGAAAAATAAATTATTGTTCATTGCCCCAATATTTTCAAAGGTCGTCTGTTGCAGAGGTGTCAGAAAGCGTCTGTATGTGTAGAAGGTTTCATTCAGCAAAACCTGCGGAAAATGACCTTTGGGTAATTAATAACATGGAAGAACCAAATTAACCCTTTCCCACATACAACATATCTGCAGCAAAATAGTGACAACAACATAAAAAAAATCTCAATAAAAGATAGCTTAACTTGTAAAATAAAGTTGAAAACATTGTGGCCAAAGGAGAAATTGCTCATCATGAGCAATTTCTCTTTTGGCCACAATGTTTTCAAACGTCGTCTGCTGCTATTGCGTCAAAATGCGTCTAAGTGGGAAAAGGTTAAAATGCGCGGTTCACTGCAAAAACCAATCCGAAGGTTTTGCGATCATTGTAGATTCAGATCATGCGCGGTTCACTGCAAAAACCAATCCGAAGGTTTTGCGATCATTGTAGATTCAGATCCGACTTCGCATGATCGCAAGTAATAAATGTAAAGATATTGAAGAAAGAGAGATAGACAGACAGACAGACAGACAGACAGACATACAGGCAGGCAGACAGACAGACAGGCATGAAAAACATTTTGTGAATAGGGTAGATTCTGACCAGACTCTACGAATGTAAGTGTCCTTTGGTTGGTTTTCCAAGTGTAGATTCATTAATTGTTCGAAAGTGGTTTATTTTACCATTTATACCTTTGAGATATGTTTAATTACTTTGAAATCAGGTACGAAATGATTTCATACCCACAGAACGTTCTGTAAACGTTGGCATGATCTATACGCCCATTTACCAGCTGTAACACCAGATACATTGGACTGTTGTAAGGGGCGCTACGTATCAGCATCGTCTGCGCATGTCCAATCCATGATAACAGTCCTCGTGCTAACTGTAACTGGGCATTTGATCCGTCCCGTATAACTGCCTTCAAGTAACTGACAAGCGATTGAAACGTTTTGGCATCATTGGGAGTAGCCTGTGGACACAATAGGTGAATTATATATTCCCTCACAAAAACTGATTTTGACAATGCTGCATGAGAACATGGTGGGACAAAATTCAAAAGTCTAAGTATCCACAATATTTTTTATGACGAGATAATTTCCATTTGCGACAGCCTTTACTACTACTATGCCTCTATAAATATAGATTTGATTTCGCGTCCTAAGTGTCATGCCTTTTCTTCAAGTTCTATAAATGTGTAAGAGTATCGTAACAGTAATGGCGTCACTTCAAACAATTTTAAGCAACTTGGACGGGCAATAAATGGAAATCAAAAGGGACCCATAAATCAATTCGATGTATCGACGTATTCGAGTGCTCCATCGATTTACGTATGATTAATTTATGTAGTAGTTGAATAATCATCATGAAGGAAATGCCAGTGATAAAATCGTACACAGAATAAAACAGCTCAGCAGCAGTTCTGGTTTCTCGTTAGAGTAATCAGAACTGCTGCTACGCTGTTTTTTGTTGCTAACTTTCGGGAAATCCGGTGTCTTGATAGCTACTATAGAGTATAGGGAAAAAATAGTTAACTTGCTCCTATGAATTAATTAATACGAAAAAAAATCCATAAATGGGTTTTTTCGTTCATAGGTAACAGGTGTGAGATTTGTTTTTATTACATTTCTATCCATCAAAGATAAGGATATCTCGGTGAAAGAAAATTCATAATCGTTGATTTATTGTTATTACACACCAGTGTATTAAATCTTTATAATCTACTACACAATTGCGCATGCGTGCCCCTCCCTTTTTTCCATGGCCATGCCTCATCCGAAAATAATGCGCGAAGTAGGTAAGACGACAAACAATATTCCACAGTAAATATAAACTATAGTTGAAGACACGTATTTAAAAATGTAATGTATTACAACAAATAACAATGAAATGTAATAAACAGATTATTCAACTCATTTTTTCAAAGGTTAGAATATAATTCACAATTTCACTTTTAAATCCGCAAATAAGAGCTTGAATCGACATAACACATTTATTTAAATCAATGTACACATTTGTCGGTGCGTGCGTAGTGACGTCACTGCAAAACTGGCAGATTACGTCATTCAGATCTCTCCGCTTCTGAGCTAAAAATAAATGAGCACAGGGGTCTTGTCGTATAAAAACGAAAATTATCGCCGAGTATATAATATATAGTTTAATAAACATTATTTTCATGATTTGGGAATTAAATCCCTTGAGAAAGAGATTCTTGCATATAAAAACTCATGCGCTTTTATATCGCAAGAATCTCTTCCACTTGGGATTTAAATCCCGTATCATGAAAACAATGTTAAACTCCATATCTTTCAAAAAATAAGTTAAATAATCTCTATTTTTTTTTTTTTTCAATAACCCATGCTTTCTGAAATGAAACTGACCAAATCCATGGGGGCTGCCATTTTAGGTATGTATAAAATGAGACGAAAAACACAGATTGAAAATTATTGTCGTCTTTTTAATCATTTTTTTTAAGATCGATATTTTGGGTATGTGTAAAATGAGACGAAAAACACGGATTGAAAATTATTGTCGTCTTTTTAATCATTTTTTTTTTAAATCGATATTTAAGATCATTAAAGTGCTGTGTTATGTGGGAATTAACATTTGTACGAAAAGATAAAAAATAAATGGAACTCTGTAAGAAATATGTTTTACCCGTTCGTCGAAAAAACGACCGCATGAGTCTTCTTACGCCCGAACCTAAATTTTGACTGTATAAAAGCCAAAGAAGGACGTGACGTCATTTCCTTAACAATTCATCTTGGCGTAACGTCAATGGAGCGACGTCGTTTCCCGCAAAAGAAGTGGTATCAACATGAAAGACCCCAAATTCATATACATGAGCTATTGACTCACTCATTCAAAGTATAATTATTTATCAAACATTGTGGCAAAAGGATAACTTTCTCATAAGGAGCAATTGTTCTTTTGGCGACAATCTTTTCCTAAATCGTCTATTGCAAAGGCCTACTTAGAAATCGCTTCTTTACCATAATTGTTCTTTTGGCGACAATCTTTTCCTACATCGTCTATTGTAAAGGCCTACTTAGAAATCGCTTTTTTACCATAATGCAGGTGATCGATTAAGGATCATCTTGGCCCTCATGTTTTAACCTCGTTCATTATAAATGTATTCCTTGGTTTTCTGAAAGTTTTTACTTTATTATTTTCTGTTCGTAATAATAGACGACAGCAATACGAGTTCCAAATATGTTTTGATAATGCAAGAAACATGACATTAACTTTATTATTGTCTAGTCAATTACGTATAAATGCTGCTTCGCTGTTTTCTATTGCCAACTTTCGGGGAAATCCGGTGTCTCGATAGCTCCTATAGAGTTTTATAGGGAAAAACTTGTTCCTACGAATTAGCTAATGCATGGAATATTTCATTTCATTTCATATGTTAGGAAAACTTTGGCATTAAAATGCATAAAAAAGATTAATTCAAGTAATGTGTTCGAGTTAAACTATATATTCGAATTATCAAATGTTCGAGATATCTATGTAGTAATGTTTCAGTGCTGACAGGTACTTACATTTGTTTTTCCAAATGGAACCAGAAACACCATAATCTATCAATTATCATGAGTCACTTTTTGATAATATGATCACCATTTTCTTAATTATAGCCTTTCATAAATAAGTGAATTGTCGCCGTGATATATAACTGAAATAGTGTTAAAAATGGCGTAAAACCCCAATTAAACAAACTATGTCATTAATATGGAAAAGCAGTGAGTTGCTGTCTGAAAGGCTATCTTGTGAAGTCCGTGTATGAGAAAACCAGGAAATACCTGGTTGGTGAACCGGCCGCTGTTCTATGACTGACAAAAATGTTGGAAACGGCGCTATGCCTGAAACATCGACAACTAAACAATCTATCTACGCTTGCCCTCATACAACAACTTGACAGTAGACGACTTTGAACAAATCTAGGTACAAATATGGAAAATGCTTTTCAGTGAAATCACAATTTGAAAAAAAAAAAAATGCTCATTAATTCTTCTTTTATTATTCTTTTGAAAAAGTCGTCTGCTGTAAACGCGTCAAACGCAAATGAGAAAGGGTTAATAAACATGCATTTTATATGACTTGATATCTACCAGAAAGGTGATTTCAAACATTTTTGAAATCCTTGATGTTTTTAAATTTTGTTTAAGTTAAAACAATGAAAAGATTAAAAATATATAGGTTTTACATACCTTATTTGCATGTTCGTCAATTTTGGCAAAGTTAACATCTTTTTCGTTGTAAGTATATAGTTTTTCCATAATGTTCACAAACACATTACATATGACAGCCCCTGGGTTTGAAATGAGGTGTTTTTTAATAACGCAATAAACAAATATCGATAGTCGGTCGATACAATGGCGCCGTGACGGGCGGTATGGGCATTTTACTAAATCTCCATAACTGGAATGTATCAAAGGGATACGAACGTAAACAATGTGGTAATACAAGTGAAGTTCTTTACTCCGAAGTAACATCTAGGGTTATAGTAAGTACACGCGGATAGATGAGACTGTGATGAGCCTGTGCGTTCATAGATGTAGTAAGACCCCCAAATCGCCCGTCGCGACCCAAGTGTATTTAGTAGGGACATATTTAACTCTTTCATTCATACGACAATTCTGCAACAGACGACTTTGAACATATTTTGTCAAAAAATAGAAAATCTCTATAATTGAATGGATAACCTATGACTAAAAGTGGAAAAGATTGTGCCAAAGGGAGAAATTGCTCGTTTTGAGCAATTTCTTCTTTTGTCACTATGTTTTCAAAAAGCCGTCTGCTGCAGAATCGTCAGAAAGCGTCTATATGAGGGAAAATTTAAATATTTAACTCGTTGAAGTGCACTCTGTACTCGTTTATGCTGGGGCTTTTATCTTTACTTCCTAGATCGGTAAACCCTTCCCTCATATAGACACTTTCTGACGCCTCTGCAGCAGACGGCTTTTTGAAAACATAATGACCAAAGAAGAATTTGCTCAAAACGAGCAATTTCTCCTTTTGCGGCAATGTTTTCCAATTTTAGTCATAGGTTATCTATTCAATTATAGAGAATTTCTATTTTTTGACAAAATATGTTCAAAGTCGTCTGCTGCATAATTGTCGTTTAAGGGAAAGTGTTAAACCCTTTCCCACATACAGAAAATCTGCAGCAGACGACTTAGAAACTCTATGAATGAAAGTTACTTTTTCAATTATGTTTTAAAACATTACGGCAAAAGGGGAATTTTCATATCCTGCATTATCACAACGGTTGTATGCATTCATGGTATAATGGAAATAATTACTTTTACAGTTGTTTAAGCCCTTATGAGTACAAAATCTGAATCTAAAATACGGAACATAGCTCATTTTATGTATGCGATTATTGTAGAATTGGCATCAAGTGGAATTGATTCATGAAAATATCCAGTTATTGTGACCTTTAAGATGTTAAAAGGGTTTGAAGCTATGTTTAACATTTCATGAAAACAACGATGAATATCGTAAACAACCTCATTTTATTAGCAGTTATGAGCACTTTTTTGCGTTACTCAACGTGAAATAACGGTTTTCATAGAATTTTTTAAGAAAATGATCTGTTAAGTGGTGGAAGTTATGTGCCACCATAGTTTTCATAGGTAAAACATATATCATTTTCTTGTTTTTTCAAAAGAGTGGAATTGAATTGAATGAATGACAAAGAGCGTCCTTCAATTATAAATTGTATTCTATATATAGGTACTACACGTCAATACGGTATTTCTAAATACACAAGAATATCAGAATGCGTTTTTTATATTTGTCAAAACGCGTTTGTTTTATGCCATACACCTTTACAATATGCGAACGTGAATTGTGAGGTTTTCCTTTCTGTAAATTATGGACAGAATATTTTCTTACAACGAGAAAGTTGTTGATTTTTCAAAAATCGATGAACAAGCAACAAAGGTAGGTGAAATTAACTTATTTCACAAACTGACTTATTATTCTACAAATACATAACCTAGGTATTTATTAAGTATTTTTTTGTCGAATAAAACCAGTGATTTAATTTCAATTCATTGCTATCGATAAGTATTTCAATGAGGGTTGTATTTATCTTATTTGCAATCCTTTATTTTAAATATGTATGCGTATATGACTTGTTCTTAATGACCGTGCTAATTCTGGTCTTACTATTGACGACATTACCTTTATCTTAATGTTGTTTGCATATGGTATGGTAATCCTTAGTAACAGTCATGAAGATCTTCAAAATAGCCTTAACTTGTTAGTTTAAACTTATTTATTTTAAATCGATTGCGAAACAAGCTTTAAGCTTATATTAATCACGCTCGATGTCTGCTTCCTGGATACTTAACCAGTACTCGCGCCGATTGTGTGGAAAAATCCCAAAGTCAGGACCCGCTCATCACGGGACTCGAACCAGGGACCTTTGATGTGAGAGGCCGACGCTCTACCTCTGCACCACTGTCTTCCTCTTAACTTGTTGGATTTTGTTTGTAATAATTGGGGTTTGTCAGTAAATGTAGACGAGTCAAACGTGATGGTATTTAGGAAAAGAGGTGCGGTAAGGGCTAACGAATCATGGACTTTTAAGGGGCAAGATATTGAACTAGTGAATGACTACCTTGGATGTGTTTTTAACTACACCGGTTTTTGTCTGCTTTTATTGTAGGTAAAGGAATTAAAGCATTACATGCTCGTTGGAGCCACATTAAATTATGGATGTGAAATAACAGGCTTTTCAAAGTCTAAGAAAATAGAGCGAGTTCATCTTAAATTCTTTAAGCAAATTTTACATGTTAAATAATCAACAAGCACTATGGGTGTCTATGGGGAGATTGAAAGATATCCATTATACATAGCCAGATATTATAGAATAATAAAATATTGGTGCAAAGTTATTGCAACAGATAATGTGATTATCAGTCGATTATATCAAACGATGCTTTCAGATTGAAACACCCTGTATAAAAGGTTGTAATTATTGGGCAAAAAATGTTAAGAATATCTTAGACACATCTGGGTTATCTTATGCTTGGGAAAAACAATTTATTATTAACTATAAATCATTTCCTGGAATTGTTAAACACTCAAGGATGGTCATCTAACTTAAATAGTAACTGTTCACTGAGAACATATAAATTACTTAAAAACACGTTTGCCTGTGAAAAATATTTGAATGTTTTATGCCTTAGTCAGACACACACATACGGATTCTGAGGAGGCTACGGATGGCTCTTCCGTATATATCCGTTCAATCCGTAATGGTCTGTATCGCATCCGCAGAGTTCGTAACTGTCTGTATCGTATCCGCAGTGTCCAAACGATCCGCGTCCAAATTATAAAAAGTTTCAAAATTCAGGCGCGGACGAGAAAACCGTAATGGTCCGTAACTGAAGGCATTTATCCGTATCTAATCCGTACCTAACCAGTATATAAACCTATCATTCCGCGGTCCATCCTAAGTTGTGGATTAATACGGTTTCATGCGGATCGTTTCGGTTAATTACAGGTTTCGTTCTGCGTATTGTTATGAACTGTTAACTACAGAAACGTTTCAATACGGATAGTTTGCGTTCCAATAATGACAGATACGTTTTTGTGGGGATCAATGCGAATAATTAATTAATATGGATAAATACGGATAGAATTCTGGGAAGTTTTCTCGATCTATATATACTGGATGGTCTTCCTAGTTCCACAGCCATGGACTACGAATGCAGACTGCTCTTACTGAACCTCACACGGATTTGTGCACATATCTTGCGCATCTGGATGACACACCGTCGGGAGAGGAGGTGGTGGATCCGCCGTTGGATAGCACTCAGGCCGGAACAGGGAGCGTATGGCAACCTCATGATGCTCTTGAGAAACGATAATTTGGTGGCGTTCCGCAACTTCACCAGGCTCACACCCGAGATGTTCCGAGACGTGGTGGAATTACTCAGGCCGAGACTTCGTAAAAAACCCACATGGTACAGAGACTCGCAGGAGGTTGCACTGAAGGTTGCCATCACATTCAGGCATCTGGCCATGGGGGACTGCTACAAGTCGATGATGTACCTATTCTATATGCCGCACAACACAATCTCACGTATAGTTCGCGACGTCTGTCAGACCATTTGGGACGAAATCGGCGCAGAGTTTGTCACCATCCCAACGACAGCTGAGGATGGAAGGAGGTTGCTGCAGGAGGTTGGACTGAAGGGTGCTATCATATTCAGGCAGCTGGTCATGGGGGACTGCTACAAGTCGATGATGTACCTATTCTATATGCCGCACAACACAATCTCACGTATAGTTCGCGACGTCTGTCAGACCATTTGGGACGAAATCGGCGCAGAGTTTGTCACCATCCCAACGACAGCTGAGAATGGAAGGAGGTTGCTGCAGGAGGTTGGACTGAAGGGTGCTATCATATTCAGGCAGCTGGTCATGGGGGACTGCTACAAGTCGATGATGTACCTGTTCTATGTGCCACACAACACAATCTCACTTATAGTCCGCGACGTCTGTCAGGCCATTTGGGACGAAACCGGCGCAGAGTTTTTAACCATCCCGACGACAGCTGCTGAGGATGGAAGGAGGTTGCTGCAGGCTACAGCATCTAGTGGGACTTTCACCAGATGCTAGGTGCCTTGGATGGCAAACACATACGCATCATGTGTCCTCCCCACAGAGGGTCCCAGTTCTACTTTGATGCGAACTACAGGTTCATGTGGGCCCAAGTATGGGCAGCATCTGATGCCCAGCTGTGGAACGTTAACATCTTTTTCGTTGTAAGAATATTTTTTTCCCATAATGTTCACAAACACATTACATATGACAGCCCCTGGGTTTGAAATGAGGTGTTACTAACGCAATAAACAAATATCGATAGTCGGGTCGATACAATGGCGCCGTGACGGGCGGTAAGGGCATTTTTTACTATATCTCCATAACTGGAATGTATAAAAGGGATACGGACGTAAACAATGTGGTAATACAAGTGAAGTTCTTTATTCCGAAGTAACATCTAGGGTTATAGTAAGTACACGTGGATAGATAAGACTGCGATGAGCCTGTGCTTTCATAGATGTAGTAAGACCCCCCAAATCGCCCGTCGCGACTCAAGTATATTTAGTAGGAACATATTAAACTCGTTCACTCATACGACAATTCTGCAGTAGACGACTTTGAACATATTTTGTCAAAAAATAGAAAATCTCTATAATTGAACGGATAACCTATGACTAAAAGTGGAAAACATTGTGGCAAAAGGAGAAATTGCTCGTTTTGAGCAATTTCTTCTTTTGTCACTATGTTTTCAAAAAGCCGTCTGCTGCAGAATCGTCAGAAAGCGTCTATATGAGGGAAAAGGTAAATATTTAACTCGTTGAAGTGTACTGTTCACTCGTATATATACTGGGCTTTTGTCGTTACTTCCCAGATCTTTAAACCCTTTCACACATACAGCAAATAGACGACTTAGAAACTCTATGAATGAAAGTTACTTTTTCAATTAAGTTTTAAAACATTACGGCAAAGAAGAATGTTCATATCCTGCATTATCACAACGGTTGTATGCAGTTATGGTATAATGGAAATAATTACTTTTATAGTTTTTTAAGCCCTTATGAATACAAAAACTGAATTGAAAATTCGGAAGATAGCTCATTGTATGTATGTGATTAATGTAGAATCGGCATCCGATGGAAATGTTTCATGAAAATGTCGAGTTATGGTGACCTTTTAAGATGTTCAAAGGGTTTCAAGATATGTTTAACATTTCATGAAAACAACGATGAATATCGTTAACAACCCCATTTATTCAGTTATTAGCAGTAAAGAGCACTTTTTCGCGTTTCTGCGTTTTAACATTTCATAATAAACATAAAATAATCACAGTATTTTATAATCAACGTGAATTCTCCAATTGTTTTCGCCAATTTTTTGGTGAAAATTATCTGTTAATTAGTGGCAGTTATATCCCAACATAGAAGATAAAGATATCATAATCTTGTTTTTCAATAGCGATGAATTGAATGAAAGACAAAGATCGACATTTAATTATTAATTGTATTCTATAGGAGTACATTTTAAGACGTCAATACGGTATTTCTAAATGCACACGAATATCGTAATGCGAACAAAAGACAATTCTTTTTATCTTTGACAAAACGTGTTTGTTTTATGCCATATATATGACAATATAATTAGAGTGAAATGTGAGGTTTTCCTTTCTGTAAATTATGGAAAGAATATTTTCTTACAACGAGAAAGTTGTTGATTTTTCAAAAATCGACGAGCAAGCAACAAAGGTAGGTGTAGTACTTATTTCACGAACTGACTTATTATTGTACAAAAACATAACCTGGGTATGTATGAAGTATTTCTTTGTCGAATACAATCAGTGATTTAATTTCAAGTCATTGCTATTAAGCTTCTTTTGAATCCTTTTGAGAGTTTTGCATCATGAGGGATGAGGGATGTCTATTGTTAGACATTGGGAATCTCTTGTCTATTTTAAGAAGGAGATCCATGACGTCATATCCGTTGAAACCCGTCTATTTTAAGAAGGTGGGGATTCCATGTCGACATATCCGTCTATTTTAAGAAAGTGTGTGTGTGTGGGGGGGGGGGGGGGGGGGGGGGGGGTTGGGGGGAAGGGTCCATGTCGTCATATTCGTGGAAACCCGTCTATTTTTAAGAAGGAAGGGGAATCCTTGTTGTTAAATCTGTGAAAACCCGTCTATTTTAAGAGAGTAGGGGAGCCTGCGACATCACATGCGTAAACCGTTTCCGTCAATATTTTAAGAAGGTGGGGAATTCGTGTCGTCATATGTTGAAACTTGTCTATTTTAATATTGTGAGGGAATCCGTGACGTCATATTTGTGGAGACCCGTCTTTTTTAGGAACGTGGGGAATCCGTGCAGTCATATACGACAAAAGACAAAAGATTCCCCATATCTAAAAATAGACATCCCTCATCCCTCATTATGTAGAACTCTCATTTCCTATTCATCAGCTTTGAGTGTTTTGTATATTTTGTATAAAGGCTACAATCAGTGATGCCGAGACGTTTGATACTCTTGTTAATTACCTAAAACATGGCATACCAGAAACATCAAAAGAACATGCTCAATTACTGTTGGCCCGTGGACTGTTATCGTGGATATGGCATGAGAAGACGAAGTTGATACGTGACTGCCCCTGCGACAGTCCTTTGAGTGTTGTTTCTCGGTTGGTTAACAAAACGATAGCTCATGCTGACGTGTACAATATTTTCTGCAAGTAAGTAGTCAAATATATTTAGGGAATACAATGTTGCTGTAGCAATACGGCGATCAATAGTTTACTATAGGGAGGCAATAACATCTCGATAGAACGAAGGTCGAGAGAGATATTTATTTTCTCACCTTCCAATCGCGTATCGCTTCTGCAACTTTATTTCCCTTTTGATATTCCCTCTAATCTTTTAAGACAAAAGAAAGCAGACGAATTCAAATGTTTTCAATTATATTAAAAAAAACCATTTTACTCCTACAAGCAGGGGCGTTGTACATTGGCATTTTGTATGTATTGACGCAGGAAAAAGCGCATGTCAACAATTAATGTACTAAGGCGGGATATTTTGCATTTATTTGCTGTTATAATCCTCAGCGCAAATACTGCAACACCAATCAAAGGATGAAAAACAACAATTACAGAACATGATTATTGATGTCGTGTGATACAAATACAGGTACTTCGTGTATGTGATTATAGAACCTTATAGAAATGCCTTAGTTATAATAACTTCTAAAAACAAAAACAAATAGTTATATATATGTTTAATCATCACGGACATTTCTGCTCTAAGTTAGCAAGTTTATCATTTAACTAACAGAGATAAAATTTGAATACAGCGGGCACTAATCACGTTGTAAACTAATTATGTCCGTTTATTTCCAAAATCTGACCGAATTTAGAAGAAAATAAGCGGTCACCCTATGAACATGTGTGTGACCAGAAGAAGTTCTTTCGCTAACAATATAAATCAATCAAACTGTCCCACTCCAGGTGGGCATGTTTTACCTATCAACATAGCTTAACATTATAATTGAGCCGTTCCACGAGAAAACCAACATTGTGGTAATGTGTCGACCCAGATCAACCTGCGCAGTCCGCGCAGGCTAATCCGGGCCGACACATTCTGTCTCAGGTGGATATAGGTATAGAGTATTGTTTCATGAAACAGAAAATCAACAGGTGGCAAAAAGTGTCTGTCCGGGTTAGCCTGCGCGGCATTATCCGGTTCAATACTTTACGCAGAATCCACAATGTTGGTTTTCTCGTGGGACGGCTGAATGGTATCCAGTCTATTTAGGTGGTTCCTCTTAGTGCTTCTATTTTCAGCTCTAAACAAGTTCATGTACTAGGCTGATACGGTTCGATACTTTACGTAGCTCTTGTGGCCATGTTTTGATAAATCAATATGCCTTGAAAGTATCTGACATTTTGCCCTTGATATATTTCTGTGACATACAATTTAAGTAGATTCTTATGAGGATATTCTGAAAGTAATCTGAGTTCTGCGTTAGACATAAATGAGGCATTTCGATTATGCTTCGTTTAAATATATTTTATCTTAAATAGTTTCATAAACATGTCATTTTGATATACAAATTATGGTTTAAGTAAAATAGCATGGATTGGATAACAAGTTACTTAAACTTCACATTGATTCATGTTGTTCTAAAGTTTCATGGTCCAGTGACCAAAGAGGTAAATATGCTGAATTGATTGATTGATTGATTGATTGGGGTTTAACGCCGTTTTTAACAATTTCTCAGTCATATCACGGCGGCCAGTTCACCTACTCATATGTTTCCTGGTTTTCGCACACCAGTACTCCACATAACAATCTTCCCAAGCAACTGGCTGCTTTTCCACATAGACTTAGCCCATTGGTGGAAGACGAATGACGCATGTCGCAATGACTTTTGTCAAACGTCGGAAAGAAAGTTGGCTGAAGGTAGATATGTTGATGGCCAAACGAGGGACACGTGACGATCACAAAGCACGTTGTATGCTCATGTGAACTTTTGATTACACGAACTGTCTATTTCAGGCACGCCGGTGTAGAACGTGTAGTTGTTCGAGGGCGAACAAGAAATGTTCTATACAGAGTCGGTGATGAAGATTCAGGGACTATTCAAGGTCAACTATGGAACATCATCACAGCAAACGGACAACGACATTTAGTCCATCCATGTTGGGCGACCGAGGTCGTTGACGGACATGCATTTGGTGATGAAATAGTGATGGAAACCGATGGGTTATTCAGTGGGAAAATTCAAGCAAAATCTGGAGGACACTCCGTTTATATCTTTAATGACTATTGGTTCTGTCTTCATCCAAAGTTATTTGTGATTAGATGTTTACCCGACCAACCTGAAAACCAACTTCTTCCCCCAACAGAAATGGTGAAGAGTGTAGACGAGTTTCTTGCGCTTCCATTTCTACTGGATGGTTTTTATCTTTCCCGACTTTCGCTGATGACAGAGAAATCATGCCGTCTGAAATCCAAGAAAGGAAAATGTCAGATAAATCTGCTAGTCGACAAAGCTAGGTCGAATAACATCAACTTCTCCTATAAACTGTCCTTAATTGGTGCACAGATTAGTGAACTGGCTGCCAAAGACATGCCTTTACTTGTTTTATATAGAAGAAGTATAGACGTCTTTGAATTCGAGATTCGATTCCCCGTGGTCGGCGATTACAGGTTTAGGTTAAGAATGCACTTCAATAATACGCAAGAACTAGAGCAGTGTTGTGAGTTCAGGATTGAATGTACTGAAATAGACACACATTGTAAACGTCTACCCGTAGACAGCGGCATAGAAGGCTATGGGTATGGCCCGAGTGCCGAGGATGCTGGCCTCAGAAACCCGTCCGAACCCACGGGTAAAGTTTATGTTAAACCTTCAACGGCACAGGAAAGCAAAAAAAGTAATAAAATTAAGTTCAATGTCGATGAAGATGTAGTTGACAAAAAGGAGTTCGTTTCAAGTGTGTATAGTGTCGATGAAGGGGGAAACACAATAACACACACAGGTATGTAAACCTACCTTATATATTTCTTATCAAAATGTAGTTGAGACAAAAGTAATTATATTTGTACTTTACCCTTTCCCACATACAACAAATCGACTGCTGACCACTTTGAGAACGTTTAGTCAGAAATACGAAAACTCTGTATATATGAGAGAACAATGATTGAGTAAAGTTTAAAATATTGTGACAAAATGAGAAATTGCTCATCATGAGCTAATACTCCTTTTGCTACAATGCTTTGAAAAGTCGTCTGCTGCAGAGGCTTCAGAAAGCTTATTTACGTGGTAAATGGAATAGGGAAAGCATACATTAGCCTTATATGATCGTCTGCTGCATATATGTTTTAATGCGTCTGTACGAATCAGTACTAGGAATTGGGTGAGTCATATTTTGTCCAATTCAGCTATGGAAACAAGACACGTTTTGATTATTTGAGCCGTCCCGCGAGACAACCAACATACATAACAGAGGCCATAATGTTGGGTTTCTCGCGGGACGGCTCATTACTAGACACATGAGCGGTACCTGGCGATTACTAGACACATGAGCGGTACCTGGCGATTTCTTGACACATGAGCAGTACCTGGCGATTTCTAGACACATGAGCGGTAACTGGCGATTTCTAAACACATGAGCGGTATCTGACGATTTCTAGACACATGAGCGGTAACTGGCGATTTCTAGACACATGAGCGGTATCTGACGATTTCTAGACACATGAGCGGTATCTGACGATTTATAGATACATGGGCGGTAACTGGATATTTCTGAACACATGAGTGGTATCTGACGATTTCTAGACACATGAACGGTATCTGACGATTTCTAGACACATGAACGATATCTGGCGATTTCTAGACACATGAGCGGTATCTGGCGATTTCTAGACACATGAGCGGTATCTGGCGATTTCTAGACACATGAGCGGTATCTGGCAATTTCTAGACACATGAACGGTATCTGACGATTTCTAGACACATGAACGGTACCTGGCGATTTCTAGACACATGAGCGGTATCTGACGATTTCTAGACACTTGAGCGGTACCTAGCGATTTCTAGACACATGAACGGTATCTGACGATTTCTAGACACATTTGCGGTAACTGGCAATTTCTAGACACATGAGCGGTAACTGGCAATTTCTAGACACATGAGCGGTATCTGACGATTTCTATACACATGAACGGTACCTGGCGATTTCTAGACACATGAGCGGTACCTGGCGATTTCTAGACACATGAACGGTATCTGACGATTTCTAGACACATGAACGGTACCTCGCGATTTATAGACACATGAGCGGTATCTGACGATTTCAAGACACACGACCGGTACCTGGCGATTTCTAGACCCATGAGCGGTATCGATCGACTCTCCCAGTTGACATCCTTTACAGTTACATACTGAACGCATATTGGGGCTTCACTTCTTGGTTTTTGTCATTAAATGAATTTATATATATATAAAACATAGGAAGACAACGTGCCTATGCGCAGGGTCACCCTAGTCTCGACTGTGCGCATGATAATAATACCCCAAATCGCATAACGAGACTTTTAAAGGTTAATAGAGATATATGTACAATTCAATTATATCTGTTCAAACTGAAGACTTAATGGCAAATAATTATTTGATTCTTATTTCACGTTTAATTGAGTAGTGTAGACGGACCTTTATCTACACTGGTCACAAATATAACAAGATTGTGTTTATTCTAGTGCCACTAATATGTTTATACCATCAGATAGTAGTAAAACAACAGTTGACGTAGCTTCCTGCAAGATGTCTGTGGACCTATCAATCACTAATCAAGGGGAATATTCTGTCGCCATTGGGTCTCGAAACAAATATGGCGGTCAGAATGCTGCCCCACAAACAATAGCGCAGTATTTCGTGTCTACTGATAAGGAATCCAGTAAGTATTATCTGTTGTTGTTGTTTGGGTTTTTTCTACATCAAGTGTGAAACAATGTGTTGCAGTCTTTATCAGTCATTCTCGCTGGGTGCTCCTGGATGCTTAAACCATAACCTGTTTGGGAGGATTGACTCGGGACCTTAGGATAACGAGGCTGAAGATCTACCTCCGAGCGACTGTCCCCAATCTCATCTCATAGTCACATTTTAGGGAAATTCTATGTAACGGATATTTGGAGATGATTCAATGCCTAATCTACAGAATGGTTAGTTTCACCTGGGACGACTAATACTAGTATTAATTGTCCCAGGTTCACTCATGCCTCTGACGCTCTTGAAAGTAACAGTGTGGGTACTCTCATTAAAATAAATCTCTTTTACAAAATAAATATACAACCTCTTTTTTACATAGGCGTTAATCAAAGGGAAATTAAGGAAAGAAAACGTGACATAAAGAAAGAAAACAAAATCAGTAACAAGAAAAATGAAAAGGAGACGTTACAGAGCGAACACGACCAACTTCAGACCGAAATAACAGAGCTTGAAAAACGTGGTAATGCTTTTTATGATACCTCAATATAACTCATGTCGTTCTTAGTATTTATTAGTCAAAATCTTTCCAACTAGTAATGAACATGCAAGAATCATTACATTCTCTCCACAATATTCCATGAACGAGCATTTTATAAATAAGTAGTGTTTTCTTTGCCAATAATTTCCATGTACAGTGGACGTTCGATAACTCGAAATCAAAGGGTCCAATAAATAACTTCGAGTTATCCACGTGTTTTAGGGATCCGTCAATTTTTGCTGAATTCATTGATATCTGTTTAGCTTCGTAGTTCATTTGTATTTAAATGTTTATTATGAAAAAACAAGCTGCAGTTCTTATGCGTTCCAGGAATTGGTTCGAATTAAACAATGTATTCGAATTATGACATGTTCATGTAATCGTGGGTCCACTCAGGGACACTATATATTACCTTGTCCACTGTATTTATATAATTATGACATGTTCGAGTAATCGTGGGTCCACTCAGGGACACTATATATTACCTGGTCCACTGTATTTATATAATTATGACATGTTCGAGTAATCGTGCGTCCACTCAGGTACACTATATATTACCTGGTCCACTGTATTTATAGAATTATGACATTTTCGAGTAATCGTGCGTCCACTCAGAGACACTATATATTACCTTGTCCACTGTATTTATAGAATTATGACATGTTCGAGTAATCGTGGGTCCACTCAGGGACACTGTATATTACCTGGTCCACTGTATTTATAGAATTATGACATGTTCGAGTAATCGTGGGTCCACTCAGGGACACTTTATATTACCTGGTCCACTGTATTTATATAATTATGACATGTTCGAGTAATCGTGGGTCCACTCAGGTACACTATATATTACCTGGTCCACTGTATTTATAGAATTATGACATGTTCGAGTAATCGTGGGTCCACTCAGGGACACTATATATTACCTGGTCCACTGTATTTATAGAATTATGACATGTTCGAGTAATCGTGCGTCCACTCAGGTACACTATATATTACCTGGTCCACTGTATTTATAGAATTATGACATGTTCGAGTAATCGTGGGTCCACTCAGGGACACTATATATTACCTGGTCCACTGTATTTATAGAATTATGACATGTTCGAGTAATCGTGGGTCCACTCAGGGACACTATATATTACCTGGTCCACTGTATTTATAGAATTATGACATGTTCGAGTAATCGTGGGTCCACTCAGAGACACTATATATTACCTGGTCCACTGTATTTATAGAATTATGACATGGTCGAGTAATCGTGGGTCCACTCAGGTACACTATATATTACCTGGTCCAATGTATTTATAGAATTATGACATGTTCGAGTAATCGTGGGTCCACTCAGAGACACTATATATTACCTGGTCCACTGTATTTATAGAATTATGACATGTTCGAGTAATCGTGGGTCCACTCAAGGACACTATATATTACCTGGTCCACTGTATTTATAGAATTATGACATGTTCGAGTAATCGTGGGTCCACTCAGGGACACTATATATTACCTGGCCCACTGTATTTATAGAATTATGACATGTTCGAGTAATCGTGCGTCCACTCAGGTACACTATATATTACCTGGTCCACTGTATTTATAGAATTATGGCATGTTCGAGTAATCGTGGGTCCACTCAGGGACACTATATATTACCTTGTCCACTGTATTTATAGAATTATGACATGTTCGAGTAATCGTGGGTCCACTCAGGTACACTATATATTACCTGGTCCACTGTATTTATAGAATTATGACATGTTCGAGTAATCGTGGGTCCACTCAGAGACACTATATATTACCTGGTCCACTGTATTTATATACTGGTTATGACATGTTCGAGTAATCGTACGTCCACTCAGGTACACTATATATTACCTGGTCCACTGTATTTATATAATTATGACATGTTCGAGTAATCGTGGGTCCACTCAGGGACACTATATATTACCTGGTCCACTGTATTTATATAATTATGACATGTTCGAGTAATCGTGCGTCCACTCAGGTACACTATATATTACCTGGTCCACTGTATTTATAGAATTATGACATTTTCGAGTAATCGTGCGTCCACTCAGAGACACTATATATTACCTTGTCCACTGTATTTATAGAATTATGACATGTTCGAGTAATCGTGGGTCCACTCAGGGACACTGTATATTACCTGGTCTACTGTATTTATAGAATTATGACATGTTCGAGTAATCGTGGGTCCACTCAGGGACACTATATATTACCTGGTCCACTGTATTTATATAATTATGACATGTTCGAGTAATCGTGGGTCCACTCAGGTACACTATATATTACCTGGTCCACTGTATTTATAGAATTATGACATGTTCGAGTAATCGTGGGTCCACTCAGGGACACTATATATTACCTGGTCCACTGTATTTATAGAATTATGACATGTTCGAGTAATCGTGCGTCCACTCAGGTACACTATATATTACCTGGTCCACTGTATTTATAGAATTATGACATGTTCGAGTAATCGTGGGTCCACTCAGGGACACTATATATTACCTGGTCCACTGTATTTATAGAATTATGACATGTTCGAGTAATCGTGGGTCCACTCAGGGACACTATATATTACCTGGTCCACTGTATTTATAGAATTATGACATGTTCGAGTAATCGTGGGTCCACTCAGAGACACTATATATTACCTGGTCCACTGTATTTATAGAATTATGACATGGTCGAGTAATCGTGGGTCCACTCAGGTACACTATATATTACCTGGTCCAATGTATTTATAGAATTATGACATGTTCGAGTAATCGTGGGTCCACTCAGACACACTATATATTACCTGGTCCACTGTATTTATAGAATTATGACATGTTCGAGTAATCGTGGGTCCACTCAAGGACACTATATATTACCTGGTCCACTGTATTTATAGAATTATGACATGTTCGAGTAATCGTGGGTCCACTCAGGGACACTATATATTACCTGGCCCACTGTATTTATAGAATTATGACATGTTCGAGTAATCGTGCGTCCACTCAGGTACACTATATATTACCTGGTCCACTGTATTTATAGAATTATGGCATGTTCGAGTAATCGTGGGTCCACTCAGGGACACTATATATATTACCTTGTCCACTGTATTTATAGAATTATGACATGTTCGAGTAATCGTGGGTCCACTCAGGTACACTATATATTACCTGGTCCACTGTATTTATAGAATTATGACATGTTCGAGTAATCGTGCGTCCACTCAGAGACACTATATATTACCTGGTCCACTGTATTTATATACTGGTTATGACATGTTCGAGTAATCGTGGGTCCACTTAAGGACACTATATATTACCTGGCCCACTGTATTTATAGAATTATGACATGTTCGAGTAATCGTACGTCCACTCAAGGACACTATATATTACCTGGTCCACTGTATTTATAGAATGATGGCATGTTCGAGTAATCGTGCGTCCACTCAGAGACACTATATATTACCTGGTCCACTGTAAATGTATTTTTTACTTTTCAAAACTTTTTCATGTATTTGCATTTAGATCACCAACTCCTGTTTTCTTTTCAAAAACGTTTTCGTGTAGTAAATTGAGCCGTTCCGCGAGAAAACCAACATTATGGACTCTGCGTAATATATCGACCAGATCAGTCTGCGCAGTCCGAACAGGCTAATCCGGGCCGACACATTCCGCCACAGCGGGATAGAGGCATAGAGTAATGATTCCTAAAACAGAAAATCCACAGGAGGCGAAAAATGTCTGTCTGGGTTAGCCTGCGCGGCAAGCTTAGGCTGATCCGGTTCGATACTTTACGCAGGGTTCACAATGGCACGGCTGAATGGTATCCGGTGTATTTAAGGGGTTTCTCTTAGTACTACTATTTTCAGCTCTAAACAATTTAATATACTAGAATTGTATTATTATGTAACTTAATCATGTTATTATAATTGCAGAAACCACAAAGAAAGAAATATGAGGATTTCGTTTTACCCTTTCCCTTTCCAACTTACAGATGCATTTTGACGCTTCTGTAGCAAACGACTTTTGAAAGCATTGTGACAAAAAGAGAAATTGTTCATGATGCACTCTTCAATAAGTATACGTTCATCGACGTTCCATAGTTTTGCACATATTTTCAAAGTCATCTGCTACAGATTCGTTTTTTGCTGGAAAGGGTTTTATAATATAACGTTTGTGAACTGTGGAATTTTGTGTGATGTGTCTGCTTTGAAAACGTCCAACGGAAAATTGGAAGTACGATTTTATTACATAGTTGAAAACATTGCGGGGAAATATGATATTCTCGTTTTTAGCTCCACTGGCTGAAAGCCAGTCGAGTTTATGTCATGGCGAATTATTCGTGGTGCTTGTGTGCGTGGGTGCGTGCGTGCTTGCGTGCGTGCGTGCGTGTCGTGCGTCACATGTTTGCTTCAAACGACTTCTCCTCCCTAACCACTTGGCCAATTGGGGTGAAACTTCATAGGAAGTATCCTCTCAATGTTCTCTCCTAAAGTCTGCATAAATGTTCCTTGGGTGACCCTCTATCAGATTCCTTCAAGCCATGTTGATTGGTTGAAAAACATGGCCACCAAGGGGCAGGGCTGCTTCGCATTTATGTCTATATTGAAGACTTAAAAAATCTTCTCGGACGATAGTATCTGGCCGTTTTTCAAATAATGTTGTAGAAATATTCCTTGGGTGACTCTCTATCATATTCAACCAAGCCATGTTGATTGGTCTTAAGATATGGTTGCCATGGGTCTTGGCTGTCAGCCGCTTATATTGGCTTTAGTGAGCAAACTCCTTCCAAACTATTTGACCGATTTGCAAATAATTTGCAGACATGTTCCAATTGGGTGACACTCTACGAGATTCCTGCAATCCATGGTGTTTGGATATTTAAATTTTGCCTAATGGCAGTGGAGCGATACTGGCCCTCTTGGGCCTTTTGTTGATATTTATTACTCTATTTCAAACATTATTTTAATAATTGGCTTATGTAGAAGTGTTAATTGCCGTCAGTAACAGGAATAAGTTAATTAGAATTCTAGACGGGATACGGCCGTGTGTGTGTCTTAATCCATTATTTTGTAAACAAATAATGCCTTGTTTTAGAAAAACAATATTTAAATTGATTCCTTTAAATCGATTGCTTCATGCAATGAGGTTATAACCTTTGCATGAAGTCCATGGTAAATATTAGTTATCCCTTTCCCACATACAACACTTTTGAAGAAGGCGACTTTGAAATCATGCAGATGCTTCAAAACGCGCCCTACTGTGGGAAAGGGTTACACGATTGATAGGACAATAACCACTCATTCATGTTGTTTTAATCATTTCCCACATATTACGATTATGCAACAGATGACGTTTATGCAAGATTATTATATTCAACATATATATCTGTGTGTGATGACTGTTATATGACATTTTATACGAGAACGAAATGGTGCCGTGAAGACCTAGCTTTAATAGTTTAATGGACAATATTTATCTGCAAAATTGCCGACATCGACGGCGATATTTTTGAATGACTTTTTTGTTTGTTTATATGGTGCGCTTTACTCCGCTTTCGACAGTATTTCAAGTCATAACACAGCGTTCCCTTTTAGTTCGTCTGATTTGACGAGCTATTGTCGTAACTTGATCCCGTCGTCGTCGTTGGCGGCGTGGGTTAATTGTTGTGCTTGGGTCACTTTCATGGAAACTATCAAAGCTATTACTTTGAAACTCGGAAAACTTGTTTATCTTATACCCTTCTTCACATTGTAGGCTAGAGATGCTGAGTGCGACCTGGTTTTTTTGTGGGGTATAAAATATGAATGTTCGTGGATTTTCGTGGATTTTAAGAATTGGACATAGCTTTTTCATGTTTTGTTAGATTGATTTCAAATTTTTCACAAATAAAGATAGAAAATGTACTTCAACATATCAAATGGGTTTTTGAGTCATACATTTAGACGGGGAAGGGTGGGGGACGGTAAGAGATGGTGAGAGAATATTTATTTTTATTTTTTAAACTGTCATTTTTAGCTATCCAGATTGTATAAAATTTGTGTTTATGTCACTTACATGCGATTTTGTATTTACATGTATTTTGACTGGATTATTGACCATTTTCAACAAAGAAAATGTCAGACACATAATATTTTTGTAACAGTAAACATAATGTAACCAAACTTAGTGTATAGGAAGTATTAATGAATCTCTGTTATTGATGTCAAGTTCAAGGTCACTGATACTGAAAATAGGAAAATGGTAATGTATTCAATATCTTTAGCTACAGTTGACCTTATGTAACAAACTTATGTTTGTAGTAAGTATTTAAGAAGATCTGTTATGGGATTGTGTTTTGGGGCTCCTTCGGTCAAAGTCAAGGTCACTGTTGCATTCGAATTATTTGACCAAACTTAGTGTGTAGTAATTATTTTCGAAAACCTTTTGTAGGATTATGTTTAGGACTACTTGGGTCAACACTTAGAAAAAAACATTAATATCGGTGTATTTGAGAGTTACTACCACAAACCTATTTGGACAACATGCAGTCTGGTTCAGTAATAATTTAAATGTTTTAAAGTCTATGTTTTGTACACCAATACGTTCACTTTTTGTGCATAAACTTACAATATTGAACAAGCCATTTTTTCTAGATAAAGGGGATAAATTTGTCAAATATATAGTGATTGGTCAATAGGCATCAATCAGCTTATCTCATTTTGACAGATAATGGCAGCCACTTGAAGATCTTCCTTATCATGTAATGGATTTATTTCCACATGGTAAATCTTGATTTGATACTTAAAAAAATAACAGTACTTTGTGGCTATTATAATACTTAAATTTTAGTTCAGGCTTGAAGATTATTTATATAAAATAAGTAAACCGTATAAGGATAAAATCAGACGAGTGTCCAGCACCAGTCCAGGCGGTGCTCTTATTTGAATAACCAGTACTGTTGGTAAACTTATCATGATATCAGCGGATCGGTCGTTATACTATCCCAGAAATCCTGATCACCAAGGAGGGAAGACACTCCACTTCCATCCCTTTTTAAAGACTTTGTTTTGACCCGACCTGGGATCGAACCCGGGTCTCCCGTTCTTACCACTATATGTCGCAGTCTGAACTTGTACACAGTAAGAGAGATATACAGCTTTGTTTGTATGATGGTTTATGCCGCATTTAACCATTTCTCTAGCGGCGCTTCCTGGCTACTGGTCCATTTATCCTGACAGCAGCGAGTCAGTCGTAATGCTAAACCACAATCCCTAGCGCCAAGGAGGGAAAGCCATTACTACACTGTTTAAGTCTGTTGTATGGCCCGGCCAGAGATGTAACCTGCCAACTCTCACTCCCGAGGCAGACGTGCTACTGTTACACCACCGAGGTGGTAGTAACAAAGTAAGCTTGAACAAAAATCTCCGTTTAGCTTCGATTAATGACATTATGAATGTCTCATTTCATGGAGCATTTACCGGATACAAAATTTAAGAAGACAACCGATCAGAAAATACATCTTTGGAAAAGGTGTAAAACTGTGACACCAATTTCGGAAGAACAATTATTATACAGAATTAAAAATAGCAATTTCTCATTTTCAAACAAAATGTTCAAAAGCCGTGTCTGCTAAGGCGTCTGTATTAAGTGAACACATATATGCATTAACAAAATGAGCTGGGCCTCACTTCTCCCCACAGGGAGGTTTTAAAAACAAGAAGACGAGTTTAATCAACATTTGTTTTTAATGACAACAGTTGGGTATAGATGTTACAGTGAAAATTTGACCATGACATATCAAAAGTCAGATTGGTGTTTCAGCTGAGGTGGCAGGGGACCCTTAAAATTGCAACTTTTCATCTTGTTTGCACCAATAACTGTTATCTGAGAAATTCTCAAAAACAGCATCCATCATGATGTCAATACTATTTCACAATATTGGCCTATGACAAGATTTCAAATATATATGGCATTTAAGCAGCTCAACGTAACTGAACAAAAAAAATACGGGCGAAAATGGCACTATTTCCACAGATTTTCTTATCAGGTTCTTACTTTCTGTAAAAACGCAGGAGAAACTTCAAGCACCCATACTTAATAATCAAGCAATACTTAACCATGAAATGTGTTCAAAGTACCATGCCACCAGGATTCTTCTGGTAGAAAAGCTTAGTTGAAATATCTGAATTTACAGCAGACAGCAGATTCTCAAATGATACTCAGAATAACCAACTCTTCGGAAGCTCTCGAACAGGAAAGGCTAGCATATACACGTGTTCGTATTTTCTCCATATTTTGTATGCATCACTTGATGAAAATCACTAAATAAATCAATGCCATATATTTTTATAATATAACCAATTCAAATCCACAACCTCCAAATATATGAAATATCGACACGGAGCGCAAATTAGCATCTGTCCCCAGCCACCTTTAATGAAATCTTGACATCGTTCATGCCGTGGTCAAAATCAGTTCTTACTCTATAAATCGTGTAAATAAATAGGCAATGTGTATTATTGTGCTATAATTAGACCTTAGAAGCACATTCGTGAATGTACCTTAACATGTCAATGTATCTACTCACTCTATCCAATAAAACAGAATGAACGTCAATATAAAATGATCAGTAGAAGCTGGTCATTGACCCTAACATGTTACAGTCAAACTTAATTGTAATAGTAATTTGACCTTTAAATCGATATTTACGATAACAAAAATCAATATAATTTTCGTTCACTTAAATTCTTAAAGAATAGTTTTAAAAAATGACTAAGAGTTTAAACTGTTAACTTTAAAGTATTTCATGTATTTTTATTATTACATTCCGTACTTCATAAGGATAAATATCCAAATATATAGTGGTCATGCAAAAACACGAATTGAACATGATCACGGTCTTGTCACTCATTTTTAAAATCGAGATTTCAAACTTTATTTCGTAATAGCTAGATATATTACAGATATATAATATATTTGCCGACCTCTATTGTGTTGTGCAGCTCATTTAATTTGTTCTTGAAATTGAAATGAACACGGTTTGAACATATTGCAACGTGTGTATGAGTTGTGAGCAGACGTACATGCTTGATAACGATACATGACTTCAGAAGACCAAGAAATGGAAAAGGTTTCAACATATTGTAACGATTTAATGAGTTGTGAGCAGACGTAAAGGAGGGATAAGTATACACGACATTGATACCAGGGAAGATCATATCATTTACTTGCCTTAACAGTTTGACATTATGCTAGAAAAGCTTTTATGTTAGAATGGATTATATTGATGCGCAATGCTATGATTATATACATTTTCCAAAACATCCTACTGTTTGTTATTTTAAAGCGTAGCTCATAGAAACGCTATAACGTTGTTAGGAAATGTGATTCAAGCTACTTATCAAATTTCCAACAGATTCAAAAACATGAAAAAACACCTTCATGAGATACTGGGTTTACTTATAATCTCGGTCAAATTCCTATCTAGTAGGCGAGTTGTGTTTTTATAACCATTCTCCGAGATCTTCCAAGATGCTTGAACGATGATTCTATCGCAAACGATCCTGATCATTCTGTTTAGAGGCATATGCAGATCTTGATCTGCGCTTGATGAAAAGTCAAGAATGTCTGTTATCGTTACACGTACGTGATCCAACTGTTCAAATATCATGGTATATAGATCATATACATAACATGCCGACACACAAACATAACATTCATCGGTAAGCGTCAATTGGTTTATCAGTTTTGCACTATTTACGCTACAGTGAATGAATACTTCGTCTAAATGTTTGGGTACATTTGGATTGCAAAAATGCGAAACAAATTTACCTACAATCCTTAAATAAATAAGATGCCTGTATAAGTAACATAAATAGGGAAGAAATGTTCCAAAATAAGGTGTACAACCAACTTATAAACAAAAGGAAAGGGACTTTTATTTACAGTAAGGTTAATAAAATAGAAGACATGAAACACTGCAACCCTAAATATTTTTGGAAACTTTTTAGTAAAAAGAAGAAAACAAAAAGTTCTGACATTAGCTTAGAAGAGTGTTACAAATATTTGTCTACCCTATATCAAAATTACGGGCAGACAAAGAACCCTACTGCCGAAGAGTTGTGTGCAGACTACGATTTCGATTCTACCCAATGCAGCTTTGAAGAATTGGACAAGCCCATAACATGTGCAGAAATTGAGCATGTAGTAAGTAATTTAAAATTAATCATACTGTAGCGACAGTTTGCTAAATGAATATTTTATCGAATCAATAGATATCTTGTCCTCATATTTAGTAGATATTTTTAATTGTATTTTGAATTCTGGTAATTTTTCCCGATAATTGGTGTGAAGGAACTGTCATACCGATTTTCAAGAAGAATGAACCGAATGATGTCAACAATTACCGGGGTATAACCCTAGTCAGTTGTTTTTCAAAAGTGTTTACAGGTATATCAAATAAACGAATAAATCACTGGGTCGAAACTAATGATATTATTAGTGACGCTCAGTTTGATTTTAGGAAAGAACGTTCTACAACAGATGCTATGTTTATTTTAAATTCGATTATCCAGCATGTTTTAACTAATAAAGGCAGGTTATATTGCGCTTTTGTTGATTTAGAAAATGCTTTCGATAGCATTTATCATAAAGGTTTATGATATAAGTAATACAAAGTTGGAATCCAAGGGAAATTACTGCGTATAATACGTGATATGTATACAGGTAAGATGTTGTAGTAATTATTCAGACTTTTTCGAATGTGCAGTAGGATTGAAACAAGGGGAGGTAATTTCACCTATAATGTTTTCCCTTTTTCTAGAAGATTCAGAAATTGTTCTTAATGACCGTGCTAATTCTGGTCTTACTATTGACGACATTACTTTTATCTTAATGTTGTTTGCAGACGGTATGGTAATCCTTAGTAACAGTCCTGAAGATCTTCAAAATAGCCTTAACTTGTTGGACATCTTTTGTAATAATTGGGGTTTGTCAGTAGATGAGTCAAAAGTGATGGTATTATTACAATGGAGTTATTGTAGATAATACACTCTCATGGGACCTACACGTGAACAGTGTACGTGCAAAAGTAAACTCTAAAATTAATCTTCTTAAAAGAATATCATTTTACGTATCCCATGATATGAAAGTACTATATTACAATGCGTATATTATGTCTACTTTTGACTATTGTTGTACAGTATGGGGTGGGATTTCTAAAGTCCAAAATATTATATTTAAAACACAGAAAAGAGTTGCTAGACTTATATTAAACAAACCTGTACAAACCAGTTCTAAATCAATGTTTTCTGAGTTGCAGTGGTTAACTTTTGAACAAAGATATTACTATTATATTGCTTTATTGGTATTTAAAAGTAAGCATGACCTTACACCAAGTTACATTTGTAACCTTGTGTCCTTTGCAAACAACGAACATTACAATTTACGTTCTGCTAGTAAAAATAATTTGAATGTCATGAAATCTAAAACAAATAACTTGAAAACAAGCTTTACCCATAGCAGTGCTAAAATCTGGAACAGTCTGCCTTCAAATATTAAGAATATTACTAAGTTACAAACTTTTAAATACCAGTGTAAAAAGCACTTACTTAACATATCGAAGTTATAAGAAAAGTATTTACAACATTGTTTTCATTTGTTTCAGTTTATATGTGCTTATGGATACAAATATGTTCTGTATGAATGCTGAAATATGTGATATAATGTTGTTTTTAAAATCTGTATTTACTATTTACTTTAACATGATGGTGCTTGTCGTATAATTGAATGAATGATTTGTTTTGGCCTGGGAAACCTATGGGTAAGGCAACTCCGGTATGGCAGTTGTCTTTATCCCACCGCTGCCACCAAATGTAACGTGCCGGGCTAAAGACGCAGAAGATCCCTTCAGCGAAAAGTATACTCAACCCTGAAGGAGTCCACTTGTCTTTTATATATAGCCCTAAACTCCATCACTTCGAAACGGTGATGTAAATTTCATATCAAATGCAACGTGTACCGAACGTTTTCGTTACACATATAAATTACTTAAAAATACGTTTGACTGTGAAAAATATTTGAATGTTTTACCCAGTAAGCTATTCATGCATCTTGCCAAACTACGCTTATCGTCTCACAATTTGAGAGTAGAATCGAGGACGAATACCATTTTGTTTAAATATGTCCTGTATGCTCGAAAATTAGAACCAAATTCATTAAGCTTTTACAGAGTTAAGCCATCTGTAAACAAATTTATCTGATAAAACTGTTACGTATTATACTTAGCAAATATTTACGTGAAGCGTTTGCACATAGGATAAGCTTAGTTAATACCACTTAAAAACATCTCGAACTATCATGCGATGTACCATGCTTATCCAATATGTTTCTTATCATGTATATGTACGTTAATTATGGATAAGATATAATTATATACCTTTATAAATATTCACATATATTTCTTACATTTCCAAATATGTTCAACCCAATTTATATATGATAGAATATTTTTGTGAAACAATATTGTGCACATAGTTGTCTTGACTTAATCTTTGTATTATATAGTATATGTATCATTCATATGCATGTACAAGAAACTTTGTAAGGTTTCGTTTCTGAATAAATAAATCTTGAATCTTTAATCTTGAATCTTGACGAAGAGCCAAATGAGGTTGACACAACTCTACATATACAACGGTCTTAGATTATCCTATTTTCTTCCGTGAACTTCTGAAATGATAGAATATGGTTTAAATAACGCACGAATGGTTGAGAGAGAGAGAGAGAGAGAGAGAGAGAGAGAGAGAGAGAGAGAGAGAGAGAGAGAGAGAGAGAGAGAGAGAGAGAGAGAGAGAGAGAGAGAGAGAAAGAAAGAGAGAGAGAGAGAGAGAGAGAGAATATATATATATATAAAGAAAGAGAGGGTCGGGGAGATAGAAAGATTAACACAAAGGGAGAGAGAGATTAATTCACGAGGAGAGATAGAAATACAGACAGAAAGACAGACAAGCATACTGCGGACGATGGTACTCTCTTGTCTCTACTCTCACGACACCACACGCGTCAAATTCACTTGAATATTCTTCTCCTCGTGTTAAAGTACGGGAAACGGAAGTTGTAATGGCTATGTGAAGTGCTCTCTGGTTGGTCGATATTTGGTTGTGTACGGATTTTTAGCCAATCAGCGATCAGGTAATAGGAACCATTTTTTTTTGTGTCGATATATTTAGTTTTGACGTGTCTGTGTTTTCCGCGGAAATGGTACCCCTTATGGCAACTCAAATATTAAGAAAACGAAGAGACGGATCAAAAATAGGGATGATCATTCGAGAGAGAGAGAGAGAGAGAGAGAGAGAGAGAGAGAGAGAGGAGAGAGAGAGGAGAGAGAGAGAGAGAGAGAGAGAGAGAGCGAGAGAGAGAGCGAGAGAGAGAGAGAGAGAGAAAGAGAGAGAGAGAGAGAGAGAGAGAGAGAGAGAAGAGAGAGAGAGAGAGAGAGAGAAATATATATATATAAAGAAAGAGAGGGTCGGGGAGATAGAAAGATTAACAAAAAGGAGGGAGAGAGATTAATTCACGAGGGAGAGATAGAAATACAGACAGACAGACAGACAAGAATACTGCGACGATGTACTCTCTTGTCTCTACTCTCACGACACCGCACGCGTCAAATTCACTTGAATATTTCTTCTCCTCGTGTTAAAGTACGGGAAACGGAAGTTGTAATGACTATGTGAAGTGCTCTCTGGTTGGTCGATATTTGGTTGTGTCCGGATTTTTAGCTAATCAGCGATCAGGTAATAGGAAACCATTTCTTTTTGTGTCGATATATTAGTTTTGACGTGTCCTGTGTTTTCCGCGGAAATGGTACCCCTTATGGCAACTCAAATATTAAGAAAACGAAGAGACGGATCAAAAAATAGGGACGATCATTCGATGTAGCAACTGATGGGCTACACAACGCACACCGAGTGGTTTCTAAATCCGAAAAACTGTGGAAGGAGATAGTTTTCGCATGAAAAGCGTTTCCATAGCAACGGTGGTTTCTATGGCGACCATACTTCAAAAGGAACAACTAGAGCCTAGACCCTTCATCCCTACCAAGTTTGGTCGAAATCCGTTGAGAGAGAGAGATTCTGACCATCATAGCTTTATGATTGAGGTATATCCAATTATATAAGTTATTGGGTTTGTTACTGACCCACTACGGAAATATAGGGGGTCTGTAGGATTAATAGGGGGTGAGGCGATAGCGAAATAAATATAGGTAGAGAGACAGACAGACATACATAACGAGAAAGAAAATAGGAGAAACAGACAGTTCTAATATGATATACTTTGAAAAGTTATTCACCATATAGTTTCAAATCGTCGACTTCTGTCTGGAGTTGATCGTATTCGCTCAGTAGTGTTACCTTTTCATCTTCTTTGTTATTCATTTTGTTTTCCAGCTTTATTTTACGTATTTTGAGCTTTGTCTCCTTTTGTTTGCCAACTACGTAAACAAATCAAGAAAAATTGTAAAACAATGGTCGTTCGTTCCGTTTATAAGGATTACTCGGAACAATGCCATGTGGAAGAAATATGAACTGTTTTCGGTCAGCCTGCTTGTAGTGTTTTGATAAACGGTTAGTCATAAGTGGCCACCATGCAAAATACAAAAGTAGATAACACAATCAAAGTACAGGAATGGACTTGTCAAGCTTGTATTCGGAAGAGTCCGTATCATATTTAGGAATATCGAATTGAACAGCTAACAGCACTGAGCCTGGTGCGTCGGCTGGTCTGGCTCTATACTTGTAGCCCAGGCTTCACGAAATAGGTTCAATCAGCCATCGGGTTAATTAGGGTTTAATTCAGTTGGAAGAAGAGGGAGTTAATCGAGTTCGTCGACTCAAGATGGACGGCTGAGCATTGTCAGTGTTATGATATAGTTATCTCAATTGGTTATTTTTAAGTTTAATATTTTAATGTCATCGAACAATTAAAAACTAATTAAATGCACATCTCCTTATATATTATATGCTTTCAAAGGAAGAAATATTTTTATTAAACACATTGAAAGGGGTTAGATATATTGTTTAAAGGATGCATGTGAATGTATATGTGTATGTGTGACCGATCAGACCGATAACGAACTGGCAGCTCTGGTTCTACTCTTTTTCAATATGTATAACACTGACAATGACCCGGAGGTAGTGCGACGGCGGTACAGGATAGGATCCCCGTATGAGCTGTGCAATTAATTTGTATATCCGAACCTGCATGTTCAAATACTGATTAATCCTTGAGGAAGGGTACTGGATTAAAAACCTAGAATGGAGTGCTTCTTGGAGCACGTGTGTCACCTGCCGGGACCTTGTCAGAAAAATTAAATTGTTGACAGAAAAGGGGCAATAACTCTGATATAAAATATATTTGAATTAGCCCTCTTTTCTGAACCAATCACACACATTAATATAAACATTTGTCAGAAGTTTCAATGTTATTCTTTGAGTATAAAAAAAGTTATTTGAATGAAAACGTGACGAAAAAGTGTGACGGACAGACAGACGGACGTACCCATGAAGTGTATTTGTGGGGTTATTTCTTTTGTTTCAAACTTGTGGGTTGCATCCCACAAGTATGCTATTCATTCCGTAAGTATTCCCCTTTTACGGAATGAATAGCATTAATATGCAAATAAAATACCCGTTATAAAAGAAACAAAACATTTATTTATCTAAGTGTCTTTATAAGGGTGGTGGGTGAGCTTTATATAAGAACACCCCACAAGTACTCGGTCATCAGGACGGACAAAAAAAAGTAATCCCTAAGTGTCAACCATGCTACGCAGGTGACACAAACACTTACTTAGTTTCTTATCCGTAGACACGAGTATCTTGATTACAGGTAATTCGGATGTCTTTCCACTCCCCTTGTCCTTGACCCCGATAACGAGAGCGTATTCCTCTTGGTTTGGGATTGAAAGGTCCACACACAAGTTACATGTAGCTGGGTCAACGACAGTTTTACTGTTACCTGGTGGAAAATTCAAGGATCTTTGTTCATATAAAATATGCATTGATATGTATTGATAAATGATGCATAGTCTTAACATGTAAAATACGAGAGGACAAACATGCCAATGTAAGTCAGAAAAATAAAACTCAAATGAGGCACGGTAAACGGGGGGCCCTGATTGCTACTAACACTAGTACGACCGCATTATAAGTTAATCTTTTCTGAATATATGATTTTTCATAATTATATGGACGAACATTTCCAGAGTGTTAACAATTTGTCAATTAAGGATAGTAGAGCTATTGGGGAACGTCCAATTCATCGATTAAACGCGTTGAGATTGACGGATGCAAATTGTCAGTATATCCAATAGTTATCTGCCTTGTTCAGTTGATGTCGCACTGATATATACTTCCGCTTTACAATACCATGCCTAAAAGCTGTATTCACTCAGAGCATATGAGCAGTCATGTGAACATAACCATGACACGTGTGAAAAAAAACCGTTCATGCGAATCCGTCCTAAGGCTACAAATGGATGCTGCTTTACAGAAATGTCTTGAAACCCTCTATGACAAATTACCGGAAATAGTACAGCCTGATAAGACTGATCTTTTGTCTGATGATATTTCGCACACTACGCAAAATGTGAAGGAAGGTGTAGATAAACTCGGTGAGTCATTATCCAGACGAATTCAGTCGGTGACCGATGCAGTAAAATCCACAATAGAGAGGTCCCGGAAAGAACCAGCATCACCGCCGAAAACTGTTAATACCATACAGGCACAGAAAACACCAAACGTGGAGGTAAAAGTGGACAGGACTTTTTTGATCGGGGACTCTGTATTTAAAGGAATACAAAGACGGGGACTGAACAACAAAACTGACATTAACTCAGGTAGTGGGGCAACTATTAATCTTTTAAATGAAAGATTGTCGGAAGTTGGTACACATAAATATTCAAACGTTGTTTTGTACATTGGCGGAAATGACGTCAGCAACGGAAAGTCGAGCGTGACGTTACGAGCGGAAATTAGAGACACGACGTTGTCACTTCAACGTAAACAGTGTTGCGTGTACCTATGCACCATTTGCCCAAGGCAAGATGTTGATGTCAGGCCATACAACAACGAAATTCGTGAAGTATGTCGCGAAACTGGTGCAGTACTGATCGAGTGTCATAATGCATTTGTATACGGAGACGGTACCACAGTGAGACACTTCTACAACAACGACGGCATTCATTTAAATTTACTCGGAACAAAAACTCTTGTGTTCACCGTTAACAAGAAACTGCATATTGTAAAAAGGCCCAAAAATGACGAGACTCCACGACAACAGGCGACAACATTCGGCGCTTACGCTGGAAGACAGTACCGCGTTCGACATTATGCAGATGATAGAGGCCTGCGCTCGGACAGTGGGCACGGAGACTACTTCACGCCAGTTAATCGACGATCTCGGCCGTTCCAGATATCGCCTGGAAATAGTAGTGCTGCTTCTTCATACGGAAGAAGAAACGGGAACGCATACAGACAATAGGACGAAACCGGCAGACACACGCACTATTTAAACGTAAATCTATATAGGACACTACAAAATATATGTACTGAGTGTAACGAGGTAAACTGTGTATGTATAATGGGTGAAGAACAAGATCATTGCAGTACTTTGAATAATTGCAATTTCATACATAGACCTAAGGATGTTACTCTAGCCCTCAGAACCAAAATTAACTGTGATGAAAAAACAACGCCTTTACATGAAACGTATTCTACCGATCTCGTAAATAAAACACACCAACAACCACCTAGTATGACCTTAAATGATTCAGCAATCAGTCACAGCACTTGTTATAGTAATACTTCATTTAAATACAGTAAGAAAGGTACTCATATTTCTAATCTGAATATTTGTCATTTAATGCCCAAACTTGACGAAATTAAATTAATGCTATCTAACGTGAATTCCCCGGATATACTAGGTTTATGCGAAACGTTTTTGCATGAAAACATCGATGACAACTGTTTGAAAATTAATTATTTTACGTTTGAACGAAAAGATCGTGTCGGTAAGAAAAAGGGTGGCGGTATCATTGTTTATATGTCAAATAAATTATCGTACAAGCGTTGTCTAGAATATGAAAACGATGATATAGAATCCGTGTGGATTCAGATTAATAACACAAACAGTAAAGCGTTTTTATTAAACTTTGTTTATCGACCTCCTAACGCAGGACAGACTTGGATCGATTTATACGAAGCGCAACTAGATAGAGTCGATTTATCGCGGTCGGAATATTACATACTTGGCGATTTTAATATTAATTATTTATCTGCAAATACGGATAAACACTTTAATAACACTAAATGGGTCGACTTAGTTTCAAAATTTAATTTCGTGCAACTTGTTGAATCTTCAACACGTGTAACTAAATACTCAGAAAAAATAATAGATCATATTTATACACCATCATGTTACGTCACTAACATAAATGAAGTATTTGTTTCACCGCTGTCGCTTAGCGATCATTATCCGATAAGTTTTACACATACGAGCACCATGTCGCTTTCAAAAAGTTTGCATAAGTATATGCAGTACAGATCTTTTAAACAGTTTGATATAAGCGTATTCAAAGAAAGAATTCTCCAATTGTCAATACATACTGTTGAGATATTGAGCGATCCAAATGAGGCGCTGAATTTGCTTTACCACATACTTAATACAGTATTATCTGATATAGCACCAGTGAAAACTAAGCGAATTAAATATGACACACAACCAGGTTGGTTTTGTGATGAAATTAAGTCCATGATTTTTCAACGCAATAAATTCCATCAGGATGGTAACTTTGAACAGTATAAAATACTTAGAAATAAGGTAACGGCTACAATAAAAAGACATAAAAGAAATGTTTTCAACAAAGCAATTCAGGAGAATAAAGACGTCAAATACTTATGGAAAAATCTTAAATATATTTCAAATTTAAACCAATCTAGAACTGTTCAGCTTCCGCGTACGTTAAAGAAAAACTCTGAAATTCTAACAACAGACTTGCGCATTATTAATGAATTGAATACATATTTTGTGAATATTTCATCCTTAGTTAAATTAACCGATTTTTCACCAAACACATTTGTAAAATTACAAAAAAAGCTTGACGAAAAACTTGCAAACAATATTTTTGAAATTCCATTTATTTCGACACATGAAGTTAAATTAATAATTAACAAGTTGAACATTAATAAATCAACAGGAATTGATGGAATAAGTCCAAAAATAATTAAGTATTGCGGTGATACAGTGATTTCGAGTATAACGTCAATCATTAATAACAGTATTGCAAGTGGGACTTTCCCTGATAAATTAAAACAAGCGAAAGTTATTCCTCTCTTTAAATCTGGTACTCGTGAAGACCCGGCAAACTATCGGCCTATTTCCATATTGCCAACATTGTCAAAAATCTTTGAAAGACACATTGCTAATCATATGCATGAATATTTTAAAAAAACTGATATAATACACAAATATCAGTCCGGTTTCCGAAAAGACCATTCTTGTGTTACAGCACTGACAAGGTTAATAGATTCTTGGATGAAAGATATAGACGAAGGAAAACTCATCGGCAGTGTGTACCTGGACCTCCGTAAAGCCTTTGATTTAGTTGATCATACAATTTTACTCCACAAACTTAAACTTTATCATTTTAATGAATCAGCATTAAGACATTTTAATTCTTACTTAAAAAATCGAAAACAAAGTGTCGTAGTAGAAAACAACAGATCTGATGAACTCCTTATACAATCTGGCGTGCCTCAAGGATCGATCCTCGGACCGCTGCTATTTTTAATTTATATAAACGACATTGTTTACGAGTGTGAAAACAATAACATTGATATGTATGCCGACGACGCAACATTGTATCAATCAGGCAAAAGTGTATCTGACATTCAAATCACGCTGCAAACAAAACTGAGCAATATTGGAAATTGGTGTAAAGTTAACAACATGGCGATCAATCCCTCGAAAACGAAATGTATGCTTATTGGAACAGCCAACAAAATAAAATCTTCAAGTAAACTTAAATTGACAATAGATAATGTAGCTTTAAACAATGTAACTGAACAAAAAATATTAGGGATTTATATTGACCAAACACTCTCGTGGAACACTCAAGTGACGAAAGTCAGTAAAAATATTAACACCAAAATTTCATTGCTTAAACGAATATCTTACCTCATCACTTTTGACATGAAAACGATGTTCTACAATGCCTACATTGTACCACTGCTTGATTATTGTTGCCATATTTGGGGTACTTGTCAAAGAAAAAACGCAATAAAAATTATTAAGCTTCAAAAACGAGCCGCAAGACTGGTTCTAAACCAAGCCAAAAGATCAAATTCCGAGTGTATTCTACAATCAATGGGTTGGCTTAATTTTGACAAAAGATGTCGTTACCATGCTGCGGTTCTCATTCATAAAACAATTAACAACATGACGCCGTCCTATATGAATGATGTAATAACAATATCTAAAAACCAATCGTATACTCTGAGATCACAAACAAACAATGATCTTACTCTACCCTATATACCTCGCACTAACTACGGCAAAAATACATTTACCTTCTATGGAATGCGTGTTTGGAATGAATTACCATTGGAAATTCGCAATATCAGCAACAATAAAACTTTCAAAAATAGAGTGAAATATCACTTACTACAAGAAAAATAAGACCCTATCCCAATAACAACTTAATTCAATAACATGTTGAATATCAATGTTTATATTTGCATAAAAGCAAACATAACAGTTCATTTGTGTCTGCCTACTGTTTTATCATTTCATGTTCTCATCTATCATTCACCATCTTAAGTACATTGTATCATAGTATCATACTAACATTCACCTTATTCAAATTGAAATGTAGTTTCTATTTGAAGGCCACATGGCAGATAAGTCATATGCAATTCATTTGTTATATTACTTAATGTGCAACCTTCGTTAAATAAAGATTTTATTATTATTATTATTATTATTATCTAGATCTACACTCGCCACAAATGCTGTACAGTTGTTGTTTGGCAGAAAACCACTCACTTAAGCATGTTATGTTTATGGAGCGAATGAATCATTTGATTGTTAATCAAATAGGTACTGCTAAACAATTTTTGTTTGTTTTAATTGTGTTGTGTTTTATGCGCTTTTCAACAGTATTTCCGTTATAACACGGCGATTTTTAGAACTACCGGTATACTCTATCCTAACGCAAATGCATCAGACGTAATACAATCCCTGATGTCTTGAATTGGGGTCATAACTATCATTTTTAAATTTATCGTATCACGCCACGGGGGGGATCGAACCCTGATCGCCCGCCCGCTAACAAAGACACTAAAACTAGGAAACGGGTTTAACTACCTAGTACAAACCTGCCCCCAAAATGACCCCAAAAGGCAGCTGCGGCGATAGACATCTGCGTAATGTATCGACCAGATCAGCCTGCGCTGTCCGCGCAGACTGATCCGGCCGACCCATTCCGTCTTAGGGGGATAGATGAATAGAGTAGTGATTCCTGAAACAGAAAATTCGCAGGAGGCGAAAAGTGTCTATCCGGGTAGGCCTGTGTGGCATGCTTAGGCTGATCCGGGTCCACAATGTTGATTTTCTCACGAGACGGCCTACACATTGATTATTGCAAAGCTACACCCCTGGCTGTACTGACTCAGAGTATAAAAGCGGTGGTGTGCGAAAACCAACCTAAACATAATCATAACACGTGTGAAATAAAAGTTCTCTATGAAACCCTCTATGACAACTTGCCGAAAAAAGTAGAGCCTTATAAGACAGACCGATCTGTATCTACACTTGCCACAAATGCTTTAACCTCTTACTAAAGCATGTCATTACTATTATTTAAAAGCGACTACAACTCGAAAAAGGATTTAACTACTTCAGTACAAACCTGGATGTTCTATCGTATTTCCTTTTCCATCGACACTGTAAATATTAGAAACAAACTCTTTTGTATCAACCGAGTCTTTGTCAACTTTGTATTTAAGCGTCATATTCTCCTTGTCTTTATTTCCCTTCGAAGTTGACGGTTCCATATAAAGTTTACCCGCGTGCTCGGACGTGTTTCTGAGACCAGCAACCTCGGCACTAGGACCGAACCCATAACCTTCAATACCGCTGTCTATGGGCAGACGCTTACACTTCTTGTCTATCTCGGTACATTTAACCCTGAACTCACAACATGCGTAGATCCTGTCTGTATCATCATGATGTAATTTCAGTTTGAGCCTGTATTCACCAACGGTCGGGAATCGAATCTCGAATTCGAAATTATCTATATTTCTTGTTACAAGAACAAGTAACGGCAGCTCGTTAGCATTAAGCTGAATCTTGGTTGAACTGATCAGGGATAGTTCGTAAGAGAAGTTAATACTATTCGGTTTCGTTTTATCAACAAGCAGATTTATCTGATATTTTCCTTTGCTAGACTTCAGCTGGCATGCTTTCTCAGTTAACAACGAAAGACCGGACATATAAAAGGCTTGTCGTAAATCTGGAAGAGCAAGGAATTCTTTTACACTCTTTACCATCTCAGTCCGTGGAAGCAGCTGATTTTCGGATTTGTCCGGGAGACAGCGGGTCACAAATATCTTTGGATGGAGACAAAACCAGAAGTCATTAAACACGTACTGGGATTGACCTTGACATTCTGTTTGAATTTGACCTTTTGCTACCCCGTCGGTTTCCACCAGAATTTCACCACCATGTGCGTACCCGATAACAGCATGTATTGTCCAGTTAAGGTGGACGAGATGTTTTTGACCGTCAGCCGTGATGATGTTCCATGAATGACCTTGAATATAGTCGGAATCGCCATCACCTGCCCTGTATCGGATAGCCTTGTTCCGTCCCGTTACAACAACACAGTCTATATGGGCGTTGCTGAAAAAATCAGATGCTGTATTTACTTAACCCTTCCCACACAACAAATTTACAGCAACCGACTGCAAATCTAGGCATTTTATATAAGTATTGAGTAGAGTGAAAACATTTCGGAACAATAAAAGATTACTCATTTTGAGCCTTTTCTTCCATTGCCCCAGTATTTCTAAAAGTCGTCTGTTGCAGATGTGTCAGAAAGCGTCTGTATGTGTTAAAGGTTTAATTCAGCAAAACCCGAGGAAAATGACCTTCGGGTAATTAATAACATGGAAGACCCCAATTGACCCTTTCCCACATAACACATATCTGCAGCAGACGACTTTGAAAAATAGTGACAACAACATGAACAATCTCAATAAAAGATAGCTTGCTTGTTAAATAAAATCGAAAACATTGCGGCCAAAGGAGAAATTGCTCATCATGAGCAATTTCTCTTTTGGCCACAATGTTTTCAAAATTCGTCTGCTGCTATTGCGTCACAATGCGTCTACAGGTGGGAAAAGGTTTTGCAATCATTTTAGATTCAGATCCGACTTCGCATCCACGCAGTCTAATATGCTCTGTACAGATCGCAAGTAAATGTAAAGATATTCAAGAAAGAGAGACGCAGACACACAGACAGACAGACCATTTTGTGAATATTTTACCATTTATACTTTAGAGACATGTTTAATTACTTTGAAGTCAGATAAGAAAATATCTCATACCCACAGAACGTTCTGTAAACGTTGGCATGGTCTATACGCCCCATTACCATCTGTAACACCAGATGCATGGGACTGTTGTAGGGGGCGCTACGTATCAACATCGTCTGCGCATGTCCAATCCATGATAACAGTCCTCGTGCTAACTGTAACTGAGCATTTGATCCGTCTCGTATAACGGCCTTCAGGTAACTGACAAGCGATTCAAACGTTTTGGCATCATTGGGAGTAGCCTGTGGACACAACAGATGAATCATATAACCCATTTTGACATTGCTGCATGAGAAATTGGTTGGACAAAAATCAAAAGTCTTATTTTTTTATGACGAGATAATTTCCATTTGCGACAGCCTTTACTACTACTATGCCTCTATAAATATAGATTTAATTTCGCGTCCTAAGTGTCATGCCAACAGTAATGGCGTCACATCAAACAATAAACAACTTGGACGGGCAATAAACGGAAACCGAAAGGGACCCATAAATCAATTCGATGTATCAACGTTTTCGAGTGATCCATCGATTTACGCTTAATTCGTTTATGTCGTTTAAGCTTTATAGTTCATTTGTAGTAATATGTTTATCATGACAGGCAAGCCAGTGATAAAATCGTACACAGACTAAAACAGCTCAGCAGCAGTTCTGATTTCTCGTTAGAGCAATCAGAACTGCTGCTACGCTGTTTTATGTTGCCAACTTTCGGAAATCCGGTGTCTCGATAGCTCCTATAGAGTTAGGCCCTATATAGGGCAAAATAGTTAATTTGCTTCTACGAATTAGTTAATGCATGGATTATTTCATTTCAAACGAATATGTTAGGAAAACTTTTGCATAAAATGGCATAAAAAAGATTGATGTAATGTGTTCGAGTTAAACTATATATTCGAATTATCAAATGTTCGATAAATCTATGTAGTAGTGTTTCAGTGCTGACAGGCACTTACATATTTTCTCAAATGGGACCAGAACCACCATAATCAATCAATTAACATGAGTCACATTTTAATAATATGATCAACACTTTCTGAAATAATACGCTTCATGAATAAGTGAATTGCCGCCGTGATATAACTCAAATAATGTTGAAAATGGCGTAAAACTTAATAAAACCAAAATATGTCATTTATATGGAAAAGTAGTCAGTTGCTGTGAAAGGCTATTATGTCAAGTCCTTGTATGAGAAAGCCAGGAAATACATTGGTTGGTGAACCGGCTGCTGTGATATGACTGACAAAACGCTATGCCCGAGACAACGACAACTTGGAGAGCTTCCTAAATAAGCTTAATGCTTTCTGGTCAATCTTGTTGATATTTATATTTGATACCAGAGACATATATACACATGTATGTGTTTATATGTCTCTGTTGATACGAAAGTGTTATAAGATGTACATGTATATTAGAATATACATAAAATATTGTTTAAACCAACGACAACTTAAATAACTCTCTTCCCTTTCCCACATACAACAATTCTGCAGCAGACGAATTTGAAAACATCTAGGTATAAAGTATGGTAAATGTCTTTCAATGAAAGTACAATAGCAAATAAATAATTGCTAATTAGTTCTACCTTTGAAAAGGTCATCTGGTGTGAATGCGTCAACATGCAAGTGAAAAAAGCTTAAATATTGAATTTTGAATGGCTGGATAACTACCAGAAAAATGATTTTTAACATTTTTGAAATCCTTTGATGTTTACAAATTTCGTTTAAGTTCTGACAATGAAAAGTTGAAAAAGATATAGGTTTTACATACCTTATTTGCATGTTCGTCAATTTTGGCAAAGTTAACATTTTTTTCGTTGTAAGAATATATTCTTTCCATAATGTTCACAAACACATTACATATGACAGCCCCTAGGTTTGAAATGAGGTGTTTTTAATAACGCAATAAACAAATATCGATAGTCGGGTCGATACAACGGCGCCGTGACAGGCGGTAAGGGCATTTTACTATATCTCCATAACTGGAATGTATAAAAGGGATACGGACGTAAACAATGTGGTATTACAAGTGTAGTTCTTTATTCCGAAGTAACATCTATGTTTAGTTTATGTACAAGCGGATAGATGAGACTGCGATGAGCCTGTGCATTTATAGATGTAGTAAAACCCCAAATCGCCCGTCGCGACACAAGTGTATTTAGTAAGCCCATATTTAACTCTTTTTCTAGGGCAGACGATTTATAATTGAATGGATAATCTATGACTATAAGTGGAAAACATTGTGGCAAAAGAAGAAATTGCTCGCTTTTATCTTTACTTCCCAGATCGGTAAAACTTCCCCCGATATAGACGCTTTCTGACGCCTCTGCAGCAGACGGCTTTTTGAAAACATAGTGACAAAAGAAGAATATGCTCAAAACGAGCAATTTCTCCTTTTGCAGTTATGAGCACTTTTTCAAGTTACTACTTTTCTGAATTTCATAATAAACATAAAATAATCACAGTGTTTTATAATCAACGTGAATCTCACATTGTTTTCGCGAAAGTTTTTATGAAAATTAGCTGTAAAGTTGGTGGCAGTTATATGCCACCATAGATAACATAGGTAAAACATATATAATTGGATTGTTTTTCGATAGCGTGACATTGAATGAAAGAGCGTCCTTCAATTATAAATTCTATATGGGTACAGTTTAAGACGTCAATACGGTATTTCTAAATACACAAGAAAATCATAATGCGCACAAGAGACATTTTTTTATATTTGACAATACTTGTTTTATGACAATATGTGACTTTAAATTTGAGGTTTTCCTTTCTGTAAATTATGGAGAGAATATTTTCTTACAACGAGAAAGTTGTTGATTTTTCAAAAATCGACGAACAAGCAACAAAGGTATGTGTTATTAACTTATTTCACAAACTGACTTATTATTGTACACAGACATAACTTTTTTATACAATTATTAATTATGTTGAACACGATGTGAGTGTGCTTGATGCTGTATTTGACGATTAGAAAAATATTGATGATGATATATGTTTGATATGATAAAGATTATCAAATTGAATTATTTCATGATGCTGATAGTCAGTATTACTTTAATTAGTCGCCGGGCAGAAGCCCGTGACTTATATTTTTAATAGCTTTTCGGAAATGACATGGGAGGGGCGAGTTATTATTAGAAAAAAACAAATTAAAATGTATTGAACATATTACAATTGTGTTTGTTTAAAAACACTTAGTTATGACACATCTAAACTGAAATAAATAATCCGATGTTTTAAGTATTTGCAGTTTCTTTATTTTAACTCGCATTTATGTTTTAGTGTCTTATTTACGAAGACAAAAGAGTCCCTGTTAGACTTGCTGCAGACTGTTGTGTGTCAATATCGAGATAAAAATCACGTCGAATTCTCCTTTTAATAGCAATTTTAACTTTCTGAATGTTATTTTCATGTTCAAAGTGATGTCTTGATTTGTGTAGAATTCATTTAATAATGTTAATCCATATATATCTAAAATAAGAACTGTGTCGAAGCTAGATATAGTGTCCTGCTGTGTCCTAGTTTCGTCACCTTTAACATCGATTTTCGCGCATGCGCATTTCGATATGAAGAAGCAGTGGTCAAAATATTATTTTATTTTAGATAAGTATGTCTCAAATATATGCCTGTTTATCGGTCGTGAACGTCAAAACGCTTTCTCCTCAGTTCTTGACCTAGGATCATATTGCCAAAATATAAAGTGAAGTAACCGGAAGTAAAATGTAAAACTTAGAAACACGCTTCCATGACATTAAAGAGTTATGCAGACAAAAACATTCACTATACAGTCTTAAATCATTTTATTTAACACACACAAAAAAAAAATCACATTAAACATAATATAGAAATGCTTTTTTTCTCTCGAATGCAGTGGAATTAAACATGCACTAAAGCTTTGCCTGATTTTTTTTTTTCACTTTCTTCGATGTCAAAACGACTCGATCTTGACACGAGGTCAACATTTCGAAAGAATGCTCAAACACCTAATATTACAGATATATAGCATATATTACACACTTAAACGATTAAATATATGTGATATTAAATGTTTATTTGGCTTGAAACAAATTAAGAAAAGAACAAACTCTGATAAACAATAATTTTTTAGAAATAAAGAAAATCTGTTTTTTCGCACCCAATTAATTTCATACTTGCCACCTTTTAAATAGTAATGGGACTCGCAACTGGCATTTCTCTTGCGCCATACATATATTGTATGCATCAATGATTTAAATAAACAATTTAGCTGATATGGTGTTCAAGTGTGGTCTACGTTTTAAACATGTAAGGATAAATTTTAACATCTGTGAAATAATTATTATTAATCAAAGCACTGAAAGTACTGTGGGACGGTACCCATGGTATGAGTGGAAAAAGATGGTCAACTGTTCCATTTTTTGGAAAGTTACAACACAAGTCACATAATTTCAAATAATGTAAACAGAAAAAGCAGAAATGCATACAGTTCAAACATTTATTTAAGACAGGGTTAACCTTATTTCCAGAGATCTTTAATTAAACTCTTAAACGGAAGATATAGTTTAGATAACCAAACACATTTGTGATAGGTAATTTATCACATAGACAAACTCTACAGCAGATGATTTGAAAATGTCTAACTAAAGATATTGGTAAATCCGTATTAATGAAACTAAAAGTATTGACATGTGAGGAAAACATTGAGGAAACTGTCGAAATTGCTCATATCATTCGTCTATTGAAGATTAGACAACATGTGTCTGTAGTGTAGAAAGGGTAAAATAGTACCTGTAGCAAAGCTATTTGTTATCTAGAGTTAGTAGAGTATCTAAAGAATCAACTTAATTTCAACACTCTTAGTAAAGAGTCACTCAAGGAACACTTGAGAGAAATGTGGTCTCTAGAGTGTTTACAAGATTTTTCTCAATATTGGCCTAGTGACCTTGTTCTTGACAAGACCATATTCGAACATAGCCTAGATATCATCAAGATAAACTTTCTGGTAAAGTTTCAACATGCTCAAGTTAAAAACATGGCTTCCAGAGCCTTAACAAGATTTTCCTTCAATTTGACAAATTGACCTATTTTTTGACTCAACATGACCAATGTCTCACTTGGCCTGTATATCATCAAGAAAAACTTACTGACAAAGTCTCAAGCCACTTAATTCAAAAATGCGGTTTCTTTAGTGTTAAAACAAGATTGTCCTACAACTTGGCATGGTGACCTAATCTTTGACCAAACATGACCCATATTCAAACTAAATATAATAAATTCAAACATTCTGACAAAGTTTCAGCATGCTCAAGCTCAAAGTGCAGCTTCCAAAGTCTTAACAAGATTTTCCTTAAACTTGGCTTAGTGCCCTAGTTTTTGACCCAACGTAACCCATATTTGAACTTGGCCTATCAACAAGACGAACTTTCTGACAAAGTTTCAAACTGCTCAAGACAAAAATGCGGTCTCCATAGTGTTAACAATATTATTCTACAATTTGGTTAAGTGACCTAGTTTTTTACCGGACCTGACCCATATTCGAAGTTAGCCTAGATATCATACAAGCAAATATTCTGACAAAGTTTAAACATGTTCAAGTAAAAAATGCGGCTTCAAGAGGGATAACTAATTTTTTTGGTTTTCGACCTGAGATGACCCATGTTCGAACTTGGCGTAACAATCAGCAAGATAAACAAACTGAATAAGTTTCATGAAGATTTAATGACAATAGTGGCATACAGAGTGCTAACATATATATATATATATATATATATGTCTTACATGTTATTCAAGAAATACTCTGCAGCATTATTAAACTGTATAACTAAAACCATAGTTAGAAAACGGTAATTGCTCTGAATGAGCTATCTCTCCTTTTCCAAAAATGCTTTGTCAAACTCTTAAGTTATATTTTGTCAGCATTTTTAATTTATGTTTTTCATATTCGTGCTTTTTAATGCGTTCCCAAATACATACTCATCTGCAGCAAATCTCTTTAAAGCGACTGAACTCCAGATACCCAACTGCCGGAAAAAAAATCCAATTTTAAGAAAATAAGTGTTATTTTTGTATTTGGGGCATTAAAATATGATAACTGACATATTACATACCCCTATAATCGGTGAGATTTTCTTGTTTTCGATACTTTTTCCATCGCAAATTCTACCCTGTCAGTAACGGGGTAAGTATTTTTAAATAGGAAACCCCTTCATCGGGACAATTGAAAACGACTCAAGTTCACTTTATTGATAAAAAACGATACACTTTCTATCCTGGTTTTACTTGGATAACATAAAGATTATTTTTTTTCGTGCCATCTGGATTTCAATCGCTTTAAAAAACATTACAGAAAAATAAACATTCCTCATAAGGAAATTTCTACCCTTGCCATGATGTTTCAAATCTATTCCGTACACTGGTTCTACCATGATTATAAAAAAATTCAAAAAAATGCAAAGATATTTTCAAAGTTGTCTGCTGTAGATTGGTTAAAAAATGTGTTGCCTGTGGTATTGTTTCTGTTCAAATATTTCTTCCAATCCTTGAAGTTTGCAAAAAAATCAACTGGTCAAAATGTACAGTTGTGTTTAAAATTTCGAACTTTTCTTCCCATTACTATGTTCAACAATTAAAAAATTGGGGACATATTTTGTCCATGTAAATTCTGTTGCATGATGAGTACATATCAACTTGACTTAATGTAATATATATAGAAAAATATAGTAAACTGACCTTTGAATGTACATATGCTGTAGTTAAATTCAAAAAGACAATAATTATGCAGCAGAAGATCTTTGAAACTTTATGTCAGAAGTTAAATCTCATAATGTACTTTTACTTCTGTGATCAATAATTGCATTGTAAAGTACCAGTACTCTCTGGAATCTAGACAGAGACAGCCTTGATATCAGATTATTTCGATATCCCTTTCCCTCAAAAAGACGCTTTCTGATGCCTCTGCAGCAGACGACTTTTTGAAAACATGGCGACAGAAGAAGAAATTGCTCCTTTTGTCACAATTCTTTTTACTAATTCCTCTTACTGTTGACAAATGCTAGTAAAAATGATTCATGTAACTTACAGTTTTACTTTTAAATTTTTACATATTGGGTCATTGAACAAAACACATGATCTGCCTGATCAAAATTATCAACAGGTTTCCCCTGTGGTGACACAATTTCAAGTTCAAGATGATCTACTTGATGTTAGTTATTATGTACTGCTGTACAAGTGTCTTCCTGGAAGACTGGATTATAGCTCAAAATGATTTACCTGAATGTCTTGTTCATAGTTAATTACAGTTATCTTCCTGTATTATAAACAAAAACAGATCACATTGTGCATCTTAGATTCGTATTTGTGTCGTTTACATCGAGCCTAGATATTTTTTCTTCCATTCCGTTATTGTTTTCTGAGTTACCTTTTCACCTGTTACTGGTATATTCCTCCTATCTAAGGAGCTAGGTATTATTAAGTTAAATTAGATTATATAATATTAATCCAATCTAATCGTCAGTATATACATGTACGTATTATTTACGAGGTATCTTAACGTTTTAGGGGGAGTTAAATAATTTCAGCTTACTGTGAGTAGCACCATCACCCATTATTAATACTATTTACGTTATACTCTGTTTTTGTAACCCTTTTCTCGTTGTATCAATTATAAATTGTCATTGCAAGTATCGCTTTATACTGGCTCGTTTAATAAAGTTTTAATCCTTTGCAAGTTGTTTAGTTCGTTTTACATGAAGATTGTAACATAACGTTCTTGTAATGGTTTCTATGTCCCTATAATATGGTTTCTTCAGTTTAAGTAGTTCTTTAAGTTTGGTAGCAGAGGAATCCAGAATGAAATGAATTAGTAATCCTTGTCTTTCTAATTTCTCAAATGTACCTAGAGGTGTGATGTTACTCAAATAAGATTTGAGAACCGTTAAATGTATATCTCGCTCTGTACTAATGACGGGGCACTGTAAAAGGAAATGATTAGTATCCTCTATGTTTGTTCCACATAGCAGACAGACTTCAATCGTTGTACTAAACTAATTAACAAAATTCAAATTAATTGTACAAGAATGTTCCTTGGGTGGATCTCTTTCAAACTTGTTCAAAGCATTCTATTCCATGCAGAACTTTGGTTGCCACGGCAAAAAGAAGGGGGAATTAACCAAAACTTCTTGTCTGAAAGTAGAAGGCCCATGCCTTTGATATTTGGTATGTAGCATCATCTAGTGAACCTTCACCAAGATTGTTCAAATTATAGCACTGGGGTCAAAAATGACCCCTGCCCGGGGGTCACTTGTTTTTCATAGACTCATATAGGGAAAAACTTTAAAAATCTTCTTCTCTAAGAGTAGAGGGCCAAGGCCTTTGCTATTTGGTATGTAGCATCATCTAGTGGACCTCTACCAAGATTGTTCAAATGATAGCCGTGGGGTCAAAAATGACTCCTCCCCGGGGGTCTATCGTTTTACAAAGACTCATATAGAGAAAAGCTTAAACAAAATCTTTTCTAAAAGTAGGGGGCCCCGGCCTTTGATATTTGGTATGTAGCATCATCTAGTGGACCTCTACCAAGATTGTTCATATTATAGCCTTGGGGTAAAAAATGACCCCATCCCGGGGGTCACTTGCTTTACATAGACTCATATAGTAGAAAAACTTAAAAAATCTTCTTGTCTAAAAGTAGAGGGCCCAGGCCTTTGATATTTGGTATCTAGCATCATCTAGTGGACCGCTACAAAGAGTGTTCAAATTATAGCCATGGGGTAACAAATTACCCATCCCCGGGGGTCACTTGTTTTACATAAGTAGGGAAAAAACTTTAAAAATCTTCTTGTCTAAAAGATATTTGGTATGTAGCATCATCTAGTGGACCTCTACCAAGATTGTTCAAATTATAGCCATGGGGTCAAAAATGACCCCTCCCTTTTTTACCCCTCCCCTGGGGGTCACTTGTTTCAGATAGACTCGTAGAGTGGAAAAACTTTAAAAACCTTCTTGTCTAAAAGTAGAGGGCCAATGCCTTTGATATTTGGTATGTAGCGTCACCTAATGGACCTCTACCAAGATTGTTCAAATTATAGCCCTTGGGTCAAAAATGACCCGTCCCCGGGGGTCACTTGTTTTACATGGACTCATAAAGGGGAAAATAATAAAAAAAAATCATCTTGTCTAAAAATAGAAAGCCCAGGCCTTTGATATTTGGTATGTAGTTTCATCTAATGGACCCCTACCAAGATTGTCCAAATTATAGCCCTGGGGTCAAAAATGGCCCCATCCGAGTCAGTTGTTTTACATATACTCGTATAGGGAAAAACTTTAAAAGTCTAAAAGTTTAATATTTGAAATCTAACTTCATCTAGTGGACTTCTACCAAGATTGGTCAAATTATTATAGCCCTGGTGCCAAACATGGCTCCACCCTGGGGATCACTTGTTTTACATAGACTTGTTAATGTAAACACTTTAAAAATATTCTTGTCCTTTTCCATGAATGTTCTCGAATTTTGGTTCCCAGCTTTATTCTGTCATTTTGTTTATAATCGGGGAGCCAATTATTGTATGATTTCTCAAAATGCACACCACTATAGACGGTACCTTAGAGGTACTGTCCAAAAAGGAAGAAGTTTATATCTCCAGCAATTTAACAGTTTTCTCAATGTTTTAAACGTTTAAAGGATTTCATTGTTGCTTCAGACATGGAAATGGATAAATAGCTTTTTATTGCATGTAGATTTAAATCCCAATCTGTATTTGTTGTGGTTTTATTGACAAATACAAAAAATCCAAAATCCTGACCATAAGAAATCCTGAAATTTGTATGTGGAATTTCAACAATCCTGGAATTAGTCCTTAATGAAAACATGATGTGTATGTTTAGACTGATGACAGACAAGAAAAATGCATGTGTGTTAAAAAATAAATTAATGCAGTCTTTTCCGGCGACATTGATGCCTTGCATCAACTTTGTCTTGTATGCTAGTATGCTATCGATATGTATTTGAATGGAGTTTGTATAAAGCTTATTTTTAATCCTCTATTGTATATATATAGATGTATGTGTGTGTGTGTGTGTGTGTGTGTGTGTGTGTGTAACACGTATGCAGATAATTAAGACTGATGTCGCAGATGCATACAAAAGTTGATTACGATACTTCAGTATGTCTTTCCGATTAATGATTAACCGATTAACTGTGAGTGTTTTGCATATTTTGTATGAAGGCTACAACCAAAGATGCCGAGACGTTTGATACTCTTGTTAATTACCTAAAACAAAGCATACTAGAAACATCAAGGGAACATGCTCAATTACTGTTGGCACGTGGACTGTTATCGTGGATTGGGCATGCGCAGACGAGGTTGATACGTGACGGCCCCAGCGACAGTCCTTTCAATCTAGTTTCTAGGATGGTTAACAAGACGATAAGACATGCTGACGTGTACAATATTTTCTGCAAGTAAGTAGTCAAATATATACAGGGAATACAATGTTGCTGTAGCAATACGGCGATCAAAATTTTGCTAGCAGGCGGGGAAAATTACATCTCGCGAGAACGAAGTCGAGAGAGATATTTATTTCCCCACCCTCCGATTTAACAATTCAAAGTCGCATATCGCTTCTGCAACATGATTTCCCTTTTGATATTCCCGCTAATCTTTTAAGACAAAATAATTGAAACAAATTCAAATGTTATCAATTATATAAAAACACAATTTACCCCTACATGAAATAAAATTTATGATTGACGAGTTTCAAGTTTCAAGTTTAAAGCATATGCTCATATTTGCATTTCATTTTAACAATGTATTGCACTGATATACACGCTTGTTTATATGTACCTTAATACATACATATACATAAACATAAATATAATGGCATATACCAAGCAAAACAACATATTCTTCTTTTATTGACTTGTATTAAGCAGCTACCCATGTTTAGCAGCCACATTTGTACTCTCCCCTATAACAAGTTTGATTGTAGAAGCAAATATTCCACATAGTAACACTTATGATTAGGAACTTTATATGACAAAAATGTAATCATGTTTATTTTATGCTAAATGATGAGATACTGTATTCTATACTTAAATAAAGAAATGAATTGGATCAGTGACATAACATCCATATCACTCACTGATATCACTCACAATGTGAACCATTTTTGAAGAATTTAAATCTTTGAACAATTTTGAAAGAGGACCATCAACTGATCATTCCTGTAAGGTTTCGTAAATAAGTAGCACCTATATATATCATACAGTTTACACATACATGTAATGACGTCACTCTACCACATTTTCAAAGATGTTTCATTATATTTCAAAATCGTCAATTTATTATATTTAGTGCAGTATATGTCCTTGTCAGATATGGAATTTCAACCCGGTTTATTTTTGTTTTTTGTACATTGGCATTTTAAACAATTTTAAATACACTCACCCTGATGTGACCAGTGGTTGTTAAGAAGTTCTTTCGTTAACAACATAAATCAATCAAACTGTCCCACTCTATGTGGGCATGTTTTACCTATCAACATAGCTTTAAATAATATGAGCCGTTCCACGAGAAAACCAACATTGTGGTCTCTGCGTAATGTATCGATCCATATCAACCTGCGCAGTCCGCGCAGGCTAATCCGGTCCGACAGGAAGAAAACAAAATGCCAACCGAGGAACACGTGACACTCACAAAGCACTTTATGTGCCAATGTGAACTTTTGATTACACGATTACAAAATGTTAACGGCCAAATAAGGGACACGTCACGATCAAAAAGCATTATGCTTGCCAAGGTGAACTTTCCATATCACGAACTGTGTATTTCAGGCACGCCGGTATAGAATGTGTAGTTGTTCGAGGGCGAGCAAGAAATCATCCATACAGAGTCGGTGATAAAGATTCAAATACTATTCAAGGTCAACTATGGAACATCATCACAGCAAACGGACAACGACACTTAGTCTATCCAAAATGGGCGACCCAGTGTATTGTCGGACATGCATATGGTGATGAAATGTTGATGGAAGCCGATGGGTTATTCAGCGGGCAAATCCAAACAGAATCAGGAGGACAGTCTGTTAATGTCTTTAATGACTTCTGGTTCTGTCTTCATCCAAAGATATTTGTGATAAGCTGTTTTCCCGACCAGCCTGAAAACCAGCTTCTTCCCCCAACAGAGATGGTGAAGAGTGTAAAAGAGTTTCTTGCACTTCCAGTTCTAAAGGATGGTTTTTACCATTCTCGACTTTCGTTGATGACAGAGAATTCATGCCGTCTGAAATCCGAGAAAGGAAAATGTCAGATAAATCTGCTAGTCGACAAAGCTAGGTCTAATAACATCAACTTCTCCTATGAACTGTCCTTAATTGGTGCACAGATTAGTGAACTGGCTGCCAAAGACATGCCTTTACTTGTTTTATATACAAGAGGAAACGACGTCTTTGAATTCGAAATTCGATTCCCCGTGGTCGGCAATTACAGGTTTCAGTTAATGATACACTTCAAGAATACGGAAGAATTACAGCTGTGCTGTGAGTTCAGGATTGAATGTACTGAAATAGACAAACATTGTAAACGACTACCCATAGACAGCGGTATAGAAGGCTATGGCTATGGCCCAAGTGCCGAGGATGCTGGCCTCAGACAACCATCAGAACCCACGGGTAAAGTTTATGTGGAACCTTCAAAGTCACAGAAGAGCAAAAAAAGTAATAAAATTAAGTTTCAAGTTGACGAAGATGTAGTTGACATAAAGGAGTTCGTTTCAAGTGTTTATAGTGTCGATGAAGGGGGAAACACAATAACACACAATGGTATGTAAACCTAGATTATATTTCTTATCAAAATGTAGTTTAGATAAAAGTAATTACATTTGTACTTAACCCTTTCCCACATACAACAAATCGACTGCTGACCACTTTGAGAACATTTAGTCAGAAATACGAAAACTCTGTATATATGAGAGAACAATGATTGTGTAAAGTTGAAAATACTGTGGCAAAATGAGAAATTGCTCCTCATGAGCTAATACTCGTTTTGCCACACTGCTTTGAAAAGTCGTCTGCTGCAAGGCGTCAGAAAGCTTATTTACGTGGGAAATGGTATAGGGAAAGCATACATTTGCCTTATATGATCGTCTGCTGCATAGATGTTTGAATGCGTCTGTATGAATCAGTACTAGGAATTGGGTGAGTCATAGTTTGTCCAATTCAGCTATGGAAACAAGAAACGTTTTGATTATTTCATGATTTGAGCCGTCCCGTGAGAAAATCAACATTGTGAACTCTGCGTAAAGTATCGACCCGGGTCAGCCTAAGCATGTCGCACAGGCTTACCCGGATGGATACTTTTTCCCTCTTGTGGATTTTCTGTTTCAGGAATCATTACTCTATACCTCTTTCCCCCTGAGACGGAATGTGTCGACCCGGATCCGTCTGTGCGGACTGCGCATGCTGATCTTGGTAGATACATTACGCAAAGGCCATTATGTTGGTTTTCTCGCGGGACGGCTCATTTCTAGACACATGAACGATACCTGATGATTTCTAAACACATGAATGGTATCTGACGATTTCTAGACACATGAACGGTATCTGACGATTTCTAGACACATGAACGGTACCTGACGATTTCTAGACACATGAGCGGTATCTGACGATTTCTAGACACATGAACGGTATCTGACGATTTCTAGACACATGAACAGTATCTGACGATTTCTAGACACATGAACGGTACCTTGCGATTTCTAGACACATACGCGGTATATGACGATTTCTAGACACATGAACGGTATCTGACGATTTCTAGACACATGAACGGTATCTGACGATTTCTAGACACATGAACGGTATCAGACGATTTCTAGACACATGAACAGTTCCTGACGATTTCTAGACACATGAACGGTACCTGACGCTTTCTAGACACATTAACGGTATCTGACGATTTCTAGACACATGAACGGTATCTGATGATTTCTAGACACGTGAGCGGTATCTAACGATTTCTAGACACATGAACGGTACCTGACGATTTCTAGACACATGAACGGTATCTGACGATTTTTAGACACATGAACGGTATCGATCGACTCTCCCAGTTGACATCCTTTACAGTTACATACTGAACGCATAGTGGGGCTTCACTTCTTGGTTTTTTGTCAATAAATGAATTTATATATGAAGACAATGTGCCTATGTGCAGGGTCACCCTAGTCTCGACTGTGCGCATAATAATTATACCCCAATCGCATAACGAGACTTTTAAAGGTTAATGAGATATATGTACAATTCTACAATGCTATCCGTTCAAAGTGAAGATTTAATGGCAAATAATTATTTGAGTCTTATTTCACGTATAATTGAGTAGTGTAGACGGACCTTTATCTACACTGGTCACAAGTATAACAAGATTGTGTTTCTTCTAGTGCCACTAATATGTTTATACCGTCAGATAGTAGTAAAACAACAGTTGACGTAGCTTCCTGCAAGATGTCTGTGGAACTATCAATCACCAATCAAGGGGAATATTCTGTCGTCATTGGGTCTCGAAACAAATATGGCGGACAGAATGCTACCCCACAAACAATAGCGCAGTATTTCGTGTCTACTGATAAGGAATCCAGTAAGTATTATCTTGTGTTGTTGTTTGGGGGTTTTCTACATCAAGTGTGAAACTATGTCTTGCAGTCTTTATCAGTCATTCTCGCCGGGTGCTACTGGATGCTTAAACCAGAACCTGGTTGGGAGGATTGGACTCGGGACCTTAATATCACGAGGCTGACGATCTACCTCCGAGCGACTGTCCCCAACCTCATCTCATAGTCACATTCGAGGGAAATTCTGTGTAACGACATATTTGGAGATGATTCAATGCCTAAACTACAGAATGGTTAGTTTCACCTGGGACGACTAATACTAATATTAGTTGTCCCAGGTTTCACTCATGCCACTTGCGCTCGTGAAAATAACAGTGTAGTACCTTTCTCATTGAAATAGATATATTTTACAAAATAAATATACAACCTCTTTTTTACATAGGCGTTAAACAAAGAGAAATTAAGCAAAGAAAACGTGACATAAAGAAAGAAAACAAAATCAGTAACAAGAAAAATGAAAAAGAGACGTTACAGTGCGAACACGACCAACTTCTAACCGAAATAACAGAGTTTGAAATACGTGGTAATACTTTTTATAATACCTCATTATAACTCATGTCGTTCTGAATATTGATTAGTCAAATCTTTCCAACTAGTTATGAACATGCAAGAATTATTATATTCTCTCCACAATATTCCATGAACGAGCATTTTATAAATAAGTACTGTTTTCTTTGCCAAAACGTTTCCATGTACAGTGGATGTTCGATAACTCGAAGTCAAAGGGACCAATCAATTACTTCGAGTTTTCCACGTGTTCGAGGGATCCGTCAATTGTTGCTGAATTGATTTATATGTTTTTAGCTTCGTAGTTTATTTGTACTTAAATGTTTATTATGAACAAAACAAGCATGCACAGCTGCAGTTCGTATGCGTTCCAGGCATTGGTTCGAGTTAAACATTTTATTCGAATTATGTTATGTTCGAGTAATCATGCGTCCACTCAGGGACACTATATATTACCTGGTCCACTGTATTTATATAATTATGACATGTTCGAGTAATCGTGGGTCCACTCAGGGACACTATATATTACCTGGTCCACTGTATTTATAGAATTATGGCATGTTCGAGTAATCGTGGGTCCACTCAGGTACACTATATATTACCTGGTCCACTGTATTTATAGAATTATGACATGTTCGAGTAATCGTGGGTCCACTCAGGGACACTATATATTACCTGGTCCACTGTATTTATAGAATTATGACATGTTCGAGTAATCGTGCGTCCACTCAGGGACACTATATATTACCTGGTCCACTGTATTTATAGAATTATGGCATGTTCGAGTAATCGTGGGTCCACTCAGGGACACTATATATTACCTGGTCCACTGTATTTATAGAATTATGACATGTTCGAGTAATCGTGGGTCCACTCAGGGACACTATATATTACCTGGTCCACTGTATTTATAGAATTATGGCATGTTCGAGTAATCGTGGGTCCACTCAGGGACACTATATATTACCTGGTCCACTGTATTTATAGAATTATGTCATGTTCGAGTAATCGTGCGTCCACTCAGGAACACTATATATTACCTGGTCCACTGTATTTATAGAATTATGGCATGTTCGAGTAATCGTGGGTCCACTCAGGGACACTATATATTACCTGGTCCACTGTATTTATAGAATTATGGCATGTTCGAGTAATTGTGGGTCCACTCAAGGACACTAAATATTACCTGGTCCAATGTATTAATAGAATTATGACATGTTCGAGTAATCGTGGGTCCACTCAGGTACACTATATATTACCTTGTCCACTGTATCTATAGAATTATGGCATGTTCCAGTAATCGTGGGTCCACTCAGGTACACTATATATTACCTTGTCCACTGTATTTATAGAATTATGGCATGTTCGAGTAATCGTGGGTCCACTCAGGGACACTATATATTACCTGGTCCACTGTATTTATAGAATTATGACATGTTCGAGTAATCGTGCGTCCACTCAGGGACACTATATATTACCTGGTCCACTGTATTTATAGAATTATGACATGTTCGAGTAATCGTGGGTCCACTCAGGGACACTATATATTACCTGGTCCACTGTATTTATAGAATTATGACATGTTCGAGTAATCGTGGGTCCACTCAAGGACACTATATATTACCTTGTCCACTGTATTTATAGAATTATGGCATGTTCGAGTAATCGTGGGTCCACTCAAGGACACTATATATTACCTGGTCCAATGTATTTATAGAATTATGACATGTTCGAGTAATCGTGGGTCCACTCAGGGACACTATATATTACCTGGTCCACTGTATTTATAGAATTATGGCATGTTCGAGTAATCGTGCGTCCACTCAGGGACATTATATATTACCTGGTCCACTGTATCTATAGAATTATGTCATGTTCGAGTAGTCGTGGGTCCACTCAGGGACACTATATATTACCTGGTCCACTGTATTTATAGAATTATGGCATGTTCGAGTAATCGTGCGTCCACTCAGGGACACTATATATTACCTGGTCCACTGTATTTATAGAATTATGGCATGTTCGAGTAATCGTGCGTCCACTCAGGGACATTATATATTACCTGGTCCACTGTATCTATAGAATTATGTCATGTTCGAGTAGTCGTGGGTCCACTCAGGGACACTATATATTACCTGGTCCACTGTATTTATAGAATTATGGCATGTTCGAGTAATCGTGCGTCCACTCAGGGACACTATATATTACCTGGTCCACTGTATTTATAGAATTATGGCATGTTCGAGTAATCGTGCGTCCACTCAGGGACACTATATATTACCTGGTTCACTGTATTTATAGAATTATGGCATGTTCGAGTAATCGTGCGTCCACTCAAGGACACTATATATTACCTGGTCCACTGTATTTATAGAATTATGACATGTTCGAGTAATCGTGCGTCCACTCAGGGACACTATATATTACCTGGTCCACTGTATTTATAGAATTATGTCATGTTCGAGTAATCGTGGGTCCACTCAGGGACACTATATATTACCTGGTCCACTGTATTTATAGAATTATGACATGTTCGAGTAATCGTGGGTCCACTCAGGGACACTAAATATTACCTGGTCCACTGTATTTATAGAATTATGGCATGTTCGAGTAATCGTGGGTCCACTCAAGGACACTATATATTACCTGGTCCACTGTATTTATAGAATTATGACATGTTCGAGTAATCGTGGGTCCACTCAAGGACACTATATATTACCTGGTCCACTGTATTTATATAATTATGACATGTTCGAGTAATCGTGCGTCCACTCAGGGACACTATATATTACCTGGTCCACTGTATTTATAGAATTATGACATGTTCGAGTAATCGTGGGTCCACTCAGGGACACTATATATTACCTGGTCCACTGTATTTATAGAATTATGGCATGTTCGAGTAATCGTGGGTCCACTCAAGGACACTATATATTACCTGGTCCACTGTATTTATAGAATTATGACATGTTCGAGTAATCGTGGGTCCACTCAGGGACACTATATATTACCTGGTCCACTGTATTTATAGAATTATGGCATGTTCGAGTAATCGTGGGTCCACTCAGGGACACTATATATTACCTGGTCCACTGTATTTATAGAATTATGACATGTTCGAGTAATCGTGGGTCCACTCAAGGACACTATATATTACCTGGTCCACTGTATTTATAGAATTATGACATGTTCGAGTAATCGTGCGTCCACTCAAGGACACTATATATTACCTGGTCCACTGTATTTATAGAATGATGGCATGTTCGAGTAATCGTGGGTCCACTCAGGGACACTATATATTACCTGGTCCACTGTATTTATAGAATTATGTCATGTTCGAGTAATCGTGGGTCCACTCAGGGACACTATATATTACCTGGTCCACTGTATTTATAGAATTATGACATGTTCGAGTAATCGTGGGTCCACTCAGGGACACTATATATTACCTGGTCCACTGTATTTATAGAATTATGACATGTTCGAGTAATCGTGGGTCCACTCAGGGACACTATATATTACCTGGTCCACTGTATTTATAGAATTATGACATGTTCGAGTAATCGTGCGTCCACTCAGGGACACTATATATTACCTGGTCCACTGTATTTATAGAATTATGACATGTTCGAGTAATCGTGCGTCCACTCAGGTACACTATATATTACCCGGTCTACTGTATTTATAGCATTATGTCATGTTCGAGTAATCGTGCGTCCACTCAGGGACACTATATATTACCTGGTCCACTGTATTTATATAATTATGACATGTTCGAGTAATCGTGGGTCCACTCAGAGACACTATATATTACCTGGTCCACTGTATTTATAGAATTATGACATGTTCGAGTAATCGTGGGTCCACTCAGGGACACTATATATTACCTGGTCCACTGTATTTATAGAATTATGACATGTTCGAGTAATCGTGGGTCCACTTAGGGACACTATATATTACCTGGTCCACTGTATTTATAGAATTATGGCATGTTCGAGTAATCGTGGGTCCACTCAGGTACACTATATATTACCTGGTCCACTGTAATTATAGAATTATGACATGTTCAAGTAATCGTGCGTCCACTCAGGGACACCATATATTACCTGGTCCACTGTATTTATAGAATTATGACATGTTCGAGTAATCGTGCGTCCACTCAAGGACACTATATATTACCTGGTCCACTGTATTTATAGAATGATGGCATGTTCGAGTAATCGTGGGTCCACTCAGGGACACTATATATTACCTGGTCCACTGTATTTATAGAATTATGTCATGTTCGAGTAATCGTGGGTCCACTCAGGGACACTATATATTACCTGGTCCACTGTATTTATAGAATTATGACATGTTCGAGTAATCGTGGGTCCACTCAGGGACACTATATATTACCTGGTCCACTGTATTTATAGAATTATGTCATGTTCGAGTAATCGTGGGTCCACTCAGGGACACTATATATTACCTGGTCCACTGTATTTATAGAATTATGACATGTTCGAGTAATCGTGCGTCCACTCAGGGACACTATATATTACCTGGTCCACTGTATTTATAGAATTATGACATGTTCGAGTAATCGTGGGTCCACTCAGGTACACTATATATTACCCGGTCTACTGTATTTATAGAATAATGTCATGTTCGAGTAATCGTGCGTCCACTCAGGGACACTATATATTACCTGGTCCACTGTATTTATATAATTATGACATGTTCGAGTAATCGTGGGTCCACTCAGAGACACTATATATTACCTGGTCCACTGTATTTATAGAATTATGACATGTTCGAGTAATCGTGGGTCCACTCAGGGACACTATATATTACCTGGTCCACTGTATTTATAGAATTATGACATGTTCGAGTAATCGTGGGTCCACTCAGGGACACTATATATTACCTGGTCCACTGTATTTATAGAATTATGGCATGTTCGAGTAATCGTGGGTCCACTCAGGGACACTATATATTACCTGGTCCACTGTATTTATAGAATTATGACATGTTCGAGTAATCGTGCGTCCACTCAGGTACACTATATATTACCTGGTCCACTGTATTTATAGAATTATGACATGTTCGAGTAATCGTGGGTCCAGTCAGAGACACTATATATTACCTGGTCCACTGTATTTATAGAATTATGGCATGTTCGAGTAATCGTGGGTCCACTCAGGGACACTATATATTACCTGGTCCACTGTATTTATAGAATTATGACATGTTCGAGTTATCGTGGGTCCACTCAGGGACACTATATATTACCTTGTCCACTGTATTTATAGAATTATGACATGTTCGAGTAATCGTGGGTCCACTCAGGGACACTATATATTACCTGGTCCACTGTATTTATAGAATTATGACATGTTCGAGTAATCGTGCGTCCACTCAGGGACACTATATATTACCTGGTCCACTGTATTTATAGAATTATGACATGTTCGAGTAATCGTGCGTCCACTCAGGGACACTATATATTACCTGGTCCACTGTATTTATAGAATTATGACATGTTCGAGTAATCGTGCGTCCACTCAGGGACACTATATATTACCTGGTCCACTGTATTTCTATTGTTCTACTTTTCAAAACTTTTTCATGTATTTGCATTTTATCACCAACTCCTGCTTTCTTTTCAAAAACGTGTTCGTGTAGTAATGAGCCGTTCAACGAGAAAACCAACATAATGGACTCTGAGTAATGTAATCGACCCAGATCAGCTAGCGCAGTCCGAGCATGCTAATCCGAGCCGACACATTCCGTCACAGCGGGATAAAGGTATAGAGTAATGATGCCTGAAACAAAAAATCCACAGTAGGGGAAAAGTGTCGGTTCGGATTAGCCTGCGCGGCATGCGTAGGCTGATCCGGTTCGATACTTTACGCAGAGTCCACACAATGTTGGTTTTCTCGTGGGACGGCTGAAGGGTATCCTGTTTATTTCGGGTGTTCCTTTTAATACTACTATTTTCAGCTTTAAACAATTTCATGTACTAGAATTTTATTATTATGTAAGTTAACTTTATCATGTTATTATAATTGCAGAAGCCGCAAAGAAAGAAAGATGAGGATTTCGTTTTACCCTTTCCCTTTCCAACTTACAGATGTATTTTGACGCATCTGTAGCAAATGACTTTTGAAAGCATTGTGAAAAATAGAGAATTGTTCATGATGCACTCTTCAATAATTATACGTTCATCGACGTTCCATAGTTTTGCCAGATATTTTCAAAGTCGTCTGCTGCAGATTTGCTGTATGGGGTATCATCAATAGAGACTTTCCAAGGTTCTGCCCATAGTTTCAAAGTCGTCTGCTGCAGATTTGTTAATTGCTCGAAAGTGTTTAAACTATAACGTTTGTGTGCGGTGGAATTGTGTAGGATTTGTCTATTTTGAAAACGTCCAAATGGAACATTGGAAGTACGATTTTAGTACATAGTTGACATAGTTGGAGACATTGAGGGGAAATTAGAAATTCTCATTTTTAGTAATAATTACTCCTTTCCAAACATTATTTTAATGATAGACTTCTGCAGAAGTGTGAAATGCCGTCTGTAACAGGAATATAGAGAATATTATGTCCCTGACGTAAGATATGAACTTTATCTGACGAGGTTGGGAGAATTGATAATTGGCGAGCCTTTGGCGAGACAATTATCCTTTCTCATAGCCGAGTCTGATAAAATTCATGTATATGTAACGGCGATATATTGAGACTAATTTAAACACTAGCTGTACGTAAATGATACAGTTATTTAACAAGAAGAAACATTTTCTGGATATCTCGAATGCATAATGATTTTCTGTCGGAACTGCTGTATGAAAGAGGAATCTACGTAATACTGTTTTGTGCATATCCTACCATCCTACCATCGCATGTTAACGATAACGCGATGGTAGGATAGTAGGATGGTAGGATAGTAGGATGCTAGGATGGTAGGACAGTAGGATGGCGATAGTAGGACAGTAGGATGGTGATAGTAGGAGAGTAGGATGGCAATATGTCTATCCAACTATCCTACCATCGCCATCCTACTATCCTATAATCGCCATCCTACTATCCTACTATCGTCATCCTACTGTCCTACTGTCCTACCATCGCCATCCTACCATTCACCATCCTACTATCCTATCATCCTACTGTCCTACCATCCTACTATCCTACCATCGCACTTGTGATTTGATTCCCGCGGTATAAACGTGTGCTCTACGTCATACAGTGTGGTTGTGGATTTGTCGTATCTGATGCAGCAATCAATTTTACTTTTTATGTTATGTAACGGGATGGTTCGTCTTCACGTTAAAGTACATATTTGAAGAGTTGCCGAAATACCGTACATAATTTTGAAGTGCAAATACGTTTAGCTCATTTTTGGTATCGAATTTCTAACTGAACATCAAATAATGCACGATGTTTTTTTTATATTAAAAGCATTTTTACGTCATTAACGTGATAACGTATGACATTTATAAAAAAAAAAGGCGAACATAAACCAAATCAGTAGATGTTACCAATTGACTACGTATGACGTATGACGTAGAACACACCTTTATATCACAAGTGCGATGGTAGGGTAGTAGGATGGTAGGACAGTAGGATGGCGATAGTAGGACAGTAGGATGGCGATGGTAGGATAGTAGGATGGACATATTGCCATCCTACTGTCCTACTATCACCATCCTACTGTCCTACTATCGCCATCCTACTGTCCTACCATCGCCATCCTACTGTCCTACCATCCTAGCATCCTACTATCCTACCATCCTACCATCCTATCATCCTACTATCCTACCATCGCGTTCTCGTTAATATGCGATGGTAGGATGGTAGGATATGAACAAAACAGTATTCCGTAGGAATCCATGGGTAGATGAGGCTGTTCGAAAACCCTTGCTCGTGGTAGAACACATACTGACGATAGAAATTAAACATTTGTCGTTTAACGTGGAGTCATTTAAGTGCATTAAAATGCCTTATGGAAACATAGATATGCTTCTCATTATAGGACATTACTCGCTTCAGATTGTATTTAAACAAGGTTACCTATGGACTGATCACGTGAGAATAAACAGGTCTATGTATGCTACATTTTCAACGAAGAAAGACAGTTCATCAAGTAAGACTGAACATGCAGATCCGGTGTGATTTAGATTCTATATAACGATATTCTTTTCGATTTGTAATTTGCATGTAAAATTTGTTGAAATGTAATTAAAACAATAATAACTTTATTTCTGATTGTTATTTTATGTTTGTTCATTGCTTTGACTGCTATACTATCAACATAATTGAGCCGTTCCACGATAAAAACCAACATTATGGATTATGCGTAATGTATCGTTCCAGATCAGCCTGCGCAGGCTAATCCGGTCCGACACTTTCCGCGTCTCAGAGGGATAGAGGTATTGAGCAATGATTCCTTAAACAGAAAATCCACAGGAGGCGAAACGTGTCTGTCCGGGTTAGTTACCGCGGCATGCTAAGGCTGATCGGGTTCGATAATTTTCTGGTGGAACGGCTCATTTATATTTCAGAAAAAGTAGTTCCAGCGATTACGTCATTTCTAAATATAAGTAGACTGATAAAGATAAAAGTTTATCATACCAGTAGACATGTAAACAAAAGGTTTATCATACCAGTGTCATACGTCACGTAATCTGCTCATTGCATGATAAAAGTTAATTATAATTCTAGACTTTAACACGACGGGATACGACCGTGTGGTGACTTAAATGTCCCGTGTGTTTAAATCGATCATTTTGTAAACAAATAATGCCTGATCTAAGAAAGACAATATTTCAACGTAATGCTACGAATAATTTCTTTAAATCGATGGCTTCATGCAATGAGGATATAACAAAAAGAATTGCATGACGTCCATGGTAAATATTAGCTTTATCCCGTTCCCACATACAACAATTTTGCAGCAGACGACTTTTGAAATAATCATGAAAAATATATGGAGTAACTCAATAAATGAAAGTGTAATGATTGAATAAATTTGAAACAATGTGGCCAAAGGGATAATTGCTGGTTCTGTCACAATGTTTTCAAAAGTCCTCGTTGTATGTGGGAAACAATATATATATTGGTGGTTATTGTCCTATCAAACCCTTTCCCACACGTAGGCGCTTTTTGAAGCCTCTGCAGCTATATGAGCCGTATCACGAGAAAACCAGCACTATGGACTCTGCGTAATGTATCGACCCAGATCAGCCTGCGCAGTCCGCGCAGGCTAATCCGGGCCGACACATTCCGTCTCAGGGGGATAGAGGTATAGAGTAATGATTCCTGAAACAGAAAATCCACAGGAGGCGAAAAGTGTCTGCCCCGATTAGCCTGCGTGGCATGCTTAGACTGATCCGGGTCGATACTTCACACAGTATCCACAACGTGTGTTTTCTCGTGGAATAAATTGTAAACGTTGTGGCAAACAAGCGTTCGTATGTGAGAAAGGGTTAATACTTGCATTTAATGCAGTATCATACTATTTCGAAAATATTTGTTTGTGCCATTCCTATATGGCAAAGGATAAAGGTGTATTTAAGACTTGGTTTTAATAGTTTCATGTGTTTGTTAATATATAAACCTTTTCTCCGTTTTCGAAACTTGTTTCAAGTCATATCACGTCGTTTCCTGGGTAAGTTACCAGTCCTGCTGGTAAGCTCAACCTGATACATGTACAAGCGCATCTTTTGCAATGCTATCCGCGCAATCTTTAGAGTCAAGAAATGTAACCACTTCTATCAGTTCTAAAGTCTTTGGTAAGACCCGACTTGGGATCGAACCCGGGTCTTTCGCTCTGACCACTATGTCACTGAGTTATTAGTCTAATGACTACTCACAAGTGCTAATTTTATGTAATAAACATAGACCGCCTATATCAAGTCAACTATATAACCATATAAATTTACTGAAAACATATTGCAAGCGGAGTAAAGCACTGTACCTAGGTGTAAAAAGATTGGTTGATTTGGGTTTAACGCCGTTTACAAGCATTTTTCAGTCATATCAGGGCGGCCAGTTTACCTACTCTAACACCGGTACTCCACACAACATACTTTCCAAGCAACTGGCTGCTTTTCCATTGGCCCATTAAGGTTGATACATTATTTACTCCTGTTTAAATTTAATTCTTCTGTATCACATGTGACGTTTTCATTTTTTATGTTTTTTAGGGGGGAGGGGGGGGGGGGGGGGGGGTGTTGTTTTTTGTTGTTGTTTTTTTTTATGGGGGAGGGCGAGTTTGTTGGGCTTTTTGATGATAGGGGAAGTAATTGTTTCATCATTGTATTCTTTCTTTATGATAGCTATTAAGATGGCCTCATTGTAAAATAGCCAATGGCTAAATGAGTCACCATCTATAAATAAAGTATTATTATTATATTATTAGTAGTAGTAGTATTGGTGAAAGACGAATACATATTACAGTGACTTTTGTCAAAGATGGAAAGAATGTTGGCCCAGCTGGGATTCGAACTAACAACCCCTTGATTGACAGCTCGCGTCGCTACCGGGGCTAAAGAAATACATGTTTTGTTCACATCAACCCTTTTAACAGTTTGTATTTATCCATTACCGTATTTACCTGTCACTATACAATGCATTACTTTCTATTTTAAACGTTCTTTAGCAAGATTTAGAAATTCTAATCATAAACTGAATGTTGAAATTGTGCGCCATTTTAATATTAACAGAGATGATAGAATTTGTATATATTGTCTAATTCAAAAAGATGCTCTAGTGCTAGAGGATGAATTTCATCCTTTTTTTTATATGCTGATATTAGACGAAATTAGCTATACAGTTGGTACAATGCTACACCTATCAATGAAACCCTAAGCTCTCTCCTCAATAACAAAAATCAAACTGTTATAAGAAAAACAGCCGTTTTCGTTTCGAAACTACTTGAACATATAGGTAACACAAGCAAGGAGTTAAGTAAGCAAACAAGTAATCAAGTAAATAAGCAAGAAAGGAAACTAAATTACTTATCATTTTCAAAAAGTCCAATAAGTAAATACATGTGTATATAAAGTTTAATTGGTAAAGAAAATTGGTTAGAATTGTGTATACTATGATTGTTAAAAAATTTATATACCGATATATTAATATGTCCAATATATGGTTATTACATCACATAAGATGTTTTGAATTTTGTATATATATATTTATCACATGACAATGCTTGTATCCCATGTTATATACCCATTACGTATTTCTTTATATACAACGTGTGTAATATAACATTACCTAATACTAGGAAAAAATGACGTCACGTTAACGTTTTGACGTCATACGTTAGTCACTTTGGCGCCAAAACCTGTAAATTTCATCTAGAAATATTGTAAACGTTAAGTACATTTTTATCAAAATACGCCTCATAAGTCACTTTATGTGATAGATATATAATATCTCATAAGTGTTATTTGTTATTACTTTTAATAAACTAAGCTGAATATGACCTCGGAATAATTATTTGTGGCATTGTTATACGGTTTACTGACGAAATTAAAATAGCTTTGGAAAATCCGATTTTCTTTGTGTGTTTCGTCATGTGATAAAAAGAATCTGACATTTCGTTGTCATTTCATAAACAGTTTTATTAAACTCGTCCAAGATATTTGTTATTAAGCTCGCCACAGGCTCGCTTAATAACAAAAAATCTTGAACTCGTTTAATAAAACTTTATATGAAATGACAACTCATGTCAGATCCTATATATATATATGTTGTATTATGGGCCGGAGACCTAGTTACTTTAGTAATAAAATTGTATTGTATTGTATTGTATTACTAAAACTTGAATTCAGCAGATCCTTGCATATAGCTTGATTAGTGTGTATGGTGTTTAACACCGCATACAACCATTTCTCAGTTATATCACGGCGTTTCAATGGTAGGTTACCAGTACTATTAGTCAATTTATCCTGACACCAGTCAGTCAGTCAGTCGTAATGCTGACCCTACAGTCCCGAGCGTCAAGGAGAGAAAGCCATTACTAGTACCGTGACAAGAATCCCCGTATATTCAGTGTTTATGGTGTGGTGCTTTCAACACTTTTAGTTATAGTGTGGCGTTTCCTGGGTAAGTTACCGGTGTAACGTGAAATGGTAGAGACCGTGAAAAACACGAGATCAACCAGAAGTCTTGCGAATTTCCTGCTACGTCGGGAATTAAAGATTTATCGCCGTGAGAACGTCGAGATTACATGTTTACGTCGTGTTGTTGCAATAAATGTGTAAAATAATGCATAATTGTATCTTTTATTATTTATTTTTTTAATTATAGTGTAAACTTGTTCTAATAAGTATTAGTTCTTCGCGACGACTACGAAGAATATCATTGTTTACGATGAGTTCAACTAACACATTACAGGAACGAAGACAGTTTCTTCCTACAACAGCATGAACTCGTAAATTATTGTAGTTTGGAGAGGTATATTTTCGTTATGCCATTTTAATGACCCAGTTAATAATGATAAATCGTTTTTATGCCAAAATAACGTTCCGATTAAAAAGATCGAGTGAAAAGAGAGAGACAGAGAAGAGCGAGAGCAACCTTCAGTTGCTGTAGAGGAAAACGATAAATATAATCACTTTGTAGTCCAATGTTATCCATTCAAGCTTCTAAAACTTATGTATTAATTGACCCCCCTCCTTCACGTGACATTATGTGTATTTGAATATATTGTAGGTGATATTGTTATTTTCATGCGTCTCATTTTAAGACTAATAGGAAAGAATAAACGAGTGAATTGAATTGACGTCGGTAACGAGGAGAGGGTAACACAATTATCAATCCAAGGGTCGTGAGTTAACCCTTTCCCTCATACGACAATTCTGCAGCAGACGACTTTGAACATATTTTGTCAAAACATAGAAAATCTCCATAATTGAATGGATAACCTATGACAAAAAGTGGAAAACATTGTGGCAAAAGGAGAAATTGCACATTTTGTGCAATTTCTTCTTTTGTCACTATGTTTTCAAAAAGCCGTCTGCTGCAGAGGCGTCAGAAAGCGTCTATATGAGGGAAAGGGTTAAAAAGCCAAACTGATAAATTGGAGTTTAATCGTGTGCAACGATGTGAATTTTTAGCTTTCTCCTACCTGGTTTCCAGACACCACTCGTCCAAGGAAACGGGCTACCTTCCCACAAAGACTTATTTTCCCTTCAGTGGAAAGCTTATGTCAATTGCCAGAAAGAAAAAATGACCAATCCGTGGTTCGAATTCACAATCTTTAGATTTATAGCCAGCGTGGTAACCAACTGAGCTATTGTGGCCCGACCAAATGATTGACACAGGCTTAAAATAACATGGGTCAGTAAGTGGCCTAGTGAATACTGGTGCAATTAAGCTAGGAAACCAGTTGAACGGGGCGCCGTGATATAACTGAAAAACTGTTATAAAGACAGCGTTCAACTAGTCGCCTTAGATATGGATACTGTCGTCTTGACAAAACCAACTGACCAAATATCAAATCCGCAAGGTTAAATACTGTTCGTATTATACATTACCAGTTCAAGGGGCAAAAACTCATTTTCCTGAGACAAAATTAATGAAACATGCACACATTTCCTGATGAAGTGTTCAAAAAGTTTAACATGTTGTTCTGTAACATTACATTTAAAGCAATAAGATAAAAGTCTAGGAACATTTCTACACAATTATTTTTAAATCGACCAACCGGTTTGGATTTTTTTTTTGTTTCATGGTTTTTGTGGCGATTGGTTGACAATCGCCACAGTGCTACCAAAACAACAACAACGAAAAAAAAATTATATAGTCGTATTTGAACAATCGGTTGGATATTTCTGCAAAGGCAATTTACTCACTTCCGTTAAACCCCATATATATATATAGTTCCATCAGTGATGCAGGCACACGATTAATAATGATAATGTTAGTGCTACTTTGATACCGGATTGGTACTAATATTTGAGATTTATCGAGAAAATATCTAAATAGAGTTAAACTATTTACATATTATCTTTCTTCATGTTTGGGCAGATAATAAATATCATCGGGCGTCTTGGGTACGCTATGCAGAGTATCATGATACTCCTGTGCCTCGTTTTATTTTTACTGTAGTCAACCGTAACCTTTTGACCTTTAACCTGATTCGGCAGGAGTTGGTTGTACTCTGATTATCTTCGTCATGATTTGGCAGATAATAAATATCATTGCGCGTTCTGCCTTGCAAATAACGACAACTCTGGTGATACTCAAATCTGGAAATTCCAAAAGGTTCTATAAATAGCTCGCGAGACCAAAAACCAGAAAAGCTTGTAAATCTCAATATTATAAACGCTTTATTTTGTACTTGTTTAAATATATGAAAGCGTCTAGATAATAAGACTGGTTTACAAAGGTTTAAAGGACACACGATGGCAGTGTGTACACACGTTATGTATACACGTCTGCACGTTCTAGAGTCAATTAGCAATCAATGCTGACAGTGTAGCCTAATTGAGTTTGAAGATCTAGCATTATAATATATGCCTATATTTTCATAAATTAAACAGTTTGGCAAATAGTGAAATTGTGCTTTTGGAGCATGTTTTGTGTTTGTTTTTGCACTCACATTATTCGGAGCAGTTTAACAACCTCAGAGACATATAAATACACTGTGACAACCCTCAATCATGCAATGTGAAGGGACTAAATTGAACAGACCTGTTTAATATCGGACATAATTGAAACAAACACCAAACTAATGGATACTGTTTTCTCTCCTTTCTTTAGTCATTTCTAAAGTGTAAAATATATTTTATCTTAATATGGCCTAACGACCTGGTGATAAACATGTGATTACCCAAACAATTTAGATTACAAATAGTCATTCTAATGAGCTAAAACGGTAGTCTATCGAATACCAACTAGATTTTTCATAACTTTGGAATGGCCTAATTTTGAACACATCATGACCAATTTCAGAACGTAACTAAATAATCACCAAGACAACATTCTGGCAAACTAACATTATTCTACTGTCAAAAGATGCAGGGTTGATACATTCTCAAATATACCCGCACCAGAGTCATCGCAAGCCCTACACCGATATACTGCTTGTTACTTTGCAGGATTTTCCATACGATCGCCACTACAGTGCCATTGGCGCTTTGATTCTTTCGGTTGCCATGGAAACCAGAATTCAGCATAGATAAAGAAAAGGAATGGAAGAACTTTTGATGAGGAACATTGTGAGAATGCTTTATGTGAAGTGTCATCTCAATTGACCCGCTGGTTACAGAAGACAATATGTTGACAGACGTCACACGACTTTACAAATGGTAGTAATGGCTGCCCTCCTTGGCGTTCAGGGTGACGGGGTTAGCATTACGACTGACTGGCTGGAGTCAGGATAAATGGACCGGTAGTACCCAGGAAACGCCGTGATATAATTAAATTTATTTTGAAAGCGGCATAAAACACCACACGAACAATAAATCAAACGGACGCCTGACATAGGGCGATCACACAAACTCACTTTGAGCACCTGTGCTCAGGTGAGCTAATAATCCAGTTGTTAAAATAGCCTCTGAAAATGACGATCGTGTCCACTAATACTGTCAATCCCAGGGTGGTGGGTATGAAACCCAGCTAGGCCAAAATTCTTTCTGACATTTAACAAAAGTCAGTGTGATAAGTAGATTCATCTTCCACCAATGAGCTACCAGTTATTGTGACAAAATAACCATTTGTTTGGAAAGACTGTTGTGTGTAGTACAGGTGTTAATGAAGCTTTAATACACATGGCGAGGCGACCTGCATATCGTGATTTTATCGTATCATGAAATCTACTCCCTACTAAAGATGGATATTTTAATTGATTTCTTCCCGAATAGTTAGTTTATTGCAAATTATACAGTATATAAATAGATTTAATGCAGTATACAGGATAATCATACTTGGAAATCTGTTGATATATAAGCCGTTCCACGGGAAAACCAATAATGTGGACTCTGCGTAAAGTATCGACCCAGATCAGCATAACGCACAGGCTAACCCGAACAGAAACTTTTCGCCGCCTGTGTTTGTTTCTGTTTCATGACTCGTTACTCTATACCTCTAACCCACTGATACGGAATGTGTCAGCCAGATCTTGGTCGTTACATTACGCAGAGTCCATAATGTTGGTTTTCTCATGGAACGGCTCATATATAATTTATATACGAGGGGTAATACAAAAGTAATAGAACTTTCTTAGTGATTCTTGTATTAGTTAATACATATTTCAAAAATGCATACCATTTGTATATTTTTTTTTTTGCTCTACCTTATGGCTAATTATTAGTTCTAATATTGTCATTAGTTTATATATACATCGTTGTCATAGAAGCGAGTAGATGCATTGAGGCTGCCACAGCGTATTTTACAAGAAAGTTCCAGTTATTTATATATTTCAAATATATACACAAACAGAAGATAACTAAAATGTGCATGACCTTAATTTGTTGTTTTTCTAATTACAAAAGTTTAATGTTGTTGTTCCATAATAATCATCAAAATAGTAAAGTTGATTAGCGACGTGCAAGAACGTCACGTAAAAGAGACGTCAATTGAACAATTGCAAAATGCTAAATAGTAAAATGATATCACAACGTAGACCCATAAAAGTGCTGAAGGCACTAAATTTGTTTGGGTACACAAAACTGTTCAAACATTTGCCTTTGCATCGATATGTGATTTATAAACTATGCATTGTTTATAAATATTACAAGTTCGGGTAAAAGAATAAATAACACAACAGTTTTAATTCAATGCCATTTTTAATTGTCTATAAAAAATAAAACATGAAACATACATGTGCATATTATATCTAAGTTTCAAAAGACATGTTAAACAAATGGATAACCATTATGGCCCAGACTCACTCTACTAATATCGGATTACCTAATTTTTTACCCAAAAAAATCACACTTTATCAAGGGTTTTCTTAAAAGTTACTCAAAGGCATCCTGATTAAAAATCTGATCTACATTTTATAAATATTTTAAAAAGATAACTTTCATGTTAATTATATGAACTTAAATATTTTGCAACGTCAAACATATTTTGATGTACTTGCAGCAGTTAATTTTTGAAAACATTGTGGCAATAGAAAAGCAATTTCTCATATATGTGTAAAGATATAAGTAAGACCTGATTAAATAGAACTGTAAAAGGTTTTGAGTTTATACATATATGGAAAACATTTTTTCACTTTTTTATGCCACAGCAGCAAATGTTCTAGATATTATTCATTTATTTGGAGAAATTTAAAAGAAAATCCCTGTGAAATTATTTTGAAATTGGTTATTTGTAAGAAAATGTGAATGAACGGATGGTAAGTGAGTTATCACAAAAGATCATCCGGCAACTTGTGTTCAGGTGTGCTAAGAAGGGTAGCTAGCCTGATTCCCTGATAGATGTGTTTTTTTAATCAATCAAAATGTCCTGAATAATTTTTTGTAGAGGGTCACCTGATACCACCTGGTGGTTGCGTTTATTTTACATTTTTTGTAGGGGCGTCACCTCAAGATGATTTCAGTCAAATCATTTTGGAATCAAAAAAGCAGAGAGATGTCAGTTTACCTCTTTACTGATGCCGACTGGTAGCTATCTTTTTCAGCCAATCAATATAGCTTGGACAAATTCTGATTTTGTTTAATACACTCCATGAGAACCAGGTTGATTTTGGCTATGCACTTTTCAAAATGATACAATAATTCTAACAGCCGGTGCAATGGCAAATTATACCACGGTAAATTACACATACCGTTATAAGAGTAAATTATTCGACGATCTCTGCAAATGTGTCACTTTCATTTTAATTCATCTTACGACACACAGATTTGTTTTTTAATTCGTTGTCCTAGATTTTGATACGTGACAAGACACACAGAAAATACTTTGAATTCTGTTTGTTATCTACATTTCATTGGGTGATCAAAAATAAATTCAAATGCCGTATCTGGAGCCGTAACCATCTGGAGCTCGAATCGGAAATAGTCCCTACTGAAGCAGTTTACTCATTGTGACTTATAAATCTCTCCGCGTTCATTTTTTAAGATACAATGTTTCATTTCATTTCCAATTTCTTTTGTAACTGCAGAACGAGGTTATAAAACACATTCAAAAAAGACATTTAATTATTTCAAAGATCGTGGTATATTTGAAAGGTGAGCGCACGTAATTGGAAATACATTCAGGGCGTATGAAACATCAAATCTTGCCATAAGAAACAAGGGCTGGAAATGCCGTCTTTATCTGTTTGGTTTCGCGCCAAACAAATCAAAATCAAAATACACTGTAGTCATTTGAAATGTTTATTCAGTGAAGTTCACCAGGAGTCAAGCAGTCACTAGCGATGTATACATACACCTTTGCTTATGGTTGGAGGGGAGAATCAGAGGGAAACTAATGTCACGTGTAATGGAGCATGTTCTGACGTTGAAAAGAACAGTTTGAGTGTAGTATTTCCCATAATAATTTCATTTGTTACACATAACATGTTACACATTTCGGAATGTCTTTAAGCAATGGCTTTTGGGGAAGTTGATGCAACACTTGAGTTGATATAACTGTTGTTAAAATATTTATAAAAGTTTTCAAACCTACTCGTTGCCGTCCAAACGGCGACGTCAGAGTGACGTTACTAACGTGGCCCGCCCCAACTGTACTCAAAATGTTCATAATCTCCCAGAAATATTATTTGTCAACCGAATATTCAAATATCTGTCATGTATGTAAGAGAAATGTGGACTTTTGAAAAATTAAGGATTCTTTTCTAAAGTTTCATTTGTGTCGAAATTATAACTAAATTCCTTTTACTTCTGGATCCCCCCTCGTACATACTGACACATCTATTTTGTTGTGTAACTGTTGTATACCTGAAATGTAATTTTCTTCGCATGAATAAGTATCAGCGCGTAACAGCTCATTAATTCTCGAAAGTTTTATATGTAGTGTTATTGATGCAAAATTCTCTCGATAGGACATAAAGATATTGTTGGAAATATAATTCTCGCTATCTCGTAGAAATGCAAGTATTCTTTTGTTGTATTTTTAATTTATTACAAATGTTCCTTGTTAGACCCTCTACAAGATTTGAATAAGCTTTATTGATTTGTTTAAAAAAAACATGGCAGCCAGACGGCATCAGAAAATGTGCAAAATGACAACACATAATAGTTCCCTTTCTTTTCAAGTTTGTGTCTGATTACAGGAAACATTTGTAATTTGTTCAAGCCATATTGATTGATTTGAAAAGATAGCTGCCCTAATATGGTGCATCAGAATATGGACAAAATTAACTTTTAGCTTTAAACAAAACATCCTCCCAAACCATTGGACTGATATCAACTAAATTTCACGGGAATGATACGTTGGTGGTCCTCTTACAAACTGTTCAAAGATTTAATATAACAAATATCCGTTATTGATAAGTTTCAATTACAGTGTCCACTCCTAGCAGTTTCACTTATGTTCTTGACCAAGTTAAACTTTCTCCGATATTAGTAGTTACACATATGCTACATAGCTATCACCCATGTGATCTATTCAGGTCCACGCTTGCCTTCTGTTTTGGAGATGCAAATATTAAAAGATTGTATTAATAGAGTGAATTCTCTGAATGCATCAGTTGGTTCAGTACAGTCAATAGGAAGACAATGTACTGTCATGAATGTACCTGTTGGGATTTCCGTAGAGCATTTGGGTAATATGATAATTAAATCAAAGCGCCAATGGCACTGTAGTGGCGATCGTATGGAAAATCCTGCAAATATCGGTGTAGGGCTTGCTATTTTCAATAATAGTGCACTCTGCTGCGGGTAAATTTGAGAATGTATCAACCCTGCATCTTTTTAGAATAATGTTAGTTTGCCAGAATGTTGTCTTGGTGATTTTTTAGTTACGTTCTGAAACTGGTCATGATGTGTTCAAAATTAGGCCATTCCAAATTTAAGAAAAATCTAGTTTGTATTCGATAGACTACCGTTTTAGCTCATTAGAATGGCTTTTTGTAATCTAAATTGTTCGGGTAATCACATGTTCATCACCAGGTCGCTAGGCCATATTAAGATAAAATAGTTCGTACACTTTAGAAATTACAAAATTATCAAGAAAGGACAGAAAACAGTATCCATTAGTTTGGTGTTTGTTTCAATGATGTCCGATATTAAACAGGTCTGTTCAATTTAGTCACTTCACATTGCATGATTGAGGGTTGTCAGAGACATATTAACACAGTGTACATGTATTTATATGTCTCTGAGGTTGTTAAATTGCTTCGAAAAATTTGAGTGCAATAACAAACACAAAACATGCACAAAAAGCACAATTTCACTATTTGCCAAACTGTTCAATTTATAAAAATATAGGTATATATTATAATGCTCGATCTCCAAACTAAATTAGGCTACACTTTCAGCATTGATTGCTAATTGACTCTAGAACGTGCAGACGTGTATACATAACGTGTGTACACACTAACATCGTGTGTCCTTTAAACCTTTGTAAACCAGTCTTATCATCTAGACGCTTTCATATATTTAAACAACTACAAAATAAAGCGTTTATAATATTGAGATAACCAGTCTCGCGTGCTATTTATAGAACCTTTTGGAATTTCCAGATTTGAGTATCATCAGAGTTATTTGCAAGGCAGATAGAACGCGCAATGATATTTATTATCTGCACAATCATGACGAAGATAATATTTACATATTTTAACTCTATATAGATAATGTCTCGATATAAAACTCAAATATTAGTAACAATCCGGTACAAAAGTAGCACTGACATAATTATTATTAATCGCGTCTCTGCATCAATGATGGAACTATAACGGATGTGAGTCAATTAGTTTGCAGTAAGGAAAATAAATATCGACCGACTTTTCGAGACCGACTATGTAAATATTTTTCGTTGTTGTTGTTTCTGTTAGCATTGTGGCGATTGTCAAACCAATCGCCACAAAAAGTATTATGTGGACCGAATGATATATTCGGAGTTTGGTTCAATTAATGTTCACAAGACCAACAAGAATTTATGATTTTGGAAATATTCATTCTGGCCTGATGCATCATTACTTGTCTGTCATGGTGGGGATTTGTTTTAGATAAATATTTATATATGCACTTCTGCATCTCCTCTTAACCGATCACAAATCTACTTTCAGTACTTTGATTAAAGTGTGTATTCAGTCAAAAGATCAGGCTATGCTACCTTTTTATTAATACTCTCTTTTAAAATTTTGGCTGAGGAGAAATTGATTCAAAGGATTATTTAAATGTCTCTGGTCTCTTGTGTTTTAAAATAATACTACATATTTAAGATACTTTTTCTTCCACTCTGAACAATTCTAATCATGTAACTAGTTAACCCTTTCCCTCACACGACAATTCTGCAGCAGACGACTTAAAACATATTTTGTCAAAAAAATAGAAAATCTCTATAATTGAATGGATAACCTATAACTAAAAGTGGAAAACATTGTGGCAAAAGGAGAAATTGCACGTTTTGTGCAATTTCTTCTTTTGTCACGATGTTTTCAAAAAGCCGCCTGCTGCAGAGGCGATAGAAAGCGTCTATATGTGGGAAAGGGTTAACAAAATTGCTGCTCTTCGTCTCACAGGAATTTCATCTGAACAATGTTTTAAAAACATAGGCTTCGTGAAACAATGTAGTTATAATTTAAAAGAAAAAGTCTTTGGCATGATCAAATGCTCCAAAAACGGTTGTTAAGCTGTGCATTGTGGGTTTTTTAAGAAACATTACCATTGTAATGATCTAACAAACGAACAATAGCATAAGTCAGAGGAAGGATAAATCATAAGTATTAAAGATCAATTTGCATAGATTAGCATAAGTCAGAGGAAGGATAAATCATAAATATTAAAGGTCAATTTGCATAGATTAGCATAAGTCAGAGGAAGGATAAATCATAAATATTAAAGATCAATTTGCATAGATTAGCATAAGTCGGAGGAAGGATAAATAATTGATCCCTATGTTTCACCCTGCCAAAGCAGCCGACTTATTTATCGAACTGCAGATACAACTCAACTGCATGGAAGTATGTGTTGATCTGGATCTATGACTGATATAAGCAAACAGTGAAAATACAGTGAAAATTCAAATCAAAATGTATGGATGTTATCTATTTGCAACTGCACTATGGTTGTATTTTCTGTATTGTGACTTGTATATATAATATGTTTTACTGTGATTCATTAAACTGCTCTTTTAGTATGTATTCCATCAACACAGTATAATATGACTGAACAACAAACAAGAATTTCGATCATCAGTTAAATCATTAAATATCGATAATCCTATCTGCCCACGGAAGCAATATATTCGTTAATCTCAGTAAGGTTCCGTGATTTACCAATAATTGATCCCACGCTGTTAAGAGCATCGTAAAACAATAAACGCCTAGTCGTGTTGGACAACGAGCCAGTACACTAGGTTTAATCTGTATATGGTTAGAATAATGAAGTTCGTGTTTTTTGTTTGTTGTATTGGGGTTTTACGCCGCTTCAACATTATTTCAGTTATATCACGGCGACAGTTCACTTAGTCATGAACCCTGGGCAAACAAACCAGTAATAGGCTCCACCATGACCGTAGTGCCGCGACTGGGGATCGAATCCGGGACACCCATAACCGTAATTTAGTGACGCTCCACATAAACTTGAATTTCGCATATAAAACACACACATATATTATACAACCATTTGTAGATGAAAATGTATCATGTATGGAATCGTTAAATTCATCTAACTAATACATTATATAACATCACTGTATATACATATTCATATTCAAGAGAGAGAAACAGCAAATATACTAGTAATATGCATATCCATTATCAAGAAAGCGATCTTACGAAAACTGATGTATAGAAATAAATTCAACAATGGCTATTCACATAATAATTTATTTTTTAGTTAAAGCATCGTCCTAAAATGAGATCAGTATATGAAAACCACACTTTTAATATCAGTTTTGTACAACAAAATAACTAAATTGATACTATAAAATTTAATGAATAAGACAAATACGAAATGAGACAAACTAATTCTAAAAGTAGTAGGATACCTGCTTAGTTTGACTGTGGAGTAAACATAAATCCATTCAAAGTGATTATATCATGTTCTCAATTAAAAGGTAATTAAATACAAAGTGACGGGATCCAAAGCAACATTATTTTGCCCTGATAGGCGGACAAAAAGCAACAGTTCTATTTCAAGTTTACATTTTATTTCTAGGATTTTACACGTGGACAACATGAAATAGATCAATTTCAATAAAGTTAATCATATTTGGTTTTATTATATGTTCATATACTTTGCATGATACTCAAATTAAATTAAATTTCCAATTAATTTATTATTTGACTTGAACAATTGAGCCGTCCCGCGAGAAAACCAAAATTGTGGTCTCTGCGTAAAGTATCGACACGAATCAAACTAAGCATGCCGCGCAGGCAAACACGGACAGGCACTGTTCGCTTCCTCTTGATATTTTGTTTCGGGAATCATTACTATATACCTCTTCCCCCCTGAGACGGAATGTGTCAGTCCGGATCAGTATGTGCGGACTGCGCAGGTTGATCTAGGTAGATACATTACGCAGAGGCCATAATGTTGGGTTTCTCGCAGGACGGCGCAATTAATGTTCCTCCTCATTTCAAATGTACATGAGTTATTATATGTGCATATATTTTGCATGATGCCCAATTTAAATTAAATTTTCAATTAATTTATTATTTGACTTGAAATTTATTAATGTTTCTCGTCATTTCAAATGTACATTATACAAAAAATACAAGTTACAAAATACAATAAACCCGATCAGAAAAAAAAACATATAAGAAGGAGAAAAAGAAAAAGAAATCAAATATAATTATGCTGAAGAAACTTTAAAGAAATGTTTAATAGAAGTCAAGTACCAAATTAATGTCTGTCACTAAATTTACTGTATTATTATTATTTATTTTATAAAATGATAATAATGATAGAAAACCTACACAAAAAAGAAAAAAAAAGAAAGAAAAAAAAACCAAACACATATACTATTCGAAAGAATCTTATCAGGGATGTTTAATCACCAAATTATTTTCTGTCACTAAATGTTTTGAACGTTTGTCTTTTAAGTTACAAAGACTTCATACACAATTAAATTAAGTTGTTCAACATTGAGAATCGTGTATAAGATAATTCGGATTAAAACCCCTGGGGATACAAATTTATTATAAGAGGGTAAAAAAAACTTCGGATAGAATCGGGAGCATTTCCGAACTATCACGAATACATTTAAAACCATGAAGTTACAAATATATCATCAAAAATCAAAATCTAAATTTATTTTGATGAAATAAACTTGTATTGTAGATGAAGAAGTGCCGCATCCGAGGCCGTTTGCACCGGGGTACTTTTATTTTGTTCTTTGTCTATATGATATTGACAACGTTTATTCAACAAAAAAAGACTATTTAAATCATCTTTTTCTCGAAAAATAAAATATGTATATTAAAGATAGATAATTATATTTTGTGGAGCCGTTTGCACCTAAGCGATAACTTAGTGTATACAAGTATTATAGATCGTTAAAGTTACAACTACTCTTTATTTCTATATGGTAAATTATCCCCGATAGCAAGTGCCGGTGAAATCATTCTTCCACCACCCACCGCTGCATTTCTGGGCACAACTTTGGAATTCCTATACACTAAGTCTTCCTCGCTCCATTTCAGTTCACCACACTGACCGCTTGTCCTTCATACTTCTATCTGTAAACTTCTGGTATACAATTTTACCAAAGATGTTTCAAATATTATGCTCGTTGGCCCCTGAGCTTCACATTGTCTGAAATATACATGACCTGAAATGGAACTTATTTAGTAATGTCCTGTTAGATCAGATAAGACACACTTTTTGTATTCAAAGTCACTGTGGCCTTGACATATGACCACAAATTGGAGGACAGTAGACCTAAGTGTTCTGCAGTTATCAATTGGGAAACCTTTTTGTGTTCAAGGTCACTGTGACATTGTCCTTTGAGCGGATTAACCAAAAATCAATAGGGGTCATCTTCTTGTCATGCTCAACATCCCTACACAGTTTGAGTACTGGACTATTTATCCAGTTATCCATGGGACTTCTTGGTAATACCGAGGGGCTGACATGTGTAAAGCAATATACCCTCTCTCTCTCTCTCTCTCTCTCTCTCTCTCTCTCTCTCTCTCTCTCTCTCTTGGAGTGGAGCATAAGAATAGTCATTTATAACTAAATGTTAAAATAAATAAGAAAATGTTGTGTAAAAGGGAGAAATTGCTCATCATGTGAGATTGTTCCTATTGCCACAATGTTTTCAAAACTTGTCTGTTGCAGATGTGTCAAAATATTATCTGTGTGCGGGAAAGGGTTAATCATTGAATAAAATGTATGTTGATTAATGACACGAAGCACTCCAAAATCTACCACACGCAGTCCTGTAGAAGTAGATATGCATACACATGTACAACTATTCTTTCTATAATTTTTTAGAAAAATGCATGTTTCATAAACAAATATAGCAATGAGAAAGGAGGGTCCTGGATTATGCGGAGGCACATAGAAAATATGAATTACCATTAAATTATCTAGGTTACTGCTGAAGGGTAGAAAAATGTTAGTAATTACTTCTTCCATTAAAATGTAAACATTAATGATTTACATTATATGAAAGGTATGTCATATAGCACATCAACAATAGACATTACACACATTTGTCACAGTTGGCTTGCAGCATTAGGAACACCACTGGGTTGTTACATAACATGTATACTGAACATTATTGGACTTTGATAACAGGTATAGTAATAGGTCACATCTAGTTAACCCTTTCTGAAAACTCTGCAGCAGGCAAACTTTGGAAAGTTTTGCAATTTCTCCTTTTGGCACAATGTTTTAAAATTTGTTCATTTATTTATTTTTTCATTTTTTACCTGCTTTTGTAGTTTTGACTTAATATATTCAAAGTTTTATGTTATATCAATACTGTAAGGGGAATATTCCTATGGAATTTCCACACAAATTTAGATACAATATTTCAATATGTTTAAGCATTATTTTGCGAACATGAAAATAAAGTATTTTTGTTAACAAATTAAGGGCTGCAACTTTTTCCAAAAATAGTTTTGATACATTCTTAGCAAAGGTACCATACAAATAAATCCGTGTAATGGATAAATATATCTTAATACACCGAATAAAAATATATCATAACGAAGGACATTAATCCACCTACCTTTATAGTTTAAACCGTAGTTCATGCACAAATGTTCTCCCGTCTCGTAAATATCATGGCTACATGCTAGCTGAGTTACACTTCCGGTGCGCATGCGCATTTATACCAGACATACACTTCCTCATAGAGATACACTTTTTCACGTTACACCGGTACTAGTCCATTTATCCTCACACCAGCGAGTCAGTCGTAATGTTAACCACACAACCCTGAGCGACAAGGAGGTAAAACCATTACTACAATTTTAAAGTATTTGGTATGACCCGTCCGAGGATCGAATCCGTGAACTCCCGAACCTGATGCGGACGTTCTACCACTAAACCACCGAGGTGGTCCGTATATTCTAAAACGGTTTGCTATAATGAGACCATATCCTTGCTGTTAACTTCAAGTTTTAAGCATACCTTACTATCCATAGATATATGGGCTGGAACAATTTATTCCCGTCTACAACATAATCTATGAATATCTCGACGTTGAAATAATTGATCATCTAAAAAATACGAAAGAGCGATCATTGGAAAATCAAATGATACACAATGGCTGCTTTCTCAAAATTATGTCTTACAAATATATATCGCTCTTCTTATTAGAAGTTGTCGCCGGAAGTCCATACTACTGTTATGCATAACACTTACATTATAGTAGTTGAAAAAACAGTTATCAACTGAGGGGGATATTGGAACATCAGGGGTGGGGTCAAGTGAAAATGTATCATTACTTGCATTTTTTTGTCAACGAAGTGAATGTCCTTCATTGTTTATGATCAATCTCCATTCTAAGGTAGGTTGACCATACACACAGCCAACTAATTATTGATCATAAACAGGAAATGAGTAATCTTGCCAATCATTAGTCTACTCATGTTTTAAAATTATATAATGATGAGCGCCCTTGTGTCAATGATGCCTAACAATATGCAGATCGCAAGCAAAATGCGTGTAAGGGAATCTAATGACAAAATTAAAATTGTCAAGGACGAAATAATGTTATACGAAAGACCCGATTCGTTTCTTCTTCGCATAGTTGTCGTTCTTTACACTCTCTTTATAGTCAGAGGGTGTGTTTTAAAATTATATAATGATGAGCGCCCTTGTGTCAATGATAGATAGATACAAGAAAAATGCGTGTAGGGAATCTAATGACACATTTAAAATTGTCAATGACGAAATAATTGTGTACGAAAGACCCGATTTGTTTCTTCTTCGAATAATTGTCGTTCTTTACACTCTCTTTATAGGCAGAGATTGTTCATTCAAAGTAATTTTTATATTAAAACCAGTTTTATCTCAGTTTGTTCATTTCTTCATTTGTTTCGAACCAAATAAACATTTTAAATCACCTATAATTAACTATTTGTAAGTGAGTGTAAAGAACGGCTCTCTGCAAAGGAGATTTATCTACGCAGTCGGTATTCGGTAGTTGATCAACATATTTAGCTTAGAAACAGTTCATATTTGAGATATAAATGGATAAACATTATTAAATGCATTCTTCACAAATCAAATCATCTCTTTGAATATGAAAATAACATTCAGTAAGTTAAAATTGCTATTAAAAGGAGAATTCGACGTGATTTTTATCTCGATATTGACACATAACAGTCTGCTGCAAGTCTAATAGGGACCTGTTTTGTCTTCGTAAATAAACCAAAACAACATAAAAACGAGTCAAAATAAAGAAACTGCAAATATTTAAAACATCGGAATATTTATTTCATTTTAGATGTGTCATAACTTAGTGTTTTTAAACAAACGCAATTGTAATGTGTTCAAGACACTCTCCTCCCATGTCATTTCCGAAAAGCTATTAAAAATGTAAGTCGCGGGCTTCTGCCCGGCGACTAATAAACTGAGGGGCATATTAGAACATCAGGGGTGGGGTCAAGTGAAAAGGTATCATAACTTGCATTTTTTTGTAAACGAAGTGAATGTCCTTCATTGAAATATAACTGAAGCATTTCATTGTTTATAACCAATCTCCATTATAAGTGCGTTGACCATAAACAATAATGGAAATGAGTAATCTTGCCAACCATTAGTCTTAGTATGTACACAGTGCTTCCATTAAGGAATAATTATAAGATTTGTGAATTCCACATACACTGTTCAAGATGTTTGTCAGAATAATTGAATTTTATTATTTATCAATAAAACCACAAAACAGACAATTGAGGATTTGCATGCAATTGCACGTCATTTTACCTTTCAACATTGGACACCATTACAACAATGAGAAAATGGGTTAAATCGCTAAAGACATGATTTTTCTCTTTTTCTCAAAATGATATTAGCTTGGCATCCTAATGATATCATACTTTGACAAATGTAGTCCAATATTTATAAATTAGACCACCCTCGAAATATAATATCAGCTAAACAGTTAAATTTCATTGAAATTGTTGTATAATTTCAAACAAACTGAACCCTACAACATGTTAATTTATTGTAATTCTTTCCTACCTTTTTTATAATGAAAATAACAAACTACTCATGCTTTAAAATTATATTATGATGAGCGCCCTTGTGTCAATGATGCATAACAATATGCAGATCGCAAGCAAAAAGCCTGTAGGGTCTAATTTACGCCGTCGGTATTCGCTAGTCACGTGATCAAGTTTTAGCTTAGAAACAGTTAATATTTTAGATATACATGGATAAACATTATTAAATGCATTCTTCACAAATCAAATCATCTCTTTGAACATGAAAATAACATTCAGTAAGTTAAAAATTGCTATTAAAAGGAGAATTCGACGTGATTTTTATCTGGATATTGACACATAACAGTCTGATGCAAGTCTAATAGGGACTGTTTTGCCTTCGTAAAAAAAAAAAACAAAAAAAAAAAAAAAAACGTGTTATAAGTTAGGTGTTTTTAAACAAACGCAATTGTAATATGTTCAAGACATTTTTTTTTTTTTTTTTCCTAATAATAACTCGTCCTTCCATGTCCATTTCCGAAAAGCTATTAAATAATGAGTCACGGACTAGTCTCCATTGTCAGCGTCATCGCCCGTTCACATTTTGCCGTACCTATGTCGAAATATTTCACACAAACGTTCATTAGGTGGCCCTCTACAAAAGTTAAAACCCTTCCTTTCGCCACTGTTGAAAAAAAAAGAACTCTTTAAACGACATCTGCTAAAGCGATGGCGCTTTTCCAAAAGATTCCCATGACTACTATTTTTGAAGTCATTGTCACAACCTCCCACATCAGATGTGGACGTTTTACTGCTACACCACATAGATGGTAAACGTTAGCTTAGAACATCTGTGTTTTGCGTCGGTCGACAGATAAGCAAACATCTGAGGAAAAGGTGTATGCACATCAATTTCGGAAGAACAATTATTATACAGAGTTGAAAACACTAACATTGCTTATTTTGAACGCGTCTGTATTTAATGAACACATACATGCATGCTGGACTTGGTCTCACTTCGCCACACAGGGAGATTATAAATACAAGAAGACGAGTTTAATCCACATCTGTTTTTAATGACAACAATCGGGTATAGATGTTACAGTGAAATAGTATGATATCTACCACAGTCATCTAAAGTTACATTCATAAATGTGTTATGTTTATATGTCTCTGGTTTAGAACAGTAGTGCACCACTATATATATCATATACATTAGTAGTACGCCCCGTTCCTCTTCCGAGTTAGAGGTAAACTTTTGACCATGGCATGTCAAAGGCCAGAATGGTGATTCAGCTTAATGAAATATTGACATAGTACATGCCGAGGTCAGAATACCGACTCTAAAAAAGGTATATACTGTATAAAGAGGCAAGGTTTATTACTGTGCTATATTTAGACATCAGAATCACATTACATTCATGAATGTACATGAAAATGTCAATGTATCTAACCACTCAATCCAATAAAACAGAATGGACGTCAATATAAAATGGTCAGTAGAAGCCGATAACCGACTCTAACATGTCATCAATTTGAAGAAAATGAACACAGAAGAGAAGTTGCCATCAAAAGCAACGTCTGCATTTGATGCATTGTTTACCAATATGTCTATGTCGAAGAAAATGAACACAGAGGAGAAGTTGCCATCAAAAGCAACGTCTGCATTTGATGCATTGTTTACCAATATGTCTATGTCCAAAAAAGGTTCTAATGTATGCCAATATGCCAATGGACAGATCTTATATTCATTGTTTGAGTGTTAAATATAGAACAGTATGGTGTTCTCTTCATTGCAGTGAAGTTGCCATTAAGAGAGTTTTGTTTAAACATTTTTTTTCCAAATAAGTAACTTTCTCAGTTATTGCAATAATCAGGTTACTCGTTAACCCTTTCCCACTTGCAGCGGTCGACTTGTGAAAACATTGTAGCTAAAGAAAAAATTCGTTATTATTTTCAATTATACAAATTGACCATATTCCTTCCAAGATGTTTTCAAGTTGTTGAAATGATTAAGTGTATTGTGAAGACATGCTAGGGTAAAATATTGACTTTAAAAGACACTACTTGAACAACACACATTATAACCTAGATGTGTCTATAGTATGTATACTTATGGGAATGAAAAATATTGCTTAAAAAGTCAGGTTTAACCTTTTATGTGAAATGCTAATCTAAGACTTTTCCAAAAACCGCAAGAAGCAAATGTCTGGCTAAATGATAATATATGTTACAAATGTTTACGCAATTAAAAGAAAGCATTTGTTCCATGAAAATAGTCTATAATAGACAGTGTTCTCAATTCGTTTAGCAAGAATATAGTCTATAATAGACACTGTGTTCTCAATCGTTTAGCAAGAAAATAGTCTATAATAGACACTGTGTTCTCAATCATTTAGCAATTAACTCTTTCCAACATGCACATGACTTTTGCCACTATGTTTTCAGCTGTATTCAGTAATTACACTTTCAATTACATAGAAATTCCAGATTTTTACCAAGATGTGTCCAAAGTCGTCTGCAGATTTGTTGTTTGTAGGAAAATGTTATACAATTATTTGCAGTTATCAGTAGGCTAATACATGTAATCTAATGTATTACTTTAAGACAGAGTAAAAGACATTGTAGATAAAGAAGTTGCTCACATACTTACCAGAACCTGCATATGTATTTGCATTGAAGACATTGCGGGGGAAAAAAATGCACATAATGGTCAATTTCTCCTTTTCCCACAATATTTTCAACTCTATTTTATAACAACACTTTCTTTCATAGATATTTTTTCTTATATCTGCTTAGATGTTTTTACAGTCGTCTGCTGCAGAATTGATAATTGATGCATTTTGGAAAGGGTTAACTCAGTTTTGAATAACTGATACTAAATGGATCTACTAACCATTCCTCCACTTGCAAATACAGTCAAACCTGTGTTTAAAGACCACCCATGGGAAGACAACAACCTGGTCTTTTTCACATGTGGTCTTTAATTACAGGGTCATTTAGATAGGAAATGGTTCATTGGGAAATGGGAAATTAAAAGTGTGGTTGCTATAGACATGGAGTTACTATACAAAGGTGGTCTTTAGCACAGGTTTGACTGTACTATAAAATGGGTATTACTCTTACAGTGAAAGGTCATTAACATCAATTAATTGCAAATGCAGCTGTATTGACGGAATAGTAAAAAGAATAACAAACAGTTTTATAAATAAGGTGCATATTAACAATTCTATCAGTGCAGCATAATGATCTAACCTATACAATTATCAGTCTTGCATTGTTTAGACGACTTTTAACACTTTCCCACTTAAAGACATATGTACAGCATTCAACTTTTGAAAACATTGTTGCAAAAGGAGAAATTGGTCACAATGAGCAATTTCTCATTTTGCAACAATATTTCCAACTTATTTCAATAACTACAAATTCACTTGTATTCTTTTACTATATTTTTGTATCAATGTTAAATGTTTTCAAAGTCATCTGCTGCAGATTTGTCATTTGTGGGAAGGGGTTAAACATCATGATAAAAGAAAAGCTTGTCTGCAATGACCAAGCCTGTCAATGATAGGGAATTTTCAAAGGTATGATTTATCCCATTTATAAATCTAGGAGCCGTTTAAAAGAGAACTGAGGTAGATATCATATAGGCCTTTGACTTTGTCAGAAAAGACTTGAAATTTGTCACATTTATAAGCAGCAACAAGTTTGTTTTCTAAAATGTTTTTCAATCCTTAAATCTACTATGTCTGTATTGATATACCTAGCTCATTAAAAAGGGAAATATAAATGTTCCATAACATCAGCTATCTACTAATATGCCAAGCTGTGTCAGGCTTATGAGATCAATTTTTCAACGTGATTTTAATATGACTATCACCGTTTTATTGTTTGTTCTAGTTATTTTCATTTTGATAATATTTGCTTTCAGGCAGTGAGGATATTCTACTTTATTTAATTAAACAGTTTATACCCTTTTCTATACAACCCCTCATTTTGCTGTCATATTTCATAAACATTTATCACACACAAAAATTCAATCTTTAACACTTTCCCTCATACGACAATTCTGCAGCAGACGACTTTGAATGTATTTTGTCAAAACATAGAAAATCTCCATAATTGAATGGATAACCTATGACAAAAAGTGGAAAACATTGTGGCAAAAAGAGAAATTGCACGTTTTGTGCAATTTCTTCTTTTGTAATTATGTTTTCAAAATGCCGTTTGCTGCAGAGAATATGAGAGAAAGGGTTAAGCCATTGCTGCGTCTCTACTGTTATCAGAACAGGTAGAAATGACTCAACAATTTGAAGGAGTTTAACCCTTTCCCACCTAAAGACCCATTTTTGCATCTGCAGCAGACAACTTTTGAAAACATTGTAACAAAAGAAGAAATTGATCAAAACGAGCAATTTCTCCTTTTGCCACAATCTTTTCAACTTTTTTTCAGTAATTGATACTATCATTACTAGAGATTTTCTATATCTTGAGTAGATGTTTTATAAGACGTATGCTGCAGATTTATTATATGTGGGAAAGGGGTAAATCGACTCAAATATTGACACATAATACCAAGCTTTATTTCATAATGCTTTAAAAAGTCATCTGCTGCAAGAGCATGTTCTATTACAAGATAACCAATATTCAAAATGTATTCTAGCAAAAAAACATCAGACATTGATCCAAATATTTTGAATTTTTCTGCCCATCTGTCAATCTAACTTCTAACACTACCAACGGTAAACAATATCTCAACACATTCGTCTCACAATAAATTCTGTAAATATATATCCGTACAATAAAGTTAACAGTTAACAATATATGCAAGTCTCTCCAGGCAAAGAGAGTTCTTGCTGCTTGCCGATTCCTGCAGCCCATTCAGGTAAATGAGAGTGAAGCTATTTAGGCTACATTTAACAAGTTTTATTAACGTTTTCCCATTTGTAGATGCATTCTGATTTATCTGCACCAGACAACTTTGGGCATGTGATTTCTCCTTAACCTTCATATTGAAGATTTCCGACGCCTCTGCAGCAGACAACTTTGTGAATCTTTTGTCACCATGTTTCAACCCTTTTCAATCATTATATTTTCATTTATGGAGATGTTCCATATTGTATAAATGTTTTCAAAGTTACCTGCTGCAGACTAGTTATAGGGTTAACAGCTTCTTCTATGGATATATAATGAGCAGACATATAGTAAAGACACTGATGATACAGTCCAGTTAAAACAGACTCATCAAGAGTCTTTACTCTTCACTTCTGCAATAAGACTCTCTTGTGCCTGATATGACTTGCGTTTGACAAACTGGATTTCACTTTTTTTGTGTCAAGACAATATATGTATATCAATCTCATTGGTTTATTTGTTATCATGTAAGTCAATACATATTTGTATATTTTGTATATCAATTAACCCGTTCCCACATGTGGACGTTTTCTGCCGCCTCTGCAGCAGACGGCTTCAGAAAACATTTTGGCAATAGTTGAAATTGCTCATGAGCAAATTTCACGTTTTGCCATAATGTTTACAACTCTTTTCAATGAATTTACAGATTTTTTTTTATATTTTCGTCTAGATATTTTCAAATTTGTCTACTGCAGAAGTATTGTATGTGGGAAAGGGTTAACCTATTTTAGGAGGAGAGTAGAATACATTTACAAAAGACAGCTTGAGGAATACAGTGATGGAGACTTTTGAGATGCAGGTTGATCTTGGTCTTTTCTGGTCACAATTCAGAAGGGTCAGTTATTCTACAGCATGGCTTATGTCAAGAAAGAGTAACACCATTATAAAGATAAAACTTTCAATACAACACATATATATCCCCCGTTTCTTACAAGTATCAGAATTAAATAAATGGCTATAGTTTCTACCCACACAAAATGCATAGAACAACAGAGAGTGATCTAAGGATGTCTTAGTGATGAATGGTATAAACTAGCCTATATACAACACAATGACGTGAGTTATTAATGAATATAATACAGCATTTATCTTCCTTACAAAATGTCAACAATAGAACTTTGATTAAAATTAACCCTTTCCCACTTGAATTTGCATTTCGAAATTGTGGTAAAAGAAGAAATTGCTCAAAACAAGCAATTTTCTCCTTTTTCCACAATGTTTATAACTCTTTTTAATAATAAAACACTCATTTATGGAGAAGTTTTAGGTTTTTGTATATGTATTTTCAAAGTCGTCTGCTGGAGAATTATAGTATGTGGGATAGGACTAGACACAAAAAGAGTGTTTGAAGAAACACATATGTCACCTGTAAATATGTCAGCAAGTGAAAAAGTAATTGACAGATCACTGGACAACCAGCCAGTTGACAGAGAAAAGATCCTTATGCGCCTGTCTTGGCAGGGAGGCAACACCCACATTATTACACCAATATTTAAACCTTTCCCTCATATAGACACTTTCTCATGCCTCTGCAGCTTTTTGACGACTTTTTGAAAACAGTGACAAAAGAAGAAATTGCTCAAAACGAGCAATTTATCCTTTTGCCACAATGTTTTCCACATTTAGTCATAGGTTATCCATTCAATTAGAGATTTTCTATATTTTGACAAAATATGTTCAAAGTCTTCTGCTGCAGAATTGTCGTATGAGGGAAAGGGATCAGAAAAGGTTGCATTGTGAAGAAAACGGAACAAAAATATTATAATTTACAAAAGACTTTAAATATTGACAATATGATGCAATTTAGTGTACAATAATAAATGATATTGCATGGATAACAGAATATGGTATGAAAATCATTTGTTTACACATTATTGTTCTTTTATTAGAGTTATCTGCAAAAAAAACATCTCGGGGAAAAGAATGTAAATGTAACAGTTTGACAAGTGGAAATACATGAGCACTTTCATACAGCGTTGGAAACATTGCGGGAAATGAAGAAATAGCACTTTTCTAGCTTTTTTTCTCAATTTCCAACAATTTTCCAAAAGTGAGCTGCAGCAGAAGTGTGAAGAGATATCGAAAACCATAAAAAGGATTTAAACAGTTGTGATCCGTCTTCAGTATACTACGTTTCCTATATATATAAAACAGTAATGTCTTAATATAATTAACATTTAAACAATTATAACTGACAGCGCTGTTTAAATACAAGTTTCATAAAACCCTTTCCCGCATACAATTCTGCAGCAGACGACTTTAAACGTATTTTGTCAAAAAATAGAAAATCTCCATAATTGAATGGATAACGTTACTATGACAAAAAGTGGAAAAACATTGTGGCAAAAGGAGAAATTGCACGTTTTGTGCAATTTCTTCTTTTGTCACTATGTTTTAAAAAAGCCGTCTGCTGCAGAGGCGTCAGAAAGCGTCTATATGAGGGAAAGGGTTAATTAGTTTAACATATATAATTAGGGACCTAGATAGAAGCAGCTTATCTAACCCTCTCTCACATACAGAAAGTCTTCAGTAGATGACTGAAAATGTTTAGACAACAATATAGAAAATCTCTTCAAATTAAAGAATAGTGATTGAATAGAGCTAAAAACATCAAGACAAGCTATTTATCCTTTTGCCCTAATGTTTTCAAGTCATCTACTGCAGATGAACTTAAATGTGTCTGATTGTGGGAAGGGTTAATGTAAAGTTGATGTAATCTCAAAAAGAATGGAATGATCACAGTAGTTGGAATGATGAATACGACATTAAATGTAATAATATGGATAACTACATTACCTATTTTTTATTTTCCCACCTGCAGACATATTTTGATGCATCTGCTGCAGACAAATTTTGAAAACATTCAGACAAGAGGAGAAATTGTTCATGATGAGCAATTTCTTCATTTGCCACAATGTTTTTAACTCAATCCAATAAATATACATTCATTAGATATTTTTCTTTATCTTTCACAAGATATTTCGAATGTCATCAAAAAACAGGTCCAAGCTTCTATCTATTTAAGCTTCCTCCCTATGAAAATTGGCTTAGAATCTGTTAAATGTAAAGGTTCTTGAGCAGAAATGAAAGTTTGAAGCCAACCTGAACAGCAACCTACGTATTCTAATAACACGGTTTTAACATAGTTTATACCCTCTATCACATAGATCTACTGGTTCGTAATTTAATATTTCACTTCTCGTTTAAACAGTTTGCAAACAAATGCTAGAATAAAAACTGAGCCAGATTAAAGCGTCATTGTAAAATATTATTGCTACATTCTAAGGTGACTTGTACAAGCAAGCAAATAAAACCAAAAATGCGGCCATTACAATTAAAAAGTTGTATATCATATGGTTTTTTGCTATTTGGTTTAAAAACTTACCTCACAGGTAAAGTTTCATTGTAAAGACATGATTTAAACTGTTTCCCATTTGCAGGCGCATTTCACACATCTGCAGTAGAAAATGTTTTACAGACATCATGGCATACAGACAAATTGCTCATAATGAACAATTTCTAAATTTGCCAGAATGTCATTTTCTAGTTTTTCGATGTTTAAAGTCATCAACTGTATATTTATTGCATATAGAAAATTGGTAAAATGTTATAAATTACACTTTTATTAGCTTTCCTACGTTATGTATCATAAAAAATCATTTATGCATTAAGAAAATGTCAGATCAACATATATGGGTTCTAAGTCAGTTGTCCCTTAACATGGGCTGGGGTGTTATAACAAAAGGAAAACGATTGCTGTTATTAAAGTCAATATTATGCTGTTGATTAAACCATATTCATACCTTCCACAATCTGTTATTTTCTACAAAAAAAACATCCATTTTAACCCATTCCAACCTGTAGACGCATCTGCAGAAGATGACTTTTGAAAACATTGTGACACAAGGAGAAATCGCTCCTTTTGCCACAATATTTTCAACTTTTCTTCTAATAAATATACGTTCATTTCTAGAGATTTTCCAGATCTTGATTAAATGCTTTCGAAGTCGTCTGCTGCAGATTTGATGAACGTGGGAAAGGGTTAACCAGGAACTAATGAGTGCTATTTAAAAATTTCATCTACAGTCAACTTTTGTGTCGATTAAGGCTTTCCCACATGCAAATCAAACTGAAGCAGACAACTTTGTAAACATCTTAGCAAACTTGTCAAAAACCTCCATTAATAAGAGCTTAATAACTTAATAGAGTAAAAAACGTTGTGGCAAAAAGTGAAATTGTTCATCAATTTGCTACAGCGTTTTCAAAATGCGTCTACTGCACAGGGTACAGATAACGTCTTTATGTGGACATGGTCTTAGATATATTTTCATCACATGAGCTGATAAGTGGCTTGTTGCATCCCAATGTTGTATAACATAAAGGAAGGAATATTGCACTTGTATTTCTTTGGTCAAAACTGTCATATCTGGGTCTTCATAATGCAGTTGGACAGTGAGGGTTCAATGATACTGTGTATGGACAGGCTTGCATTGGCCTATGCATTAACCCTTTCCCTCATACGACAATTCTGCAGCAGACGACTTTGAACGTATTTTGTCAAAACATAGAAAATCCCCATAATTGAATGGATAACCTATGACAAAAAGTGGAAAACATTGTGGCAAAAGGAGAAATTGCACGTTTTGTGCAATTTCTTCTTTTGTCACTATGTTTTCAAAAAGCCGTCTGCTGTAGGGGCGTCGGAAAGCGTTTATATGAGGGAAAGGGTTAAGATCATTATTGCCTGATATGGCTCACCATTTATTTCATATTCTAAGTTTTACCAAATATCAATATCTATAATGACATGCACCAAAGATTATTTTTCTTTTCCATTATTTGATAGCAAAGAATATAAGGAGATAAAAACAACAACAAAACAAAACAAAAGAAATCTGTAATAAATAAACTATATAAATTAATTTTCATCAGAATAACTACATACATCTATAGTTTCCAATCAAAGAAAAATGAGTCACTGGATGGAAAAACATCATTAACAATTACCTCATTTGACATTTTAACATTTTTAGAGTCATCTGCATTAATCAGTGTGTACTTTGCGTACGGTGTTGAAAATATCCTCCTTTTACCACAATGTTTTCACAGTATGTCTTCTGCATCCGCGAGAGGTAAACTATGACCTATGCAAACGTCAGCATATGCATTGGCAGAATCCAAGTCCATGAATCTACTCTGAAGATGACTTCAATATTATTGAATAGCTTTATAAATATTGTGGCAAAACGAAAAATTGCTCATTATGAGCAATTTCAACTTTCTTCACAATGTTTTCAAAAGTTGTCAGCTGCTGCATAGGCATCAAAATGGGCCTGTATCAGGGAAAGGGATACACAGGCCAATCTGAACTTTTTCACTAAGATTGTTTTATCATGACTCACTTTCTTTTGGCAGATGGAAAGTTACACAACCATAAATCAGGCAGGAGTACGCTATAACAAGTTAACCCTTAAAGTTTAGCTATCTGATATAAAACTAACTTTACCATTATCCTCAACTACCAATGTAAGACCACTGCTGCAGACTATCATGAACCTCTTCCCACATGCAGCTTAACCCTTTCCCTCATACAACAATTCTGCAGCAGACGACTTTGAACATATTTTGTCAAAAATTAGAAAATCTCTTCAATTGAATGGATAACCTTAAAGTGGAAAACACTGTGGCAAAAGGAGAAATTACTCGTTTTGAGCAATTTCTTTTTTTGTCACTATGTTTTCAAAAAGCAGGCTGCTGCAGAGAGGTCAGAAAGCGTCTAAATGAGGGAAAGGGTTAAGCCATTGTGGCCAAATGAGACTTTGATCATAATGAGCTACTTCTCCTTTAGCAACAATTTTGTATCTCTATTAAGAAATCTTACTCTCGTTTATATATTTCTTTGCCAAACGTTTGTTTAGATATTAGATATTTTTAAATTCATATGATGTAAATGATTTTCCTTCATCTTAAAATATTGCTTGCATTGACCAAGATTTCCCAATTTTACCTACAGAAGTGTTCAATTGAGAAGAGTTTAAAATTGGCATATGAAGGATAACAGTTCCTTCCATTCTTATTGAGCAATTATGTATTGATTATCCCTTTCCCTCATATAGACGCTTTCTGACGCCTCTACAGCAGACAGCTTTTTGAAAACATAGTGACAAAAGAAGAAATTGCACAAAACATGCAATTTCTCCTTTTGCCACAATGTTTTCCACTTTTAGTCATAGGTTATCCATTCAATTATAGAGATTTTCCATTTTTTGACAAAATATTTTCAAAGTCGTCTGCTGCAGAATTGTTATATGAGGGAAAGGGTTAATTGTTTTATGTGCTAACTGTACACTCAAAATAATTAACCCTTTCCCACATGCTGATATTTTATGAACCCTCTGCAGCAAGCAACCTTTGAAAACATTGTGGCAAATGGATAAATTGCTCATGATGAGCAATTTTCTTTTTGCCACCGTCTTTTCAATTTTATTCAATAACTCTTCTTTCGTTTATGGAGATGCTCCATTTCTTTCAGTAGATGTTTTTAAAGTCGTCCGCTGCAAATTGTATGTTCGAAAGGCTTAAATAAACAAAGGAAAAAATTATAATTATGTATGCACTACATAATATTATACATAACAAATATCAAATGCATAGCACTTGAAATCAAAATTATATTAATAAAGCAATGTGAAATTTTAATAAACAAAATCTAAGAGAATTAAAACAAGTCAAAACTGTCAACAAAATTAATATACTATCCCATAAATTAATGAAAGTAAACAAAAAATCAAAGCCATTCCAAATGTAAAATAATTCCCAATATTTTCTACAAAAGAGAAGCAAGGTTGTGAAACTCTGCAAAAACTCTATAGCCCCTGAACAATGAGTGTTTCTTTTATGATTATTTCATTACTTAATAACAGCCCTCACATTATATCTTTTCCCATTCAAACACTTTGTGCAGTGAAAGAAATGTCCAAAGATATCACTACAGTTACTTTAGTTGCCAATGATTTTAACTTAGGTTAGTTTTTATATGATTCAAAAGGCAACAACACCATGTGATGAGCTATTGTATTAGCTATTCTAAAGAAGTGTGACATAGGAAATGGAGTTTTGGACAATTGGACCTTGTGTAGATAAGATCAGCCTACACTTTCCTAGTCTGACCAGTGTTTTGACTTTTTTTCCACATTCAGACTCGTTTTAACGCATCTGCAGCAGACTACTTTTGAAAACCCTTAATGAGCAATTTGTTTGCTTTGCTACAATGTTAATTCAATAAATATATTATTATTTACAGAGGTTTGCCAAGATGTTTTCAAAGTTGTCTGCTGTTACTCTTATGTATGTGGGATAGGTTTAACTATTAACCGATTGAAAGGTGAAGACCACAGATACTGATACACCAACAATTGCCCAGGTCCAAAGGTCATTTGTTGACAGAACTCATAATGGTACCTTGCTTGAATGTCGCTATATACTTCAAAGTACGTCCCAGTTTTCCAGATTTTTTTAGGTCTCAAGAACTATGAAATTTGCAAACATATCATTGGTTTAAATTTACGTAAAAAAGAAAAATGACCTACAGATATTGCTGAATCATTGTGCAGAAAAGTATTGGTTTATATCAATGTGGACAAAAAGACGTACAAAGAAGTTTATATTCTTAACCTTTAGTTTGAAGACATGTAGGAAAAAACATGAAAATCTCTATAAATCTAAACATTGTGACAAAAGGAGAAATTGGTCATCATTTATTTGCCATAATGTTTCAAAGGTTGTCTGCTGCAGATGCATCAGAAAGTGCCCATATATGTGGGAAAACCATAAGCCTGATAGGAGTTTTACCCTTTCCGATAAATAGAAACATTTTGATGTTTGCATCAAGTAAAGAGCCAAATCTTAATTAATCTTCTGTTACACATACAAACCCTTGACCACGTACAACAAAACTGAAGCAGAAAACTTAAAAAAAATAAAATATGTTGTAAATCGCTTTAAATGAAAGCGTTCATCAAAAGAAATTTCTCACAATGTTTTCAAAAGTCGTCTGCTGGTAAAAGTGTCTATGTAGATGGGAAGGATTGAACATGACAGAAAAGGTAACAATAAAAGGTATACGCAATGACAACCTTTTCTACAAATGTCTCGACAAATTGTCATGTCAAGGTGTGGTGTGAAATGGTTCAACAAAATTTTGACAGGTCTAAGCAAATAATTTGGAAGCACAATGTCCTAATCTGTAATGAGCAAATTTATCCTTTTAAACACCATGTTTTCAAATCTTCAAATACTTTCATATATTAAGATTGTTTCTAGTTTTAATCTTAATGATTTCAAAGTTGTCCGCTGCAGATATCTTGTATGTGAGAAAGGGTTAATCTAGTTTAAGATCTATACATTTCAATATAATATAACTATTAAATTTAAACAACATTTCAGATGTATATAAATTGCTTTGCACTGCCTCTCCTTAGAGCTCTATACATGAACATACATCCAGTGCTCCAGGAATACCAACTTTAGTGTCATTATTAGTAATTACACCTGTGAACAAATATCTACCTTTATATACATGCTATCAGAATCACATCGGAATTATTTTCCCGAGTGTTCTTCATACCGTCTACAGCTTATTGCTGATCAGTAAAGAGACAAATTGGAATGCAGCAAAGCACAGGCTGATCTGGATCTACACTGGCTGCTAGAGCCATAAGGTTGGTTTTGGCAGAGCACCACTCATATGTTACATTCTTAAATTCTTCATTCTGTTACAAATCCTATTAAAGAGTACAGGTACTCGTTCAGAGCTCTAGATAAGGGGTGGGGTGTCTTTTATGTTTAGAAACCCTGACCTCCAAACTCTGCTTGTGGTGCTCAAAAGAAATCTCCCACTGAGACAAGAAAAAATTAAGTACCTAAAGCATAGGGTTTAAATGAGTTACAGAAGAGATATAGTATAAGTCGTAAAAGGCTGGCCCTATCAATATGCGCGTCACTTTGTAGGACAAACACTTAACACTTTCTCAGTTGGAAAAAGGCTTGTTTACCCCTTTCCAACATATAGACATTTTCTGACGCCTCTGTAACAGATGTCTTTTTGAAAACATTGTGACAAAAGAAGAATCTGCTGAAATATTTCTCTTTTTGCAACAATGCTTTTTACCTTTTTTCAGTAATTATACCTTTATTTATAGACATTTTCCATACTTTTTCCATACTTTTTCCTAGATGGTTTTAAAGTCATCTGCTGCAGATTTTTTGTATGTGGGAAGGAATTAAACACACACCCTTTATCTAGATCTCTGGTACATATCATTTGGCATAACTGTCCTTACTTAGAGCGACCTGTGTCACATTTCTATAAATATCTAATTAAAGTCTCTATTAATTTGCTAGTAAGTTGGTGGCTGATAGTCTGGGATATCTCCACTTTTCTGATTTGAGAATGGTGGTTGTTGGTAGGGGTCACCAGAGTCACTACCGGGGAATGATGAGTATGGTGATGACTGATTCTGCGGTTCACCTTGGAAACCCGACGTTAAATCTTCTGAGGTGCCTGAACGGTACCTTTTGAATGCAAAGAATGCTAAGCCAGCCTGAAAAAAGAAACACAATAATATTATATTTCTTGCCAAGGCAACGAAAAACTAAGCAATTTTAAAGTAAATATATGGAGTGAAATGGTTGCAGTAAAGACAAAATACAATACATATATTGAAAATATTGAGTATTGATAATGTCAAAAATTCCATTTAACTTAGCAAATTATGCCAATGTATTTTCTTTTATTATTCCGTTAGAATTCTTTGTTACTCCATTTTTTAACAAATATTGGTTCAATACTCCATCAAAAAGAGGAATTTGCATTATTGGAACATTCTTGCCAAAGCATTAAAGCCAAATATAAAGAAACAAATTTGTTAATTATGATAATCACTATAGCCATATAAGGCAAAAAAGGCCCTTCCCCAGGATGCCATGTTTTTTGACCAATCAACATGGCTTGAATGAATCTTGCATAGGTTCATCCAAGGAACATTTGTACAAAATTATTTGAAAATAGGAGAGATGATTTTTAAAGTTTTCACATAAGCCATATTAGGCAAAACTGTCCTATCCTCTGGCAGCCATGTTTTTCAACTAATCATCATGGCTTGATGAAATCTCATAGAGAGTTACCAAATGATAATTTCTCCTAATTTAATCGATAATCGGCCAGATACTTTCATAGTGTTTTTTAAGGTTTTCATTATATATATAATAGCCGCCCTCTTTTGGCCATGTTTTTGACCAATCAAAATGGTCTGAAGGAATCTGATAAGAGGATCACTCAAGGAACATTGGAACATAACCACAAAGTTTTTTGAAAATCTGCCAGACATAGAAACCAAAATTGTACAAGGATCTGACATTGAGAGAATGCTATCCATGAAGTTTCATTGCAATTTGCCCAATAATTAAAGCAGCAAAGTGATTTGAAACAAAACTCTTGCGCTTGCATAGATGAACAACAGCACAACTGACAATAAGCATAAGAAAGACTTACAAGTTACTAAAATTTCACCTAGTGACCTAGTTATAGACCCAACATGACCCAGTTTCACATCTGACTGGGAGTTTATGGAGATGAATGATGATTGGGTGAAAAATGTGGCCTCTATTGTGTTCACAAGGTTTTCAAAGATTTGACCTAGTTACCCAGTTTTTGACTTCACAACACCCATTATTGTACCCGACTTGGAATTTGATGGCAGTGAACCTTTTGATAAACCATTACCTTTATGTTGATTTCATAAAAATTGAGGCTAGAGTGTTTATTAACCCTTTCTCACATATAGACGCTTTCAGACGCCTCTGCAGCCGACGACTTTTGAAAACATTGTGACAAAGGTGAAATTGCTCATGATAAGCAATTTCACCATTTGCCACAGATTTGTTGTATGTGGGAAAGGGTTAAGTGTTTTCTAAAATTGTCCTGGTGGCCTAATGTGTTTCCCCAATTTAGAGTTTAACCGAGATTTGATAGTTCCTATGAACTTTTATGAAGATTGGATGTTTAATGTGTCCTGTAAAAAGTCAACAAGGTAATTGTAATAAACAAGAGGGTCATGATGGCCCTGGATCGCTCACCTGATTTTTTTTTTTTCACTTTAGCTATATAAGCCCCGCCCCCTGGCGGCCATAGTTTTTGACCAATCAATATGGCTTGAAGGAATCTGATAGAGGGTCACCCTAGCAATAATTCTACAAAAATATTTGAAAATCGGCCGAACACTTTCGGAGGAGAAGATTTTTTAAGTTTTCACTAACGCCATATAAGGCAAAATAGCCCCGTCCTGTGGCGGCCATGTTTTTCGACTAATCAACATGGTTTTAAGGAATCTGATAGAGGGTCACCTAAGGAACATTTCTGCAAAATTATTTGAAAATCGGCCTGACACTTTCAGGAGAAGATTTTTTAATTTTTCACTATAGCCATATAAGGCAAAATAGCCCCGCCTCCTGGCGGCCATGTTTTTCGACCAATCAACATGGTTTTAAGGAATCTGATAGAAGGTCACCTAAGGAACATTTCTACAAAATTATTTGAAAATCGGCCTGACACTTTCAGGAGAAGATTTTTTAAGTTTTCACTATAGCCATATAAGGCAAAATAGCCCCCTGGCGAGAAGAAGATTTTTAAAGTTTTTTACATTTCGTTGCCATGGAAACCAGAATTCTGCATGGATCCCAAAAATTTGAAGGAATTCTGGTGAGGTCAATGTGAGGATGCTTCCTGTGAAGTTTCATCCCAATTGACCCACTGGTTACTGAGGAGAAAAAGTCAGGAGACAGACGCCGGACGCCGGACAAAAGGCCATCACAATAACTCACCTTCAGCACTTCGTGCACAGGTGAGCTAAAAACATTATGTATAAATATACAATATAGGTTCAAATAGACATAACTCTGGTGTTTTTAAGGCAATCTCAGAGAAACTTGTTGTTTGACATAACCTTATGGTGATCATCATTTTAATCAAATCCGTCCAACCATGCCTTAGAAATAATATGGAAGGAAGGACAGACATACAACCCCAAATCAATATCCAATCCGCTTTTGGGAAGGAGGAGTTTAAAATGTGCAGTTAAAAACAACTAGAACTTTCACTGAAGATGATAAATACCCCATAAACAGCACCTTGACCTACACCATAACTTAATAAGTAAAAGGGCCATAATTCTGTAAAATAACATGCAATTGTAACCCCTTTAGGATATATGCACATCTCCTCTTGGTATAAAAGCCACCCAGTGGTTTGTGAGAAATAGGCTGGACAAAATATGGCTTCCTACCGACAGACAGACAGCCCGACACAGTGACTCCTATATACCCCCTCTTCTTCGAAGGGGGTATAATTATGGATGACTCTCTGATCCACATATGATATGCCAGGTATTATCATCATTTAGGAAAGAAATGAGACAGAAATTGTTTATATAATTATATGAAACGTTACCGTCTGAAGTTCATTCCTAGGAATATCAATGAATAAAATTGAGCTAAATATAAGGGATGATTTTCAAATTCTTTAAAATTTGATAGCTCAAAAACCGTAGTTGTATGTTCTAAAAAGAATTTTATGACTCAAACAACTCTTTAAAGTAACCTAGGCAAGCACCTATTACGGTAGTAGTTATGCCATCTTTTCTAGACCTCTAAATGAAAACTAAATCCATTTACCCAGGTAAATATGGAGAAGAAAGAGAAAGCTATGGCCGCCTGAATGTTGTCTTTCCCGTGTCCATGGGGGGCTACTGCCTTTGTTACCTCATCTCGACGCCGCCATTTATCTGTCATGTAGCAGAAACCAACAAACCACATAAATGCCCACAATGCTGAAATGAAAATGAATTTTTTGCATATAATAATACATAATCAAATAATTATCCTTTAGTCAACACTTTATGAGGCTACTTAAATACTTACGGGTATATATAATGTGCAAAAACCTCTGCAGACAAAAAACATTACAGAATCTTATGATAATTATAAAGGCACAAATTGGAAGAATTTGAGCATGAAAAAACATAGTATACTTTTAGAAACCTTGCTAGAAAGGAGCAACTATTACTGTTCAATGTGTCTTAACTCTTTCCCACATGCAGACGCATTTTGACGTCTCTGCTGCAGACAGCTTTTTGAAAACATAGTGACAAAAGAAGAAATTGCTCAAAACGAGCAATTTCTCCTTTTGACACAATGTTTTCCACTTTTAGTCATAGGTTATCCATTCAATTATAGAGATTTTCAATTTTTTTAAAAATATGTTCAAAGTCGTCTGCTGCAGAATTGTCGTATGAGGGAAAGGGTTAACATCAGTAGTCTGATACAGAAGTGTAAAATCAGTCTCATTGAAATGTTTTACTTAAATCTACATAACTTTGACCTTTGAATGACTGACTGCAACACCAAAAGGGTCATCAAATTGATACAAGAGAAAGTTGATGCAAGGCATCAATGTCGCCGGAAAAGACTGCATTGATTTATTTATGTATTCTTGACTTTCCTTAGTCTATTCAAACATTAGTAACGTAGTAATGAAAACATTTGCTTATAAATTTTATATACATACCTATACATTAGGGTATCTATAAAAAATTAACGAAATGTGTACACATTTATCTGGCTTAAATTTAATTTTGCTGTTGTTACTTATTTAAATAATAGTATTCATTCATATAATTTCAATGTTTGTCAATCTTATTCGAATCACAAGGTAAATATCCTGGTATTGCTTTAAAGGGAGGTAATTTGAAGAAAACAAAAGTCTTCAAAAGGAGAAATATATCAGCATTACCGTCTACAGTTTAAATTGTTCTATTGTTTGTGGATTTAAAAATATTCTTTTTTTCTTATTTCTACATGTACAACGAAATATTGCGGCTTCTCTTTGACGCTTTGCGTCAAACATTCGTCTTGTACTTGTCTAAAATAAAATAATATCACTCGCTTTTTCATATCGAAATGCGCATGCGCGAAAATCGATGTTAAAGGTCACGAAACTACACAACAGAATAGGGTCTATATTTAGCTTAGAAACAGTTCCTACTTTAGATATTCATGGATTAACATTATTAAATGAATTCTACACAAATCAAGACATCTCTTTGAACATGAAAACAACATTTAGTAAGTTAAAATTGCTATTAAAAGGAGAATCCGAAATTGACCTCAATGATGACACATAAGAGTCTGCATTAGGGGGTGTTGGTTCCCGTCTTGAAGGGACCACTTTTGTCTTCGTAAATAAGACAAAAAACTTAAATGCGAGTGAAATAAAAACAAGAGGGCCAAGATGGCCCTAAATCGATCACCTAATTGATAGTAAATTAGTAGCAAATATTTAACTGCAAATATCTTGGAAAATTTTATCAGGGAATGCAAATGAAACTGCAAAGGAGTGGACACTTCTCAAGAAACAGTTTATCAGTAAAGGCCATTTATATCTTGAAATCTAACAAGAACTTTAATAAGAATGGAATTATAAAGTTTTTGTCATTTTGCACCTTTCCTGATGCCGCCTTGCTGCCCTGTTTTTCAACGAAATCAATATGGCTTCAACAGTTTATTTAGAGGGTCACTTAAGGAACATTTCTACCAAATTATCTTGCAATCGCACAAGTAGATTATGGAGGAATAGGATTTTAAAATTTGGGTATTTTTCTCACTTTCTGATGCCGCAGCAACCAAAGTTATCAATGGAATTTAAATCTTTGAACAATTTTGAAAGAGGACCACCAAAGGAACATTCTTGTGATGTTTTGTGGAAATTGCTCTATTGGAATGGTAGGAGTTGGTTGTCATTTGTAGCTAAAAGTTCAATTTACCCTTTTTGTGACGACGCCTGGTTGATATGATTGTGTAACCAATCAAAACGGCTTAAACAAATTAAATAGAGGATCATTACAGTAAGATTCGTATTATATTTTCTTAAAATCAGACAAACACTTTCATAAAAAATGGAATTTTAAAATTTTGTCATTTTGCCCCTTTTCTGATGCCGCCTGACTGCCATGTTTTTCGACCAATCAGTATGGCTTGAACACATTTTATAGAGGGTCACCCAAGGAACATTTCTACCAAATTATATTTGAATCTGACAGGCAGATTCGGAGGAGAAGATTTTTAAAGTTTGGACATTAAATCGATCACCTGATTGATAGTGTATGGTGAGTGTAAGGAACGACAACTCTGCGAAGGAGATTGCCCTTGCATAATACTCTGCCAAGTGTTACCTCCCTTAGACCATCAATCTAATAACCATATATGTCATTTGAAGCAAAAAGTTAATTTTACTCCTTTTCTGATGCTGCTTGGTTGCTATGCCTTTCAACAAATCAATATGGCTTGACAAAGTATGTAGATGATCAATGAAAGAACATTTCTACAAAACTATCTTTAAATCAGACAAGCACTTTTATAAGGATACTTTATTAAAGTATTGTCATTTTGCCCCTTTTTTGATGCCGCCTGACTGCCATGTTTTTCGACCAATCAGTATGGCTTGAACAATTTTTATAGAGGGTCACCCAAGGAACATTTCTACCAAATTATATTTGAATCTGACAGGCAGATTCGGAGAAGATTTTCAAAGTTTGGACATTTTGTCCCCTTTCTGATGCCGCAGCAACCAAAGTTCTCAATGGAATTTAAATCTTTGAACAACTTTGAAAGAGGCCAACCAGAGGAACAGTCCTGTAATGTTTCACGAAAATTGTCCTTGGAGTTTGGGAGGAGTTGATGTTTAAAGCTAAAAGTTAACACCGGACGGACGACGGACGACGGACGACGGACAAAAAGTGATCAGAATAGCTCACCTTCAGCCTTCGGCTAAGGTGATCTAAAAACTGCAAACATTAAAAAATCGGAATATTTATTTCATTTTAGATGTGTCATTTATTAGTGTTCGTAAACAACCACAATTGTAATATGTTCAAATCATCTAGATTTGTTTCTTTCTAATAATAAGCCGCCCTCCCATGTGATTTCCGAAAAGCTATTAAAAATAGAAGTCGCGGGCTTCTGCCCGGCGACTAATAACATTTTTTGTGTATCCTTGGCCCACTTTTGAATTATTGATGGTGGACCTAGTTATCTACATGACTGAAATGTTTTCCACTTTTTGTCATAGGTTATCCATTCAACTATGGAGATTTTCTATATTTTGACAAAATAAGTTCAAAGTTGTCTGTTGCAGAATTGTCGTATGAGGGAAAGGGTTAATAGTATTTTGATCCATAGTTTTATAAGTTATCATAAGCCTAATTAATTCATTAAACGTTCATAATTAAACGCATGTGTTATGAAGGCAAGGCTTTCGATAATCCTTTCACACATAAAAATGTGTTTGGATTTTTTTTGCAGCAAACAACCTTTGGAAACATTGTGGCAAAAGGAGATAATGTTTTCTAATGAGCAATATTTTAATCATAACAATATTTGCATATATCTTTATTTATGGATTTCTTTATTGAGATTTGCAATATTTTTTGAAGATGTTAAGAAATTCATCTGCTTCAGATGGTTTGTATATTGGACAGGGTAAGAAAGCATGGATACTAGAGTATTACAGTAGCTCTTTCCAACACAGATGCTTTCTGATGCCTCTGCAGCAAACAATTTTGAAAACACTACGGTAAGAGGAGAAATTCCTCCTGATGAGCAATTTCTTCTTCTGTTACTATGATTACAAAAAGCTGTCTGCTGCAGAGGCGTCAGAAAGCGTGTATATGAGGAAAATGGTTAATGAAGAATTGTTCTTTCATGTTTAGAGAGTTTCCCTATTCATAACTAAATGTTTACAAAGTCGTCTGCTGCAGATTTGTTGTATGTGGGAAAGGGTTAACTTAAATGTTTCACTCGAGGTTGACAATCTACCAAAGGCTGCTCAGTGATAACAATTTTGTCTTTATTTGTCTAAACTGAAAGTGAAAAATGTAAGATTTCTTAGATTTTTTTTTTTTAATTTTTCCAAGAATCATCAGCAAGTAAATTAAATTCCTGGTGCAAATGAGATTGCTCAAGTTCCCCCAATGTTTAAATCAGTACCAAAACTATATATCCTTTTAGACAATAAGCAGCTATGACATATTTATCCGCAGATCCTTCCAAAGCGAACAACTCACAAAGACTCCGGGAGTAAAGGGATAATTGATCTGACCAAGAATCCAATACATTGAAAAGACTTTAATCTATGTGAGCAAAGGGTCTAACCATCCCCATAATTGTACAGTGTAGGAACTAGAATCAAAGAACCAATAGTATGGGAATGGATCAATACACATAGAGTGTACAATCTAAGAGTATTTTTGTTTTCCCACAAAATATCAATACAGCCACTGCAGCAGCACAGAGCTCTAGATATAAAGGTGGTTCTTTTTCATGTTTCTTAAATCCTTATTTGACCCTCAAATAAGGATTGTAGTAGGTACTCTGTGAGCTGATTATTTTATTAACCCTTTTCCACATACAACAAATCTGCAGCAGACGACTTTGTAAACATAGTGAATCTCCATACAATAAGTTGAAAACATTGCGGCAAATGGTGAAATTGCTCATCATGAGCAATTTTACCTTTGTCAGTGTTTTCAAAAGTTGGCAGCTGCAGAGACATCAGAAAGTGTCTATATGAGGGAAAGGGTTACCAACATCATAGGGTTTGATTATTTTATAACAGAGATATCAGGGTAAGAGACCAGTTTATTCCTGATATAAGAACATAATATACGCTGTTAGCAGCAAAGCCCAGCATCATGAGTATCTATAGAATAGCCAAACAAGGTCATTTCCATATAAACAAATAACTGTTATATGCTTATTCATTTTGAGCTGTGTGCTTATAATAATTCAGAATTTAAACAAATCTGCAGCAGATGACTTTGATTTTAATGTCTAGGGAAAATTATGGAAAATCTCTATAATTGAAGATAGTGATAGTAAATATTTTGGAAAAGGGAGAAATTACCTTAGATAAAATTATCAAGACAAACATTCTGACAAAATTTGAACAAGCTCTAGTCAAAACTAGAGATTGCTTTTTTTGAAAAAGCGCTTGTCTCCCCATTTTTGTGGTCATAGGGGAGGAAAAGAAATGATTGAGATGAATTTTGTAGTTCAACTAGTGACCTCAAAATCAATAGGGGTCATTTGCTGGTGGTGACCAACCTGCACACCAAGTATGAGCGTTCTTGAGTTGAGTAAAAACCATTTTTCAGCTGAAGGTTACTGTGACCTTGACCTTGAGACCTCAAAATCAAACAAAATCAATAAGGTTCATCTACTGGTTAGGACCAACCTGCACACCAAGTTCCTCGACATAAGCATTCTTTAGTTATTGAGCGGAAACCATTTTTCAACTGAAGGTTACCATGACCTTGACCTTTGACTTAGCGACATCAAAATCAATAGGGGTCATCTGCTGGTGGTGACCAACCTGCACACCAAGTATTAACTTCCATGGCCAAAGCATTCTAGTTATTCAGCAAAAAAACTTTTTTTCAGCTCATTGTTACCGTGACCTTGACCTTTGACATTGTGACCTCAAAATCAATAAGGGTCATCTACTGGTTAGGACCAACCTGCACACCAGGTATGAAGTTCCTCGAGATAAGCATTCTTTAGTTATTGAGCCGAAACCCTTTTTCAGACGTACTGACCTTAAAATCAATAGGGGTCTTCTACTGGGCATGGCCAACCTGCATACCAAGTATGGAGTTCCTCGGCATAAGTGTTCTTCAGTTATTGAGCAAAAACTTATTTGTTACCTCACAAGGTCACCATGACCTTGACCTTTGACATTCTAACATCAAAATCAATAGGGGTCATGACCAACCTGCATACTAAGTATGAAGTTCCTACACCCAAGCGTTCTTCAGTTATTGAGCGGAAACAGGAAGGACGGAGGGACAGAAGGACGTATGGGCGAGACATAAATACAGCCTGTAGAGTATAAACTAGCTTTTAGTAACTTTTGGCTCTGAAGTGACCCAGTTTCTGACTTGACATGACCAATATTACCACTAAATGTAGATATTATCAAGACAAACAATCGGACTAAGTCTCATCATTCTTGAGTCAAAGATGCAACAGCCTTTGACCCAATATCTGCCATATTCAAACCTGACCTAGATATCATCAATACTAACATTCTGACCAAGTTTCAACATGCCCAGTCGAAACTGCTGCCTCATAAAAGTGTTTACAAGATTTTTCTTAAAATTCTTAAAATTGACCTTGTTTTTGGCTGATTATGACCCTTATGCAACTTAGCCTATATATCATTGAGGCAATCATTCTAACAAGTTTTGAACATGTAGTTAAAAATGTAGCAAGATTTTCCTTTAGACCTTGTGACCAAATTTTGATCCCACATGACCCAGTTTCGAACTTGGTCAAAATTTGACGGAGATGTATGTTCTTTCATGAAGATTGGATGCAATATGTTGCCTGTAGAGTGTAAACAAGGCAATTGTTGATGACGCTTGAGAGACGACACAATGATAAAGTGTGATAACAATAGCTCACCATGAGCACTTAGTGCTAAGGCGAGTAAAAATGAAACAGTTTCTAATTGCTGATAGTGACTTATTACTCTGATCTCTCTCACCAACGTGACTTTTAATAAACTGCACACTTGATAAATCTTCACAAGACAAATGGCACAAATATGGGAAACCAATATATATACATTGTATACCGAGGGCTTGGCGTGAAATGGTTGTAACTCAAATTGGTATTTTTTTACCAAGGTTAATCACCTTGCCAGAAACTCTTTATAAGCCTTAAATCATTTATCTTGGTAAATAATGGAAATTTAGGTGCCATTGCTCGTTCTGAGCAATGGCATCTAAATTTGCATTGTTTACAAAGGGGTCAAAATTGCCCCTAAACCAGGGTTTTCAAAATAGGTTTTTAGTTACAACCGTCTCACGCCAAGCCCTCGATACAATATACAATGTGCTCAATATGCTGCAGACACATCAAAAGGTTTTTTATATGAGGGAAAGGCTTTTAACCCTCTCCCACATATATGACAAATCTACAGCAGACGACTTTGAAAGCATCTCAACACTAACATGGAAACTCTCCCTAAATGAAGGCATACTTATTGAATCGAGTTGAAAAGGAAAAATTGCTTGTATCAATTGAGCAATTTCTTCTTTTGTCACAATGTTTTTAAATGTAGTCTGCAGCAGAGGCATCAGAAAGCGTCTTTACGTTGGAAAGGCTTTTAAACTATTGGGGAGAATCTAAAACTATCATAGATTGTAGCGATCAATTGTGTCATGAAGGCCAATTAGCTTGCTCATTAGCAGTAATTCACTTTTATTTGAATCATTTAGAAATTACAATATCAGTAGAAAAACAAGAGGGCCAAGATGGCCATCATCGGTAGTAATTCACTTCTATTTGAATCATTTAGAAATTGCAATATCAGTAGAAAAACAAGAGGGCCAAGATGGCCCTAAATCGATCACATAAATATTTTTGAAGTGTTTACCTAAATGAGTCTATGTAAAACAAGTGATCCCCAGGGTGATGCCATTTATGACACTAGGGCTATAATTTGACCAATCTTGGTAGAAGAGGTCCACTAGATGAAGTTAGATTTCAAATATCAACTTTTAGACAAGATTTCTTTTAAAGCTTTTCCTTATACAAGTAAATTATGTAAAACAAGTGACCCGGGATGGGGCCATTTTTTACCCCAGGGCTATAATTTGAACAATCTTGGTAGAAGTCAACTAGATGAAGCTACATACCAAATATCAAAAGCCTGGACATTCTTTCTTTAGACAAGAAGATTTTTAAAGTCTATGTAAAACAAGTGACCCCCGGGGGAGGAGTCATTTTTTACCCCAAGGCTATAATTTGACCAAGATTGGTAGAGGTCCAAAAGATGAAGCTACATACCAAATATCAAAGGCCTGGGCCTTCTCCTTTCAGACAAGATGATTTTTAAGGTTTTTTCCCTATATGAGTCTATATATAGTGTAAAACAAGTGACCTCCGGGGAGGAGTCATTTTTGACCCCAGGGCTATAATTTGAACAAAACTAGAGATTGCTTTTTTGAAAAAGCGCTTGTCTCCCCATTTGTGTGGTCGTAGGGGAGGAAAAGAAATGATGGAGATGAATTTTGTAGTTTTGGACTGGAGATGAAGCAACAGTGACAATCCTCAGTTATTGAGCGGAAACCATTTTTCAGCTGAGGGTTACCATAACCTTGGTCATTGACCTAGTGACCTCAAAATCAATAGGGGTCATTTGAGATGAAGCAACAGTGACAATCTTCAGTTATTGAGCCGAAACCATTTTTCAGCCAAAGGTTACCGCGACCTTGACCTTTGACCTACTGACATCAAAATCAATAGGGGTCTACAGGTTAGGACCAAGCTGCACACCAAGTATGAAGTTCCTGGGTATAAGCGTTCTTGAGTTATTGAGTAAAACACATTTTTCAGCTGAAGGTTACCGTGACCTTCGACATTTGACCTTGTGACCTCAAAATCAAACAAATTCAATAAAGGTCATTTACTGGTTAGGGCCAACCTGCACACCAGGTATGAAGTTCCTCAACATAAGCATTCTTTAGTTATTGAGAGGAAACCATTTTTCAGCTGAAGGTTACCATGACCTTGACCTTTAAGCTAGTGACCTCAAAATCAATAGGGGTCATCTACTGGTGGTGACCAACCTGCACACCAAGTATTAACTTCCATGGCCAAAGCATTCTACAGTTATTAAGCAAAAACAATGTTTCAGCTCATTGTCACTGTGACCTTTCAGCTCAAGGTCAATGTGACCTTGACTTTGACCTAAAAATTAATAGGGTCTTCTACTGGGCATGGCCAACCTGCATAACAAATATGGAGTTCCTCGGCCAAAGCGTTCTTCAGTTATTGAGCGGAAACCATTTTTTACCTCACAAGGTCACCATGACCTTGACCTTCTGACATCAAAATCAATAGGAGTCATCTACTGGTCATGACCAACCTGCATACCAAGTATGAAGATCCTATGCCCAAGCGTTCTTCAGTTATTGAGCGGAAACAAGTGTGACGGATGTGACCTTGACCACTGTGACCTTGACCTTTGACCTTAAAATTAATAGGGGTCATTTGCTGGTGGTGACCAACCTGCACATCAAGTATGAAGTTCCTAGGCCCAAGCAAAAACAATAGGGATCTTCTACTAGGCATGGCCAACCTGCATACCAAGTATGGAGTTCCTCAGCCAAAGCGTTCTTCAGTTATTGAGCGGAAACCATTTTTTACCTCACAATGTTACCATGACCTTGACCTTTGTCCTTCTGTTATCAAAATCAATAGGGGTCAGCTACTGGTCATGACCAACCTGCATACCAAGTATCAAGTTCCTACGTCCAAGCGTTCTTCAGTTATTGAGCGGAAACAAGTGTGACAGACGGAAGGATGGACGGAAGGACGGACGGAAGGACGGACGGACGGAACGGGCAAAAACAATATGTCACCCCCATGTAATGGGTGAGACATAATTAGTAGAGGTCCACTAGATGAAGCTACATACCAAATATCAAAGGCCTGGGCCTTCTACTTTTAGACAAGAAGATTTTTAAAGTTTTTTCCCTATACAAGTCTGTGTAAAACAAGTGACCCCTCGGGGAGGGGCCATTTTTTACCCTAGGGCTATAATTTGAATTATCTTGGTAGAGGTCCACTAGATGATGCTACATAACAAATATCAAAGGCCGGGGGGGCCTTTTACTTTCAGACGAGAAGATTTTTTAAGTTTTGGTTAATTTTCCCTTTTTTGTTGCTGTTTTTTGTTTTTGTTCTCAATGGAATTTAAATCTTTGTACAATTTTAAAAGAGGGCCTCCAAAGTAACATTCCTGTGAAGTTTGGTTGAAATAGGTCCTGTGGTTCAGGAGATGATGTTTAAAGCTAAAAGTTAATGGCGGATGACAGACACATTTAAGTGATCAGAATAGCTCACCTTGAGCCTTCGGCTCTAGGTGATCTAAAAACCCAGATGAAAGTTCAAATATTCGGCTCTAGGTGATCTAAAAACCCAGATGAAAGTTCAAATATAGTTGTCAATGGAATGATCCCAATGTCAATTACTTCTGCAATCAGAGATTTATATATAGGCACACCAATATAACTAGTTATTTATGGGAAGAAATGCAACCTTGAGCAGAGTGAAATAAATAGAATCAAGTCCGACTCGATATCGCTTTTCCATATTGACAGGGAAAATATGCTTCTGTAGCAATTTAATCCATTTGCTGATATATATGTGACTTTTCATGGCGTTGCAGCATACAAGTTATTGATGAAAATAAGCAATTTCTTATTTCCCACAATGTAAACCACTCTATGTCCAATTTACGCTTTCAATTTTCTAGAATTTATACGTGTTTCTTCAGACAATGATAATTTACTTATCAGTTTAACGAATCAAAGCAGAAATAACAAGCAATTTCTCCTTTTGCCACAATGTTTCCAAAAGTCATCTTCCGCGGATGTGTTGAAATGCAACTGCAAGTGGGAAAGTGTTAACCCTTTCTCACATAATAGAGACATTTTGATGCATCTGCAGCAGAAAACATTTGAAAACATTGTGACAAAAAGGAAAAATTTCTCAAGATGAGCAATTTCTCCATTTGCCACAATGCTTTCAAAATATTTCAATTATTATACCTACAATTATAGAGAATTTCCATATTTTTTATTAGATGCTTTCAAAGTTGTCTGCTCCAGTTTGGAATGCCTCTGCAGCAGACAGCTTTTCGAAAACATAGCGACAAAAGAAGAAATTGCTCAAAACGAGCAATTTCTCCTTTTGCCACAATGTTTTCCAGTTTTAGTCATAGTAGGTTATCCATTCAATTATAGAGATTTTTTATTTTTTGACAAAATATGTTCAAAGTCATCTGCTGCAGGTTTGTTGAGGGAAAGGGTTAATCAGGTGAATGATTAACATGGAATGGAAGTAAACCATTAAAACCTCTCTTGCAATGATTTATTCATTGAGTTACAGGCTGTACATATCCATATTACTCTAGTTAAACCCCTCCTCTGAAACCCACAACTTCTGAATAAGGAAGTTGTTTTTAAATTAGAAGGCTCTAAAATACCATACCTGTTTATTTTGCTTGATACTCAACACTTTCTTACACCATTCTTTAATGATTTTATTTAAGACTGATAAAATAACGTTTTGACACTTCTGCAGCAGAAATGAATTTATTTTCGTAAAACAGAAAAATTGTGTAAGCTATGGAGTGGTAGACATTTGTAAAGATAATGTGGGAATAAATGAAATGCTCAAACAAGCATATTTTTTCCTGTCCACTGACAATAATTTTATTGTCAGTTCTGTATCAATAACAGAATTGTCAGATAACCCTTTCCCTCATACGACAATTCTGCAGCAGACGACTTTGAAAGTATTTTGTCAAAACATAGAAAATCTCTATAATTGAATCATTAACCTATGACTAAAAGTGGAAAACATTGTGGCAAAAGGAGAAATTGCACGTTTCTTCTTTTGTCACTATGTTTTCAAAAAGCTGTCTGCTGCAGAGGCATTCCAAACTGGAGCAGACAACTTTGAAAGCATCTAATAAAAAATATGGAAATTCTCTATAATACAAAAATCTTGACAGAGCTATGTACTCTTGTCTGTTGCTGGAGTTTATGATGGTGAATAAGTGTTGTAAGTTTTAAAGCCATATCTGTAATGGTTTTGAAAAAAGTGAATTGGTACAAAAACTTAACCAAAATTCTAAGTCGAAAAAGGCCATATTTCTTACACAAACATTGACAGAGTTATGTACTCTTTTATCTGTTGATGGAGGTAATGATGGTGATAAGTGTTGTAAGTTTCAAAGCAATATCTGTTATAATTTTGACAAACAAGAGGGCCATGATGGCCCTGGATCGCTCACCTTAATTATACAATGTACTGCAATGCAAAACACATCAAGACAATTATTCTGAATGCATCCTCCACAGTGTTAACAATATTTTCCTTCATTTGGCCTAGTGATCTATATTTTTTTACCTGATACGACCCATATTCCTGCATGGACTAGATATCATTAAGACAACATTCTGACAAAGTTTCAACTTGCTCAAAGTAAAAATGCGGCCTCCGGAGTTTGAACAATATTTTCCTTTATTGACCTAGTTTCTGATCCAATATGACCCATATTCGAACTTGACCTATATATAATTCAGACAAACATTCTGACCAAATTTCAAGCTGCTGAAGCAAAAAAATGTGGCATCCAAAGTGTTCACAAGATTTTCCTTCAATTTGATCTAGTGACCTAGTTTTTGACCCGGCATGACCCATATTCGAACTTGGCCTAAATATCATTCAGCTCAACATTCTGAACAAATTTCAAGCCGCTGAAGCAAAACATGCGGCTTCTACAGAGTTAACAAGATTTTCCCTTAATTTGGCCTTGTGACCTAGTTTCTGATCCAATATGGCCCATATTTAAACTTGACCTAGATATCTTTAAGACAAACATTCTGACAAAATTTCAAGATGCTGAAGCAAAAAATGAGGCATCCAAAGTGTTAACAAGATTTTCCTTCAATTTGGCCTAGTGATCTAGTTTTTGACCCGGCATGACCCATATTCGAACTTGGCCTAGATATCATTCAGCTCAACATTCTGAACAAATTTCAAGCCGCTGAAGCAAAATATGCAGCTTCTACAGAGTTAACAAGATTTTCCCTCAATTTGGCCTAGTGACCTAGTTTCTGACCCAATATGACCCATATTTGAACTTGACCTAGATATCTTTAAGACAAACATTCTGACCAAATTTCAAGTTGCTGAAGCAAAAAATGCGGCATCCAAAGTGTTAACAAGATTTTCCTTCAATTTGACCTAGTGACCTAGTTTTTGACCCGGCATAACCCATATTCGAACTTGACCTAGATATTTTTAAGACAAACATTCTGACAAAATTTCAAACTGCTTAAGCAAAAATTGCGGCCTCTGGAGTGTTAACAAGATTTTCCTTCAATTTGGCCTAGTGACCTACTTCTTGACCCGACGTGACCCATGTTCGAACTTGACCTACATATCATTAAGACAAACATTCTGATAAAGTTTCAACATGCTCAAGTTGAAAATGTGGCCTCCAGAGTGTTAACAAGATTTCGCTTCAATTTGACCTAGTGACCTCGTTTTTGACCTCATATGGCCCAGTTTCGAACTTGTCCAAGATTTTATGGAGATGAACGTTCTGATAAACTTTCATGAAGATTGGATGCAAAATGTAGCCTGTAGAGTGTTAACAAGCTCAAATGTTGACGACGCACGACGCACGACGGACGGACGCCGGACAAAATGTGATCCCAATAGCTCACCTTGCACTTCGTGCATAGGTGAGCTAAAAAGGGAATTGGTATAAAAACCTTAACCAAGGTGTGACTCCAATGCCGACGTCGAGGCGAGTAGTATAGCCAGCCTTTTTTTCGGAAAGTCGAGCTAAAAAGGAGCAATCAATCATTATGAACAATTTCACCTTTTACCACAATGATTTCAAAATACATCTGCTACAGACATGTCAAAAGATGTATGCATATGGAAAAGTATTAAGAAGTGTTTAATAGTTCCACAAGAGTTAACAGAAATTAAGCCTGCTGTTAAATTAACATGAAACATGTCAAAGACAACATGGAATCAAGAAAGACTCAAATTTTCTGACTGTTTCCAGAATAAAACTTCCCTAAAAAACACTAATTTCAATTTTCTGGGGAAATCAAAGTTTCACAATCATCTTTGTCTGGCGTTTATTGGAAAATGAGGAAATACAAAAAGATGTCATCTTTTTAATCACGATGGATAGCTTTGGGGCCTTTTTATCAGAAATCTGAATTTTAGTCCCTAAAAATCAAAGTTCTACTGGTGAAATATTATACAATTATGGACTTTTCAGCTGTTATACATGATGTGATATGCACCAAAAAATTCATTATTGACCGAGGCGATAGCCGAGGTCAATAATGATTTTTTTGGTGCATATCAACATCATGTATAACAGCTGAAAAGTCCATAACTGTTTTATTATATAACCCTTAATTTATCATATTATTTTGATATTAATCAACTGAAAAGAAAACAGAGGACCACTCAAGGAACATTTCTGTTGTATGTTGTATAAATTTCTGTCTCATGATAACAGTACGTTTTTGACATGATAACAGTCTAAAACGCGCGTCTAAAATGTTGGTAATGCACGTGCATGACGTCATTTAAAAAAAAATACGTCACCGGAATGACCACTCGGAAGTTTCCGTGGTCATTCGGAACGCACCTCGGAAAATTCCGTAGCGTACGGATAAAGGCGAAGGATATTAATAGGCGGCTCGTGGGATTCCCCGGTCTTCCCCTGTTACTATTTATAAAACGGGTCAATATCAGAATAAAACGGGTCAATATCAGAAAAAAACGGTCAATATCGCTAGATATTTTTTCTAAAAAATTACTTTTTAGCCAATGAAAAGGCGTCTATTTATAGGTTATATAATAAAACACATTAGCTCATATATTGTCCGATATTTATTTCTTGCATCATTTTGTCAGTGCTGTTTTGTTGAAATATAAATACCAAAGTAACTTGATTCCTATCGATATATTGCAAGATCTTAATTTTGCGAATTAACTTGCATTTATGTTAGCTTGTATACATAGTAATTAGTCGCCGGGCAGAAGCCCGCGACTTCTATTTTTAATAGCTTTTCGGAAATCACATGGGAGGGCGGCTTATTATTAGAAAGAAACAAATCTAGATGATTTGAACATATTACAATTGTGGTTGTTTACGAACACTAATAAATGACACATCTAAAATGAAATAAATATTCCGATTTTTTAATGTTTGCAGTTTTTTTTATTTCACTCGCATTTAAGTTTTTTGTCTTATTTACGAAGACAAAAGTGGTCCCTTCAAGACGTGAACCAACACCCCCTAATGCAGACTCTTATGTGTCATCATTGAGGTCAATTTCGGATTCTCCTTTTAATAGCAATTTTAACTTACTAAATGTTGTTTTCATGTTCAAAGAGATGTCTTGATTGTGTAGAATTCATTTAATAATAGTAATCCATGAATATCTAAAGTAGGAACTGTTTCTAAGCTAAATATAGACCCTATTCTGTTGTGTAGGTTCGTGACCTTTAACATCGATTTTCGCGCATGCGCATTTCGATATGAAAAAGCGAGTGATATTATTTTATTTTAGACAAGTACAAGACGAATGTTTGACGCAAAGCGTCAAAGAGAAGCCGCAATATTTCGTTGTACATGTAGAAATAAGAAAAAAAGAACATTTTTAAATCCACAAACAATAGAACAATTTAAACTGTAGACGGTAATGCTGATATATTTCTCCTTTTGAAGACTTTTGTTTTCTTCAAATTACCTCCCTTTAAAGCAATACCAGGATATTTACCTTGTGATTCGAATAAGATTGACAAACATTGAAATTATATGAATGAATACTATTATTTAAATAAGTAACAACAGCAAAATTAAATTTAAGCCAAGATAAATGTGTACACATTTCGTTAATTTTTTATAGATACCCTAATGTATAGGTGAATATAACATTTATAAGTAAATGTTTTCATTTCAATGTGCCTAATAGACTAAGGAAAGTCAAGAATACATAAATAAATCAATGCAGTCTTTTCCGGCGACATTGATGCCCTTGCATCAACTTTCTCTTGTATTATACATAGATAACTTATGGTTCCAGATTTCAGACAAAAATTAGCCTTTTCTATGATACCAAATCATCAGCACAACATTAATTTTGCTGGGGATTATTGGTAAACAAGTCAGAAAAGGAAAAATTATTTGAATAAAAGCAATTTCTGCTTTCCTTCTTCGGATAAACATCATAGTCCCAATTTTCCAATTTTATCTAAGAAAGCTTTCAAAGCAGAATATTTTAAAGATATCATTATCAACTCTTTCCCTCATATGACAATTCTGCAGCAGTCGACTTTGAAAATATTTTGTCAAAAAATAGAAAATCTCTATAATTGAATGGATAAACTATGACTAAAAGTGGAAAACATTGTGGCAAAAAGAGCAATTGCTCGTTTTGAGCCTTGTTCTTTTGTCAGTATGTTTTCAAAAAGCTGTCGGCGTCAGAAAACATCTATATGAGGGAAAGGGCTAAGACTCAACAGATTCTTTTATACACAAACTTGCTTTAATGCAGACTCCAAACTCTAAGCATCATAAGGGGAAAGATTTTACATACATTTAACAGCCATATGATATATGACCTAGAGGGCAATCTTTTGCAACCTACCGGATTTGCAATTAACCCTTTTTTTAAACATAAAGGTGCCTTTTGATGCATCTGCAGTGGATGATTTTTGAAAATATTGTCAATTTGCGGCAAAAGGAGAAATTGCTCATTATGAGTAATTGATACTTTTCAACTTGATCAAGTAATTAATGTTTTAATAGAGATTTTCTTTCTTTTTTGGCTAGATGTTTTAAAAGTCGTCTGCATCAGATATGTTGTATGTGGAAAAAGGTTGAATGCTGTTGTTTAAGCTTTGTCCACCAAAAAGGGGTATAATTATTTATCTCCACTTCAGCATCATTATAGAGATGTGGTAGGTTAGGAATTGAATTAAGGGGTTATTAGAATTTAGATCTAATCATCTTGGTGGGGGATTTTTAACACAAGTTGCATTAGAGTCTGTTGGGGGCAAACAGTGAAGGCAATGAGGAGAGTGTGTATATTCAAAGGCAAAATATTATAACAAGAGGCCCAAGAGGGCCAGTATCGCTCCACGGCCATAAGGCAAAAATCAAATCTCCAAACAGCCCTGCCCCCTGGTGGCCATGTTTTGGACTAACCACCATGGCTTAAAGGAATCTTGTAGAGTGTCACCCAAGGAATGTTTCTGCAAAATTATTTGAATATCAGCCTGACACTTTCGGAGGAGAGGATATTTTAAGTTTTCACTATAGCCATATAAGGCAAAATATCCCCGCCCTCTGGCGGCCATGTTTTTTAACCAATCAACATGGCTTGAAGGAATCTGATAAGAGGGTCATCCAAGGAACATTTCTACAAAACTATTTGAAAATCTGCTCAACACTTTCGGAGAAGAAGATTTTTTAAGTTTTCACTATGGTCATATTTATATATAAGGCAAAATAGCCCCACCCTCTGGCGGCCATGTTTTCAGACCAATCAACATGGCTTGAAGGAATCTGATAGAGGGTCACCCAATGAACATTTCTACAAAATGATTTGAAAATCAGCTGAACACTTTCGGAGAAGAAGATTTTTTAAGTTTTCACTATAGCTATATTAGGCAAAATAGCCCCGCCCCCTAGCGGCCATGTTTTTCAACCAATCAACATTTCTTGAAGGAATCTAATAAAGGGTCACCCAAGGAACATTTCTACAAAATTATTTGAAAATCGGCCAGACACTTTCGGAGAAGAAGATTTTTTAAGTTTTCACTATTTTTTTCTTTTGGTTGCCATGGAAACCAGAATTATGGATGGATAAAAAAAAATTGAACGAATTTAAGAGAGATCATTGAGAGGATGCTTCCTATGAAGTTTCAATCAAATTGACCAAGTGGTTAGGGAGAAGAAGTCGTTTAAAGGAAAAAGTTAACGCACGCACAGACGCATGCACAACGGACAATTCTCCATGACATAAGCTCGAGCCAGTGGAGCTAAAAATGTAAACACTGCAATTCATATATCTTATACATACAATGATTTTCCTTTATTACATTTTTTGATTGGGTGTTTTCGAAATTCAAAGAAAGTCATGAACACCAAACCATAGGGACTAAATAACAAGAGGCCCAAGAGGGCCAGTATCGCTCCATGGCCATAAGGCAGAAATAAAATCTCCAAACAGCCCTGCCCCGTGGTGGCTATTTTTTTTACCAACCACCATGGCTTAAAGGAATCTTGTAGAGTGTCACCAAAGGAATGTTTCTGCAAAATTATTTGAAAATATGCCTGACACTTTCGGAGGAGAAGATTTTTTAAGTTTTCACTATGGTCATATAAGTCAAAATAGCCCCGCCCTCTGGCGGCCATGTTTTTCGACCAATCAACATGGCTTGAAGGAATCTGATAGAGGGTCACCCAATGAACATTTCTACAAAATTATTTGAAAATCGGCTGAACACTTTCGGAGAAGAAGATGTTTTAAGTTTTCACTATAGCTATATAACGCAAAAAAGCCCCGCCATGTTTTTCGCCCAATCAACATTTCTTGAAGGAATCTAATTAAGGTTCACACAAGGAACATTTCTACAAAATTATTTGAAAATCGGCCTGACACTTTTGGAGGAGAAGATTTTTTAAGTTTGCTCTTTAGCCATATAGGCAAAATAGCCCCGCCCTGTGACGGCCATGTTTTTTTACCAATCAACATGGCTTGAAGGAATCTGATAGCGGGTCACCCACGGAACATTTCAACATAATTATTTGAAAATCTGCTGAACACTTTTTGAGAAGAAGATTATTTAAGTTTTCACTATAGCTATATAAGGCAAAAAAGCCCCGCCCCCTGGCGGCCATGTTTTTCGCCCAATCAAAATTTCTTGAAGGAATCTAATAAAGGGTCACCCAAGGAACATTTCTACAAAATTATTTGAAAATCGGCCTGACACTTTCGGAGAAGAAGATTTTTTAAGTTCTCACTATTTTTTTCTTTCGGTTGCCATGGAAACCAGAATTTTGAATGGATCAAAAAAATTTGAAGGAATTTAGTAGAGGACATTGAGAGGATGCTTCCCATGAAGTTTCAACCAAATTGGCCAAGTGGTTAGGGAGAAGAAGTCGTTTAAAGGAAAAAGTTAACGCACGCACGCACGCACGCACGCACGCACGCACGGACGCACGACGGACAATTCGCCATGACATAAGCTCGACTGGCTTTCAGCCAGTGGAGCTAAAAATCTGCCTCATCGACAAAAAGGATAAAAGAGCCCCTATCAATTATATGTGATTGTGAGACATGTCAAATTGGAAATCAATATCCACCACTCTCTCCTTGTAGCATAGCTCTAGATAAACAGTGTAGTTCTTGTTCTAAAATACTTATATAACCAGTAAACCCTATGTTGTACAGAGGCATAGCTTTGCAATATCAATGTGTAAGCCGTCTCGTGAGAAAATCAACATTGTGGACTCTGCGTAAAGTATCGACCCGGATCAGCCTAAGCATGCCACACAGGCATACCCGGATATATACACTTTTCGCCTCCTGTGGTTTTTCTGTTTCAGGAATCACTACTCTATCTATCCCCCCTTAAGACGGAATGTGTCGGCCGGATCAGTCTGCTACTCATCTGCCTTTGGTAAAGGGTCACATTGTCTGATCAAGTCATTTCTGTTGAGTACCACAGCATATTATTTGTTTGAGGAATAACAATTTTAGCTGGGGAATAACACTATATCAACGGAGAGGCCTAGATAAGAAGGTCTTTGCCCCAAACAATCGCCTTTCTTACTTTACTCAACTATTGTTCTGTGCACTCAAAATAATCATTTAAATGAGACAACCTCTTGAGTACTAACATTAAAGGATATGAAGACCAAATACGGAAAGATAATATGAAAAACGCCCCTTATCATGATTTCAAAATTATCAAAAGCTCTGCAGACTAAGACAGGATTATGACAAATGGAAGATATCATCTATTCCTGTTATTGCACAATCATCTTCAATTATCTCTAGGAGACTGGGCGATCGTAACAAGAGAAATATCTTTTTGAATGGTCCCAATTATTTGTTATCCATGCATGACTATTGGTATTTCTGGCATATAGTAGGAATTAACAATTGATTCTAGTTGTTATATGTAAACGTCTTCCAAGATTACTTTATCAGGTCCCTTACCAAAGAGCTCTATTTTGGGTGCTAAAATTATGTTTTGTAATCCTTATTCCACTGAATCATTCTGTTAACCCTTTCGCACACATGAAAAATCTGACTTTGATTTGAAAACATAGAGACAAATAGAGACCCAGTATCACACCACTGCCATTAGGCAAAAATTAAATCTCCAAAACAGCAAGCCCCCCTGGTGGCTATGTTTTATAAAAAATCACCATGGCTTGAAGGAATCTCATAGATTGTCACCCAAGGAACATTATTTAAAAATCAGCCAAAGAGAAGTTTTTTTTAAGTTTTCACTAGAGCCAATATAAGGCCAACAGCCTTAGTAGCCTTAGTAGCTATATGTAGCTATATGTTAAGACCAATCAACATGGCTTGGTGGAATCTGATAGAGAGTTACCCAAGGATCACCTCTTTAAAATTATTTGAAAATCAGCCAGATACTTTCATCGGAGAATATATTTTAAGTTTACACTAAAGCCATATAAGGCAAAACAGCCCTGCCCCCTGGCGTGCATGTTTTTCGCCCAATCAACATGGCTTGAAGTAATCTGATAGAGGGTTTCCAAGGAACATTTCTATAAAAACTAGAACTGAAGGTGATAAATACCCCCAAAACAGCACCTTGACTCAAAATATGGCTTCCGACTGACCAACAAAAGGGCCATAACTCTGTAAAGCAACATGCAATTGTAAAATCTTTATGATATGCACATCTCCTCTTGGTATAGAAGCTTCATGTAAAATGTTATTGAATTCCACTCAGTGGTTTGTAAGAAATAGGCCAGACAAAATATGGACAAAATATGACCAACAACTTAATAAGTAAAAGGGCCATAACTCTGTAAAATATCATGCAATTGTAACTCCTTTAGGATATGCACATCTCCTCTTGGTATAGAAGCTTCATGTAACATTTTATTGAATTCCACCCAGTGGTTTGTAAGAAATAGGCCGGACAAGATATGGCTTCCGACCGACCGACCGACCAACTGACACAGTGACTCCTATATACCCCCCCAAAACTGTGTTTTTTTGGGGGTATAATTATTTGAAAATCAGTCTGATATTTACGTCGGAGAAGATTTTTTAAGTTCACACTATAGCCATATAAGTCAAAATAGCCCTGCTCCCTGGCGGCCATGTTTTTCAACCAATTAACATTATCTGATAGAGGGTCGGTCACCCAAGGAACATTTCTACGAAATATTAGAAGAATTGCATTTGAATAAAAAAAAAAAATGAAGATGTTGAAGCACGCACAATGCATGATAGGGCGATTACAATAACTCACAATGAGCATTTGTGCTCAGGTGAGCTAAAAAAAAATGCAGCTATTGAGTTTTGCATCCCACAAAAATATGTAATATTCACACTTCTGCTAGACCTATATCATCACAATAAAAGTTGGATCATGTTCTAAGCAACATATATTTCTGAAATTTGACATTTGGACCTAGCTTTAGATTGACATGATCCATATTCAATCTTATCCTAGCTGTCATCAAGATAAACATTCTAATAAAGTTTAATCATGCTTTAAAAAAAATTGAGACCTCAACTGTCCACAAGGTTCCTCTTAAATGTTATCAAATTACCTAGTGTTTGACCAGACATGACCAATATCCAAAAGTAGCCCAGGTATCATCAGGAAAAAATACTTTGAAAAAGGTTGCATCATGCTCTACTAAAAAATGCTGCCTCAAGTGTTCACAAGTTTTACTTCAATTTAGCGAAGTAACCTTTTTTTCATGACCCATATTATAACGTAAGCTGTAAACCTATGTAATGAGTGTTGACAAGCAAGTTGTTGAAGCTAAACATAAATGATATTTTCAATCAAGAGAAACAAAGATAGCCAAACTGTCATAAAACTGGTACTACCTAAGTGACTTGGCCAGTTATTAATCAAAACAGAGATGTTATGCCCATTTACAGCAAGTTTATTGAAGATTGGATAAAAATTGTTGAAGTTAAAGAGTGAAGAACGCTAATCTGGCCAGTTTTGATAACTTGAGGGCTATAATCCAAAAGAGCGATTGGCTGGATATAGTACTTTGGTCAGGCAGTTTGCCCACAAACATGCTCAACAAATCTGATGAATATCAGATGAACACTGTTTGACTAAAGAGAGTGGCCAAGGCTCATTTGGCCAATATTGGAAAATTCAAGGGCCGTAATCCCAGTGCCTTTAGCTATTTGGCAGCTAATAAATGGCTGGTAATCAAACTTTTAGTCTACAAACATGTTCAACAAGTGATCATTCATAATCCAATAGAGATCGGACAAAGTGTGGATGCACCCTAAGGCATGATGAGCAATTTCTGCATGTGCCAGTGTATTTAAAAGTCATCTGCTGCATTTGTAAGTGGGAAAGGGTTAATTAATGTACAAAAATTAGTCTTTCATTTGTCAAGACTCAGTTCTTTTAATAAAATGTGTTCAATTCAGAAGACTACAAAACAGGTAATGTTTAACTCTGACAAGTGCGCGAAGTGGAAAAATTGCTCATCATGGACAAATTATCCTTTTCCTCCTATCCTTTTTTTCAAAAAGCAATCCACTTTAATGGTTAAGCCTAAAGCACATCTTATTGAAAGTTGTCTGTGAAGTACCTACCTGAGATCCCTAGGTCTGCAAGTACAGCATACTTTCTATGTTGGACACTGCTCATATTGTCAAACATTGCATCCAATATCAAAAATCCTATACAGAAGAGAAACGCAAGAACTCCTATACCAATACCATAGCCACATGCATTTGAATCTCCACTCATTTGGCAATAATGATTATAATAACCCCCCGCAGATAAACAGCCAAATACGATTACGGCAAATACCTGAAAAGAAACAGAAAAAATAATTGTTTTGAAAGAATGCTAACCCTTTCCCTCACACAGACAATTTTAGACACATCTGCTGCAGACAACTTTCAATTATTTCAATGATTCATTAAGTTTCAATGCTATTATTTAAATTAATTTTCATATTTTTCTAGATTTTTTCTAGATGTCTCAAGTCATCTTCTATTAATTTTTTGAACATGCAGTAGGGTTAAGAAAATTTTATTCAGGGGCTTAGATCGGAAGGTTAAACAAGCCCAATCTGATTACCTTCCATTGGTCTGTTAATCATTCATAACTTATGTTCTAAATACAAAACAATCTTTCAGATTTATTTATATATATCATGCTGAACAGACTGCTTCATGCCATCATTGACACTTTACCAGTAATTGACATTGACATTGAATTGATTTGTTTATAAAACAAACAGAAGAAAATATATAATTATGAGTTTACACTCTTTTGTCTTTATTGTTTTGATTTTAGCACGATCGGAAGCCATTTTGAATTTTGTGAACAATTTAAATTGCGGCGCCGAAGTCCAAATGTGTAAATATACAGACCGAACCATGATACTGTTACAAGGTCATATATGCCTACTTAATATTTGTGATTGAAAAGATATTGTAATAAACTTTAATTTTATATATCGAGACAAAGTGTTGCTTTTATTTTAAACTAAAATGAATTGGATAGTGCATACTTTAACCCTTTACCTCATATTAAGGCTTTCTGACCTCACTTCAGCAGACCAATTTTGTAAACATTATTGCTAAAGCAGAATTGCTTGTAATGAGCAATTTCTCCTTTATCCACGATGTTTTTCAACTTTAAACAATAGGTCTACATTTATTTATTGGGGATTTCCTTATTTTGAATAAATGTTTTAAAAGTTGTCTATTGCAAAATTGGTGCATATGGAAAACTTTAAAGGGATAGACATAATTATAAATCATTTCCTACATACGTACGCATTCCGCCAGCTCTGTCCGCGAAGACTTTGTCATAAAAGGAGCATTTCTTCCTTTGCACTAAATTTTCAACTTTATCATCGTCCCCAATAATAATTTGATTTATTTAACTGTTTCAAATAATTGAAAATTGAAAAATGGCCGGACACTTTCGGAGGAAAAGATTTTTTAAGTTTTCACTATAGCCATATAAGGCCAAAAAAGGCCCGCCCCCTGGCTGCCATGTTTTTCGACCGACCAGTCAACATGGCCTGAAGGAATCTGATAGAGGGTCATCCAATGATTATTTGTTTGATTGCCATTGAAACCAGAATTCTGCATGGATCCCAAAAATTCGAAGGAATTCTGGTGAGGTCATTGAGAGAATGCTTTCTGTGAAGTTTTAATACCAATTGACCCACTGGTTATTGAGGAGAAGATGTCGACGGACAACACATGACGGACGCCGGACAAAAGGCGATCACAATAACTCACCTTGAGCAACTTTTGATGCTGATGCTCTACCTTCCGAGACTTTTTAAAAATTTATTCTACGATAAACCAACAACTGGTTGAACTGTCGTTCATGTTCCAGTTAAAAAATGTTGATATAGATTAGGAAAATTTAATGAAAAGGAAAATTAGTTTAGATCAAAAGAGCAATATTTGATTTCACATATTGTTTCTCAAAAGGTTATGTAGGATTAAGCAATACTGAGATTTGTATCAGAACAAGGATACAATCTCATTCTGTCAACTAAAGTGATACATCATATATATATATATACAAGAGCATCTTTGAAATCAAAGTATGACCTTGACAAACAAAGGGATGGGGATGTATGGCATTGAATGGTATTACCCTAAAGTAGGTGTGCACCACAATATGACATAATTATGACAATTGCAGGTCAAAGACTTAAGCAGTTATGTACAACTAACAAAAATTAAAACTTATACATCATCATGTAAGTATGACCTTGACAGGTTAACCCTTTCCCACATACACCAATCTCTATAAATTAAAGTATAATCATTGAAATGAGTTGAACACTTTATGAGCCATTATCCTTTTGCTACAATGTTTCCATAAGACGTCAGCTGTAGAGGTGTCAGAAATCATAATTTTACATGTGGGAATGGGCATTAGGTCTCCATAACCATATGAACTTCTAAAGGTTACTCTTAAGGATGTATGACAAGAAGGTGTGGACAAACTATGAAAGCTGTACCTAAAGGCTAACGGACTAGTAGATAAATAAAACACAATTTTATATCAAACGTTAACATTTTTTGCTTATGCCAATGACAATGGACAACATAAGATCTTGTGCACAGTCAGCACAGGCTCATACCTGAACCATTTGTTGTAGAAATGCAATCTTAAATGATTAACATTTGAATGAAAGTTGACTAGTCATTTGAAAATTATTTCTTTAACTAATGTGTTGAGTACCAACAACAAACAGGTTACTGTAAAAAATTATGTTTTTAATTTGGTTGAATGGAAATTGACGCCGTTTTCAACAGTTTTTCAGTTATATTATTAAATTAGAAAAATAACCATTAACGTGCATGTCTCTGTTCTTGAACCACCGTACCTATTCTCGAACCTTTAGTTTAAGGACTGTTTATATATTTCCAAAAACTTACTATACAGAATCAATTTTATGTGAACCGGTGCTTTGTTTAGTTACACATAAATTGTTGAATTTATTTGTCAGTATTGTTGGTTTTTGACATGAATTTATAAGTTTTCCCAAGAGCCCTGATATATATGTTAAGAGGTTCGAGGACCGGTGTATCCACACTACTACAGTTAAGAACATCATGAAATTGACAATCGGAGCATAACGTGATTGGATCGTGAGCTTGATTGGAACGAAGTTGCAACGCCTTAAGAGTTGAACAGAATTTTGTACTCTGAACGAAACAATCATATCATATTCATAATGAATGAAAAAATCTGATCACATGAATGATTCGCTTATTGAGCAGTTGCAACAATTTACCCGATAATTATTTCAAGAAACTACTTTATTAAAAGTCATATTTGTATGTATACTAAACCTTTGTTTTAGAAGAAATTTAAGTATTCGATTGTAATATAATGTAACAATATTATATTTGTTTCTCTTAAAGCCGAATAATACCAAATAATACCGGATAATTAAAACAAGAGGCCCATGAGGACCTATGCTCTACTGGTATGGGCAGATAGTAAATGGAGCCTCTATTGTGTTCACATTGCAAGCTCTATTATAGCAATTTTGACAATTTCAAGGGCCATAATCCAGTCTTGCATGGGCTGATCTGGCTAGTTTGTGAAAGGAACTGAACTTTCATCAATATTTAACTACCATCTAAGTTTGGTGAAGATTGAATAGTAAATGGAGGTTCAATTGTGTTCACAAGCTCTATTATAGCAATTTTGACAATTCACTCGGATCTGGCTGGTTTGCGAAAGGAACCTAGCTCTCATGAATATCTAACTACTGTATAAGTTTGATTGAGATCAGATAGTAAATGGAGCCTCTATTGTGTTCACAAGCTCTATTATAGCAATTTTGACAATTCCAAGGGCCATAATCCAGTCTTGCATGGGCGGATCTGGCTGGTTTGCAAAAGGAACCAAGCTCTCATGGATACCCAACTACTGTGTAAGTTTAGTGAAGATCAGATAGTAAATGGAGCCTCTATTGTGTTCACAAGCTCTATTATAGCAAACGAACCGAGCTCTCATGAATATCTAACTACTGTATAAGTTTAATTGAGATTCAATCAAAACTGAAGACTGTATCGCGTTCACAAGCAATTGTTTACGGACGCACGGACGACGGACACCACACCACGGCATAAGCTCTTCTGGCCTTTGGCCAGTAGAGCTAAAAACTACCGAATAATACATTTAATTTGCAATAAATACTCATAGTCATTTTCTTTTAGGTGATATATATATATGAATACTGCTTATTCAGTATAAAAAAAACTTTTATTGACATATTATTGTGGTCTCAAAATGTCTGTTTCATATATTTTGGAGAGACCTCCCTTGATACTGTATTGATTGCATCCCTTTTAAAATAAACAATATTGGTTCAACTAGTATGACAAGTAGATACTTTGAAAACATTTATTTTAACCTATTGAAACTATCCGTAAATGAAAGAAATAATTGAATAAAGTAAAAAAAACCCAGATCAGACACATTTACATCAGAATGAAAACAAGGGAAACAATCCATACATTCTCATGTGAGGTCACTCCAAAATGAACGAAACAGACATTTTGAGACTATTATATGCCAATTACAGGTTTTTTTATACCAAATTATATATATTTCACCAAAATGTAGACGAATATGAATATTATTTGCAAGGTAAATGTATTATTCTGTAGTTTTTTCGAACTATCCAGTATTATTTGTATTATTCGGTATTATTCCGTATTATTCGGCTTTAAGAGTAACCCATATTACCCCTCTATAACGCCCTCCGTTTTGCCGCTGTTCTCGGTATAACGCTGGTCTTGCTTGGCTCCCGAATTTCAGTGCATGAAATATGTGGGAATAGATTTATCAATTTTCAAAAACCTAATGTTTGAAACACCAAAATACGATCCGAGTAATAGATCTCATTTCTGCACTATCATATTAATCCACATGTTTGCATAACACTTTGTTCAACATAACAACAATAGACAGGTAAAAAAAAAAATTCTCAGTCATATCACGGCGGTCAGTTCACCTACTCATGTGTTTCCTGGTTTTCGCACACCAGTACTCCACACAACAATCTTCCCAAGCAAGATGATAACCAACTGCCTAAGAATAACAAAGGAACAAGATTATGATGATCTTTATTTTTATTAATTTGTACCAGATTTGGAAGCTGGTAGCCCGAATTATCGCGGTTTCTTGAGTATTTTAACTGTTTTTTAGTGGGTTTCTTTCTGGTACTGTATAAAGATAATATTAAGAGCACACTATGTACATTATTTAAGGGTAGTGACCAATTCAAACAAGAGCACCGCATACAGCACAGACGCTCGACTGATAGGGATAAAACAGAAAAAAAAAAAAAGCTGAGCTGAACAAAAAACCTTAACCGGACGACGCCGCTGCCGACGACGCCAGGGTCATGACAATAGCTCTCGTTTTTTCAAAAGTCAAGCTAATAACATTATTGCAAAAGACCTGTAGTGCAGCAATCAGTTAAAATCAAAGTACTGAAAGTACTCCTGGAAGGTATTTTAGAGTGATGTCAGCCATGTGCAGATGGGATAATGAATTGTATGCAAGGTATGAACAGATCTCTTTGTATAAAAGCATAATTAAGCATAAGTGTATGGAATGGAATATCAGCCAAATTTATATGTGTCTAGATGACATTCTTATTTATAAACATTACATGCTCATGCGTCTTCTTTCTTAATTGTTACATGCATGTCTCATTTCATGTGTCCTTCTTACGAGTGCATGGTGTATGATGCTTATTGCATCTTTCTTTCTTATATTTGCATGTGTCTTACCGTATTAGTGTGTGATGATCAGATCTTTAATTTATATATAATATAATTTTATTTTGATGTGTATTACGCGTAAAGTGTGGATTCAAACACTTCCAAATATTAGACAATTTAAAAACAATTAGATATTCGGATAAAATCTGATTGATTGATTAAAATGTAATGTTAAAAAAGAGCAAATGCATATTAAAACCAAAGGCTTCTTTTCCCACAACATTTTTCTTTCAAGAGCTACAATATCTAAATAGGCAACGTGTTATGGTGTTTATCCAGTATGCATGAGTTCGATTTTACCATACCAATTCAGGAAAAGTCATTTCCACATCTTTCTCCTTTCCCCCGGTAGATCAGTCGGTAGCGACGCGGGCTGCCAATCCAGCGGTTGTGAGTTCGAATCCAAGCTCGGCCAACATTTTTTCCGTCGTTTGACAAAAGTCAATGTGACACGCGTCATTCATTTTTCACCAATGGGCTAACAGTATATGTGAAAAAGCAGCCAGTTGCTTGGAAAGAATGTTGTGTGGATTCTTTGTGTGAGAAAGCCAGGAAACACATGAATATGTGAATTGGCCGCTGTGATATGAGTTATGACTGAACAATTCTTTAACATGTCGTTAAAGCCCAATCAATCAATCCTTTTTAAATAATCATTCTGTAATTTACCCTTTACAATGCCCCCTAATCCCCTAATACATATTAAGTATAATATATATAAATTATGTAAATACCTATAAATGAATATAGTAGAGGAAATGTAAGGATAATAACTGAAAGTCATAATTAAGGATAGATTAGCACATTTTTTGGGAAACTACTCATTGTACCTAATTTCTCTTTATCCATCAATGTTTTATGAAATTTGCAGCAGCTTTGAAAACATTTCTCATCCTTTACTGAAAGTACTAATTTAGGATAGCCATTGATTTGAAATGAAATATAACTATTAAATCATTCAATGGTGCGTTGGTGTTATTACCGTTGATTTCGATCCTTTATTATCATTTTATAGAGTTAAAACATAACTTGAAAATTACCCTTTGATTTGTCCCCACTTTTTCCCCACTGAAATAATACTGGCAATAACCGCAACTTAAATTAACCCTTTCCCCCAAATACAACAAGTCTGCAGCGGATGAGTTTGAAAACATATGGACAAAATTATTGAAAATCGTTTATAAAATAGTTTGTTTATACAAAAATGTATATGTCCGACATTGTCAAATTGTGTATAGGCAGTGGTACAAACCGACATTGCCGAATTGCGTAAAGGCAGTGGTACAAACCATCAGAAACATAGATTATCTTCCTTCCTGTAACATCCCTCATCATATAATTATAAATTAAAGTATGAAAATAATTCAATAACTTCATTATAGATCTAAACAACGATCAGTGCTTTCATTAAGCGGACGTGGACGTAATAAACGTCCAATAAAATCCAAAAAACGTTCGAAAATTTAGCACTGGACGTTTATTATACGTCCAGAAATTACCCAAAACGTCGATAAATTAACACATGGACGTTTTCAGAATGACCCTTAATAAGGTATAAAGGGTGAAAGTGCAGAGGTGAACTTGTGAAAAATTGATAATTGTCACAGGCACGATTACACGCTTACCCGAGTTCTTATCGTGTGTACCAGACATCACCTTGACGACCTCTCTGTTTGCAGGGAAGTTTAACTTGATTACGCTAATTGGATTAAAAGTTTGCCTAATCCGACGACAGTCTTTCTTTCAAATACTGTTAATTAATGAATTAGGTAGGACGTTTTCTTTATCTTTTAAAAATATTTGATAACGAGAAAAACCGATTATCACTTCGGTAACTATAAAATTCGGACGTATCTGTTAAAAATATTTGTTGATGATTTATACCGATTATTACTTCGGAAACTATAAATTGAAGTTATTTATTTTATTCTGTATGCATAGCTACTTGGAAAATATGCAGCCTCGTTCCTAATGGATTCCTCCCCGAATAATAAATTTGATTGGTCAGAATTGAAATAATAAATACGTCATCAATCTATTCTGAAAAGGTACTTTCCGAGATTCCACAATGGCGGATGTTAATTAATTATTTGCCGTGATTTTTCGAAATTTCGACTCTGAAGCAGAATTTGAGGGCATTGAAAGTGCTGATTTGATAGATATTAGTTTAACGACTTAATGCTTCTCTGCCATCTCTTGATAATGACATTTCCCGCGATTAACAGCTGAATTGTTCGCGAGAAATTAGCGAACCACTCATCCCCTTATTCGGTCTGTTGACATTGCCAGCAAAGCTTTACCGGTTGTCATCATTATTAAAATCAAATAAATAAACACTAAATTTTGTTTAAATAGATGAATATCTCAAACACACATATCAATGACATAAGAAATATCATTTCTCCTTTAAGTCCCCCCACTTCTCCCTAAATCAATGTTTGCACTGCAAGTTTGCCCATTAAAACGTGTTAAATCAATAAAAAAAAATTTATAAAAGTAAATAAATAAATAAACATTCCTGTTAACGACAAATACAAAACTTCCAGAATTCTGACAAAAATTCCTAAAATTTTGACCAGGAATTTTGGAATTGGCCCTTAATGAGAGCACTGAACGATGCTGTTTACATGTTGAATTATATAACTTTTGCTTTCTCTACGAAATGTCTATAAAAAAAATTGTTCTTTTTTATTAATTCGACGACACGGTCTGTCCTCGAATTGAAATAGTTTGTGTATATATCTCGGTGTTGTTCACAAAAGTGTGGCGCGTAGGAATATACATAATAATGTTTACTGCAGAAATATTTGTATTTCTTAAAATAAAATTCATTTCAAAAGAAGCAAATACATTTTCAGTTTGAAAATAAAGTGTACATACTGTATTTTTCATTCAACTGATTGTACATGAAAAGACAAATTAGGTAGAATTTACTTTGAATTCATCACACTATATTGATTAGCGTATGTATAAAAAAGTTCCTGTAGAATTAAATGTTATAGGGCATATTCCATTAGGCTCAGCAGGCGAATTTACTTTGAATTCATCACACTATATTGATTAGCGTATGTATAAAAAAGTTCCTGTAGAATTAAATGTTATAGGGCATATTCCATTAGGCTCAGCAGGCAATCGCATAGGAAGGAGATTATTACATAATAATCACCTTCCAAAAATGAAAATTGGAAAAGAGATTGGAGAAAATTGGTACTAAGTTTTTCAAGATTATTTTTCACTAGGTTATTTGAAATATTCTGCATAAAATGTATACATATATTTTATCCATATTTACAAAAAGATTCAAAAGCTATTAACAGAAATGTTAAAACTTGAGACCACATAATCAACTGATGCAATAGAACTCTTCAAATTGAAGATAACAAAAAACAAGAGGGCCATGAGGCCCTGGATCGCTCACCTAAGAAAGGGCTTTTTAAGACTTAACTCTTTCAGCGCCAATGGCAATATCATCAAGACAAACTTTCTGACATTTGGCCTAGATATCTTCAAGGCAAATGTTCTGGCAAAGATTCAAATTGACCCATAATTGAACTTGGCCTAGATATCATCAAGACAAACTTTCTAACAAAGTTTCAACATGCTCAAGTTTAAAATTTGGCTTTTAGAGTGTTAACAAGATTTTCCTTAAATCTGACTTAGTGACCTAGTTTTTAACCAGACAGTTTTTAACTTGGCCTAGATATCACTAAGACAAACATTCTGACAAAGTTTCAACATGCTTAAGCCAAAAATGTGGCTTCCAAAGTGTTAACAAGATTTTCCTTAAATTTGACCTAGTGACCTAGTTTTTAACCGGACATGACCCAGTTTCAAACTTGACCTAGATATCACTAAGACAAACATTCAACATTCAAATGTGGCTTCCAGAGTGTTAACAAGATTTTCTTGATGGAGATAATATTATATGGTCTGAGAAACTTTCATAAAGATTGGATGCAAGATGTTGCCTCTAGAGTATTAATTAACAAGCAAATCTTGACGACGGACAAAAGACGATCACAATAACTCACCTTGAGCACTTCGTGCTCTGGTGAGCTATAAAAGGTCACCGATTACGGTCCTTCACCGAAACAGGGCATTGTACGTACGATACGAGGGTCAGTTTTACAAAGAAATACGTATTAAATAAGATTCAATGTTATTAACCAAATATCAAATTTATCAGGTTCAATGTTGTTATTAAATCAAAAAAATATTGTCAAAAACAATGACAAACAACAAAACGTTGTTTCATGTGTTGCGGTATTATTTGCAACACAGTCGCCATGTTGATGATTGCGCAATGTTAATCATGGTTCCCTACTTTGAGAATTAGAAATCCGTAAACAGCGTTAAATGTAAACATCTGGGTCGTCAGGTCGTGAACGTCATTCACCCAATGAAATCGCAACTATTTTAAAAGTCATAAGATTTTTTCCCGCCGGATATGCTAATTAATTTTGGTAAACATAGCCATGATTGGGCATTTATCATACTTAGGGAATCATTTTTAGATTTCAATCCTAACAATTTTCTTTGATATTCTGAGTATAATGTCGATCATGAAGGAATTTCAAATTGATAAACGGCAAGATAATTTCTAGAAGTCGTCGTATTGTCTTTAATTTTGATTGAATTTATGTTATTAACTTCTGCATGGCGAAAATTTTCTTCCAAATCTTTCTGAACTGGTTTGCACCAGTTTGCAAACATCGCATACCGAAAGTAGAAATATGAATTAAAATACATTTAAGGGAATATTTTAATGAGATCGATCCATTGGTAATTCCCTAGCATTCATGGAATAACACAGCCCCAAGGAACATTGGACCACCTTATTGGGTACGTTAATTGACTATTACTGACGCGATTTGGTTGGCTGAAACCACTCAATCTGACAGGTGGGCAACTCCACCTACTGTTATTGATTTTTATGGTCCCAGCGAGTGTTTTTCCGCATGTAACAGTCAAATTTATACATGACACACATGTGTGTAAGTAATTAAGCCGGGCTACAAGACACAGGAATTTACAGTCACTCTTACGTAAATGGGTTAAAATAATGGAACACGGAATTTAGGAAAATGCCACTTGTCCGGGACTGAGATTTTGCAATTAGCGGCTTGCCCGATGCGATTGACGAATTGTCCCGGATGTCGGGCTATGGGATTTGTACAGCCCTGGATCCCAACACGCTTTATTTCAAGACATACTTTCTCAGTTACTCATATGAATTAAATCACAGCGTTCTCCCCAGACCCTTATGGCGTAGCGGGCCCGCTACACCTTAAAAAAAATAATCATTTAGCGCTACGCCTTAAAATCGCCGTTACAGCTTAATTCCCAAAGCGTTACACCTTAAAAAATATTGTGATATTGGGTAAAAACAAAGAGTAAATTTAAGGAATAAGGTGTTAATTACACACAGATGGCTGTGGGCAGAGATAAAGGGTTGTTTAATCCCTCCCAGTACAGTATACAAGTCTTTATCACACCATCGCTTTCAGGCGGTATATTCCCTTCATGTTTAGATAAGAGTAGGTCACGTGGCCGACTTCGATTTACTACAGTCTACTACAGTTTAAATACACTACTGTATGTATATCTGTTTGACACAGCGTAAGCTGTACTATAGTAATTTAGAGTGAGACGAATACGACCATTATGTATGGTCCGACTTCGATTTACTATGTAGTCTACTATAGTTTAAATACACTACTGTGTGTATCTATTTGACTTGGTGTAAGCTGTACTATAGTAATTCAGAGTGAGACGAATACGACCATTATGTATGGTCCCCATTTTTATCGCTACCTTCAATGTCAAATCGGTAACCGTGACTTCAAAATAAACAAGATGGCGGTAATGTATGACAACAGGTGTTGACACTTCGCTATACCTTACCATTTACAGATACTGTGGCTGCCATCCGTAATGACAACAGGTAAGTCAGTAACGTGTCATTTCTATATTTCCCGTGAAATGTTATTTTTGCATTTTGACTTGGAATCGAAGCTGTATAAAGTCATTTAACTTAGTAATTACAATGCCATTTTACTATCGCATATGAAATTTTCAACATGTCTAAGAGATCATTCAGTCTAATTTCGGATTTTTTCAGCAAATCTCGCGACTCATATTCTGTAAATGATGAAAATGAACCACCATCTAAGTGCAAAAAAATAGACAATAAGAGAAGACAATCTGGTTTCAACAAAGAGTGGACAAAGGATTACAAATGGCTTGTAATTTAATATTCAATTTGTTTTCCATTACAGATTGTGAAAGGGGATTCTCCTCACTTAAGAGGATAAAGACAATACTTCGGAACAATCTTTCAACAACAAGAGGCCCATGAGGGCCTATGCTCTACTGGTATGGTTCTTTGGTCATTTTCAATCCAGAGCATGTATGTATGGTGAAGATCGGATAGTAAATGGAGGCTCTTTTGTTTTCACAAGCTGCAGCGTTCTCCCCAGACCCTTATGGCGTAGCGGGCCCGCTACACCTTAAAAAAAATAATCATTTAGCGCTACGCCTTAAAATCGCCGTTACAGCTTAATTCCCAAAGCGTTACACCTTAAAAATATTGTGATATTGGGTAAAAACAAAGAGTAAATTTAAGGAATAAGGTGTTAATTACACACAGATGGCTGTGGGCAGAGATAAAGGGTTGTTTAATCCCTCCCAGTACAGTATACAAGTCTTTATCACACCATCGCTTTCAGGCGGTATATTCCCTTCATGTTTAGATAAGAGTAGGTCACGTGGCCGACTTCGATTTACTACAGTCTACTACAGTTTAAATACACTACTGTATGTATATCTGTTTGACACAGCGTAAGCTGTACTATAGTAATTTAGAGTGAGACGAATACGACCATTATGTATGGTCCGACTTCGATTTACTATGTAGTCTACTATAGTTTAAATACACTACTGTATGTATCTATTTCTATTTGACTTGGTGTAAGCTGTACTATAGTAATTCAGAGTGAGACGAATACGACCATTATGTATGGTCCCCATTTTTATCGCTACCTTCAAATGTCAAATCGGTAACCGTGACTTCAAAATAAACAAGATGGCGGTAATGTATGACAACAGGTGTTGACACTTCGCTATACCTTACCATTTACAGATACTGTGGCTGCCATCCGTAATGACAACAGGTAAGTCAGTAACGTGTCATTTCTATATTTCCTGTGTAATGTTATTTTTGCATTTTGACTTGGAATCGAAGCTGTATAAAATCATTTAACTTAGTAAAATTTTTTACAATGCCATTTTACTATCGCATGTGAAGTTTTCAACATGTCTAAGAGATCATTCAGTCTAATTTCGGATTTTTTCAGCAAATCTCGTGACTCATATTCTGTAAATGATGAAAATGAACCACCATCTAAGTGCAAAAAAATAGACAATAAGAGAAGACAATCTGGTTTCAACAAAGAGTGGACAAAGGATTACAAATGGCTTGAAGAGTTGGAAAATGGTATGTAAATCTATCTATAACTTAAGAATTGTTATGGTTTTGTAAAAACCTGCAGACACATATTGATGCATTTAAAGCAGACAACTTTTAAAAACATTGTGGTAAAAAGAAATTGCTCATAATGAGCAATTTCTCCTTTTGCTTCAATATTTTCAATTCCTTTCAAATTAATAAACTTTCATTAACCAAATTTTAAAATGTTATTAAATAAAAAAGAGAGAAAATTGACAGCATTTTTCCAACCATTCCCTAGTAAATTCTCTGGTCAATAACTATACCTTCAGTCATAGCTTTTCTATAATTTTGCCTATATGTTTCAATACATGTCTGCTGCAGATTTATAAATTGATTGTCAAAGCGGAGGACAGCGAGACATATGATTTAATAATGCGTAATTCTTGTTTTTTAGGAATGATATGTACACTATGTCAGAAACACCAATGTAGACCAAAAAAGAGTGTACCAGGTAAAACTGTGTGGGTTGATGTTCCATGCTGCAGCATAATGCTGCAGGCTGTAAAAAGACACAAGGCTTCAGATGCTCACAGGGAAGCTGAAGCATTTGAAAGAGACCTTGCTTTCCACTCAAAGCAAATTGAAGAGGGGTGAGTTATTTGCATTGACATTAAATCATTATTAGAGATTGTCCATATTTTTGCCTTGATGTTTTCATAGTCTTTGCATCAGTGGGAAAGAATTTATAAATGACTTTCCCTGATATAGGCTTTCTAACGCCTCTGCAGCAGAAAACTTTTGAAAATATTATGACAAAAGAAGAAATTGCTCATAATTAGCATATGGGCAAGAATTCACTAATGCAACACAAAGTGTGACATTGAAAAAAAAAAATAGATCACCTTTATTTATTTTATAAAATGCTTTACTACTAAGTTCTTCTAGCAAGACATCTAAAACCAAGAGACTTTTTTAAAAATATGTCATCTTGTCTTCTTTAAATGTCATATTTATTGATATATGAAGTATGTAACATTGACACCAATATTATTTCAATTGTTCATATCTCATATAATTGAAAGAGGATCTAATTTTTGCTATGGTGTGAAATGATGTTGGAGTTTGTTCCAACATTTACCGTTTGAATAAGAAATACTGTCTTGTCGTTTAACAGAAAAAATAGCAAAAAGATTTGGTTGGTGTCAATGTTACACTTGTAAAGTTTGTGCAAACTTATGTTTGTTTCAAATAATATATCTTGCTTCTGTCTTAGCCTATTTCATGGCTGTTGGGGTCAGTGTGTTTTTTGTGAATGAATTTTATAAGTAAACATCCTAAAAAATAAAAATAAAGCTCCATTTGATGCATGTAACATTGACACGTTGAAAGCCATATATTAAAATGTCATTTATATCCATTAAACATATAAAATCTTCTTTGGTTTGTGGATTATATGTTAGAAGTTGGGACCAGGTCTTCTGATTCAGGTTGTATTTACTACTTTGTATGTTTGATTACCAGATATTTGAAGTATGTAACATTGACACTTTCGTGTCAACTGAAATAGTTACATACATTTAGAAATCTCATTTAATTCTGTTATATACAATATTATTTGTTATTTTTTTTTACTTGTAGCAAAAGCATGTGATGCAATATATCAAATAACTTCAAACATCTGTAAATTATGAATTTATTAATATTATACTGTTATATTTATTGTTGCATGTAACATTGACAGAATTGTTGTCAATGTTACATAAAAATTTGAAAAGTAATTTTATTCATTTAGATTTGAAATTTAATATGTTGTTTTGTGGTTCGGAGATTAATTGTCAGGAGTAGAATATTCCTAAATTAAATAGTTTAGCCTGTCAGCTGCTGTATAGAAGATATGGCTATGCTTGATGCATGTAACATGGACACGTTTGTGTCAAATTAAACAGTTACACACACACATCAAAGGTTGTTGTTTCTGATTGAAATAAATTGTTTTTTAATTTTTTTTATTTATAAATGTTCTACCAAAAAGCATAGCCAGTGATTGGAGATGCTTGTCTAAAGAGAAGCAAATAATTGAAATTTTAAAAAATATGTTGTAGGTAACACCTTGTCAACCGTTACATGCACATTTTGAAGTCAGTTTATTTTTTGCCATACATTATAATATGAATTCATATTATTACAGATTTTTAAATCATCCAATAATTTGTAAATGTTATTAAATTAAAACAACTGGAAGCATTCCATTATTGAATTATTTGATCAAAATTTGTAAGATTTATTTGACACCAAAATTTAAGACATTTTGCTGGGCCTTCCTATCATAAGTCACACACAGATTTAAAGAAAGTGTTGTTTTTTTCATCAACTGGGTAAAGAAAGCATACTATAAGGCAAAAATGTAAGTCCTTGGGTGCTGCAATTTATGTTTGTTTGATAAATGTACGCGTGTAACAATGTTTGACACCAAATGTTACACGCACATGTCAATTTTCATTCTTTTTTTGTAAAAAGATTGTTGCAGACAAATACACTGAATTGATTTTTTAGGAAAATTTGATTATTAGATATAAATTTTGAATCAACTACACACTAAAATGACGTAAAATAAAGCTGTTATACACACACATTAAAAGGCATGTACAAAATGTCACACTTTTTGTCACACTAAAACCTTAAATATGGTGTTTTAAGGCTTTTTTTCTCGGTGCCAATACATTTTAAGTTCATTCTTTTTTTACAAAAGGATGTGTAAGGTATAAATGTGTAAATAAATGTCTTATTTTTTTTCTAAATCTGTACTTAATTGATACTACATACAGAATAAGAGTGTTGACACCAAGAATTCCAATAGTGAATTCTTGCCCATATATCTCTGTCTTAATGAGCAATTTCTGCTTTTGCCACAATGTCTTCTTCTTTATTCAGTAATTGTTCTTTGATTTATAGACAGTTTCCATAGTGTTGACTTAATGATTTTTAAGTTGAAAGAAAAGGAGAAATCAACAACCACATAATAATTAAGTAGTAATTAATGAAGGATAGACATACTTTTGTTTAATACATAGAAAAAACAACTTTAAATATGTATATTCTGAGTATATACTTGAACAAGTTTGTGAATGTTGTAACTTGTAAGAATAAAATGACATTGGTTATTGATTGATGTAAGTGTACAATTTGTTATTTCCTTAAATGTAACTATTGATATTACAGATACTTGCCAACCACTATAATTTAAACCTCAAAGAAAGTGAACTAGAATGGAAAACCATCATCAACTATATTCCAAATCTACACGCCCTAACTACCTCCGCAGTGATGACACATGTTGCCAAGCAGAGAGATGCATTTCCCAACATCAGTAAAATCGCCACTGCAGGATTGCTTATTCCAACTTCAACAGCAGGTTAGAATGACTAAACTTCATTAATTTCTTTCCATGGTAAAAAAAGCTATAAACTGCCACAGCTCAGAACAAAAATAATGTGTGACTTTCATTATTTATACATTAGAATGGCATTGTAATTTAATATTCAATTTGTTTTCCATTACAGATTGTGAAAGGGGATTCTCCTCACTTAAGAGGATAAAGACAATACTTCGGAACAATCTTTCAACAAAAGTGTTAAACTGTCTACTGACTGTCTCATTGGAAGGCCCACACCCAAATGAACTAAATGTGTCTGAATGTGTAGATTTGTGGCACAAAGAGAAAACAAGAAGAATTGTGTTCAATTGACAGAAATGTTCCTTTGGTGGTCCTCTTTCAAATTAATATATACACTTTTGATACACATTTAGAAACATTATAGGAAAAGGAGAAATTTGGAGAAATTTATTTTCATAAATTTTGTAATAAGCAATCATCATTTTCATAAATTTTGTAATAAGCCATCATCATTTTCATAAATTTCACATTTTCCCACAATGTTTTAAAAAATAAGCAATCATCCAATTGATCCTGAGGGGTCTTCCTTTCTTGAAAAATTCAGAAAGAAATTTCTAAAATCCTAGGATTCTTTTGTGCATTAATTATACTTTTTCTTTCATTTATATTTTACATTTTATGTTACAAAATGTTAGTAAATGTATTATGCTTGTTTACATTATCAAATCTTCTATTTACATGAACTTTTATGTGTATTGTCTTTTGTTATTGCCACCTTATCCACTCTTTTCACCATTCTATCATTCAAAAAAATTCATCCTTTTATTTGCTCAGGAAATTGAATTTAAGGCTTCTCATTACAAGAAAACCATGAGCTTCCCCCTTAACCCCCGGCGAATCCCACTACAGCTTCAATTTTTTCTGGGGAGAACCCTGAGCTGTATTATAGTAATTTTTACAATTTCATGGGCCATAATCCAGTCTTGCATTGGCGGATCTGGCTGGTTTTCAAAAGGAACCAAGCTCTAATCAGTATTTAACTACTATCTAAGTTTGGTGAAGATCAGATAGTAAATGGAGCCTCTATTGTGTTCACATGCTCAATTATAGCAATTTGGACAATTTCAAGGGCCATAATCCAGTCTTGCATGGGCGGATCTGGCTGGTTTTCGAAAGGAACCAAGCTCTCATGGATATCTAACTACTGTATAAGTTTGGTTGAGATACAATCAAAAGTGAAGACTGTATCGTGTTAACAAGCTCTTTTATAGAAATTTTGACCATTTCAAGGGCCATAATCCAGTCATACATTGGCGGATCTGGCTGGTTTTCGAAAGGAACCGGGCTCTCATGAATATCTAACTACTGTATAAGTTTGGTTGAGATACAATCAAAAGTGAAGACTGTATCGTGTTGACAAGCTCTTTTATAGCAATTTTGACCATTTCAAGGGCCATAATCCATTCATGCATGGGCGGATCTGGCTGGTTTTCGAAAGGAACCGAGCTCTCATGGATATCTAACTACTGTATAAGTTTGGTTGAGATACAATCAAAAGTGAAGACTGTATCGTGTTAACAAGAAATTGTTTACGGACGGACGGACGCACGCACGCACGCACGCACAGACGACGGCCAAATCGCCATGACATAAGCCCTTCTGGCCTTTGGCCAGTAGAGCTAAAAATGTTAAACTGTCTACTGACTGTCTCATTGGAGGGCCCACACCCAAATGAACTAAATGTGTCTGAATGTGTAGATTTGTGGCACAAAGAGAAAACAAGAAGAATTGTGTTCAATTGACAGAAATGTTCCTTTGGTGGTCCTCTTTCAAATTAATATATAAACTTTTGATACACATTTAGAAACATTATAGGAAAAGGAGAAATTTGGAGAAATTTATTTTCATAAATTTTGTGATAAGCAATCATCATTTTCATAAATTTCACATTTTCCCACAATGTTTTGAAATAAGCAATCATCCAATTGATCCTGAGGGGTCTCCCTTTCTTGAAAAATTCAGAAAGAAATTTCTAAAATCCTAGGATTCTTTTGTGCATTAATTATACTTTTTTTTTCATTTATATTTTACATTTTATGTTACAAAATGTTAGTAAATGTATTATGCTTGTTTACATTATCAAATCTTCTATTTACATGAACTTGTATGTGTATTGTCTTTTGTTATTGCCACCTTATCCACCCTTTTCACCATTCTATCATTCAAACAAGAGGGCCATGATGGCCCTTGAATCGCTCACCTGATTTTTTTTTTTTTTTCACTTTAGCTATATAAGCCTCGCCCCCTGGCAGCCATAGTTTCCGACCAATCAACTTGGCTTGAAGGAATCTGATAGAGGGTCACCCTAGGAACATTTCTACAAAATTATTTGAAAATCGGCCAGATACTTTTGGAGGAGAAGATTTTTTAAGTTTTCACTATAGCCATATAATGCAAAATAGCCCTGCCTACTGGCGGCCATGTTTTTTGACCAATCAACATGGCTTGAAGGAATCTGAAAGTGGGTCATCCAAGGAACATTTCTACAAAATTATTTGAAAATCGGGCCGACACTTTTGGAGAAGAAGATTTTTTAAGTTTGCACTATAGCCATATAAGGCAAAATAGCCCCGACCCCCCCTGGCGGCCATGTTTTCCTACCAATCAACATGGCTTGAAGGAATCTGATAGAGGGTCACCCAAGAAACATTTCTACAAAATCATTTGAAAATCAGCCTGACACTTTCGGAGGAGAAGATTTTTTAAGTTTTCACTATAGCCATATAAGGCAAAATAGCCCCGCCCCCCTGGCGGCCATGTTTTTTGACCAATCAACATGGCTTGAAGGAATCTGGAAGAGGGTCATCCAAGGAACATTTCTACAAAATTATTTGAAAATCTGCCAACCAGTTTGGGAGAAGAAGAATTTTGAAGTTTTTTTCGTTTCGTTGCCATGGAAACCAGAATTCTGCATGGATCCCTAAAATTTGAAGGAATTCTGGTGAGGTCATTAAGAGGATGCTTTCTGTGAAGTTTCATCCCAATTGACCCACTGGTTACTGAGGAGAAGATGTTGAAGATTTTTTAAGTTTTCACTTTGGCCATACAAGGCAAAATAGCCCCCACCCCCTGGCGGCCATGTTTTTCGACCAATCAACATTGCTTGAAGGAATCTGATAGAGGGTCACCCAAGGAACATTTCTACAAAATCATTTGAAAATCAGCCTGACACTTTCAGAGGAGAAGATTTTTTAAGTTTTCACTATAGCCATATAAGGCAAAATAACCCCGCCCCCCTGGCGGCCATGTTTTTTGACCAATCAACATGGCTTGAAGGAATCTGGAAGAGGGTCATCCAAGGAACATTTCTACAAAATTATTTGAAAATCTGCCAACCAGTTTGGGAGAAGAAGAATTTTGAAGTTTTTTTCGTTTCGTTGCCATGGAAACCAGAATTCTGCATGGATCCCTAAAATTTGAAGGAATTCTGGTGAGGTCATTAAGAGGATGCTTTCTGTGAAGTTTCATCCCAATTGACCCACTGGTTACTGAGGAGAAGATGTTGAAGATTTTTTAAGTTTTCACTTTGGCCATACAAGGCAAAATAGCCCCCACCCCCTGGCGGCCATGTTTTTCGACCAATCAACATTGCTTGAAGGAATCTGATAGAGGGTCACCCAAGGAACATTTCTACAAAATTATTTGAAAATCGGCCTGACACTTATGGAGGAGAAGATTTTTTAAGTTTTCATTATAGCCATAAAAGGCAAAATAGCCCCGCCCCCTGGCGGCCATGTTTTTTGACCAATCAACATGGCTTGAAGGAATCTGATAGAGGATCACCAAAGGAACATTTCTACAAAATTATTTGAAAATCGGCCTGACACTTTTGCAGGAGAAGATTTTTTAAGTTTGCACTATAGCCATATAAGGCAAAATAGCCCGCCCCCCCTGGCGGCCATGTTTTTCGACCAATCAACATGGCTTGAAGGAATCTGATAGATGGTCACCCAAGGAACATTTCTACAAAATTATTTGAAAATCGGCCTTACACTTTCGGAGGAGAAGATTTTTTAAGTTTTCACTATAGCCATATAAGGCAAAATAGCCCCGCCCCCCCTAGCGGCCATGTTTTTCGACCAATCAACACGGCTTTAAGGAATCTGATAAAGGGTCATCCAAGGAACATTTCTACAAAATTATTTGAAAATCTGCCAACCAATTTGGGAGAAGAAGAATTTTGAAGTTTTTTCGGTTTCGTTGCCATGGAAACCAGAATTTTGCATGGATCCCAAAAATTTGAAGGAATTCTGGTGAGGTCATTGGTAGGATGCTTTCTGTGAAGTTTCATCCAAATTGACCCACTGGTTACTGAGGAGAAGAAGTTGACGCACGACGCACGACGCACGCCGGACAAAAGGCGATCACAATAACTCACCTTGAGCAAAGCTCAGGTGAGCTAAAAAGGAATGCTCTTATATTTTATTATTCATACACTCACTGATATGCTCAAGACAGCATTTGATTCCAAGTTCATTTCATCCTTTTATTTGCTCAGGAAATTGAATTTAAGGCTTCTCATTACAAGGAAACCATGAGCTTCCAGGGGGCTTTGCCCCCTGGTCCCCCCCAAGGGCTCTGCCCTGGACCCGTAAGGGGGCCTATCACGGCCCCCTTAACCCCCGGCGAATCCCACTACAGCTTCAAATTTTTCTGGGGAGAACCCTGAATCATAACAAGAGCTGTCGGAGGACAGCGGGCTCGACTATTCCACCACTTATTTAAGTTACTGAGATAATGGACTCTAATGTAGTTGCATGCAAAACATTAACCACAATTTCTTAGTGGGTGATAATTTGTATTATATGCTGGATAGTGTTATTTAACATGATTATTTTCATAGGTGTGATGGTTAGAAAGGGTTGTATAACCTTTCAATGGAATGCATCAAGTAGTTACTAAGATATTGACTCTTAATGTAGTTTAACGCAAACCTTTAACCATAATTTCTAAGTAAAAAAACGGCAACAATTTGCACCATATACAGGATAGAGTTATCTTAATTGGTTGTGTTTATAGTTGTGCAATTGGGAAAGGTTGTATAAAGTTTCAATGCAATTTTTCAAGTTGTAACTGAGATTGACAGAGATTACACTCTAAATGTAGTTGCAAAACTTTAACCAGAATTTCTAAGTCCAAAAAGGTCCATAACTTGCATAAAATGCTGGATAGAGTAATCATACTTGATTGTTTACATAGATGTGATGGTTGGTAAGGGCTGTATAAAGTTTCAATGCAATGCATCAAGTAGTTTACTAAGAGATGGTCTCTTTATGTAGTTGCATGCAAAACTTTAACCAGAATTTCTAAGTCCAAAAAGGCCATAACTTGCATAAAATGCAGGATAGAGTTATCATACTTGATAATCTACACAAGTGTGATAGTTGGGTAGGGTTGTAGAAAGTTTCAATGCAATGCATCAAGTATTTACTGAGACATGGACTCTTAATTTAGTTGCACGCAAAACTTTAACCAGAATTTCTAAGAAAAAAAAGGACCATAACTTGCATAAAATGCAGAATAGAGTTATCATACTTGATAATATACACAGGTGTAATAGTTGGGTAGGGTTGTAGAAAGTTTCAATGCAATGCATCAAGTAAATACTGAGATATGGACTCTTAATTTAGTTGCACGCAAAACTTTAACCAGAATTTCTAAGTAAAAAAAGGGCTATAACTTGCATAAAATGCAGGATAGAGTTATCTAACTTGATAATCTACATAGGTGTGATAGTTGGGTAGGGTTGTATAAAGGTTCAATGCAATGCATCAAGTATATACTGAGATATGGACTCTTAATTTAGTTGCACGCAAAACTTTAACCAGAATTTCTAAGTAAATAAAGGGCCATAACTTGCATAAAGTGCAGGATAGAGTTATCTTACTTGATAATCTACATAGGTGTGATAGTTGGGTAGAGTTGTAAAAAGTTTCAATGCAATGCATCAAGTAAATACTGAGATATGGACTCTTAATTTAGTTGCACGCAAAACTTTAACCAGAATTTCTAAGTAAAAAAAGGGCCATAACTTGCATAAAGTGCAGGATAGAGTTATCTTACTTGATAATCTACATAGGTGGGATAGTTGGGTAGGGTTGTAGACAGTTTCAATGCAATGCATCAAGTAAATACTGAGATATGGACTCTTACTTTAGTTGCACGCAAAACTTTAACCAGAATTTCTAAGTAAAAAAGGGCCATAACTTGCATAAAATGCAGGACAGAGTTATCTAACTTGATAATCTACATTGGTGTGATAGTTTGGTAGGGTTGTAGAAAGTTTCAATGCAATACATGTAGTATTTTAGAACTTGCATGCAAAACCTTAACCAAAGTGTGACGTGGACGCCGACGACGACGCCGACGCCGACGCCGACGCCAGGGTGAGTAGTATAGCTCTCATATTCTTCGAATAGTCGAGCTAAAAAGGTATGAATTTTACAACAAAATAGTTAATACCAATATTTCGGGCATAATGTTCTTACGGTAACTGTACCAGTATTATCTATCCCGATACCACAGTCTTATCAAAAGACATTTATACCATTTTTAAAATCTTTGGTATAACATGACTAGCCTTGGTCTCCCCCTACTGTAGTCCAAATAATTTAGACTTTCGGTTTCTCGTTTTATCAACTGTCATTTATTGGTCAACCGAAGTCTAAAGACTCTGTTCAAATTATCAATAGCATGTTACAGACAGACTCGATTCACGTTATTATGCCGTTTATATCCTTGACAGCTATCGCAACGATAAAAACCATATCTATAATTATTATTAAATTAATTTGAGCCTTAAAGTTATACAGATTACCTCTTTACCACTTTAATCTATCAAAATTCAATTCACAATGGCGAAAAATCTAAAATCTGTAACAAATTTGTTTACGGTTAAATAAATTTAGACGAAATCGTTAAAAAAAAATAAACGAAATATCGACCAAACTTGTTTGAATAAGATATATAACTATTTCGTAAAATATCCATTTTGGTGTACTTTAAATACAATACCCACAATACCGTATTCGGCTATCCTCGGTTCAAATCAACCACATTGTGAGTTATTAAACGTCAGACCTCTAAGAGGTGGATTAAAGAGATTAAAACACATAAAAACGTGAGTAAGACTGTTTGTGTTAACTTTATAAGATAGATAAATGGTTAAATAAAGTCCCATATATGTATTTTGGTGTGACAAACATTACGTACGCCAGATTCGACCCTGGAAGCTCGTCAAATTTCCGACCAGATTCATGGTCGGAAATTAGCGATGCCTTTTTCGCATGTTTTGGAAAGACGTAGTGTATGCAGGATAATAACAAAATGAACAAGAGCTGTCGGAGGACAGCGCGCTCGACTATTCCACTGCTTATTTAAGTTACTGAGATAATGGACTCTAATGTAGTTGCATGCAAAACATTAACCACAATTTCTTATTGGGTGATAATTTGCATTATATGCAGGATAGTGTTATTTAACATGATTATTTTCATAGGTGTGATAGTTAGAAAGGGTTGTATAACCTTTCAATGGAATACATCAAGTAGTTACTAAGAAATGGACTCTTAATGTAGTTGCACGCAAACCTTTAACCATAATTTCTAAGTAAAACAAGATGTGTTTGTGAAACACTGATGCCCCCCAATGGCAACATCTAGGTCAAAGGTCAAGGTCGCAAGGTATACACATGTGAAATATGGTAGCATTACCTGTTATTGTTCAAAAGTAGTGGGGAAGGTTAAAAAAAAAATTGAGAATGGCAACATCTAGGTCAAAGGTAAAGGTCGCAAGGTCAAAAATGTTGGTACTGACAGAAAGGTCATGTCACAAGGAATACACGTGTGAAATATGGTAGCCGTATCTGTTATGGTTCAAAAGTAATGGCCAAGGTTAAAGTTTTTTTCGAGAATGGCAACATCTAGGTCAAAGGTCAAGGTCGCAAGGTCAAAAATGTTGGTACTGACATGTGAAATATGGTAGCCATACCTGTTATGGTTCAAAAGTAATGGCCAAGGTTAAAGGTTTTTTTGAGAATGTTAACATCTAGGTCAAGGTCAAGGTCGCAAGGTACTGACAGAAAGGTCATGTCACAAGGAATACACATGTGAAATATGGTAGCCATACCTGTTATGGTTCAAAAGAAATGGCCAAGGTTAAAGGTTTTTTTCGAGAATGGCAACATCTAGGTCAAGGTCAAGGTCGCAAGGTGAAAAATGTTGGTACTGACAGAAAGGTCATGTCACAAGGAATACACATGTGAAATATGGTAGCCGTATCTGTTATGGTTCAAAAGTAATGGCCAAGGTTAAAGTTTTTTTCGAGAATGGCAACATCTAGGTCAAAGGTCAAGGTCGCAAGGTCAAAAATGTTGGTACTGACAGAAAGGTCATGTCACAAGGAATATACATGTGAAATATGGTAGCCGTACCTGTTATGGTTCAAAAGAAATGGCCAATAAAGTTTTTTTTGAGTATGGCAACATCTAGGTCAAAGGTCAAGGTCGCAAGGTCAAAAATGTTGGTACTGACAGAAAGGTCATGTCACAAGGAATACACATGTGAAATATGGTAGCCGTATCTGTTATGGTTCAAAAGTAATGGCCAAGGTTAAAGTTTTTTTCGAGAATGGCAACCTCTAGGTCAAAGGTCAAGGTCGCAAGGTCAAAAATGTTGGTACTGACAGAAAGGTCATGTCACAAGGAATACACATGTGAAATATGGTAGCCGTACCTGTTATGGTTCAAAAGTAATGGCCAAGGTTAAAGGTTTTTTTGTGCAGACAGACAGACAGACCAACAGACCAACCAACCAACAGACAGGCCAAAAACTATATGCCCACCGAATCGGAGATTCCGGGGGCATAAAAAGGGCAACAATTTGCCCCATATACAGGATCGAGTTATCTTAATTGGTTGTGTGTATAGTTGTGCAATTGGGAAAGATTGTATAAAGTTTCAATACAATACAAGTTGTTACTGTTTTGTTTGTTTGTTTGGAGTTTAACGCCGCTTTCAACAGCTTTGGTCATATCACGGCGGTCAGTGCACCTACCCATGTTTTCCTGGCTTTCCCACACCAGTACTTACACAACATTCTTTCGAAGCCACTGACTACTTTCTCACATAGATCAGAGGTGAGAGGCAATGGAAAACATCGCCCGAAAGAATGTCGCCGCAACCGGGTATCGAACCCGTGACCTCCAGATCACGAGTCAGATACGCTACCAATTGAGCTACCCGGCCGGGCAAGTTGTTACTGAGATTACACTCTAAATGTAGTTGCAAAACCGAATTTCTAAGTCCAAAAAGGTCCATAACTTGCATAAAATACTGCATAGAGTAATCATACTTGATTGTTTACATAGATGTGATGATTGGTAAGGGCTGTATAAAGTTTCAATGCAATGCATCAAGTAGTTACTAAGAGATGGTCTCTTTATGTAGTTGCATGCAAAACTTTAACCAGAATTTCTAAGTAAAACAAGATGTGTTTGTGAAACACTGATGCCCCCCGAATGGCAATATCTAGGTCAAAGGTCAAGGTCGCCAGGTCAAAAATGTTGGTACTGACAGAAAGGTCATGTCACAAGGAATACACATGTGAAATATGGTAGCCATATCTGTTATGGTTCAAAAGTAGTGGTCAAAGTTTAAAAAAAATCTAGAATGGCAACATCTAGGTCAAAGGTCAAGGTCGAAAGGTAAACAATTTTGGTATTGACAGAAAGGTCATGTCACAAGGTATACACATGTGAAATATGGTAGCCGTACCTGTTATGGTTCAAAAGTAGTGGTCAAGGTTAAAGTTTTTTTCGAGAATGGCAACATCTAGCCTATTCTAGGTCAAAGGTCAAGGTCGCAAGGTGAAAATTGTTGGTGCTGACAGAAAGGTCATGTCACAAGCTGTTATGGTTCAAAAGTAGTGGTCAATGTTAAAGGTTTTTTCGAGAATGGCAACATCTAGCCTATTCTAGGTCAAAGGTCAAGGTCGCAAGGTCAAAAATGTTGGTACTGACAGAAAGGTCATGTCACAAGGAATACACATGTGAAATATGGTAGCCGTACCTGTTATGGTTCAAAAGTAATGGCCAAGGTTAAAGTTTTTTTCAAGAATGGCAACATCTAGGTCAAAGGTCAAGGTCGCAAGGTCAACAATGTTGGTACTAACAGAAAGGTCATGTCACAAGGAATACACATGTGAAATATGGTAGCCCTACCTGTCATGGTTCAAAAGAAATGGCCAAGGTTAAAGTTTTTTTCGAGAATGGCAACATCTAGGTCAAAGGTCAAGGTCGCAAGGTCAAAAATGTTGGTACTGACAGAAAGGTCATGTCACAAGGAATACACATGTGAAATATGGTAGCTGTACCTGTTATGGTTCAAAAGTAATGGCCAAGGAAAAAGTTTTTTTCGAGAATGGCAACATCTAGGTCAAAGGTCAAGGTCGCAAGGTCAAAAATGTTGGTACTGACAGAAAGGTCATGTCACAAGGAATACACATGTGAAATATGGTAGCCGTACCTGTTATGGTTCAAAAGTAATGGCCAAGGTTAAAGGTTTTTTTGAGAATGGCAACATCTAGGTCAAAGGTCAAGGTCGCAAGGTCAAAAATGTTGGTACTGACAGAAAGGTCATGTCACAAGGAATACACATGTGAAATATGGTAGCCGTACCTGTTATGGTTCAAAAGAAGTGGTCAAGGTTAAAGTTTTTTTGTGCAGACAGACAGACGTGCAGACAGGCCAATAGGTCAAAGGTCAAGGTCGCAAGGTCAAAAATGTTGGTACTGACAGAAAGGTCATGTCACAAGGAATACACATGTGAAATATGGTAGCCGTACCTGTTATGGTTCAAAAGTAGTGGTCAAGGTTAAAGGTTTTTTTGTGCAGACAGACAGACGTGCAGACAGGCCAAAAACTATATGCCCACCGAATCTATGATTCCGGGGGCATAAAAAGGGCCATAACTTGCATAAAATGCAGAATAGTGTTATCATACTTGATAATCTACACAGGTGTGATAGTTGGATAGGGTTGTATAAAGGTTCAATGCAATGCATCAAGTACATACTGAGATATGGACTCTTAATTTAGTTGCACGCAAAACTTTATCCAGAATTTGTAAGTAAAAAAAGGGCCATAACTTGCATAAAATGCAGGATAGAGTTATCTTACTTGATAATCTTCACAGGTGTGATAGTTGGGTAGGGTTGTAGAAAGATTCAATGCAATGCATCAAGTAAATACTGAGATATGGACTCTTAATTTAGTTGCACGCAAAACTTTAACCAGAATTTCTAAGTAAAAATAGGGCCATAACTTGCATAAAATGCAGGATAGAGTTATCTTACTTGAGAAATCTACACATGTGTGATAGTTGGGTAGGGTTGTAGAAAGTTTCAATGCAATGCATCAAGTAAATACTGAGATATGGACTCTTAATTTAGTTGCACGCAAAACTTTAACCATAATTTCTAAGTAAAAAAGGGTCATAACTTGCATAAAATGCAGGATAGAGTTATCTAACTTGATAATCTACATAGGTGTGATAGTTGGGTAGTGCTGTATAAAGTTTCAATGCAATGCATCAATTAAATACTGAGATATGGACTCTTACTTTAGTTGCATGCAAAACTTTAACCAGAATTTCTAAGTAAAAAAGGGCCATAACTTGCATAAAATGCAGGATAGAGTTATCTAACTTGATAATCTACATTGGTGTGATAGTTTGGTAGGGTTGTAGAAAGTTTCAATGCAATACATGTAGTATTTAAGAACTTGCATGCAAAACCTTAACCAAAGTGTGGCGTGGACGCCGACGCCAGGGTGAGTAGTATAGCTCTCATATTCTTCGAATAGTCGAGCTAAAAATGTGCATACGCAATGTCTTTTTTTGAAGGACTACCCCTATTGAGGTGGACACTCAGTTACCATTGCACCACTGAGATTTAAGTGCTATAACTACATCTAACCACCACAATGTCTTGTCAATTAACCAGCGATTTCTTTACCTAAATTGTGAATGGGTCCGTACCAGGGAAATTGTGAAAAATAGTGTTGTTGTTTCTATAAAATTGTGAATTTAAATATAATTCCCGACAGCTGGACACTGTTGGTTATGTAAATGGTCCATTACATCTGGCACACAGCCTAAAGACTAGTGCTTTTTCACAACTAAGTAAACAGTCAACAAATGCTTCCATATATGCCCTATTTCTGTCTGTGTCTCTTGAAATGTTTGACTGATCACCAGTTTTAAAAGAATCATGCCTCATAACTGCTCTTTCATAGGCATTTAAAACAAGATGTTTATCCAGCTTTCTAACAGGGTGATCCCCTTACTGGGTACCAGATACAAAAGGGGAGTCAACACGAAACTTTGGGATCTTTAAACATTTCACATGTTTTACAAAGGTAGGCTTTTTTAGCTGAATTATAATACAGCCATTCATACCGACTTCCATAGTCAACAGTTATGGGTCTTTCGTAGCATTTCTTTGCTGCCTGTTTACCCTTATCCACATTTAGTTGTAAAGACAATTGTGTAGCAATCTGGTGAGTCTCGATCACTGAATCGTCAGTTTGAGTAGCAGGGGATACGGTTTGAGATTCAGATGTAGGAGATATGAACCCCAATTCTAGAGGATCGTTGGGTTCAGTTAAAACTGTTTCCATGCTTGGCCCTGGTGAAGGTTCTGTACGCTGCTCAGTATTATAGCTAGTGTCCAATTTTGCCTTACCAAATAAAAATTTGATCGTTTTATGGCCTTTTTCAGGCGCTGATGGTAGTTTTTCTGATAATATTTATTATTTCTTGACAGTGTCAAATCGTTTTTATCGTAATCATCTAGACGCTTTAGTTATAAATGCATGCGTCTTCAATAAGTAATTTTGTTCTCATTTATCCGCCGGCACGGTTAACGTTATCATCATGTTAACATCATAGACAGCTATTGCAACGATTAAATGAATCGTATTTAACATTAAATTGAGTCTAAAAAATATGCAGCTTAACCTTTAAATACATGTAAATCCAATTCACATCAGCGAAAAATTTCATCGGGCGCCATGTTTTTTCTTAAAAACACGTAGTTAAATCGACAAGAAGAAATGGGTAAAAAATAAATAAACAAAATATCACCCAACTCCCAATACTTATTGTACGAATTATAAATATAATTATTTCGTTAAATATTTGTTTCGGATAAATAATTAGGACGCCTGAATGGATATACGGCACTGAGAAATGTTGCAATTTGTTTTAAAATGTAAACAACAGCGACGGGCCGAGAATGTTTGATTTTGTCAGAAAAGCAATTTACAAAGTTAAAATTAGGCTAGACAGCCAGAATTGTGAATTTGTCTGTCGGACCCTTTTGGCCAGAATTGTGAATGGGTCCGTTGGACCCTTTTGGAAAATTGTGAAGAGCTGTTTGTAATTGTAAATGGGTCCGTTAAACGGTACCAGCTAAAGAAGGAAAGAAATCGCTGTTAACACTTAGTCACTTTTCAACCCTTTAAATGATAAATATCTTTTTGACACCTTTACAGCAAGTCAGTAATAAAACATATTGAAAAAATGAGATCTTGTTCAAAAAGATAATTTTCCCACTTTTCCATT